>CM061752.1:94079594-94701695 GCA_030979885.1 Lolium multiflorum | reverse complement strand
ACATGTTACTTTGCTAAATATAAGTTGTCTAGGTTCCATAGTTTCGTTGTTATGACGCGTTGTCATTTAGTTAAGTTTTCTTTTTTATCATCATGTTTTAATTAAGTTACTTCTGTCAGTATACTTAAGTTGTTCCAACATCTAACTAAGTGTATTTCCATACCATGCAATTTATTTTTTGGTTAAATGAGAAATGCCTTCCGGTCCTCAGTAATGGTTTTTAATGAGAAATTTGATTTCCTAGCAGACAAGATTTGAGACTATTATAGAACACATGAGACATGACTAAAGAGAATGCCAAGCGCTCCTACGTGCATATTTTGCCGTTGTAGTTAGCTACTTTGTAAGCCCTACGACAAGCGCCTGCATCATTCCTAGGTGTTACGGTCATAGTTGACACTATTGTCTAACATGTTTTTTTGGCACAAAATAGCTAAAAGAAGGTGTTGGTTCCACCATGAGACAGTCTTTTTGTTGGGATGGCGGAGACCGAAGAGTTTGTATCATGATGTTGCCTCAGCTTTTTCAATGAGGTATAAACCCACCTGTAGCTTTTATGTTTTTTTGTTTCATCAATATCCATTAAGTTGGGCTACTTGTTTAACTAAGTTGCTTTACTAATCTGCTTAAGTTGGATACTGGAATTAGTTAAGGTGCTTTTTGTGTAAATTTAATTCTAAGTTGCATACTAGTAGTTGTTTTAAGTTATTTTTAAGTTGATTTTACATACTCCTCTGATTCATATTACTTGATGCTAATATAGATGTATCTAGAGACACATTTTTTTATTTGTAGATACGTCCATTTTTGCATCAAGAAATATGGATTGAACGGAAATATTATACTTTGTTGTTTCACGTGCTAACTTGTTTACACACATAACATCTATCAGTGGAGTGGAGGCGTTATTTTATTAACCATCAGTGAAGAGTGTTGCTTTTATATAGATTACTTTTGTTACTCCGTGCATGTGCTAAGTTGTTTACTCATAGTGTCGATCAATGAAAAATGTTCTTTTTCCTAAGTTGCTTTTTTACATAATGTAGACTTGAGGAGCAACTCACATGCCCATAAGGCTTTAATAAATATATCAACGAAATCAATGTATTATGTGTAACAGAAAAAACTGAGTTTCCTTGAACATGGAGATTTTTGTAAATTTTGCAGTAAGTTTTATCTCCCGCTTTTTTGTTTCATGGAAACCTGGGTGTCCTCAATATATCTATATATGTTGATCCGGGTCTGTAATCATGTTGCATGCACCTATGACATCTCAGTTGCTGCCAGGGTTCCGCGAAGATCCATGGAGATCTGGAGGAGGATGACGAGCTGGAGTAGTTCGTCTTGCACAAGTAGCTAGGAGAGAGGGTGACGTGGTGGTTATATGTTGGGGCGCTGGATTTGGTAGGCCATGTGTACCGTCTGCTAATTTCCTGATCATCGCTTTCAGGATCAGGAGTGCTGGGACAGACCCGATTAGTGCTCGGATCTGGTCAAACAAACCAGCATCCGGATGCGAGGTCAAACAAACCAGCACCGGATGCCACCTAGCCGGTCCAATTTTTTCACTCTTTCTTTCTTATATCATCATCTTCTTCTTATCTATTATCATAGACACAGAGGAGCAAAGGGACACTTGGCCATGTTGCCCGTCAGGTTTTGCCAAGCTCATGTGGCTGGAAATGCCTTTTGTTTTTAATTCATGTCTGTGTATTCTGGTTGAGTTGAGTACCTGTATACGTTAAGCAATACTCTAGATAGTTGAGGATTAGGTATATGTCTGCATTCCAGAACAAAATATTTATGGCCTCATAAGAAGCAATTTGAAAGATTTTCAAGGACAAGTGGGCAAAAACCAAAGTTAGTTGTGCTATGCTGTACGCTCATTACGGCTTGAACATGGAATTCCTCTCCTACATGCCTTCCGCTTTGGTTCTTCCAACGACCTATTGGACCAAAATGCATGTCGAGCTGCAAGCAAAAGGACGCAGTTATCACCACAGTTGAAGCATCGCCCAATTGCTTGACAGGTCTCCCTTTCTCTCCACAAGTAACCTTTGGCTTTGCACTCAGGATTGTCTGATTATATTATCATGTTTTATTTGTGAGGCCAAAGCGGCAAACAAAAAATATGTTAATTATCTTCCTCTTTCAACTTCATGATGCTGATGCTTACCTACTGCGTCTGCATTCCATTTGTCGGTACAGAATATAAATACAAACTATCCATAGGATATCTGATATAATCCTACATTTATGATTGGTTGCTTCTTCTGGTCAGAAGATTGAATGGACGAATACTGAAGCCAATCGCTATCAGTACCTCCATATTCAGCGCATCTATTCATTTTTGGGATAGAGTACTCGGTAATTAGGGCAAGATACCTTATTGTTGGAAGTCATTTGTTCAATCAAAATGATAACGTGGAGTCCTACTATACCCAGCAAGAAAACTATAACCGGGTAAGTAAGAGAAGAAACCTAGCGGTCACTGTCCCCTCTATATCCTTCTAACGATTCACAATTCATGCCTCCTGTTTCCTCCTAAAGTGGTGTAGCTGGTGTTGAGACCTCGAACCTGCGCTCGGCATTATTGTTAGAGTCTCTAAAGTTAGAGTTTGGTCCAACCTAAGAACGAGGTTATGGTCGCTATGGTGGTATTGTGGAACAAAAAAAGAAGGTTTGCCGTCTCCTTAACCACCTCTTTGATGGCAATCTCATTGGTTGGTGTTAAGTAGGGCGGAGAATTGTCTGCCTATGCTCCCTTTGGAGTAGTGTATCTTGTTTGTCACATGTGTTGCATGTTTGGTGTCGACGGGTTCAAGGGTTCAATAAGGCACAACTTAGGCCCTTGTGCCCTGATCCTTAAGGACACGTACCCACGAACACTTCACACTTGTCACAAGAAAATCAAGGAATATGGCTCCGGAGTAGGGAGTGGCGGCGGCAACACATCGGCAACTAGCTGCGGCGGGTGGTAGTGATCGTTAGGTGGTCCAAGGTTAACGATGCAATTTTTTATTTCTATTTGGGATGCTTTGTATTGTTGGTAGGAACTTTTATATTAGATTTGGATGGCTACTTAAAAAATGAGACCTTACTGTATCAGAGTAAAACAAACTTCTCATCTCCGGAGAATTGCATGTAAAGCCCACGCCAGGTCGCAAGGGTCGGTATGCATCATCAGAAGCCAACATATTGAAGACTGATCGCAGTGCATAAGGTCGGGTATGTTGGAGATCATGCCCAAGAGGCAATAATAAAATGATTATTATAATATATCTTTGTGTTTATGATAAATGTTTGCATACCATGCTATAATTGTATTAACCGAAACATTGATACATGTGTGTTATGTAAACAACAAGGAGTCCCTAGTAAGCCTCTTGTATAACTAGCTTATTGATTAATAGATGATCATGGTTTCGTGATCATGAACATTGGATGTTATTAATAACAAGGTTATGTCATTGGATGAATGATATAATGGACACACACCCAAATAAGCGTAGCATAAGATCAAGTCATTAAGTTCAACTTGCTATAAGCTTTCGATACATAGTTACCTAGTCCTTCGACCGTGAGATCATGTAAATCACTTACACGGAAGGATGCTTGATTACATCAAACGCTATTGCGTAAATGGGTGGTTATAAAGATGAGATTAAGTATTCGGAAAGTGTGAGTTGAGGCATATGGATCAAGAGTGGGATTTGTCAATCCCGATGACGGATAGATATACTCTGAGCCCTCTCGGTGGAATGTCGTCTGACTAGCTTGCAAGCATGTGACTGGGTCACAAGAGATGACATATGGTACAGTAAAGAGTACTTGTCGGAAACGAGATTGAACTAGGTATGGAGATACCAATGATTGAACCTCGGACAAGTAAAGTATCGTGTGACAAAGGGAATGGTATGTATGTAATTGGTTCAATCGATCACTAGTTATCGGTGTGGATATGTGGGAGCTATTATGGATCTCGGATCCCGCTATTGATTATTACTCGGAGAGAGTCTCGACCATGTCTGTAGTTCACGAGCGGGGTGGCGCTTAAGGTTAGATATCGCATAAGTAGATTTGGAATATGAGATGGAGTCCGAAGTTTGTTCGGAGTCTCGGATGGGATCCAGGACATCACGAGGAGGTCCGGAATGGTCCAGAGAATAAGATTCATATATGGGAAGTCACTTCCAGTTTGGAAATTCCGGTGTTTTGACCGGAGCTTCTAGAAGGTTCTAGAATGTTCTAGAGGTCACCTGTGGGCCCACCACCACGGGAGGGGCCACATAGGTGCCACATGGCATGGTGGCTCCTACCCACTATGACATGTGGGCCCACCCCCCTAGAGATAAGATCTATCTCTAATTTAAATGGTTTAAATCTAGAGATAAAATCTATCTCCAATTTAAAGTGTTTAAATGAAGAGATAAGGGGAAGGCTTGAGGGGGAAGAGGCCCCCCCTCCCCTTAAAGGGAGGGGGTGGCGGCCACTTCACCCTTGACCAAACCCCCGCCCCCTCTCTCCTCCATACGCGCTCCGGCTTAGGCGAAGCTCTGCAGTTTTCTCCTCCACCACCACCACCACCCGTCGTGTCTTTGGAATTCCGAGGGATCTACCACACCTCCGGTGCCCACAAGGCGAGGAGGGACGGGCTTCATCGACACCGTACGCACGACCGAGTACGGAAGTGCTGCCGGATTGCGCACGGTGATTGACTACATCAACAACGAGATCTAATCTCGTAGTCTTTGGAATCTTGAGGTTAGTCTCATGATCTTCTCGCTCGATCTTGGTAGATTAGATCTTACTTCTTCCTAGATTGGATCTTGGTTTTTGTTCATGTTCACGGTAGAAATTTTTGTTTTCCATGCAACGAACCCATCAGTATACACAAACCACCGGTCCCGAAGGAAGACTAGTATAATATTAAGAAGTCTCATATGAACCTATTGTGACAAATGCATAAAAACAAAAGTTTAAAATATCAAAAAAATTGGAAATAAAGTAGTATGTTCATACATAAGTTTTCTAGCAAAAATAACATTGTGATGTGGCTTTGTGTAAAAAAAATCCCATGAATAATCATGTTGAATTATCAAAATTTATTTACTTTACAAGAGACACAAAAAAACCGATGGATCTATTTTGAAAATGCATAAAAATAAAAAAAATATAATGCCAAAAAAATTGAAATAAAATTTCATGTGTATTCGAACATGCTATGTTTGCACATAGTTTTCTAGAAAAATAACATTTCATGTGGCATGTGTCAACATACAAAAAAATTAATTCTCATGAATTGTCATCTTTGGAGCATTAAAAATTTATCTTTTCTACGAGGGACACAAAAAATATTAATTTTTCCGGCCGGTGAAGGGGACATAGAATATGTAGATGTACATGCAAAATTTTATTTTTTAACATGTTGAAATGTGTTTTCACACAATGTGTTCAGATGCATCCATGAGCCAAATTGGATTTCTGAGTCCCCTGGTTCCTACTAAATTTGAGCAAGGGTTTTGGTCCCGAGTGTTTTATTTCGGATAAGTTCTTCCCACACCATCCTTGAGGGATTTGAAAATTGTCCACATTTCTCTTTGCAATTTGAATATTTGGCACACCATGCGTCAGCGATATGTTGAGATGTGGTGATGGTGTGGCAATAATCAATTCAAAGAAAAATGTTGCAATGATCAAATGTCCCCACCATCCTCATTTATATATTTTTATCAGCCTTGATTTTGAATGCAACGAAATGCAAAGATCAGGGCGTGCAATTAAATACTCGTCTTAGTTCATCACTCGTAGTACAACCAGTACTTTTTTTGATAAAGCATATATTAATATCACGGGAATACCAATTACTAGACATCATCACCCTAATGGCTTTGAACTTCTCTGTGCAGTCGCCCCCACATACCAGTCGTTGTTTCAAGTCACGAAGCACCAAGCCAACTCCACCTCACCACCAAGATCCGACCATCATAGCTGTTCCACCGATCTCGGCTTGATGACCTTCTTGCTAGCACCATGGAAAGAAAAGGTACTCCATCCCATTAACAGCCAGCCGAGCTTAAGCGCTCCCTCTGCGACTAAAGGCCGATACCTGGTTGCGTCAGTTGAGACTAAAGGTCGAATCCGCGCGGATTCTGCGCGGGGCAAAAATATCTCAATTTTTCAAAGAAATTCAAATTTTTTCCACTCCATTTTTTCTATTTTTTCAGTTATTTGCATAGTTTAGTCTCTATCTCTAACTACACTTATCTCTAGTCAAATTACTTTACTCGTGATCAAACTTCCGCTCGGTCACCAATCCTCGCACTAGCACGCTTAACTTCCGAGTTCCATTCCGTCCCGCATCCAATTGCTTCGCGCGCATGTATGTGATACTAGTATCATATCAATCGTATTAACATGTTGGTCGATGTCACATTTCTTTATTGTTTAAATTTCAAATAATTCTTTTAATAAACAAAAGTAATGATGTAATAATAATCTTGAATAAATAAATAAACATTAACTTTTTAATTTGTATTATTTTTATTTTTTTTAATTTTTTTAATTTTTTTTCCAAACCTAAAATCTAAAAATTTAAAAATCTAAAAATTAGGTAAAAGTAATAGTAATCTTTATGCAGGATGCAAATATTAATTTTAATTTTTAAAAAATAAAAAATAAATAAAATCCATTATTTGTAGCAAAAACTAAAATCTTCCTGCTTTCGTATTTTCATTTGAAATTTTGAGAATCTAAAATTTGGCTAACCGGGTAAATCCAGGTGAATTTGGATGTAACTTTTTCCCACGATCATTTTAATATATTATACGTTTTTTTCGACGTCGTATGCAAAAGTTATTGCGGTTTTACCATTTTTCAAAACTTTTTTGCAAAAAGTGAAAATTCAAATTTGTTAATTTTCCCTAATACTAGGTTGCATAACATACAAGAATCTGAAAACATTTTATTTTTGAATTTTCTATCATTTTATTTTCTATTTTACGGTTAAAAATCGTATACCAAAAAGGGGGAGATTGTAAGGGTATTTCACCCTTATCCATTATTTTGGTAACGATGACACCGTGCTAAAGTATTTGGCCTAATGTGTTTATAAGGATAATCTCAGGTATTAGGCAATGAGGCGTAAATGGTGTATCAAAGGAACAAGAAGGCTAAAGGAGACCCCCCATTTCAACAACAATCAAAAGGGGGCTACAGGAGAAATCCGGTCACCAGCCCGGTCCAACCGGGCCAGCAACCGGCCAGTCCGGCGTGCTGGCCGGTCAACCGGGCGGCAACCGGGTTCCAATGGAGGAGCCAGCAGATCCGGTTTGCGACCGGTCAACCGGGCCCCTGACCGGCGGGTCCGGCGCTCCGTCCGGTCGACCGGGCGGCAACCGGGCAGCAACCGGACACCAACCGGAGAAGCACCAGGACGACGCAAAGGAGCTCCGGTCACTGATCCGGTCTGACCGGCCTCTGGACCGGGCTGTCCGGTCTGTGGCCCGGTCAACCGGGTTTGTCGAGGAAAAATGCTGAGGTGGCAAGTGGCAACGGCCATATTTCGAAGAACACTATAAATAGCCCTTCTCCTACCTCTAGACAGTTAGGCACTACACTACAAGCTGTTCTTGAGCTCCTTCTTCCATGCTCCATTGTTAGAAACACCAAAAGCCTCAGATCTCCCTCCTCCTCCACCCAAACTCAAATCCCTCCGGGGAAACGATAGAGGAGGACCCGATCTACCGTTCTACCAAGCCAAATCTTATTCCCCCTTGTATTCATCAAGAAGCTTGCTTCCTAGGGTTCTTTGGAAACCCTAGGTGGGCAAGAGGAGTCCGGAAGCATCCGGGCTGTGGATCTGCTCCGGGCAAGATTGTGAAGGTTTGGAGGCTACCTCAAAGTCTACCACAAGTGAGAGAGCTATTCCTTCGTGGGATAGGCTCCGGAGAATAGGGTGAGCCTTCGTGGCGCGGGGAATCCTTCGTGGGACCTCCACTCCTCCAAACGTGACGTACCTTGTTGCAAAGCAAGGGAACACGGGAATACATCCTCGTCTCCGCGTGCTATCGGTTATCTCTAACCGAACTCCTTACTTGTGATTTAACTGCCTGTGAGAGCCTTCGTGCTCGAGTTAGTTGTATCCTCATATAGGTTGCTTCACCTAGTTTGCATTAGGCTCACCTTTATATTCCGCAAAGCCTAATATTGCAAAGAAAGAATTAAAATCTGTAGAAACCTATTCACCCCCTCTAGGTTTACCATCTCTATACTTTCAATTGGTATCAGAGCCTGGACTCTTTTTAAGGGCTTCACCGCCTTAAGAGTGAGATGGAAAAACTATTCGAGGGTCTAGATGATGACTCTAACCTTTCGGTTAAAGAAATGAAATCTAGACTCTTGGCATATGATGCCGAGAAGAAGAAAAAGGAGGATGAACTACAAAGCCAAATGGCAGAAATGTCTGTCATGCTTAAGAACCTAACTACTGGAGGAGCTCCTAGTGGGGCTTCGGGCTCTAAGGAATCCTACCATGAAGTTAACCATGACTATCCTAGAAACACTTCACCCATGCCTCATATAAACCATAGTGGGACCGTTCCCCATTTTGATGGAACTCACTTTCCACATTGGAAATCTTCTATGGAATCTCATATTCGCAGCTGCAGTGTGGAGCTATGGGAGATCATTCTTCATGGATACCGGGAGCCACAAGATCCTACTCGGTTGACCTCCACCGAGTTCTACAACCGTCAACTCAATGCATCCGCACGTGACAAGATTAGAAGTGGCATCAACCGCAAGCTTCTAGATCAAGTTGATGACATTGTCTCCGCTAAAGAGTTGTGGGATCGGATCGTAGTACTCCAAGAGGGAACCGATTTGATCCAATCATCTCTCTATGAGACCGCAAAGCAAGAGGCCTACCAGTTCATGATTCGAGATGGAGAATCCGTATTCGATGCCTATGCTAGGCTTGGTGCTCTAAAAGTAAGGATCAAGGGACTTGGTGCTGAGAAGTACAATGACGGATTCGAGATGAACGAAGCCTTCATAAAATCCAAGGTCATTGCTATGATTGCCGTCAAACAAGAAGACACCAACCTTGGACTCAACTTGCAAATCATGACCAAGAGTGCCGATCTCAACTCCGATGATCTTGTCTCCTATGTGGCTGCCAATGAAAACATGGCCAAAGCCGGAAAGAGGCTCAAGGCAATGAACCGTGTTGATGAAGCCTCACACAACCATGAAGCATCACACAACCTTGCTCTCAAGGCTAGAGCTGACCATGGAGGAGAAGAAGCATATGAAATTGAGGAAGATGAGGAGATGACCTCAACTAGTGACATCGCTACCGACTTTGCCTTCTTTGCTAAGAAGTACAAGGGAAAGTTGCCAATGCTCCTCAATGACAAGAAGAAGAAGAGAACTTGCTACAATTGTGATGAAGAGAGCCACTTTGCAAATGAGTGCCCTTATGAGAAAAGGGTAGACAAGCCAAAGTTCATCAAAGGGGTCAAGCCAAGATTGAAGCCAAACCCAATCAATGACCGATACAAGAGGAACAAGGGAAGAGCATTTGTTGGGGCCGAGTACTTGTCCGATGAAGAAGAGGAAGATGAGGAGAAGGAGGCCGGAGTGGCCGGCTTGGCTTTCTCTAAGCCCGGGTCACTCTTCACATATGACTACTCCAAGGATTACTCCACGGAGAATGATGTTGGCTCTTCCTTTATGGCAAGAGTAACTCAAGATGATGACTCCGACGACTCTTCCTCATCTACAACCATTGGCTCTTGTCTTATGGCAAGAGAAACCAAGGTAATGGAACCCCCACCTTCTTTGTCTAGTGTCCTTGACAATGAAGCTGAAAATCAAGATGAATTAACTGTGCTTAAGGAACTTTACAATGTTAGATGCACCCTTCGTGGTGAAGCTCTTGTCAAATTTGATTTCTTGATGGACTCTCTCAAAGAAAAGGATGAGTCCATTGAGGAATTAGAATATCATTTGAATGATAAGGAAAGGAGATTCAATCTCCTAAGACAAGAGCTAAAAACCGAAAGGTGCATATCTCAAGGTCTTAAGCAACAAATTGAAACTTATGAACTAGATAAAGTTAAGGATCTTGAAACTATTGAAAGGGCTCAATTATTGACCCAAGAGCTTAATGCATCAAAGGAGGAACTTGAAGTTGCTCATGCTTCTCTCACTAGGGATCTTGACCACCTTGAAAGAGCTAACAAGCTTGTCAAGGATGAGCTCAAGAAACTTGGAAAGAACCATGACCTACTCCAAGAATCCTACTCTAAAGCTCTTGAATCAATGAATGATTCTATTGTTGATAAAAATGTTGCTAGTTCCTCCACCACCTTTACTAGTGAGCATGCTAAGCTTGTTGCGGAACATGTTCGTTTACAAGAGGAACTATCTTTGCATGTTGAGACCAATACATATCTTGAATCTTTGGTAACCAAATATGGTCTCAACTATTATCCTAATGAATCGGCTTGTGAGCAAGCAACTACTCTTGAGGAGAATGTTAGGTTGAAGAAAGAACTTGCCAAGTTCACCACAACCAAGAGTAAGATGGGATTGGATGACCTCTTGAGTAAGCAAAGGTCAAACAATCAAAAGTATGGACTTGGGTATGTTCCCAAGCCCTACAAGAAGAACAACTACAAGAAAGAGAAGCCCGCTCAAGAAAAGAACAAGAAGGTCACTAATGATGGCAAAGCCCCAAAGGGCAAAGCCACTAGTGGTGACCGCACGGGGCCAAACAATCACTATGCTTTATTTGTTGATTATTATGGTGATGTTTATGCTAACTATGTTGGTCCTCGTAATGGCTATGCTTATAGAGGGTACTCGATTTGGGTACCAAAAGATCTTGTTGCCATGACTAGGGAACCCATTAATCAATGGGTTCCTAAATCCTCTACTTGATTTTGTAGGGGTATTCCTCCGGTGGTCCAAAATGGGTGTTTGATAGTGGATGCACCAATCATATGACCGGAGGAAGAGGTGTGCTTGACCAATTCATTGAAGATATTAACAAGAAGTCAAGCATTACCTTTGGTGACAACTCAAAGGGAAAGGTACTTGGGTATGGCAAGGTGGCAATCTCTAAGGACTTGTGCCTTGAGACGGTCATGCTTGTTGAACACCTTGGTTATAACTTGCTTTCTATATATCATCTTGCCGATGCCGGTTACAATTCATATTTTACTAAGTATTATGTGCAAGTCTTTAGGAGTGACAATCTCAAATTGGTTCTTGTTGGATATGTGGAGAACAACCTTTACGTGGTTGACCTCTCGAAAGAGAGCCCATCTCCCTCCACATGTCTAATGGCGGCCAAGCATGACGAAGGTTGGTTGTGGCATCGCCGCCTTGGTCATGTTAACATGAGGAATCTTAAACAACTCCTAAAGGGTGAGCACATTGTTGGACTAACCGGCATTTCTTTTGAGAAAGATCGTGTATGCAGTGCATGTGTAGCGGGAAAACAACTCAAGAAGAAACATCCTATCAAGAGTATCGTCACCACATCTAGGCCTTTGGAGCTCCTTCATTTGGATCTCTTTGGGCCATCACATTATGATACTCTTGGTGGGAGCAAGTATGGACTTGTCATTGTTGATGATTACTCAAGATACTCTTGGGTCTTTCTCCTTAAGTCTAAGGATGAGACCCATAGGGAGTTCATCACCTTCGCCAAGAAAGCTCAACGTACATATGAATCCGAGATCAAGGCGATTAGGACCGACAATGGCACCGAGTTCAAGAACTACACTATGCAAGAGTTTGTTGATGATGAGGGCATCAAGCATGAGTTTTCAGCTCCATATACCCCTCAACAAAATGGTGTTGTTGAAAGGAAGAACCGGACTATCATTGAGATGGCAAGAACCATGTTGAGTGAATTCAACTCACCCCACAACTTTTGGGGAGAAGCCATCTCTACAGCTGTCCACTACTCCAACCGGCTCTTCCTCCGCCCCCTCCACAACAAAACTCCATATGAGCTTCTCACAGGTAACAAGCCTAATGTCATGTACATTCGTGTCTTTGGATGCAAATGTCTTGTTAAGAACAATAAAGGGAAGCTTGGTAAATTTGAAACTAGAACTATAGAGGGCATTTTTGTTGGATATGCGGAGAACTCTCACGCCTATAGATACTACAACCGGTCCACTGGGACTATTGAAGTATCTTGTGACGTGGTGTTCTTGGAGGATAATGGCTCCCAAGTGGAGCAAGTTGTTCCATGTGTTGCAGGTAATAATGATGATCCATCTAGTGCCATCAAGCATATGGGCATTGGACACATCCGGCCCATGGAAGTGCATAGTGATGATCAAGGTGATGGAATAGAAGTATCAAGCTCACCTCAAGTTGAGCCTAGCTCAACTCAAGTTGAACCATCAAGTGCAACCCAAGATGTATCCTCCACTCAAGATGAGCCACATCCCGAAGAACAAGAAGAAAGTCCTCAACCCACTGAGCAAGATCATGATGATGATCAAGAAACATCTTCAACTCATGTTCAAGCTCAAGTTGTACCTCATGATCAAGTATTAGCAAGAGATGAATTCATTGATCATGAAGGAACCATTCGGAAGATCAAGGCGGCTACAAGGGCAAGTGACATGAAAGTGGATCTTGTCCTTGGTAGCATCTCCAAAGGAGTGGTAACTCGTAGACACCATGCACTACTTATGACTTATTGTCAACACCATGCTTTTGTGTCTAGTTTTGAGCCACTTAAGGTACATGAAGCCTTGGTTGATCCGGATTGGGTCATTGCCATGCAAGAAGAATTGGAGTGTTTCACCCGCAATGAAGTATGGTCTCTAGTTGAGAGACCCAAGGATCATCGCATCAATGTCATTGGGACCAAATGGGTGTTCAAGAACAAGCAAGATGAGGATGGCATTGTCATTAGAAATAAAGCAAGGTTAGTGGCGCAAGGGTTTGCCCAAATAGAAGGTATGGACTTTGAGGATACCTTTGCGCCGGTAGCCCGTCTTGAAGCTATTCGTCTTTTGCTTGCATTTGCATCTTTCCACAATTTCAAACTATATCAAATGGATGTGAAAAGTGCATTTTTGAATGGTCCTCTAAAAGAAACCGCATATGTAGCTCAACCCCCGGGTTTCGAAGATCCATGCCGACCCAACCATGTGTATTTACTCCATAAGGCACTCTACGGTCTCAAGCAAGCTCCACGTGCTTGGTATGAGTTCCTTAGGGATTTTCTACTACAAGATGGGTTTTGCATGGGTACGGTCGATTCCACCCTTTTCACCAAGCGGGTTAAAGGGGGTGGCTTGTTTATATGTCAAATATATGTTGATGATATTATATTTGGTGGAACTAACCCCAATCATAACAAAGCTTTTGAGCAATTGATGACTAGGAAATTTGAGATGTCCATGATGGGGGAGTTGAAGTTCTTCCTAGGCTTCCAAGTGAGGCAACTTGCAAAAGGCACCTTCATCTCTCAAGAAAAGTATGTGAAGGACATGCTCAAGAAGTTCAACATGACCAATGCAAGCCCAATGAAGACACCCATGCCCGTAAAGGGGCAACTTGGCTCATGTGACGGTGAGAAGGATGTGGACATAAAGGTATACCGTTCCATGATAGGATCCTTGCTCTACCTTTGTGCCTCTAGGCCGGATATCATGCTAAGTGTAGGGATGTGTGCTCGTTTTCAATCCGCTCCTAAGGAGAGCCATTTGATGGCGGTCAAACGGATTCTAAGATACCTTGTTCTCACTCCTACTCTCGGGCTATGGTATCCAAAGGGGTCAACCTTTGAACTCATTGGCTACTCGGACTCCGATTGGGCCGGTGATAAGGTTGACCGGAAGTCTACCTCCGGGGCTTGCCAATTTATTGGCCGGTCATTGGTGAGTTGGTCATCCAAGAAACAAAACTCCACCGCTTTATCCACCGCCGAAGCCGAATATATATCCGCGGCATCTTGTTGCACTCAATTGTTATGGATGAAGCAAACCTTGAAAGACTATGGTGTGTCTCTTGGTACGGTGCCTCTTCTATGTGACAATGAAAGTGCAATAAAGATCGCCAATAACCCGGTTCAACATTGTCGCACCAAACATATTGACATTCGCCATCACTTCCTACGTGACCATGTTGCCAATAAGGATATTGATCTCACTCATGTGGGAACAACCTACCAATTGGCGGATATTTTCACTAAGCCTTTGGATGAAGCCCGGTTTGTGAACTTGAGAGGAGAACTTGGTATTCTTGATCCTAAAAACTTGGATTGAATCAACTTCTTGCACTATATTCTTGCATTTATCTAACTATCTAGCTTAGAGGCATAGCACATATGGGGATAGTCATCTTACCATGTCTTGGTATGATGCATACCCATGTGTGCAACATAAATAGACCCAATGTCATTATATGGACCCAAGCACGTCTCTTCGAGGTCACATGACATTTGCGCTTTCACATAGGGGGAGTAATCCCCCGCCCCTCATTTAGTCTAAATTGCAACTTGATTTGGATATACAAGGCTAAATGATCTTATTGCAAAAACCACTCCAAAATGACTTATGATTCTTGATATACACTTCGAATCATGCCCATTGTTGCTATTCACATCTTATTTGGATTTTCTCTCCAATGGGTATGCCTAGAGAACTTTGTGTTTCCTACCCCATGTCTATGCTCATCTCATCATCATCTATCTATCTATATGTACATGTCATCATTTGAGCACTCACACACATTTACACAAAGCATAGGGGCAAAAACGAGGCAAAATTAGAAAATTCTGGGCTGGGCCGGTCCCTGGCCCGGTTGGACCGGGTCCCTGACCGGATGGTCCGGTTGACCGGGCGGCAACCGGGGTCTGGGCCCACCAGTCCGGTCGACCGGACTCCCGACCGGCCGCGCGGCCTGATATGTGTTTGAGGGGGTTACCCTTTGGGGTCATCTTCCTCATTCTTCCCCAACTCCCACACCACCATGGCCGGCGCCCTCAGCACCCCCACCAAGATCTAGGCACTTCCCACCACAAGAACTTCCCCAAACTCCACCACACCATAGATCGGGGCCCTTGGAACATCTCCACCGAAGGATTTGGTCCCTCTCCACCTAGTTTGGGAATTTTTGGAGTTCTTGGTTCTCAAGCCCTACCTTGTGTTCTTCTTGCTCCCTTGATCAAGGAGAACAATGTCTTCGGGTAATGTACTCTCCTTTTCTCCCTAACCTCTAGTCCTCCTCACACATTGCAAGTTCTTGCCAAAATTTGAGGAAATCTTAGGGTTAGGGTTAGGGTTTGTAAAGTCCTCATGCCTTTAGAGTGTCTCACACCACAATGCACTTCTTCACTATATTGCTATAGTCTATATTCAAGTTTATGAGCTTTTGCATGGTTTTGTGGTAGAAAATCTGGGCACAACATCACAACTCGACAGATCTGGTCACTCGCCCGGTCAACCGGCCGCTCAACCGGCCGGCCCGGTGCATGGCCCGGTCAACCGGCCGCTCCACCGGCCGACCCGGTGCATGGCCCGGTCAACCGGTCGCAAACCGGCCAGTCCGGTCTGCTGCCCGGTTTGACCGGCCTGTGCGCCGAGCTGCCCAGTTTTTCGCACAATTTCATCACTACACTTGAATATATGCTATGCTCTTTTGGCTTCTCTCTTATTGATGACATGTACGCTTACCCCACTTCTATCCCGGCTCTCTTTTTCTCATTCACAGGTAGTTGGAGTGGTGAGAGTGAGACACGTGGCAATGTCTCCAAGCGAGGAAGGACTAATCCTCCTCGCCGTTCTAGTAACCGCGTTCCCCCTCCAGCTCAGCAGGGTACTGACGGTGGCAGCTCAGTTGGGGGTAGAACCAAGTCTGTTGCTACCAAGCACAAGGATAAGCATGTTGCCCAAGAGGATGATGAGGTAGTGCCAACCGTCAATGTTGGGGCTGCAAACCGCCTTGAGTGGAAGGAATGGAGGACAGTCAATCCGTATCGCTTTGCAAAGCCAACTTACACTCGTTCGGACAAGGCCTTCTGGACCAACACACAAGCAGTCCTCTGGGAGGGTTACTATGATTCTCATGAGTATATGAAGCATGGTAATATTGTATCACCCAAGGCCATCAATCCTGCCGAGCTTGCCTTGCATGAAGCCACAAAGTACCGTTTTGTGGTTCAAACCTTGAAGAATCTGGGAGTGTATGACCTTGTGTGCCTCAAGCCTGATGATACCCAAGATGATCCTACCTATTGTCCACTCCTTGTCCGTCAATTTCACTGCACCGTCTTCTTCCATGATGATGAGGACCGCACCCTCACCTGGATGACCGGCAAGACAAAGTACTCATGCACCTACTCTCAGTTCCGTGCAGCCATGGGTTGTGGTGATGACAGTAATCCAGGGTACAGGATTCATTCACGGTCCAGGCTTACTAGGGGTGACATCTCTTTCTGCTACCCTGCGAACCCTACAGCTGGACCTCCCACTATCTCTGGGATGTACTACTCATACCTTGTCCTTGCCAAGCTGTTCCGAGAGAACCTCATCAGCAAGTCTGGCGACTCCAGTGAAGTCCGGAACTATCACCTCAACTTGATGTACTATTGTCATCCTGACAGGGTAAGGAAGATTGATGGCTGTGATCTTATCTACTGTGAACTGAAGAGAGCAGTTATGGACCGTATGACTCCCAACTACGCCCAGTATGTTCAGCGGCTCATCAACTACATTGTTCCCGCTCCTCGGAACGTTATTGGTGAAAAAGTCATCATGGACGCCTTCAAGATCCCCACTCAGGAGGCCACTCGTCCGGATGTTCCCTCCATGATGCCCACTGCTGAGCGCCGTTCCAAGGAACGCCATGATCATGATGCTAGCTCCAGCTACTCTCGGCGCCCCAAGCATGGTGCCGCTCGCTTCTTCTCTAGCATGTGGCAAATGTGCAAGAACACTAATGATGTTGCACATCAGAGTCTTGCTTTGAACCAGGAGACCAGGAGGCGACAGAACGAGTTTATGGCTACTAGGAATGTCCCTGTTCCTCCTCCTGGACCCGAGTTGGCACCTATGGTTGCACCTCAGTGGGAGATGCCTCCCATCACCGATGAGATGATCCAGAACTTTGACTTCTCCATGTATGCTCATGGTGGTCTTCCTCCTAGGACTGCTCGTACTCCTACTCCTCCTCCTGCTGATGATGATGGTGATGAGGATGAAGTTGATTCGGCTGCCGGTGATGATGACGAGGGCTCCTACTCCACCGGGCATGAGTTCTATTGATGGGTGCGATAGCATCTCTACTTTTTCCTTCGCCTTTTTGGTGTTCCGATGCCAAAGGGGGAGAAGAGAGTAGAGTCTAGGGAACCACGGGGTTCTTTGATTGTCACAAGCCATGGGAGTTGCTTTATTTGGATTTTATATGGCTTGTGCGTATTTGCTTTGATTTCTCAAGAACCATTTGCTACTTCGAATAATTCATGTATGGATATGTATGGACGACTATTATGTGTGCTACTCTATGTTAGGATAATCATGCTTCATGCTTTATGCTTATATATCTTGATATACTTGTCCATACCATGCTTGTTTCCTAAAGATATTGGGGGAGCTTCTCATGTTTCACAAATGGTCACAAGCCATGGGAGTTGCTTTATTTGGATTTTATATGGCTTGTGCGTATTTGCTTTGATTTCTCAAGAACCATTTGCTACTTCGAATAATTCATGTATGGATATGTATGGACGACTATTATGTGTGCTACTCTATGTTAGGATAATCATGCTTCATGCTTTATGCTTATATATCTTGATATACTTGTCCATACCATGCTTGTTTCCTAAAGATATTGGGGGAGCTTCTCATGTTTCACAAATGGTGCACTTTGCATTCAAACGCAAATTCTCCAAGTGCACACATTATGGGGGAGCTTTCGTAATATCTTATATGGAATCAAGGTTTAGAGCTTATCATAATATCTATTTGTGACTCTAGCTCGGTTTGTCATCGTATACCAAAAAGGGGGAGATTGTAAGGGTATTTCACCCTTATCCATTATTTTGGTAACGATGACACCGTGCTAAAGTATTTGGCCTAATGTGTTTATAAGGATAATCTCAGGTATTAGGCAATGAGGCGTAAATGGTGTATCAAAGGAACAAGAAGGCTAAAGGAGACCCCCCATTTCAACAACAATCAAAAGGGGGCTACAGGAGAAATCCGGTCACCAGCCCGGTCCAACCGGGCCAGCAACCGGCCAGTCCGGCGTGCTGGCCGGTCAACCGGGCGGCAACCGGGTTCCAATGGAGGAGCCAGCAGATCCGGTTTGCGACCGGTCAACCGGGCCCCTGACCGGCGGGTCCGGCGCTCCGTCCGGTCGACCGGGCGGCAACCGGGCAGCAACCGGACACCAACCGGAGAAGCACCAGGACGACGCAAAGGAGCTCCGGTCACTGATCCGGTCTGACCGGCCTCTGGACCGGGCTGTCCGGTCTGTGGCCCGGTCAACCGGGTTTGTCGAGGAAAAATGCTGAGGTGGCAAGTGGCAACGGCCATATTTCGAAGAACACTATAAATAGCCCTTCTCCTACCTCTAGACAGTTAGGCACTATACTACAAGCTGTTCTTGAGCTCCTTCTTCCATGCTCCATTGTTAGAAACACCAAAAGCCTCAGATCTCCCTCCTCCTCCACCCAAACTCAAATCCCTCCGGGGAAACGATAGAGGAGGACCCGATCTACCGTTCTACCAAGCCAAATCTTATTCCCCCTTGTATTCATCAAGAAGCTTGCTTCCTAGGGTTCTTTGGAAACCCTAGGTGGGCAAGAGGGCAAGCATCCGGGCTGTGGATCTGCTCCGGGCAAGATTGTGAAGGTTTGGAGGCTACCTCAAAGTCTACCACAAGTGAGAGAGCTATTCCTTCGTGGGATAGGCTCGGAGAATAGGGTGAGCCTTCGTGGCGGAATCCTTCGTGGGACCTCCACTCCTCCAAACGTGACGTACCTTGTTGCAAAGAAAGGGAACACGGGAATACATCCTCGTCTCCGCGTGCTATCGGTTATCTCTAACCGAACTCCTTACTTGTGATTTAACTGTCTGTGAGAGCCTTCGTGCTCGAGTTAGTTGTATCCTCATATAGGTTGCTTCACCTAGTTTGCATTAGGCTCACCTTTATATTCCGCAAAGCCTAATATTGCAAAGAAAATTAAAATCTGTAGAAACCTATTCACCCCCTCTAGGTTTACCATCTCTATACTTTCAAGGAGCCAAAAACCCTTTAATCCCGGTTGGGGACACCAGCGGGACTAAGTACCCTTTAGTCCCGGTTGGTGTCCCCAACCGGGACTAAACCCACCGTAGCCCTTTAGTCCCGGTTGCCCGAGCATTAGTTTCGGTTCACCAGCAGAACCGAGACTAAAGACCCATTACTCCCGGGTCAAAGTATTTGGGGACTAATGGGTTGGGATGGAAGGCCTTTTTTATTCTAGTGAAAGAAAACGAACTCCATGATATTACCAGCTAGCCGAAGCTCTCTTTGAAACCAAACAGCCAGATAAAAACATGGGTGTGCACGATCGAAACCACCCAATCCAGCAATCTTCAGGCATTACTCGCACAATGAGTTTCGGCCTTCCGGAATATGTCAATCCACCCAGACTGGTGAGAACAACATCCGATAGATCTTTAAACTTTGTGCGAGAAGAATCCTAGAACCGCCACCTTTATTCCTCGACGCGAAGAAAGCCCCACGCCGCCATCCGGAGCCCAACGACGACGAAGGAGGTTCAGAAAATCATCGGCTCGCTAAGCCGACGCCGCCAAGCCCATGGCGACCTTAGAGAAGAACCGGTGGCGCTGCCCATGGTCGCCGAACGATTCGGCCAAGGCCGTCCTCGCGATGAGCCATAGAAGGCGAATCGAGCGGACGACGATGCGGCTCGGAGATCGGCCGGAGGGTAAGCATCATCCAACGACCACAGTCCGCACCCACACACACACGCGCCGCGCCGTGCCGCCCATCTTGGCCCAGATCGGGCCGGATGGGTCGCCCATCTCACCGCCAATTGCAGCCGCCGAGATCCGCGCCGCGCCAGTCCGCCGCTCCCAGCCACCCTTGCGCTGCGCTGCCCAAGCAGCCGCACCGGCGCGCCACCACCACCACCAGCCCAAGCAGCCACACAGCCAGCACATATTGCTATCTGGTTCCGATCCGGGACGTTCTACGCTAGGATACCATGTGAAATACAGCACGCAGAGCCACTATCTAGCACTATATTTAGGCCACGGCGTTTTAGTCATGTTCTTTACTAATGCAAGTGTCTCCTCTGCTTAATCATATGCTTACTTTTAAAATCAAAGGGCCGCTTTTCTATTTCGCTCCTATGGTAGGTAGTCGTTGGTACCAATGCAACCAAAAGATCGATCTGATGGAAGAGATTACGCAATGCATTTATCTTGACACTCACCGTGTGGCTCCTCGGGCTGCGTGGGAAAAAGTGGGAACGATATTTTTATTTTATATTGCGCCAGCCGTCTTGAACTCAAGACCTCTTGGCTCCCGATCATGTAGAACTCATGCTCACCCGTCTGGCCAAAACCGATCTGATGGAAGAGATTAGGCAATGCATTTATATTTCAACAGTCGGTGCAATCTGCGCAGAGATCTGGTTTAGCGACAGCTCCGAGCTTCAAGCACGCATCAGATTGAGATTTCCTTGTGTCCTCGCGAAACATAATTAAGGGAAACGAGGCCAAGTTGTGATCAACGATCTAACTAACACACCAGCTGAGCTAAGTCAATCGCGTGTTCAGATTTAACTAAATCGCGCTGTTAATCGCCTCGCGGCTCGTGTGTCACACATGCCTGCATGCTGCGGCTATGTGTATTATTTCCTGACGCAGTTAGCAGGAGGTTCGTTGTTTAATAGGGTGGCCGATTAAAGAACGAGTCCTGCTTTGCGAGGGGAGCACTGGACACTGGGAGTGATCTTCCAAAGAGATATTCAGCTAGTAAGCTAATCCCCTTGCTTGTCCCGCAGCTGCTTAATCCAATCCGCACGCAGTCCCCATTGTAAAGTCCGTGGAATTTCTGTTTTCTTTGTTATTTTTTGCTGTTGCATTTTGCCGACGCCTTGGCATGGAAGAGAAGGGATATGGGATCTGGAACTGGAGGAGCAAGATGGGAGACAATGTTAGATGTAGATGGGCTGCAGCCCAGTAAGGCAGCCCATATAGTCTACAATTCCTGAAATCTCAAGGCCCATCACGTTGGCAGCTTGGGACAGCATTGGGGGACAAAGTTTAGTCCCACATTGCTAGTTGGGAGTGAGTTGGAGTGGTATATAAGGGCTGCTGTTCTAGTACTTCCAAGTGAGTGAGAATAGAAAGAGCCCTCGCGCACTCCTCCTCCTCCGCCCGCCCCGCCTCGTCTCGTCACGCACGCACGTCGCGTTTCGTGACTCGAGTTCGAGTTCGAGACACACTCAAGGAAGCCTAAATTTTTGCTTGGTGCACCAACTGAGTTGGGTACGTGTCGACCTGCATGTGCATGCTCGCCGCGTGTCCCTGGCTTCCTACGCTACAGTTCATCTCTCTCACGAAGAAGTTCCTTTTGCTGTGCTACTCTCTAGTCTTCCCCATCCCGGCGACTGCGTGCACAGCCGTCCGGGAGAGCAGGCCTCCGAAACTCCGTCCGTTGAGATCCTGCACCGGGAGACGGGCGATAAGGTTTTTGGGGAGCGTCTCGGCGCGACTGCTCGCTACTGTTCGTGCTCTTCTTCGACGGATCGGCTGCTTCATCGACAGATCCGACTACACCATGGGCGACATCAACAATACCCATGGTGGTGGTGCTGCTGCTGGTGCGACCTTCCCGGTCGCGATGTACGTGCTTTTCCTCTCCTACCTTGCACTGCTACTTGTTCCATGTTCAGATCTGATGCATGTGCTTAGTCTGATGTGCGTGGTTAAGTATGCTTGTGCATCTATAATGTTGCTTTCGGTAATTAATCTCATACGGAAATTGCCTAATAATCCAACAATCCAAAAACCTTATATGCATAGGCAATTTTCACCGTCTGGTTTTGCTGCTGCGCTTAAACCGAGCCCGTTTACGGGATCTCATTTCAAGAGATGGCAGAATAAGACCCTCTTGTGGCTCACTGCTATGGGTGTGCACCGAGTTGCGGAAGGTATTCCCAGAGGTCCGCTTACTCCTGAAGAGGATAAAGCGTTCGGGGATGCCACCGTAATCTTTGTGGGTGCCGTCCTAAGTGTGCTTGGAGACAAGTTGGTTGATGCTTATCTGCACATACGAAATGGGAAGGAACTGTGGGATGCACTAGACGCTAAGTTTGGTGCTGCCGATGCCGGAGGTGAACTGTATGCTATGGAGCAGTTCAATGACTACAGAATGGTTGAGAACCGATCTGTAGTAGAACAGGCTCATGAGATACAGATCATGGCAAAGGAACTTGAGCTCCTCAAGTGTGTGCTACCGGACAAGTTTGTCGCGGGATGCATTGTCGCTAAGCTTCCCCCTTCATGGAGGAACTTTGCCACTTCTCTGAAACATCAGAGGCATGAGTTCTCTGTTGAGAATATCATGGGCTCTCTGGATGTTGAGGAGAAGGCGAGGGCAAAAGACAAACACACTGGAGGAACCGAGGGACGTTCTGCTGCCAATATGGTGCAGAAAAATGCCCACAAGTCCAAGGGAAAGAACAAAGGAGTCTCCCAGACTACCAACTTCAAGAAGAAGGGGAAAACGGAGAAGAAAGATCCTTGCTGGGTGTGTGGCGAGACGGGCCATTGGGCTAATCGCTGTCCACAACGCAAAGGAAAGAAATGTCAAGCTGGACAGAACTCAACTTCTGTCAACATGGTCATTGGTAACACAGAGGAAGGAACTACAGGGTATGGTAATATATTACCTACTGTTCTTTCGGTGTTTCAGCCCACAGAATGGTGGGTTGATACAGGTGCCAATGTTCATGTGTGTGCTGACATCTCCATGTTTACCTCTTATCAGGCACGAGGTTCCTCAGTAATGATGGGGAATGGGTTACATGCTACTGTTCGTGGTGTTGGCACGGTAGATCTGAAGTTTACTTCGGGAAAGATCGTGCAACTGAAGAACGTGTTGCATGTCCCTTCTATCAAGAAGAATCTCGTTAGTGGCTCCCGTCTTATGAAAGATGGGTTTAAGTTGGTGTTTGAGTCCAATAAAGTTGTATTGTCTAAGTATGGAACTTTTGTTGGAAAGGGATATGAATGTGAGGGAATGTTTCGCTTCTCTCTAGAAGACTTCTGTGATAATGTTGTGAACCATGTAAGCACTAGTGTTAATGAAACTAATGTTTGGCATTCACGACTTTGTCATGTTAATTTTGGTTGTATGACGCGGCTTGCTGATATGAGTTTAATTCCGAAATTCACCTTTGTCAAAGGCTCTAAGTGCCATGCTTGTGTGCAAGCAAAGCAGCCTCGCAAGCCTCACAAGCCTGCGAAGGAAAGAAACTTGGCACCACTAGAGCTCATACATTCAGATCTATGTGAGATGAATGGTGAGTTGACAAGAGGTGGAAAGAAATATTTTATGACTTTGATTGATGATTCCACTAGATATTGTTATGTGTATCTCCTGAAAACTAAAGATGAGGCTCTTGATTTCTTTAAAATCTATAAGGCTGAAGTTGAGAATCAACTTGAAAGAAAGATAAAAAGGGTTCGGTCCGATCGTGGTGGAGAGTACTTTTCTAATGAGTTCAATTTATTCTGTGCGGAACATGGTATAATCCATGAGAGGACGCCTCCCAATTCCCCACAATCCAATGGGATTGCGGAAAGGAAAAACCGTACTCTAACAGATTTGGTTAACGCCATGTTAGATGTTTCGGGTTTATCCAAGGAATGGTGGGGGAGGCTATATTGACTTCGTGTCATGTCCTAAACCGTGTTCCAACCAAGAATAAAGAGATTACCCCATATGAGGAATGGGAAAAGAAAAGACCAACACTCTCCTACCTACGAACTTGGGGTTGTTTGGCTAAAGTGAATTTGCCAATCACCAAAAAGCGAAAGCTTGGACCAAAAACCGTGGATTGTGTCTTTCTTGGCTATGCTTCCCATAGCATTGCTTATAGATTTCTTGTGGTGAAATCTGGAGTGGACGACATGAATGTTGGCACCATCTTTGAATCAAGAGATGCTACATTCTTTGAGGATATATTTCCTATGAGAGATATGCATGGCATGTCTAGTTGGGAATCTGATCCAATACATGAAACTCCTATGGAGTCTGATGAGGAATCTGATGATGAGAGTTCAGATTCTGATGAAGATGACAATGAAGCTCCCACAAGGAGTAAGAGACAAAGGACTGCAAAGTCTTTTGGTAATGATTTCATTGTGTATCTTGTGGATGATACTCCCACTACCATTTCAGAAGCTCTCGCATCTCCAGATGCAGACTACTGGAAGGAAGCGGTTCAAAGCGAGATGGATTCCATCTTGGCTAATGGAACGTGGGAGTTAACTGAGCGTCCTTATGGGTGCAAACCTGTAGGATGTAAATGGGTATTTAAGAAGAAGCTTCGAGCTGATGGTACTATTGAGAAGTACAAAGCTCGGCTTGTAGCCAAAGGCTATACCCAAAAGGAAGGCGAAGATTTCTTCGATACCTACTCACCTGTGGCGAGATTGACCACCATTCGTGTACTACTGTCATTGGCTGCCTCACACGGTCTTCTCGTTCATCAAATGGACGTTAAGACGGCTTTCCTAAATGGAGAGTTGGACGAGGAAATTTACATGGAACAGCCTGATGGTTTCGTACTACAAGGTCAAGAAAGAAAGGTGTGTAAATTAAAGAAATCCTTGTATGGCCTCAAACAAGCGCCCAAACAATGGCATGAGAAGTTTGAAAGAACTTTGACATCTGTGGGCTTTGTTGTTAATGAAGCCGACAAATGTGTGTACTACCGCCATGGTGGGGGTGAGGGAGTTGTCCTATGCTTGTATGTGGATGACATACTAATTCTTGGGACAAGTCTCAAAGTGATTGAGGAGGTAAAAACCTTCTTATCTCAATGTTTCGAGATGAAAGATCTTGGAGAAGCTGATGTTATATTGAACATCAAGTTATTGAAAGATGGGAATAATGGGATTACACTTGTGCAATCTCATTATGTTGAGAAGGTGTTGAGCAGATTTGGTTATGCTGATTGCAAATCTTCTCTCACACCTTATGATCCTAGTGTCTTGCTTCGAAAGAATGAAAAGGCAACTAGAGATCAGTTGAGATACTCTCAAATCATTGGTTCACTCATGTATTTAGCTTGCGCTACGAGGCCTGATATCTCGTTTGCTGTATGCAAACTTAGCCGGTTTGTGGCCAACCCGGGAGATGATCATTGGCATGCTCTTGAGAGAGTGATGCGCTATCTAAAGGGAACCATGAGTTATGGAATTCATTATACCGGGCATCCAAGAGGACTCGAAGGGTATAGTGATTCCAATTGGATTTCTGATGCTAAAATGAAGGCCACAAGTGGATATGTTTTCACTCTTGGTGGTGGCGCTGTTTCCTGGAAGTCTTGCAAGCAGACCATCTTAACGAGGTCAACTATGGAAGCAGAACTCACAGCATTAGATACAGCTACTGTCGAAGCGGAATGGCTTCGTGAGCTCTTGATGGACTTGCCTATGGTTGAAAAACCAATACCGGCCATCCTCATGAACTGTGATAATCAAACTGTGATTGTCAAAGTGAAAAGTTCTAAGGATAATATGAAAAGTTCCAAACATATCAAGAGGAGATTGAAGTCTGTCAGAAAACTGAAGAACTCCGGAGTGATAGCATTGGATTATGTCCAAAGTGCTAAAAATCTGGCAGATCCTTTCACAAAAGGACTATCAAGAAATACGATAGACCTTGCATCGAGGGAGATGGGTTTGAGACCCACTTGAGTTGCCGAGGGGGTAACCCAACCTATGTAATCGGAAATTCCGTGAAGTAGGACCTGGGAAAACAAACCGGAGTAACTGAGTTGAGAGAAAATTTAATACTCCCACTCCGCTGCAGATGCAATTCTCTCATAGTTACTGTAAGGCAGGTTGACAATGTCTTAATGTGTTCTGAGCGGCTCTTGATGAGCGAAGACGCTGGCCTACAGGGCGATCTTTTGAAGAACACACCTATACGAGCGACACTACTGGTCATAGTGTGGGAGATTTGGGTGAATCTCTAGTAAGCTCATGAAGGGCCGAGGAGTATGACTTATAAGCTCCACCCGAGGGGAAGGCTATGGTAGCCTAGTACCGTGCCGGCATTGAGCGAAACTTGCTGCACAAAGACTGACAATTCAAGGCATAGTCCATTGTTCGGTTGTAGTCAAGCGTAGCACCTTGCCTAAGTGGAAGTTCAACTTAACAGTCTCCACCGAAGTGCAGGTATATTAAACAGTAAATGGAACTAATGTGCCATCTGATGTGCATATGAGATCTGGTGGGGGATTGTTAGATGTAGATGGGCTGCAGCCCAGTAAGGCAGCCCATATAGTCTACAATTCCTGAAATCTCAAGGCCCATCACGTTGGCAGCTTGGGACAGCCTTGGGGGACAAAGTTTAGTCCCACATTGCTAGTTGGGAGTGAGTTGGAGTGGTATATAAGGGCTGCTGTTCTAGTACTTCCAAGTGAGTGAGAATAGAAAGAGCCCTCGCGCACTCCTCCTCCTCCGCCCGCCCCGCCTCGCCTCGTCTCGTCTCGTCACGCACGCCGCGTCGCGTTTCGTGACTCGAGTTCGAGTTCGAGACACACTCAAGGAAGCCTAAATTTTTGCTTGGTGCACCAACTGAGTTGGGTACGTGTCGACATGCATGTGCATGCTCGCCGCGTGTCCCTGGCTTCCTACGCGTGTCAACGCGGTCGGCTCTCCTCCCAGGCTATACCAAGAGATGGATCAGATCTGGAGTCTCATACGCTACAGTTCATCTCTCTCACGAAGAAGTTCCTTTTGCTGTGCTACTCTCTAGTCTTCCCCATCCCGGCGTCTGCGTGCACAGCCGTCCGGGAGAGCAGGCCTCCGAAACTCCGTCCGTTGAGATCCTGCACCGGGAGACGGGCGATAAGGTTTTTGGGGAGCGTCTCGGCGCGACTGCTCGCTACTGTTCGTGCTCTTCTTCGGATCGGCTGCTTCATCGACAGATCCGACTACACCATGGGCGACATCAACAATACCCATGGTGGTGGCTGCTGCTGCTGGTGCGACCTTCCCGGTCGCGATGTACGTGCTTTCTCTCTGCCTTGCACTGCTACTAACGTTCCATGTTCAGATCGATGCGCGTCTTAGTCTGATGTGCGTGGTTAAGTATGCTTGTGCATCTATAATGTTGCTTTCGGTAATTAATCTCATACGGCTGATAAAGCGCACATACTATTTGTTCTCTTTTTAGCAGCTAGCTAGTATGATGTGGTTAACGGTTAACTTGTTGCTTGCACAACTATCATCTACTGTACTTAACATAATCTTATGCCTTGTTTATGATCTAAGAATTTTACGGAATTGCATTGTGTCCTGCAGAATTCCCTGCATCCTGACATTCCGGCTGGTTAATCCCCAAATAAGTCTTGGTTTGTTCACAGGAAATCAGATGACAGGACAGCTCAAGCGACAAGGTTGCTACACGCTAGCAGAAGAAGGTTTAGTAGCAGGATTTGGGTCGTTGATGGCCACACTCTGAAGCTACCGAGGCTGGTTAGTACCACCACTCACTAGATCGCATCAACTCAACAGTGACAGGGCGAGCGGCAGCAGCTGTGGTGGTAGGGCGGCCACACCAACCAGGATTTCCAGCACGTTTTCTGCCGTCACCGCAACCATTTCTCCGCCTGTCTCATCGATCCCACATTTCATTAAAATCCAGCAACTCTACTGCTACTGCTACTTGCGTTTTGGGAGGACGGGAGACGAGATCGACGTGGCCACCTATTATCCACTGTCTCTCGCAGAATATGCCACCGGAATTTTGTGATGGCTCTGCTACTTGCTAGCGGGAAAGAGCTGCCGCTAGCTGGTGTACGAAGATGTAACCTAACCGTTGCGGTTTTGGTGCCACCTATGCGATTGTTGGGTGACATTGTTGTGCCACTGTGTCTGTTCTTTTAGCTGTGATTACTTCATGGAGTTGTCCATTTGCTATCATGTAGGTGAGTTGACAAGTAACAAAGGTTTTTTTGTGTGCTTCAGGAGATATGACTAGCGGACGGTGAACTAGAGCAGGATGGTAAATGTTAGCATAAAACGCAATTAGACCATTGCACATATATATTAGGTCCAGGTTAAGACTTCGATTTCAACGCATAACACCACACATTCTAAGTTTAACACACAGCCTATGCTCATATTAAACATAACTTCAAAGCAATCTCACCTTAGCATAATATTTCGCCAATTTGCAAACCATCATCTTTGTGCAAACACATGTATATGTTGAATTTGGTTTCCCTTCTTGCTCACTATGATCTAGCGTCGGAATACTTATCGGACTCGGTTTCCTAGGCTGGT
Organism: Lolium multiflorum; assembly: GCA_030979885.1. Classification (NCBI taxonomy): domain Eukaryota; kingdom Viridiplantae; phylum Streptophyta; class Magnoliopsida; order Poales; family Poaceae; genus Lolium; species Lolium multiflorum. The sequence continues at coordinate 94,673,106 of CM061752.1, read as the reverse complement.
CCCCTCGCTTCCTCCTCTTCGGCTCCATCTAGAATGATGCTCACATGCACCTTGTACAGGTTCTTTCAGCACCAATTTCTTGTTCTTCTTGGCCTCGCATGCTTAACTTGTGCCTGTCAACACAATATACATAATTGTTAACATGGAGTTCCCCAAGTGATATAAGGTCCTCTGAGCCCTTGGCACATATCTAACATCCTGGAGCCATTACTATCTTTAGTCTTGATCTCGATATCTTCCATTCTCACAATGCGATGAGGCGCACCAGTGACTTCATAGACAGTTCAAAAATCATTAGGGTTGTAGGTAGCAAATCACTCCTTGTTAGAAGTCACATGACAAGAGCTCACTAAATCCAACACACACACTTCATCGAATAATTCTCTTACTAAGGCCAGAACTTCACTATCAAAATCAATTGTAGAGGTAACATCAATATTCATAGCTCCATCAAGCTTGTTGTGCGTTGGACAATTCTGCATGATGTGACCCTAATCCTTACAATGAAAACACCGCGAATTTCCCTTCTTCGACCTCACGAGCACCTGAAAAAACACCTTTCTCATAAGTTTCTTTTCTCTTTGATCATAACATAAGAACACAGTATGTACCTCGATTGAAGCGATGTTTGTCTTGTGGTACGTCAGAGTAGCAGCCATGCCCTTGTAGGACTTAGGCTACAAAGTAAGCATGGGCTAAGAGTTGTCTCATCCTCCACCTTAACTCAATATGTGCCAAGTATGAGACCACACGGTTGAAGGCATTGACATGTTACGTAAGGTATGCTCCTTCTTGCATCCTCAAGCCATCCAACTCCAGTTTTAGATACAAGTTAATGGGTGTAGTATTGTTCAAGAACTGCGCCTCCAACATCTTTCGAGATTACACTCGGTGACTCATCATACATCACATGATACGGAACACGAACATCTAGACTCAGCCTTATGGTATAGCGGCCCTTATTTGCATCTCAGATCCAGTCATCAACATCCATCTTGGCAGGCTTCACGCATCAGCTTTAATCATCCTCATAAGTCCCTTCTACCTAGCAAATTCTTGACTCTCGACAACCATAGTGGGAAGTTGCATGAACCATCGAACTTCATCACCTCGAACCTAGTTGTGGAAGACATCTGGTCCTCCCACTAATCTCCCATGAATAGCCGCTAATTAGATGGCTTAGGTCACAACGATTAAACCGACCGGAGCCTCTCCTATGGTCCAGCAACGCCTTCTCGCGTGCGCCACATCGCTTCCAAAGATTTTTTTTGATCGAGAACTATGGCTAGGAAACTCATGAAATTTTTTATACACTGCCCTCTCAGGCCCATGTTTTATTGACCTCGAGATAGTCGGGTCTATCTTCACCTTCAATCCGAACCCACGCGACTTTCTTGAGCTCCAAGTCACGCCTTGCGTCATCCACCTAGCCCTTCCTGAAAGGATCGTATAGCACCTAGAGGGGGCTGATTAGGTGCTATTCAAATTTTAGTTCCTTTTCATTTTAGGCTTGACACAAAAGTAAATTTCCTAGATATGCAACTATGTGAATTTACTTATATGACAAGATGCAAACAACAAAACAAGATACAAGATACAAGTAGTAAAGTGCGGTAAAAGGATAGAGGTAACTGAGAGAGGAGAACACGAAGACAAAAGGGTTGATTCCCATAGTTCCTTCCTTTTGAGGGGAAGTACGTCTACGTTGGAGAGGTGTGGTGCCAAGAAGGCCTACCAACACCACGAAGGCCTCACCTTATTCTCCTGACCCTCGCCACTAAAGCCTTGAAGGTGGCACCGGCCTTTACTAAGCTTGGGGCACACATCCACAACCGAATTGGAGGCTCCCAAGATGTAACCACAAAGCCTTACACAAAGAATCGTTTCGAGGTCACCTCACGAAGAATCACAAAGAACCACAAAGAACCACAAAGGGAAATACAAATTCCTTTGGTGGAGATATGGGGCTAGGTCTTCTCTACCAAATCCTCAAGTATTAGGAGATTTGAGTGGGGGAGTAGAGAGATCTAGGCAAATGAATCTCACAACAATGGAGGTCAAAGAGGATTTTTAGTCGTTGTCAAACTTGGAGGAAGCCCTGATTTTATACTCATGGGGGGAACCCATTTGTTGGCCACCAGCTCAGTCGTTAGTACCGCCAAGTTGAGGGCGGTACCACCGCTAGGGGCTTCCAAACGTTCACATGCACAGAGGTGGTGGTAGACCAGTGGCCAGGGCGACGGCCTGGAGGCACCGGTCGGGGTAGGCCGGATGCGTCGCACGGTTACAGTCGGTACCTGATAATCCACAAGTATAGGGGATCACAACATTCTTCGAGGGAAGTAAAACCCAAATTTATTGATTCAACACAAGGGGAGGTAAAGAATAGTTATAAGCCTTAACATCGGAGTTGTCAATTTAGCTGCACCTGGAAAAGCACTAGTAACGGGGGGTGATGTGAAAGCGGCGATAATATGAGAGCAATGGCAATAGTAACACGACGACGGTAAACGGTAACACGAGTGGATGGCATCAGAAAATATTCCAGTGCGTAGTATACTATAGAGCAATGATGATGACAGAAGGACCGTGGTTCCTAGCTATCTACACTAGTGGTAACTCTCCAAATAACATGTGTTGGGTGAACAAATTACAGTTGGGAAATTGATAATTGTGAGGGCATGACAATGCATGCTATGATAAGATAAAGTTACTGTAGTATTTAATTGGGCATTACAACATAACACATAGACCGTAATCCAACTGTGTCTATGACTAATAATCCACCTTCAGGTTATCATCCGAACCCCTTCCAGCATTAAGTTGCAAACAACAGATTATCGTTAAGCAATGTGCGTAAAGTAAACAATAGAATTATCCTTGGATAAAAAATTGTTGTTTTCTCCCTAGTAGCAATAGCACATCTACAATCTTAGAAGTTATTGTCACTCTTCCAGAAAACTAGAGGCATGAACCCACTATCGAGCATAAATACTCCCTCTTGGAGATACAAGCAACTACTTGATCAAGGTAACTACAAACCGGAGAGCATGCAAGATATTAAATAAAAGTAGTATGATAATATGATGAACAATCTGATCACAATTCCACAATTTATCGGATCCCAACAAACACAACACCAATTACATCATATGGATCTCAATCATGTAAAGCAGCTCATGAGATCATTGTATTGAATTACATGGGAGAGAGAGTACCAACTAGCTACAGCGAGAACCCGTAGTCCAGGGGGAACTACTCACGAACCATCATGGAGTCGAAGTGGAGGTAGTGGAGTCGATGGAGATGGATGCCGGGGGCAATTCCCCTCCCGGCAGGGTCCGGAACAGGAACTTCTGACCCCCAAAACTCGTCTGGACGATTGCGGCGCGATGGAACTTTTCATGGACGGAGGCTGGTTGATTCGGGGTTTCGCATCAGAGGCAATTTATAGGCGGAAGGGCGATGCGGTGGGTGCCAGGTGGCCCCACACCACCCCTAGGCGCGGGCCAAGGCTAGGCCGCGCCTAGGCTTGGTTTGGCCGGCTCCTGGCCCCCCTCCGTCTCTCCTCTAGACTTTGTCTTTGTTTCGGTAAAATAGCAATTCAGCTTTTATTTCTTCCAATTCCGAGAATATTTTCTGTACAACTTTTCTGAAATACAAAACAGCTGAAAACAGGGAACTGGCACTGTGGCATCTTGTTAATAGGTTAGTCTTGGAAAATGTAAAAGTGCAACGAAGCATGAGCAAAACATATATAAATTGGTGTAAAACAAGCATGGAACATCAAAAATTACAGATATGTTTGAGACGTATAGGTACCACAGGCCAGGTTGGACCGGTACCATCGGCGTGGTGCGAGTCTTTGATGATTTTGGAGGCCGGGGGCTGCGGGAGGTTTGCACGCGGAGTGCACAGCGTACGCATAAGCGGGCGCGGCGACGGACGAGCGCTATGAAACTGCGCGTGCGTGTGTGATGTGCGGCATGCGGAGCGGATCGAGCCTGGGGCGCTCCCGGGAGACGGGTCAGCCCGGTATGACCGGCTTGAGGCCTAGTCATACCGGCCAAACCCACTGGATTGGGGTGTGCTGCGTGGAGGAAGCCCGTCCGGTTTGATCGGCTAGGGGGACGGTTGAACTATGCAATTTTGTTGTTTCTCCTCTTTTTCTATTTTCTCTTCTTCTTCTCTTCTTTCTTGTATTTTATTTTGGCATAAACCGAGCAAACTTTGGGCACAAGATGAGAAGAACCAAAGGTGACTAATGGTGGAGAAAATATTGGAGAGAACCAAGATAGACGCAACAGGCGAAAGATTTTGGAGGCGAACATAAAGTGGTAGAAAAGAAATGACAAACATCGAGCGAAAAATTCAAGCCATCTTTGGAGATGCGGAATAGAGGGGATCAAAGGCGGCATATGGTGGCGAAGATAAAAGGGATGAAAGATGCCAAACGAATGGGATGAAAGAAAGGTGATTTGATCCAAAGAACCAAATAACGACTCCGACCCCCTCTTAATAGTCTGAGTCCTATACTCAAAGAAAAATAAAAGAGAAGCCGGGGAAAGCATCACGTTTTCTAAGCTCAGATCTTCGAGCTCTCTGTCGAACTCCATGCAGGCTCTTCCTCTCTCTTTTTTCCATCGTGACCGACACCATAAGGGGAGCAGAGAATTACCCGCATTCCGCTTGAACTTGATAACAATGCTCATACTTCATTCAAGCCGGAACACCTCGGTTGATTGCATGCTCTAGGTCTTGGTCACCAATAGCTCAACTCATGAGGATTGGAGGATTGTGACACCGACTTCGAGCCCTTATCTCTTACGACATCAACTATCTTGAATCCAACAAATGGACTTAAGCAAAACCTATGGAGTATTCCTTCAAACAAAAACTCAATGGAAATATTAGTCCATACAAATTGTCATCAATTACCAAAAACAAACATATGGGAAAATTACCCTTACAAAACCCCCTAATTAGGCCACCATTGGCAGCCCAATAAAGGGGGCCGGCTGAAACCTAGGGAAGGGTGGGATGGTGGCCCAAGGTGGGCTATCCGCATAAATCCTATTCTAGGGGTCAGCGACGCATGGAGGGTGCTGCCTGGTGGCCCTCTCCTATCCCACTATATAAAGAGCCCCTTGGGGCTCTCCTCATCATGCCATTGAGTTGCCTCTCCCTCCCCATCCCCCTTCGGGTGTGTTCCTAAGTTTAGGAACGTGCATAGGTTGGAGTATCCTCCACCACCCCCACGCCAAATCATCTTCTTTAATTTCTTAGAAGGCACGAATCTTCTACTTAGATACTTTGATGGTAGGAACCCGGAGACGTATATACACTTTGCATGTGTGTAGAACTGCAGGCGCGACACTTAGAGCGCTTCATTGTTGGACTTCTTCACTACCTTGAGGTCACCATCGACGTACAACTTCATCGATCAGGAACGTTAAGTTTTTTGGTCTTCAAGGGTTTTGTTCTGATTCCTACATTTGCTTTGCACCACCATAGAATGGTTTTTGGCTGTGTTATTTTGTCGTAGGAATTTTTTGTTTTCTTCAGCGGAACCCTAAAACGGTATCAGGGCGATCTATGTGTAGATATATTTGTATAGCTATAACACATACAGATATGTGGGCATTGATTCTCTAATGGAACACCCTCTCATGCCGGTGCTCATTCTTTGCGGCATTGTTTGATGAAGCGGCTTGACGAGCCTCATGCGGCGCACATACACAGAAACTGAGGTTACCTTGACATATAGTTGTACGATATATACGTAGGGGTGTCTGTCTCTCTTACTTCAGCGGTGTGGCTTTTGCATACGTAGGGCCCTGAACAAGGGACTGTGAGCAAGAATTATTTAATCAATGTTGTGGTTCTAAACTTCGTAGGTAATGAACGGTTCTTCCGCGACAACCCTAACAGGCACATAAAACATGCATACATAAAAGTAGGCGTCTAACTCTTTTTTGGAGAGAGGGCATATGATATAATATGGTCGAGTAAGTTCATGAAGCTACATTCGAACTGCGACATGGAGGCACCATGGACCATTTGAGCGGGCGCACGGTGATGGAGATCAAGCGTGACTGACCGATCATGTCATGTCACCTTTAATTTCGTGTGATGTTATTATTATTATTATTATTATTATTATTATTATTATCTTAAGATGCATGTATTAGATCGCGACGGTAGCATTGTAAGATGATCCCTTAAAATAAAAATACCAAAAGTGTTATCATAGTACGCAACACAGATTAGTCGCCATTGTAAGAGTTGCCATTGACAATAGGGTTCTATACATACTAACGCTAATGTCTTGTGGGTGCAAGCCATGTTGCACTGCATAACCACTAAGGTTGTTTCTAGCGAGCCTAGCATGTACAGACATGGACTCGAACACTTGATCGAAAGGTTAAGCTTGAAGGATATAGATAATGTGATTGATATAGCGATATATACCTTTTGAGACTATGCCATTGGCCGTAACGATCGGGGTGGTATAGTGATTTTGGATCATGTAATCACTGAACAAAATAAGGGATGTTTGTTTGCGTGGGAGTTACTTTTAGTTTTTAAATCTTGAATTAAAATATGAACCGAAAACATTATGAACATAGTCTTGATGTATTTTGCACATGCCATTGTAGATGTCTCGCCCCACCTTCAACCTAGGCCAATTCTCCGAAGAGAAACTTATGCGATGGGTCGAACTTCACCACCTGGTACCGCAACTTGAGGATTCTCCTCACTCCCCACAAGATTAACTACATATTGGAGGTTGCACTAGGTGAGAAACCCACTGAAAATGCCCCTACGGACGTAAATAATATCTACCAATCCAAGGTGGAAGATTCTTCATTCATCCAGAGTGGTATGCTCTATGCCATGGAAGCTGAGCTGCAAAAGTACTATGAGAACATGGGTGCATACGAGATGATCACATATCTCAGGGCTGCATTTGCACCGCAAGCTAGGGCTGAGAGGTATTGATGCGGGGTGGCCTTCGGACACCTCCTCACCAAGACCAACAAGTCCCCCAAGTGGACCAATGACACGGGCTCGGGCTAAAGCAATACATGACAAGGTGAACTCGCTCCTCACCACCCTTGACCTTGGTACCCCTTTGGATGGATTGCTACCTCATGCCGACGTACTATGTGTCATTAGGTACAAGGCGCACCAAGACCCCGAGGATGAGACGCCATGGCCAAGGGAAGGAGAGGAGCAACGGAACCGGGAGATGAACATGAAGCCGAACGTCGCCCGAAGAGCGCCAAGGAAGAGAAGGACGCTGGCGGTCCGGGACCCGGTCAGACGGACACGACCGGACTCCCCCACGGGCCCGGTCAGCCGAGGCGCAAGCCGGACCAACTCCTCGTGCGGGCGACCGGACCCGAGGACCGGATTCTTCGCAGAATCCGGTTGGCGACAAGTCGACGGACCCGGGACCGGACAGCCGGTCCGGAGCGGTCAGACCGGACCCTTGACCGGACAGCCGGTCCCAGGGCCAGTCTGACCGGACACCCAACGGATCCGGCGGGAATACCCCACCAAACTGCCTTGACTTATCCATTCGCGTACCTGTTCGCCCTTGCTGGCTGTGCTTGCCTATTTAAGTAGCTGGACACCCCTTTTTCCCCTTAGACTTGTTTAGAACTCAAACCTAACTTTGAGCTTAGTCTCCCTTGGGTATCATCCCTCTGTAATCAAGGCAACCCTTGTGGATGTATGGATTTGGTAGTGAGAGATTCTAGTGTTTACACTCTCTCCCACTCCTTGATTCGTCCTCCCCACCGGTCTCTCCTCTCGGAATTCTACCTCGAGTCTCTTCCGGGCGGATTCTATTGGCACGGTCCATCGAGCCGTGAGGGTAAGCATCGATTGTATCGGGTTGGTGTGCGTGGTTCTTCGTGTGTTCTTCGCGTTCTTCGTGTTCTTCCGTCTCTCCCGCTCTTTCCCCCTTGATTCCTTGGGTCATTCGCGAGATCGGGCCACAGTCGGGGTCTTGACCACATCATATGGTATCGGCCTTTGGTTTCCTGGTTGACCCTCCACCCACCCAATTTCGTTTCTAGAAAATTTTCCAAAAAAATAGCCCTAAATTTCCTTTGGACGGATCTGTGATTTGGTTGAGTTTTGAGTGGTTTTGCTCCGTGGATCTGGTGTTGTTGTGCTTGATCTACTATTTCCCCAACTTTTAGCCTCCAATTCCATCGTTTCCCTTCGTTTTGGCCGATTTGGTTTTGGTTTGGGGAAGAACAGGAGAGAGAAAGCTCCAAATCGACGAACCCGATTTCGAACCCGGTCAACCGGCCCCCAGACCGGACCGTCCGGCGCGAGAACCCGGTCAGCCGGCATAAGCCACGGCCGGTCCGAAGCGGTCGATCGGCCTGAGCCAGGAAGCGGCCGGCGCCACACCAGTCGGACCGGACCACCGACGGGCACACGTCTTCGACATCGACTAACACCACCGCCGACCACCACCACCACCATCATCTCCACCATCGCAGGTATAACTTGCAGTAACCCTTGTAGCCCTCTTCTTTTTGTGATCTATCCCACGAGCGAAGCTTTCGAGTGTTGCGAAACATCGCACGAGGTCCCGACCGTGAGGGTGTGCGTTGTGTGAGTAAAGCTCATAAGTGGAGCTCGTGAGTGGCCAGCAAAAGAGTAAGAGCATAGTGTGCTAGTGAAAAAAAGCAAAGTGCAAAGTGCCACCGATACAAAAGAGTGAAAAGCTTTTAAGCAAGCAAGAGAGATAGAGAAGAGAGACCTCGTGCGAATCTTGGTGTTTCTACTCTATGCAACCTAGCTTCGACCTCTTCTTGCGTTAGTGTGACATTGAGCACCCTTGTTTTGGGTTTTTCCTTTTTCCGCTCGTTCCTTGGTTGCACTAACCCCGTTCATTGTGTGAGTTCCACATTTTTTCGTGTTTATAGTGATCTCCACTTTGACACTTGGATTTTTGGACTTACCCCCTCTTAACAACATACTCGATTTTGGATTTCGTCTTTTGGCTTTCCACCATCCACACCTAACACCATATTTGCTAGCTTTTGCGTGTGCCTTTGTGTGTGTCCCGATACAATTGGTCTTACTTTCGGCTTGGTTGATTGCCTCAATACTATCTTACCACTGTAAGAGTGAGAGGTAGTCTCCTTCCACTAACATCCACAACATAGTTCTTGTCTTGTGATCATGGATAGGCACGGAGACCAAGCAAAGGAGGATGAGGTCCTACACCCCTCCAAGAGGTTGGCCACCCAACACAACCTATGGGTGCAACGCCAAGAGTTCAAGGACCAACTCAACTTGTTCGAGACACGCATCGACCAACAATACGAAGAAGTGGCTCACAACTTCGGCCAAGTGAACCAAGATATGAATCTTCTTCGTGAAGCTACGGACAACTTGCATGACCAAGTGACGGCCAATGATGCAAACATGGAGCGGCGCATGGATAGCCTCGAGCGCGCCATCAACAACTTGGGACGCCCATCGACATCGCTCTACTTCCTCATCGTCATCGACCTCGTCACATGATGACTACTCCCATGATCACCATTCGTCCTCAAGCTCCGACTCAAGGCATGGAGATCATCATCGCTCTCGTCGACCGCACGCTCGCCATGATGATTCTCGCTCCAACTCAAGGCGCGGAGAGTTCCATCGCCATGCTCGTCCTCATGAGCGTCCTCAACAAGCTCAAGCTCTTCACCAAGATCGTCATCAAGCGGCTCGCCATGCCCACCATGGGCATGACGACCAACCACAAGACAACGTCCTCCACAACATGGACCCGGCACCTCATCGTCAAGCCCATGTGGATGCTCAAGACCAAGGTCATCAAGATCCACCAAGGCGTGATCTCCGGAATCATCCTCGCCATGACCAAAGGGGCCGAGGACAACCTCAACATGATCAAGATGAGAGAGCCAACATTGGACAACGTCAACAACCTCGTCAAGATCCGCAACAACATCTTCAACATGAGCCAAGTGAAGCTAGTGTTCACCTCCAACGCCAACCCAATGCTATGGTTGGTCGTGGAAGACCTCCTCTACCGCCTCAAGCCGCAAGGGATGAAGGCATCCGTCCTCGCCGCCGCAACTTGGAAGATGAAGAGAACATGTATGGGAAACTCAAGTTCAACATGCCCAAGTTCAAGGGTGAAGACGATGCCGAGGCCTACCTCTCATGGGCACTCAAGGTTGACAAGATCTTCCATACACAACTACTCCGGTGCCAAGAAAGTAGCCATGGCCTCCCTCGAGTTTGAAGATTATGCCAACACTTGGTGGGAACAAGTTGTCACTCTTAGGGAAGAAAAGGGTGATCCTCCAATTGATACTTGGGAAGACATGAAGGAGGAGATGGAAGCTCGCTTTGTCCCTAAACACTACAAGACCGATCTCTTCAACAAGCTCCAAAAGTTGAAGCAAGGCACCAAGACCGTGGAAGAATTCTTCAAGGAGATGGAGTTAACCATGATGCGAGCAAACATCCAAGAGTCCGAGAACCAAACCATCGCTAGGTTCTTCAATGGCCTCAACTACCCCATCAAGAGGATTGTGGAGTTCCAACAATACTCCAACATGGTTGAGTTGGTTCACCAAGCTTCCAAGGCGAGCGTCAAGTGAATGAGGACATCAAGTACTCGAAGTCCAAATACTTCGCCTCCAAGCTTGCCACATCAACTCCTACAACAAGTGTCAAGCCAACCGCATCCTCTACACCTTCCAAGCAACCTTCTATCCAAAGTCGCATGAAGCAAACGGTATCCTCCACCGCCTCCTCCAAGGCCTCTACGGGACCCTCCAATGTCACTTGCTTCAAGTGTGGCACCCAAGGCCACAAGTCCTTTGAGTGCAAGAACACCAAGGTCATGATCACTATGGAGAATGGTGACATAGAGACTCTAAGTGAAGGTGAATATGAAGCCCTAGTGCAAGCCGCCGTTGCTAATGAGGAAGACTATGATGAAGAAAGTGGAGAAGACCCTCTCTTATGCACACATGATCCAAGCCCTTCTCTTGTGGTCACTCGAGTGCTCACCACTCAACCCCAAGCTATGGAAGACCAAAGATGCAACATCTTCCAAACTCGTGCCGGCATTGGTGGCAAGTCAATCAAGGTCATCATCGACGGTGGGAGTTGCCACAAGTTGGCAAGCACCGAGCTATGTGAGAAGCTCAACCTCACGCTTCGCAAACATCCTCATCCATACCATGTCCAATGGTTGAGTGACAAGGGCAATGTCAAGATTCAACACACCGTCACCGTCAAGATAGGACCCTATGAAGACACCGTCGAGTGTGACGTGGTACCTATGACCGTGTGCCACATGTTGCTTGGCCGCCCATGGCAATTTGACAAGAAGGCCATACATGATGGTTACTCCAATGCATACACCTTCAAGGTCAAGGACAAGAAGTTCGAGCTTCGCCCAATGACTCCTAGCCAAATCATCGCCGACAATGCGAAGGCTTTAGCGAGGGCACAACACCACACCCACCATAGTGAGTTGAGAGGAGAGGGAGCTACCCACCAAAAAGAGAGTGAGCGCCACCACCCACATATGAGTGAGAGAAAGAGTGTCCTCCTAGCCACCAAGCGAGTGGAGAGAAGTGAAAGACAACCCATCCACCACCATACACTACGTGCTCATTTGCAAGGGCCTCTCGTCGGAGACTAACGACTTAACCAACATTCCTTCGTCTTTGTTGTCTCTTTTGAAGGAGTTCCAAGACGTCTTCCCCGACGAGCTACCTCATGGACTACCACCGCTTCGGGGCATCGCATCGACCTCATACCCGGCGCTCCCCTACCAAACCGCGCCGCTTACCGCACCAACCCGAAGATACCAAGGAGATACAACGCCAAATACAAGACCTCCTCGCTAAAGGGTACGTCCGAGAAAGCCTTAGCCCTTGTGCCGTTCCGTCATTCTTGTGCCTAAACCGGATGAGACACAACGGATGTGTATGGATTGCCGCCCTATCAATGCCATTACCGTCCGTTATCGCCATCCCATTCCGCGTTTAGATGACATGCTTGATGAATTGAGTGGTGCCACCATTTTCTCTAAGATTGATTTGCGTAGTGGCTACCACCAAATTCGCATGGCAATTGGTGATGAATGGAAGACGGCATTCAAGACCAAGCTTGGTCTCTATGAATGGCTCATCATGCCATTTGGTCTTTCCAATGCTCCTTCCACTTTCATGCGTCTTATGAATCACATTTTGCGACCTCTCATTGGCAAGAGCGTGGTTGTTTACTTTGATGATATCTCATCTATAGCAAAAATCTCGAGGACCATGTTCAACATGTGAGAGAAGTCTTATGCATCTTGCGCCACGAGAAGCTCTTTGCCAACCTACCAAAATGCCATTTCGCTCAAAACAAATTGGTTTTTCTTGGTTTTGTGGTTTCACACGGGATTGAAGTTGATTCTTCCAAAGTTGAGGCCATCCACAATTGGCCCACTCCCACAAATGTTGGTCAAGTTCGAAGCTTCCATGGACTTGCCGGATTTTACCGCCGCTTTGTGAAAGATTTCAGCACCATTGCTTGCCCTTTAAACGAGCTTACAAAAAGAATGTTTCGTTTGTTTGGGGCAAAGCACAACAAAAAGCTTTTGATGAATTAAAAAAGAGACTCACCGAAGCACCACTACTTGCTCTTCCCGATTTTGCCAAAACATTTGAGATAGAATGCGATGCGAGTGGCCTTGGAATCGGTGGTGTCCTCATGCAAAATGGAAAACCCGTGGCATACTAGCGAGAAGTTGGATGGCGCACGCCTCAACTATCCTATATATGACAAGGAGCTTTATGCTTTGGTTCGTGTTCTTGAAGTTTGGCAACATTACCTTTGGCCAAAAGAGTTTGTCATCCACTCGGATCATGAGTCCTTGAAGTATTTGAAAAGTCAACACAATTTGAACAAGAGACATGCTAAGTGGGTTGAGTTCATAGAGTCCTTCCCTTATGTAATCAAATACAAAAAGGGCAAGGAAAATGTGGTTGCGGATGCACTTTCCCGCAAGATTACTCTTCTACTCACCCGCTTGGAGTTTCACATTTTGGGTCTTGAGGAGATCAAAGAACTTTACCCTTCCGACGCTTTCTTTGGTCCAATCTTTGCCAAGTGTTCCGTTGACCGCGGATTTGATGATTTCTATTTGCATGATGGCTACTTGTTTAAAGCTAACAAGATTTGCATTCCCGAGTCTTCTCTTCGTAAGTTGCTTTTGCAAGAGTCACATGGAGGTGGTCTCATGGGTCACTTTGGAGAGAAGACATATGCCATGCTCTCAACCCACTACTATTGGCCAAGAATGTACCGCGACGTGGAACGCCTTTGCCGACGGTGTACAACATGCTTACAAGCTAAGTCTACTTCCAATCCCTATGGTCTTTACATGCCTTTACCCATTCCATATGCACCTTGGTCGGACATAAGCATGGACTTTGTACTTGGCTTACCACGCACCAAACATGGTCATGACTCAATATTTGTGGTAGTGGATAGGTTCTCTAAAATGGCTCATTTCATACCATGTCATAAGAGCGATGATGCTTCACACATTGCTTCATTGTTTTTCAGGGAAGTGGTTCGCCTACATGGGATACCGGCAAGCATTGTGTCGGATCGAGACGTCAAGTTTATGAGTTACCTATGGAAGTCGCTCATGGCGAAGTTTGGAGTGAAGCTCTTGTTCTCATCGTCCTCGCACCCTCAAACCGATGGACAAACCGAAGTGGTCAATCGAAGCCTCTCCACACTCCTCCGCACACTTGTGAAGACAAATTTGAAGTCATGGGAAGATTGCCTACCCCACGCGGAGTTCGCCTACAATCGAGCCAAGCACTCCACAACTTCACGGAGTCCCTTCATGATCGTCTATGGATTCGAACCTCCAACGGCACTCGACATCCTCCCACTACCTCTTCATGAACGGACGAACATGGACTTCGACAAACGCACCAACGCCATGAAGAAACTACATGAAGAGACAAGAGCAACCATACAAGAGCATGTACTTCGCCAAGCTACCCGCCTCAACGCCAAGAAAAAGGAACGCGTGTTTGAAGAAGGAGACCTCGTTTGGATCCACCTAAGGAAAGAAAGGTTCCCGCAAGAACGCAACTCCAAGCTCAAGCCAAGAGGAGATGGGCCTTTCAAGGTCCTCAAGCGCATCAACAACAACGCCTACGTCATCGACATACCAACATCAAAGTACTTGGTGAGCAACACCTTCAACGTCTCGGATCTTTCACCCTATCATGGAGATGAGGAGGAACAAGAGTCGAGGACGACTCTCTCCCAAGGGGGGGAGATGATGCGGGGTGGCCTTCGGACACCTCCTCACCAAGACCAACAAGTCCCCCAAGTGGACCAATGACACGGGCTCGGGCTAAAGCAATACATGACAAGGTGAACTCGCTCCTCACCACCCTTGACCTTGGTACCCCTTTGGATGGATTGCTACCTCATGCCGACGTGCTATGTGTCATTAGGTACAAGGCGCACCAAGACCCCGGAGAGGATGAGACGCCATGGCCAAGGGAAGGAGAGGAGCAACGGGAGGAGATGAACATGAAGCCGAAGCCGGCGTCGCCGAAGAGCGCCAAGGGAGAAGGACGCTGGCCGGTCCAGGCCGGTCAGCCGGACCACGACCGGACTCCGGCCACGAGCCCGGTCAACGGCGCAAACCGGACCAACTCCCTCGTCACGACGACCGGACCAGGACAGATTCTTCGCGAGAATCCCGGTTGGCGACCGGTCGGCGGACCAGGGCCGGACCCGGTCCACGGGCCGTCAGGCCGGACCCTTGGCCGGACAGCCCGGTCCCAGCCCGGTCTGGCCGGACACCCAACCGGATCCGGCAGAATACCCCACCATGCCTTGACTTATCCATTCGCGTACCTGTTCGCAATTGCTGGCTGTGCTTGCCTATTTAAGTAGCTGGACACCCCTTTTTCCCCTTAGACTTGTTTAGAACTCAAACCTAACTTTGAGCTTAGTCTCCCTTGGGTATCATCCCTCTGTAATCAAGGCAACCCTTATGGATGTATGGATTTGGTAGTGAGAGATTCTAGTGTTACACTCTCTCTCCCACTCCTTGATTCGTCCTCCCCACCGGTCTCTCCTCTCGGAATTCTACCTCGAGTCTCTTCCGGGCGGATTCTATTGGCACGGTCCATCGAGCCGTGAGGGTAAGCATCGATTGTATCGGGTTGGTGTGCGTGGTTCTTCGTGTGTTCTTCGTGTTCTTCCGCCTCTCCCCCTCTTTCCCCCTTGATTCCTTGGGTCATTCGCGAGATCGGGCCACAATCGGGGTCTTAGACCACATCAGGTATGAAGCTTCCAAGATATTCTTTTCTGCAAGGATGGAAGAGCATATCAGCATGAGCGAGCACGTGGTCAAGATGACTGGCTATGTTCAACGCATAAATTCTTTGGAATGCCCGATTCCGAATGAATTGGCGACTAATAGGGTGCTGCAATAGTTCCCCTAGATTTAAAGGATTTGTTCTAAACTACAACATGCAAGGAATGACTAAAACCTTTCTGAGTTGTTATCCATGCTGAAGATTGTTGAGAAAGAGATCAAGAAGGAGCACAATGTGCTGATTTTTAACAAGACCGTTAGCCACAAGAAGTTTGGCAAGATTAGGAAACCTAAGAAGAATAGCAAAACTGTTGCCACTACACCTAGGGCTCCTAAGCCTTGGCCTAAGCTGGGTGTTGAGTGCTTCTACTGCAAAGGGGATGGCCACTAAAAACGTAACTGCACCAAGTACCTAGAAGACAAGAAGGGCTGCAAGATCGCTGGAAAGGACAAAGATATATCTGATATACATGCTATTGATGTTTACATCACAAGTGCCAAGAGTAATGCTTGCGTATTTGATACCGGAACTGTCGCTCACATTTATTACTCTACGCAGGGTTACAGAATAAGCGGCGCTCGACGAAGGATGAAGTGTTGATGCGCATCGGCAATGGTCAGAGAGTGGACGTGTGCCTTCAGGAATCATATTAGTTTTGAATAAAAGTTTTTACGTACCCACATTGAGTATGAACATAATTAGTGGATCTTGCTTGTTGTAAGATGGATAGTTGTTCAAGTTTGAGACAACTGGTTGTTCCATATTTTTGAATGAGATGGTTTATGTTCATGCACCATAGCACAATAGTTTATTCACTATGAATCTTGACTGTAATTTGTATATTCATAACATAGATGACAAGATATGTAAGTATGACGATAACACTACTGTATATTTATGGCATTGTCGTCTTGGTCATATTGGAAAAAAACGCATGAAGAAACTCCATTCCGATGGACTTTTGGATTCATTAGATTTTGAATCTTTTGAAAGATGTGAACCATGCCTCATGGGTAAAATTACTAGGACACCGTTCAACGTAATAGTGGAACGGGAAATGACCTATTGGGTACCATACATACTAATGTGTGTGGACCAATGAGCAGGTCGGCACACAAACGTTATCGCTACCGTGACTTTCCATGACGACTTAAGTAGATATCCGTATATCTATTTAATGAAGTACATGTCTAAAACTTTTGAGAAATTTAAGGAATTTTAGATTGAAGTCAAGAACCAACTCAACAAGAAAATCAAGCATCTTCGATCTGATCGAGGATGCGAGTATTTGAGTCAGGAGTTCAATACACATCTCAAGACACTGTGGTATCGTGCCACAACTTACACCAGCAGGAACTCCAGAGAGAAATGGTGTGTTTGAATGACGTAATCAAACGCTATTGGATAGTGTAAGATATATGATGTCCCATACCGATCTTCCGTTATCATTTTGGGGTCAAGTGTTAGAAACATCTGTCTTCATTTTAAATAGGGTTCCATCCAAAACCGTGGAGACAACGTCGGATGAGTTATGGGATGGGAAGAAGCAAAAGTTGTCGTTCTTGAAAGTCTGGGGTTGTGAAACTTATGTAAGACGCTACAAATTGTCCAACTTGTACCAAAATCGGAAAAGTGCATATTTGTAGAGTATCCAAGGGAAACCATTGGGTACGCCTTCTACAACAACTAGATGATACCACGTTGCGCGGAAGATCATGTTTATAACAGTTGTGAAAAACCTGATTATCGCAAGGAATGAGAAAATATTATGCTCTTTATGAGAAACATGGTGATGAGAAATACCATAGAAGAAAAATTTCATAGTACTACAAACATTGAAAGGAACCATTGTCAATATATTTCTTCTTTTGGGGTAGAACACCACCTTGAGATATGTTGCTTACTGAGGTGTGAACATTGGCAGAAAGCCGAGTATGCAATGTTTAACTACAATTCCTATTACGATCGATGGAGCTGACATATATGATCCTCCAATCGATTGGTTAATTTCACCCATTCCCCCTTTGTCATCAGCTCCTTTCATAATTACATATGTGATGTGCTTTTCTCAAGCATAGTTGGTAGAAAAAGAATTGGTACTTGATTGTGAACCTTAACTTTATGTACCGATCGACTATCACCAAGGATCATAAACAACTAATATTACAAAATATCTTCATAATGTGAGACCTAATAGAAATAAAAAATGTTAGTAGAAAAAGAGAATACCAAATTACAAATGAAATGATATACATAAGATGAATAAAATAGTTGATGACAAAGCACACGAACTACTCTTTGATCTTGCAAGTTTAGGCAAAGCACAATCTAAACGAGGTCAATTTAACTGCAATACCTTTTAAATTTCTAATTATCATATGTAATAAGCATGATGTATACACCAAAATCTGGGATCCACTTGAAAGTGCATGGAGCCCCATGTGTGGTTTTGGTAATTAATGACAATCTCTATGGACTAATATTTGCATTGAGTTATATTTGTAGGTGTTGTCCATAGGCAATGCTTGAACCATATGTTGGCTTCAAGGTTGCAATAAGAAGAAATTGGTGAAGGATATCAAGTGTCAAGTATGTCTTGAAGATGAAGATGAAGTGAGCCCTCAAGTTACTTCAAGATATCAACATGATGAAGAATGAAGAAATGAAGTGCAAGTTCAAGATGAGACAACTCGAAGAGATCATATGCTTGAAGCTTTCCATCCATATGGTGATCATGGATATGTGAAGATGCGCCGAAGAAGCTCTCCCATAGTGGAGTATGGGGGAGCATTTCGCATGACTTCATCAAACAAGCACAATCAAGAAAGGTGTTCCATCTTGTTGCGGTCAAGACCGTCATCATCAAGCTCAAGTGGAATGCGCAAGGTTAAGGTTTGCTCTTGATAGGGTTTCTTTCTCACCGGTCTCATGGTGTAGTTGGAGACCGGTTTATAGTTTAGTTGCCGTACTATCAAGAGGGCTCTCGAGTGAGTAACTCGATCGTATCCTTCGGAGAGCTCAAACCTTTGCATCCTTGCATCATCTTTCTTGGTTGTTATTTGGATCTTATCCATGTGATGTTTTAGAGCTTGTGCTTATTCTCATGACAAGCTCTAGTTCATCGAAAGCGGATTTCGCATAGATCACTTGTTCGAGTTTGGTGATTTTCTCGGTTTCTCTTGTTGAGGTGTTGCACCTCTAAAAATAATAGAAAATCACCCCCACTGGTTTCCATATTTTCACTTTTGTTGGGTAGCTCTTGTCGTCCTCTTTCCAACAAAATTGGTTTCACTCTATTCGGAGCTACCAAACTTCAGATATTGATTTTACAAGTTTGCTAGGCCGGATTTTCCGGGCCGGATATTTGCAAAATATCCGGCCCCTGAAAATCGGCTAAGGACTTTCTGGCGAGTGGCTTAGTGATACCCTAGATAGGGGCCGGATTTTTGGCCGGGGGGCCGGATTTTCCCAGGGCCGGATATTTAGGCCGGATTATCCGGCCACTGGTAATCCGCCCAACTGCTGGATTTTTTGGGGGGTATAAATACCCCCTTCTTCCTCCTTGGGCTGTTGCTTCTTTCACTCTCTCTCCTCCATTGTTCATCTTGAGAAGCTTGCCCTATCTCTCTATCCCTCCATGATTCTTGCCCCCTTTTGAGGGAAAAGAGAGAGGAGATCTAGATCCACACTTTGACCAAACCATATCATCTCTTTGTGAGTGAATCTTTGGGATCTAGATCTTGGAGAATTTTGTGTTCTCCTCTTTGTTCTTCCTCTCTTATTCCCCCAATAGCTTTTGTAGCTTTGTTGGAATTTGAGAGAGAATGACTTGAGCATCTTTGTGGTGTTCTTGCCATTGCATTTGGTGCATCGGTTTGAGTTCTCCACGGTGATTCGTGGTGGTGAAAGCAAGAAGGTTGTTACTCTTGGGTTCTTGGAACCCTAGACGGATTCTAGACCTTTGTGGTGTTGGGAGCCTCCAATTAAGTTGTGGATGTGTGCCCCAACCTTTGTGTAAGGCCCGATTTCCGCCTCGAAGGAAATCTCTTAGTGGAACCGTGACCTAAGCCTTTGTGGCGAGGGTCACCGGAGATTTAGGTGAGGCACCTTCGTGGCGTTCGGTGTGTGGTGTGAGTACTGCATTTTGGGGTGAGGCCTTTGTGGCGTTGGTGCGCATCGAGCAACCCATCTCAAGGTGAAGCCAGTTGTGGCGTTCGGGAGCACTAAGCCACCGCATCTCTCCGCCGGAGATTAGCACTCGCAAGAGTGTGAACTTCGGGATAAATCATCGTCTCCCGCATGCCTCGGTTATCTCTATACCCGAGCTCTTTACTTATCCACCTTACCTTGTGATAGCCATCGTGCTTGAAGTTATATATCTTGCTATCACATAGTTGCTTGTATTGGTTAGCATAAGTTGTAGGTGCACATAGGTGAACCATTGCTTAGCATAAGTTGTTGGTGCACATAGGTGAACCATAGTATATAGGCTTTGGGCTTGACAAAGTAAACGCTAGTTTTATTCGCATTTGTTAAGCCCATCTCGTAAAAGTTTTAAACCGCCTATTCACCCCCCTCTAGGCGACATCCGTGTCCTTTCACCACTTTCCTATCTAATTTTCGCATGCCTCCATAGATGGTACTTCAATTGCAGTTGTCTAGATAGGTGATTTTAACGTGCTGGATATAACAAAACAAAAACATATTTAAAGAAGCCCCAAGACCATACTACATGAATACCTACTTGTCCAAGGTTTAAATAAAGCTATAATGTCAATGTTTAAACTGGTTTTCTCGTCCATCTTTCTCGTTTGTGCATTTAGGTAAAAAATGAGTTGGGTGAGGGAGTGGTAAAATGAAGTCACCAAAATTTTCTTGTATATTTCTCTTTTCTCAAACCTGCATGGTTTGAGAAAATGACATAATTATTTAGATCTTGTCAGCTTTCTGTGGATGCATACTCCCATACAGGAAAAATAAAAGGAATAAGTGATATTTTCTTCGTCCAAAGAAGCAATTATCTCTGCAGGAAGCAATATCTGATGGCATTACAATCACAATTTGGAAATACTTCACTTGCCCTTGTACTTCCAGAACAAATGCTCCGAAGCGAACTAGCATTGTGTATACTAGTTGAATGCATGCGTTATCGGTTACTTTAAATTTATTCCTTTTACACTTGTACATGTCTCTGTTCCCACATATTAACATGATGTATTTAAAATTTACGGAAATTCAATTCTGCTCACGGATGCATATGCTCCCTCGCCAAAAAATTGACCTAAAAATCTACATGTACATGTCTATAATATATGTGTGTTCGTCAAGTTTCACGAAAAACTAATATTTTTTGTGGTCTATGTAAAAAGGCAAAATTTACCTTTTGAAAAGCATTATTTTTAGCACTAAATTTATATTTTATACATGCATGACAAGTCGATTTTACATAAAACGACTTTGTGAGCGTTTAACACGTGAAGATCTACATGCAAATTTTTATTTCCATTTTTCAAATTTCAAAAATATGTGTAAGATGTATTTTAATATAGAGGGAGCATATGCTCCCGTGTTCCAAACATCACTCTAAAATTTATTTGTATAAAAAAGGTAAATGTGTGTAATCATAAATAGGCATTAGTCAATCATCTGTAATCAATTATACCTTTAACTACATAGACAAGTAAAAGTTTACGATAAATATTAATGTGAAATAAAAGATAATATTATTCTTATTTAGTGTAACATCAACATCATCACATAGTAAAATACACTTCCCTGGTGTAACATCCCAAATTTCAATAAAATGAACAAGAGAGAGATTCAAGATCCCAAAAATTAGGGTTAACAAAAACTTTTTCTCATCATATAGGTTTATGCATGTAGATCACTTTATTAATTATTTTGAGTGTGCAATTGCCATGATGCTTGCTTATGTGTTCTCTCTCACTCTAAAACCCTAGCAATGATTACTTGATCATCTAATGTCAAATGAAAACCAACTAGAAAAGAAATAATAAAAATCCACTTAACACCCACATAAGGCTTAGGCCATTTTTACAAATCTTTGATCTAGGCCAATTTGGTTTGCCCCATTGAGTGTAATTGGTTACTAAACATATATTAACAACTTTGAAAACAATCAAACACAATTTAAATCAAAATTGAAGCAAATATGAGCTCACATATGATTATGGTCACATGTGCCATTTTTACCCTGATGCTCACTTTGAGCCCCTGGATTTTCACTTTTCACTTCTACACTTGGTCAAATCTTTTCACCTCATCCAAGACAACATCAAGCACTTCAACTTTGCCCAAAGCCACCACCCCAAATTCATCACCAATCTCAAATGGGAAGCAAGCAAAGTTGGAACTTTGTCACATATGTAAGATCATATGTAAAATGTGATTTTGCATCTCTTTTCCATTTTGACCACCACCACCACCAAAATGCTCCACTTAATATATGATTACAACCCACCAAAAAGAAATTCAAAATTCAAATATTTATTTCTTTCGGGCATTTCATCAAACAGCTTGCAGGCAGGGTAAAATTTTGAGCCCATACTTCATTTTCTACTTGGACTTGGTCCAACTTTGACCTCTCTGCACCCTGGAGCTTCCTCTCACCTCCCTGCACCCTCCCATCAACTTGCCAAGCACTGGAGCATGCCCACTTGACCAAAAGCTTGCCATGCCGTGGCATGGCATGCCTCTCTCATGCTCTCTCTCCCTCTGGTCAATTCCAGCATGCCCTGCCTTGTCAAACCTCTCCCTCACACTCACCTGAGCATGCCCAGACCAAGCCACGACCAATGCGTGCACCGCAACGGGTAGAAAACGCCGTGCCCAGACATGCCCAGGCATGCCCATGTCGCGCCAGTGCGCGCATGGCGCACACCCTGGACGCCCAGAGCATGACGGTGCCCGGCGTCATCGCGTCACCTCGAGCCTGCCCCTCAGCGCCAGTCGACGCGCGACAACTCCCTGGACCGCCTGGACATGGCCAATGGCCCGCGGGAACGCCGCAGACGACGTGAGCTTCCGCGCCCTTCCGCCATGGCCTGCAAGCTCCCGTCAAGATCGTCGCCGCTGTAGCCCCTCTTTTTCCTCACCGTCAAGCGCGTCAGCCTCGCCTGGACGTCGCCCACACCGCTCGCCCATCACTTGCCCCTTGGAGCCCCTGGAACGACGACGCCGTCGACGACTGCCGCGCCACCCCACGGCCACCCCTCAATGCTATAAAAGGGGGACTCCTCCCACTGATCTGAGCACACCATTCGCCTCCACTCATCACCACACAACTCCTCGCCGCCTCAATTTGATCGATTAGCCACCGTAGTGCCCCAATCGCAAGGTCGCCGCCGCCGCCAGTAGTCGAAGCTCGCCGGAGAAGGAGACCTCCCCCGACGACGCCACTGCTTCCAGGCGCTTCCCCATCATCGACCACGTCGCGGCGCACCCCTCCGACGCTCGCCGGAGCTCCGACGGCCGCTCCGACCCCCTACCTCCGCCGCGCTCGCCTCTGCTTCTCGCCGTCGACGACGACAACCTCCAGCCGTTGGATCATCGCCTGATCCAACGCCTCTCCTTCCCCGTACCGGTTCGGTGAGTAAATCTCGCTGACGCGTGGCCCCCGCCAGTCAGACGGCCCGCTGCGCCAGACGCAGAGCTGGGCCGGCCCATCTCCCTGTCCCCTGTGCAGCCCAGTTATTTTCCCGCGCGAGCCCAACAGTTCAAATTCGAATTTCCAGAATAACTAGAATATGCAATCTGATGCTGACTTTGAAATTTAATAGAGACAAATCCACTCAGCCAAATTTTACAAACTTTATATATTTGGAAACCTTAGGAAATTATCTATACCATGCCACTGGATTGAACCCTAGACCTATTATAGAATTTAAATACGAAAATGATCAAGGCAGGGACTTTTCTGCCTTAGAATAATTATTAAAAATCAACCAAACATGCTTTTAAGTTAATTCCAACTCCTATAATTCACATTTCACTTATACTAATTGTTTCTACAAAAATATGCCATGCTTACTGTGTATGATCATGGCCTAGTTAAATTAAGGAACTTTATGGCTATTTTCTAGTCAATGATATTGTCCAAAAATATTAGTAAATCATATGGGAGCTTTTCTTCCATTTAAATCTTGTCATGAACAATCCAATATGAGGTGAAGACTCTGGTCATAAAAATCTCATATGGTTTGTTGATGATATTAAATCATTACCATGTTAGAATTAAATTGTATGGGGTGCTACACCCCATTTAAATCATTTTCTCAAAATGATAAGTGTGAAGAGGTTGACTTGGGTCAACCTAGGTCACATATTATACATAAGAGAAATTAAATCTTAAAAAGATAATGAGAGGAAATTATTTCTCTGAATAATTCAAAGCAACATTTAAGATTATTATGAGAGGAAATTATTTTTCCTAATTAATAAGAAAAACCCATCCACCAACATAATAGTGATATGTGATGCTAGTTTAATTTGTGTGAATCATGTGTGTGCTTAGTTTAGTAAATAAATTGGTGTGATGATTGTGTATCCCGTATTCGTATTTTAGACGCTAGTACCGAGGAGTATCCGAGGAGGAGGAGGTCTACTGTCAGGGAGAAGAAGACCACTTTGACCAGTTTCCCAACCAAGGCAAGATAATACTCTTGCAAAGTGCTAGCTCATCCTGAGCCAAGCACCACCCATTTACTTTATATTATGAGCCTAATTCCCAGTTTTATTTTAAGTTTTACTTACTGTTATTTTGTACTATTGTCTCATAATTCAATAGGGTTAATGTTAGATTAGTACAAGAGTATCAAAGTTAGCCTAGGAGCAAAGCAAAGTACTTAGCACCCCTCATCCTTAGATGCTAGTGCTAAATTAAACATGACTACTCTAGATGGGAACATGTGTGGTGAAATGTTGAAATGACTTTTGAAGGTGAATATGACCAAGAGAAGATGGTGATTTTTGATTAAAAACTAGTATTGGTTTGGATGCGATACCTTTCCAATTATTGAGTACCCCCACAATACCTGATTATGGGTAAGGGCTTAACTAGAAGTTTATGTATCTTAGTATGAGTTCCCTCTGAACACACATCATAGGGGTTATGCAGGGGCTGCCTCCGTTGTTGAGAAATGATGTGAAGCGAATTGTACGGCCAAGCCCTGTGCAGTTCCCAGGTTGACAGTTGGTCTTCACTGGGAGGCCAAGCTCATGGGGAGAGGTGCTCATACTAGGGTTAGTAAATGAAAGGTTATGGTTGATGATCCCTGTGTTACGATGATTCGGGAAACCCCGACGGATGAAATCAAATGTTGTGGCACAAGTGTGCAACCTCAGAGTGTAAATCTATTCGAATAGCCGTGTCCACGGTTACGGACGGTTGGAAAGGCCATACAGTTTCCAGTATTAGAATTTAGTCATGTTGTTGATATGAATGGTGAATGGTGACTTGAATATTTTGAAAACACAACAGAGTTGTGGGAATGACACTAATGTTCCCACTTGAGTTAGTTAGCACTTGAATAAGTCTTTAGCAAATACCTGTGAACAAAAATTGGCTTTATGCAAATAAACTAGAGCTTAGTACCCCACTACTAGCAATGTTAGCACTTACACTAGTATTAGTTTGCGAGTACATAAAGTACTCACGGCTGTGTCCCTGGCTATTCAAATGGCCAGACTATGAAGAGGAGCAGCCAATACGAGGAGGACGGTCAGCGAAGTCTACAACAACTAGGAGTCTGCTAACGTCAAGCGTTGGCCTGTGGACTATAGAGTCCTTGTATCTTACGCTTCCGCTATGAACTTGTGTTTGTTCGTTGATCAGTTCGTTGATCGTTAGATCAACTATTTGTGTAATATGGATCATGTGATTCCAATTTGTAAGACTTTATGAGTTGTAATGAATAATGTGTGATACTTAACTATTATGCCTCGCAACAACAATATTCCTGGGATTGCGATGTATGACATAATAGGCATCCGGACTTAAAAATCCGGGTGTTGACACCTGGCAATTCACTCTCTTTCTATCGCTCACCTCCTTCCATCGTGATGCTTTAGAGCAAGTCAACCAGCTCCCATACAATACCTACTACATTATTTCTATACATAGGCTTCCAAAGAAGAGTCCTCCGCTAATTTTCTTCAACTCCAACATCACACATATATGTCAGATGTTATATTCCAAACGCATGCATTTGTGATCATGAGTGCACCTTGAATTTACCAACAACATCATTTTTAATTTGTGAGTACATTTTAAATGCAAAATCAGTAAGATTGCAATGAACTCCACCTGCACAAGATAACCTAGGCAGACAAAACAATGTTTTAATAAATTGACATGGTGATTGTAGAACTAAGTATGATGACAACAAATAGTGTTCTCCACATCTGTCATGGTCTTCACAATTTTTTAAGTATGAAAACACACAAGTACCCAAGGTCATAGAAAATAGTTAAGAAAAAAAAAATCGAGAGCATGAAAATTGCGTGCCATATTTTTATAGAAGGGGCAGCAAATTACAAGATTTTGGCTAAGGCAAGATTGCTAACAATCAGTCTAGCACAACATACCTAAGCCCGAAGCCTACTCTCCCTCTAGGTTTTTCACTCCCTCCAACTCCAACTCTTACAATTTCCGACAATTTGAACTCGTGGTGAACTCTATCAATCAGCTGCAGGACATCCCACTGATCCCTGGCATTCTCAAATACTCCTGCATCGAGTTGTTTGCAAATTAGCCACGCAGTACTAATCACCCTCCCGCCATGCCTCAAAACCTCCAAAAGAAACGCCTGAAAGATGGAATCAAATGAAAGAAATATAAGTTTGAGAAGCACACCTACCAAGAAAGGAGCATTAGATATTGCGCGATGTGCAACATTGTTGATCGAGTATACACAGCTTTAGGATGTAGCTAATCACGGCATGAGGCATTAGCTTTGATCATAGACTCATTGTCCTGCCTACTTCCTCCATTGCGAATAAGTATAGTATACTGCTAGGATTTTTCTTTAATTAAACTCTTTAAGATTTGATACCAAGAAAGGTAGTAGCATTTATGACACTGATTTTGTATCCCTAGAAACGTTTTAAAATACAATTTCAAATTATACCAAATTCACAACATATATATTGCTATTTTATTATGTAAAGTTGGTTAAATTTTAAAATGTTTGATTTAGTACAACATCTAAAAGTATACTTATTCGCGGATGGATGGAATATGGCATGAACCATCTGTGCTTCCAGCACCTTGGTTATGGAACCTAACCACAACATCATTTATTAGGAATTTCTATTTTCGTGCCCTTAAGTCCTTAGTTGTACTCAGTTTTCCCCAGCTCCTTATTTTTTCCTCAGTTTTCCCCAAGTCTTTGTCTGAAACCCGCAGAAGGAGCTCGGACGAAAGGAATCTGTTTAGTTGAACGTTCTGTGCTGATGTGTGGGGCCTCATCGTTTGTGGGGCCATGTCGTGTGGGGTTGGTAGGAAGGGACCGCGTGGGACAGGACGAGACCGTGTTTGGTTGTACGTGAGAGCTGGGTTTTGTCTCTCTCGGCCCAAATTGGCATTTTTAAGAGCACCTTTTCCCCTCTTTCTCTCTCTGTCTTTTTCACCAAATTAGTATCAAATCTAGAGAAGCTTCTATTTCTGTCTTTCTTCAATTATTTATGCCTTTTGGCCCTCGTTTTTTGCCCAATATGGCAGCAAATCTAGTAGCAAATCTAGAAGCTAGTATATGATAAATTCACAGCAGCATAATCAAAAAACTAAGTATAATACATAAACTGCATACAGCAGCCAAAAGCAGCCAATAACGTTGTTAATGTTCACGACAAACTAAGCTGAAAAAAATACAAGACGCACGCAATGTATGGCCAACATGAAGATTAGGATACCCCAGGATGAATGAATTTGTTCTTCATTCCTCATATATTTCTTCGTCGCTCCATTCGTGCATCATCCCAAGGAAATATTCATTGAACTCCTTCCGTCTGCAGTGTGCAGCCAATACATCCTCCAAACGGTATGGCCTTTGTTCATTTCTCAGACCGTAGTTTCCTATTCTATCCACACGTAGTGGCCACTCATCCCAGGCCTTTGTATCATGAAAGTACTCTCTGATATAACCCAAATCCGCGTAGTAGATGCAGCCAGGTCGAAGTGTCGGGTGCACTCTGGTGTCGACGGAGATACACCGGATATAATGCACGAAGAAGGCATGACTGCCAATGTTACTGACCGCATGGAGAGAGCGGCTCTGAGTGTCCACACGGTACACCAATGGTTGGTCCTCCAAAAGCATGTTGTCCAACAACACAAGCAGCAGATCACCATCCGACTTCACAAGGTAGAACTTGTCATTTCCAAGTTCTAGAAATGATGAGGACATCCCTACTACACTAATACCTTCGTCATTACAAGATAAAGATGATACTGTTGTGAAGCTCAAGTCCAATGAAGTTAGGATTGGACCAATGATACGAGCTCGTGCGAAGCTACTTAAACAACAGGTGAATTTGTTCCTACGTGATACTTTGATCGATGAGAACTTTAAACTGCCTAAGTCGTATTACTTATGTATGATCAGGTATGAAGAGGAACCAAGCATCGCACGAGGAGGAGAGGAGCAGCTGTACAAGAAGCTGGACGTGAAGCTGGACATGGAGCTGGACATAAAGACATCCCATGGACGCGCGAGGGAGGAGCGGGAGGCATGCGAGACATTCCATTGGGGAGTAGAAGATTGCAATCTACCGCTTCGTGGTCGGCGGCTACGTGCGCAAGTGTGTGGAGTTGCGAATATCTTGCAGGGTTGAGATCTGTTGCATTGGCAACAGGAATCAATCGAGAGACTTCGTCGGCGTCATACAAGTTATCTACCTCATATCATCGATTCACTCCGCTGCATACACCGTGTGTTCATCACCACCGTCGCTTACTGAGAAGATCGGGCAACCCCATATCATCTTGGTATCAGATTTTAGCGTTTCCTCGGTAAACCATACACAATCCACCCCATAGTTGAGTTGTGAGTGTTTCCTATCCAGAAAAAGCCAAAAATATTAGGGTTAGGGTTTGCCATAGCCATAGATTGCACTAATTTCGAGTTTTAGTTGTTTTTCGTAGTTGTTTTTGCGTATCTTTATCTTTCATCTAGTAGAATTGTTAGGGTTTGTGTTTCTATATCATCTAGTTTATCATATCGTATCAGTTTTGTTACTCCGAGTCCACATAGCGTACAGTGTGCTTGTTCCCAACCATAGAGACCGCCTTTCGATATAAGTGACTAGGAACTTGGAAGAGACTAGTTTTACCGCTCGACAGGCTGCTCATTAGGGTTTTGATGATTTGCATACTTTGTTGGCCGTGTTATCAAGGAGTTGTGTCATAAATTCAAAAAAAAAACAGAAAATAGAAAAGAAGCAAAAAGAGCTACATAGCTGCGTGTTATACAAAAGAAAAATCCAAAAAGAAAAGTGAAGTGCTAGTAGAATCAAGTGAAGGCCTAAGTTTTCTTTACTGCACCAGTAGTTGAGCAATCTTGTGCCTGTCTCATTGAGCTTTGCTAGCGTCTCTCGAGTGCATTGCAACCTTTCATCCATATAGTTGCATTGCCACATTTATCGCCTTGTGTGAGTATCTTTGGTTGTCTACGGTCAGCGCTAGAGCTTGTTATTGGTGCAAATAGGTAGCCTACCTACAGCCCCACATATATCCTGCTTTGTCGTGTGATTGTTCTTATACCCTTGATATTCGTTTCGCTACATCCGTGCACTAGTCCGTCAATCCAAGTTGGTAAGCAATACTAATTCACTTTGGAGCGGTAAGATTTACCTTTCTTATCAGTTTTGAGTGAGTTGTGAGAGTACCACCAAAGATTTTGTTTAGTGCACTAACCTACTAATCATGTCTTCTTCTGAGTTTGATGTGATGCAGAAAAAGGATCCAGCCTCACCGGTTACTTGGATGGAATATGAGGCACTTCGTGATCATCTAACACGTGAACTTCGTGTTACTACGGAGACATTTGATACGGAAATTCAAGGTGTCAACTTGAAGGTCGATGAGGCTACTACGACTATTAACACCGTTCAAACATCGATGACGACTCTTCAAGCATCTATACAAAATGTGACTCAAGCCATCGATGAAATACGTACAATGGTACAACAACCACAACAACCCTTTGATGAAGATGGCAGCGTACAAGGTGACAATGCGGAAGCTGCTGCTGCTC
The DNA here is from genome assembly GCA_030979885.1 of Lolium multiflorum. Taxonomy (NCBI): domain Eukaryota; kingdom Viridiplantae; phylum Streptophyta; class Magnoliopsida; order Poales; family Poaceae; genus Lolium; species Lolium multiflorum. The sequence continues at coordinate 94,643,420 of CM061752.1, read as the reverse complement.
CAAGACGTGGTATTGGTCGTGGTATTGGACGTGGTGTTAATCGCGGTTTTGCTGAAATTGGAGCTCGTCGTGTTTCGCCACAGCCACAAGAAGATGGTTTGGGTAAGCCCAAGTTCTCAATTCCCAGATTTGAAGGTAATACTGATGTTGAAGAATATCTCACATGGGAGCTGAAAATTGAGAGATTATGGCGTTTACATGACTATACTGAAGATAGGAAGATCAAACTTGCTTCCTCTGAATTTGATGGCTATGCATTGCGTTGGTGGGATGGACTTGTTCGTGCTCGAGAAGATGATGGTGAGCTGCCTATTATCACATGGCGTGCTATGAAGGCGGCAATGAGAGCTCGTTTTGTTCCTACCAATTACTTGCGTTCTGTTTTTGATAAGTTGACCCAATTAAAGCAAGGTGTTATGACGGTTGATCCTTACTACATGGAGATGGAGATGCTTATGCAGCGTGCCCGTGTCCGTGAGTCTTTAGAGATGACAATGCAGCGATTCCTGAATGGTCTCAAGTTTAATATCAATGGCATTGTGCGGCATCACAATTACACTACAATGAATGGGCTACTACATCATGCAAGAGAAGCTGAGTCACAGTTGGCTGAAGAAGCGCAAGTGAGGGGCCGTGCTACGGGAGCTGGGCGCTACACGCCGAGGACACCACCCTCCACGGCGCCATCTACGCGCCCTGCGGATGTTTCTACTTCGTCTAGCAAGCCGGTTTCCAATGTGTTTAACACAAAGAGGCTCGTTCCTGCAGCAAGTGGAACTAGTTCTAATATGTCAACGGCGCGCAACCGCGATATGGCTTGTCATACATGTGGTGGCAAGGGTCACTTCAAGAAAGATTGTCCTAACCGCAAAGTTATGATTATTAATGAGGACAATGAGTATGAAACTGGAGACGATGTTGATCCGGATGCTCCAGAAGATGATGATTATGACAGTGATGGTTTTGATGCTTTTCCTTCTGAATCTCAAACTATTGTTGTGTCAAAGCATGTTCTTAATGTGCAGCCCAGTGCATCTACGCAGCGCTGCAATTTGTTTCAAACAAAGGCACTTGTTGGTCCTGATAAAGCTTGCAAGGTCATTATTGATGGCGGAAGTTGTCGCAATTTAGCAAGCAAAGAGTTATGTGCCAAGCTGAAACTGAAGTATCTACCGCACCCGCATCCATATTATATTCAGTGGTTGAGCAATAATGGTGAGATGAAGGTGAGCCACATGGTGCGTGTTGATTTTGAGATTGGACCGTATAAGGATTCCATTGATTTTGATGTGGTTCCTATGACGGTGTGTCACCTACTATTGGGTCGGCCATGGCTCTATGACCGTTCTGTGCAACACAATGGCCGCGCCAATACATATCACTTGGAGTTCAAGGGCAAGAAAATCAACTTACAGCCTATGTCACCACAACAAATTGTCAATGAATCTCGTCAGAAAATTGAAGTAAACTTGGAGGATGCATCTATAGATAGGCGAGAGAATTGTAATGCCGTGAGTGATATAACGAAAAGTGAGAGAGTGAATTCCTTAGTGCTTTTAGCCACCAAAGAGGACATGAGAGAATTTAGTGAGGATCCTACAGCCATGCCTCTTGTGCTCATGTACAAGGGTGAGGTTTTGGTTTCTAACGACATGACCCCTATTTCTCTTGGTGTTTCTAATGTTTTGCAGGAATTCAGCGATGTGTTTCCGGAGGAGGTGCCCGCAGGATTGCCACCATTGCGTGGTATTGAGCATCAAATTGAATTGATCCCCGGCGCCTCGCTGCCCAATAGGGCGCCATATAGAACAAATCCCGAAGAGACGAAGGAGATACAGAAGCAAGTACAAGCGCTACTCGACAAAGGTTATATCCGCATAAGCCTTAGTCCTTGTGCTGTTCCTGTTATTCTAGTTCCTAAGAAAGATGGTACTTGGCGCATGTGTGTAGATTGTAGAGCGATAAACAACATTACTATTCGATATCGTCATCCTATTCCCCGTTTAGAGGATATGCTAGATGAATTGAGTGGTGTTGTTGTTTTCTCTAAAATTGATTTGCGTAGTGGTTATCATCAAATTAGGATGAAAGAAGGGGATGAATGGAAAACAGCCTTTAAAACAAAATTTGGTTTATATGAGTGGTTAGTAATGCCTTTTGGTTTAACTAATGCACCTAGCACCTTCGTGAGACTGATGAACCATGTTTTGCGTGATTTTATTGGCAAGTTTGTGGTTGTGTATTTTGATGACATATTAATCTATAGCCGCAATGAATCTGATCATACTATATATATTCGACATGTTTTGCAAGTGTTGCGTGATAATAAACTTTATGGTAATCTTGAGAAGTGCATATTTTGCAAAGATAAGGTCATATTTCTGGGTTATGTTGTCTCTAAGCATGGAGTAGAAGTAGATGTGTCTAAAATTGAAGCTATTCAAAATTGGCCTACTCCCATGAATGTGAGTCAAGTACGAAGTTTTCATGGTCTAGCTGGGTTTTATAGAAGATTTGTGCCCAATTTTAGTACTATTGCTGCACCTTTGAATGATTTGACTAAAAAGGGTGTTGTCTTTGAGTGGGGCGCAGCCCAAGATCATGCTTTTGATGAACTTAAGAGATTGTTAACTTCTGCACCGTTGCTTGCACTTCCTGATTTCAATAAACAATTTGAGATTGAATGTGATGCTAGTGGTATTGGAATTGGTGGTGTGTTGATGCAAGAGGGTCGTCCAATTGCATATTTTTCTGAGAAACTTTCTGGTGCTAAGTTGAACTATCCTATATATGATAAAGAATTGTATGCTTTAATTAGAGTTCTTGAGGTTTGGCAACATTACTTGTGGCCAAAAGAATTTATCATACATTCTGATCATGAAGCTTTAAAATATCTGAAAGCTCAATCTACTTTGCATAAGCGTCTTGCTAAGTGGGTTGAGTTCATTGAGTATTTTCCATACATTATTAAGCATAAGAAGGGAAAAGATAATATTGTTGCTGATGCTCTATCTAGGAAGAATATGCTATTAACTCAACTTGATGTTAAAATTCCTGGATTAGAGATACTATGTGATTTGTATGCTACTGATCATGATTTTGCTGAACCATATCGCTTGTGTGCTATTGGTAAAGCATGGGAAAAATATCACATACATGATGGGTTCTTGTTTAGAGCTAACAAACTATGTGTTCCAGAATCGTCTGTGCGTTTGCTCTTATTGCAGGAATCACATGCTGGAGGTTTGATGGGTCACTTTGGGCGTGAGAAGACGCTACTCATGCTCGCTGATCACTTTTATTGGCCAAAGATGAGGCGGGATGTGGACAGGTATGTGAAGAGGTGCATTACTTGCAACAAGTCCAAGTCCAAGCTGAAGCCTCACGGTTTGTATACTCCTTTACCGGCACCTACTACACCATGGGAAGACATTAGTATGGATTTTGTGTTGGGTTTGCCGCGTACTAAGAGAGGCCATGATTCTATATTTGTGGTAGTGGATAGATTTTCCAAGATGTCACACTTTATTGCCTGCCACAAGAGCGACGATGCATCGCATATTGCTAACATGTTTTTCAGGGAGATTGTACGTCTACATGGAGTCCCGAAGACTATTGTTTCTGATCGTGATGTGAAGTTTATGAGCTACTTCTGGAAGACGTGGAGAAAGCTGGGGACGAAGCTGCTTTTCAGCACTACTTGTCATCCCCAAACTGATGGTCAAACTGAAGTGGTGAATAGAACATTGTCACAACTGTTGAGATCCATGATCAAGAAAAACCTGAAGGAGTGGGAAGAGTGTTTGCCGCATGTGGAGTTTGCTTACAACAGGGCGGTACATTCTACCACGGAGCTGTGTCCTTTTGAGGTGGTGTATGGTTTCAAACCCATTACTGCTTGATTTGTTGCCTCTACCCATACATGAGAGAGTTAATATGGAGGCATCCAAGAGGGCAGATTTTGTGCGAAAGATTCATGTGAAGACTAAAGAGTTGATAGAGAAGAAAGGCAAGAGCAATGCTGCAAGGATGAATAAGAAGCGCAAGGAGATATTGTTCAAGCCTGGTGATATGGTCTGGGTACATTTTCGCAAGGATAGGTTCCCGAAGCTACGGAAGTCCAAGTTGCTTCCTCGTGGTGCTGGTCCTTACAAAGTGCTTGCTGATACGTCTCCAACGTATCGATAATTTCTTATGTTCCATGCTACATTATTGATGATATCTACATGTTTTATACACATTATATGTCGTATTTATGCATTTTCCGGCACTAACCTATTAACAAGATGCCGAAGAGCCAGTTGCTGTTTTCTGCTGTTTTTGGTTTCAGAAATCCTAGTAAGGAAATATTCTCGGAATTGGACGAAATCAACGCCCGGGGTCCTATTTTTCCACGAAGCTTCGGAAGACCGGAGGACTTACAGTGGGCCCACGGCGCCACACTAGGCGGCGCGGCCGGCCTTGGCCGCGCGGACCTAGCGTGTGGGGCCCTCGTGTGGCCCCCGCGTTGCCCTTCCGCCTACTTAAAGTCTTCGTCGCGAAACCCTCTGTGCCGAGAGCCACGATACGGAAAACCTTCCGGAGACGCCGCCGCCGCCAATCCCATCTTGGGGGATTCAGGAGATCGCCTCCGGCACCCTGTAGAGAGGATTCATCTCCGGAGGACTCTACACCGCCATGGTCGCCTCCGGAGTGATGAGTGAGTAGTTCACCCCTGGACTATGGGTCCATAGCAGTAGCTAGATGGTCGTCTTCTCCTTATGTGCTTCATTGTTGGATCTTGTGAGCTGCCTAACATGATCAAGATCATCTATCGTAATACTATATGTTGTGTTTGTCGGGATCCGATGGATAGAGAATACTATGTTATGGTGATTATCAATCTATTACCTATGTGTTGTTTATGATCTTGCATGCTCTCCGTTATTAGTAGAGGCTGGCCAAGTTTTTACTCTTAACTCCAAGAGGGAGTATTTATGCTCGATAGTGGGTTCATGCCTCCATTAAATCTGGGACAGTGACAGAAAGTTCTAAGGTTGTGGATGTGCTGTTGCCACTAGGGATAAAACATTGATGCTATGTCTAAGGATGTAGTTGTTGATTACATTACGCACCATACTTAATGCAATTGTCTATTGCTTGCAACTTAATACTGAAGGGGTTCGGATGATAACCTGAAGGTGGACTTTTTAGGCATAGATGCATGCTGGATAGCGGTCTATGTACTTTGTCGTAATGCCTAATTAAATCTCACTATATTTATCATATCATGTATGTGCATTGTTATGCCCTCTCTATTTGTCAATTGCCCACTGTAATTTGTTCACCCAACATGCTTTTATCTTATGGGAGAGACACCTCTAGTGAACTGTGGACCCCGGTCCTATTCTTTACATCGCATACAATCTACTGCAATACTTGTTTACTGTTTTCTGCAAACAATCATCTTCCACACAATACGGTTAATCCTTTGTTACAGCAAGCCGGTGAGATTGACAACCTCACTGTTTCGTTGGGGCAAAGTACTTTGGTTGTGTTGTGCAGGTTCCACGTTGGCGCCGAATCCTGGTGTTGCGCCGCACTACATCCCGCCGCCATCAACCTTCAACGTGCTTCTTGGCTCCTCTGGTTCGATAAACCTTGGTTTCTTTCTGAGGGAAAACTTGCTGCTGTGCGCATCATACCTTCCTCTTGGGGTTCCCAACGAACGTGTGAGTTACAACCATCGAACAATATCCATTGATTATCTTGTTATTGAATGTGCAGGAACAGGACAAATCACACTCGGAAGATCCCTGCTGAAACTATTGGGAGCAGTCATAGATATGGGAGAAGGCACCCTAAAGTTCACCTCTACACCTGGGGGAAGACATGTATTCCCTAAACCAAAGAGTAAGAAAAAGAACAAGAAAGGTAAGGGTAAAGCCCAAGGTAATGTCGATGCTTCATCTCTTGATAATACTTGATTCACACTTTCTGCGCCTAGCTGAAAGGCGTTAAAGAAAAGCGCTTATGGGTGACAACCCATGTTTTTACTACAGTACTTTGTTTTATATTTGAGTCTTGGAAGTTGTTTACTACTGTAGCAACCTCTCCTTATCATGTTTTTGTGCCAAGTAAAGTCTCTATAGTAAGGTTCATACTAGATTTGGATTACTGCGCAGAAACAGATTTCTTTGCTGTCACGAATCTGGGCCTAATTCTCTGTAGGTAACTCATAAAATTATGCCAATTTACGTGAGTGATCCTCAGATATGTACGCAACTTTCATTAGTTTTGAGTTTTCCGTTTGAGCAAGTCTGGTGCCATTTTAAAATTCGTCTTTACGAACTGTTCTGTTTTGACAGATTCTGCCTTTTATTTCGCATTGCCGTTTTTGCTATGTTGGATGAATTTCTTTGATCCATTAATGTCCAGTAGCTTTGTGCAATGTCCAGAAGTGTTAAGAATGATTGTGTCACCTCTGAACATGTAAACTTTTATTGTGCACTAACCCTCTAATGAGTTTGCTTGAAGTTTGGTGTGAAGGAAGTTTTCAAGGGTCAAGAGAGGAGTATGATATACTATGATCAAGAGGAGTGAAAGCCTAAGCTTGGGGATGCCCCGGTGGTTCACCCTGCATATTTTAAGAAGACTCAAGCGTCTAAGCGGGGATGCCCAAGGCATCCCCTTCTTCATCGACAACATCATCAGGTTCCTCCCCTGAAACTACATTTTTATTCAGTCACATCTTATGTTCTTTGCTTGGAGCGTCGGTTTGCTTTAGTTTTGTTTTTGTTTGAATAAAGTTGGATCCTAGCATTCTTTGTGTGGGAGAGAGACACGCTCCGCTGGACAAATATGTCCTTAGGCTTTACTCATAATGTTCAAGGCGAAGGTTGAATCTTCTTCGTTAATTTGTTATATGGTTGGAATCGGGAAATGCTACATGTAGTAATTCTAAAATGTCTTGGATAATGTGATACTTGGCAATTGTTGTGCTCATGTTTAAGCTCTTGCATCATATACTTTGCACCCATTAATGAAGAAATACATAGAGCTTGCTAAAATTTGGTTTGCATATTTGGTCTCTCTAAGGTCTAGATAATTTCTAGTATTAAGTTTTGAACAACAAGGAAGACGGTGTAGAGTCTTATAATGTTTACAATATGTCTTTTATGTGAGTTTTGCTGCACCGGTTCATCCTTGAGTTTGCTTCAAATAACCTTGCTAGCCTAAACCTTGTATCGAGAGGGAATACTTCTCATGCATCCAAAATCCTTGAGCCAACCACTATGCCATTTGTGTCCACCATACCTACCTACTACATGGTATTTCTCCGCCATTCCAAAGTAAATTGCTTGAGTGCTACCTTTAAAATTCCATCATTACCTTTGCAATATATAGCTCATGGGACAAATAGCTTAAAAACTATTGTGGTATTGAATATGTACTTATGCACTTTATCTCTTATTAAGTTGCTTGTTGTGCGATAACCATGTTTCTGGGGCCATCAACTATTCTTTGTTGAACATCATGTGAGTTGCTATGCATGTGTCTTGTCTGAAGTAAGAGAGATCTACCACCTTAATGGTTGGAGCATGCATATTGTTAGAGAAGAACATTGGGCCGCTAACTAAAGCCATGATTCATGGTGGAAGTTTCAGTTTTGGACATATATCCTCAATCTCATATGAGAATAATAATTGTTGCTACATGCTTATGCATTAAAGAGGAGTCCATTATCTGTTGTCCATGTTGTCCCGGTATGGATGTCTAAGTTGAGAATAATCAAAAGCGAGAAATCCAAAATGCGAGCTTTCTCCTTAGACCTTTGTACAGGCGGCATGGAGGTACCCCATTGTGACACTTGGTTAAAACATGTGTATTGTGATGATCCGGTAGTCCAAGCTGATTAGGACAAGGTGCGGGCACTATTAGTACACTATGCATGAGGCTTGCAACTTGTAAGATATAATTTACATAACTCATATGCTTTATTACTACCGTTGACAAAATTGTTTCATGTTTTCAAAATAAAAGCTCTAGCACAAATATAGCAATCGATGCTTTCCTCTTTGAAGGACCTTTCTTTTACTTTTATGTTGAGTCAGTTCACCTATTTCTCTCCACCTCAAGAAGCAAACACTTGTGTGAACTGTGCATTGATTCCTACATACTTGCATATTGCACTTGTTATATTACTTTACATTGACAATATCCATGAGATATACATGTTATAAGTTGAAAGCAACTGCTGAAACTTAATCTTCCTTTGTGTTGCTTCAATACCTTTACTTTGATTTATTGCTTTATGAGTTAACTTTTATGCAAGACTTATTGATGCTTGTCTTGAAGTACTATTCATGAAAAGTCTTTGCTTTATGATTCATCTGTTTACTCATGTCATTACCGTTGTTTTGATCGCTGCATTCATTACATATGTTTACAAATAGTATGATCAAAGTTATGATGGCATGTCACTTCAGAAATTATCTTTGTTATCGTTTTACCTGCTCGGGACGAGCAGAACTAAGCTTGGGGATGCTGATACGTCTCCAACGTATCGATAATTTCTTATGTTCCATGCTACATTATTGATGATATCTACATGTTTTATACACATTATATGTCGTATTTATGCATTTTCCGGCACTAACCTATTAACAAGATGCCGAAGAGCCAGTTTTCTGCTATTTTTGGTTTCAAAAATCTAGTAAGGAAATATTCTCGGAATTGGACGAAATCAACGCCCAGGGTCCTATTTTTCCACGAAGCTTCCAGAAGACCGGAGGACTTACGAAGTGGGGCCACGAGGCGCCGCCACACTAGGGCGGCGCGGCCTGGCCTTGGCCCGCGCGGCCCTCGCGTGTGGGGCCCTCGTGTGGCCCCCCGCGTCGCCCTTCCGCCTACTTAAAGTCTTCGTCGCGAAACCCTCTGTACCGAGAGCCATGATACGGAAAACCTTCCAGAGACGCGCCGCCGCCAATCCCATCTCGGGGGGATTCGGGAGATCGCCTCCGGCACCCTGCCGGAGAGGGGATTCATCTCCCGGAGGACTCTACACCGCCATGGTCGCCTCCGGAGTGATGAGTGAGTAGTTCACCCCTGGACTATGGGTCCATAGCAGTAGCTAGATGGTCGTCTTCTCCTTATGTGCTTCATTGTTGGATCTTGTGAGCTGCCTAACATGATCAAGATCATCTATCTGTAATACTATATGTTGTGTTTGTCGGGATCCGATGGATAGAGAATACTATGTTATGGTGATTATCAATCTATTACCTATGTGTTGTTTATGATCTTGCATGCTCTCGTTATTAGTAGAGGCTCTGGCCAAGTTTTTACTCTTAACTCCAAGAGGGAGTATTTATGCTCGATAGTGGTTCATGCCTCCATTAAATCTGGGACAGTGACAGAAAGTTCTAAGGTTGTGGATGTGTTGTGCCACTAGGGATAAAACATTGATGCTATGTCTAAGGATGTAGTTATTGATTACATTACGCACCATACTTAATGCAATTATCTGTTGCTTGCAACTTAATACTGGAAGGGTTCAGATGATAACCTGAAGGTGGACTTTTTAGGCATAGATGCATGCTGGATAGCGGTCTATGTACTTTGTCGTAATGCCCTAATTAAATATCACTATATTTATCATATCATGTATGTGCATTGTTATGCCCTCTCTATTTGTCAATTGCCCGACTATAATTTGTTCACCCAACATGCTTTTATCTTATGGGAGAGACACCTCTAGTGAACTGTGGACCCCGGTCCTCCTATTCTTTACATCGCATACAATCTACTGCAATACTTGTTTTACTGTTTTTCTGCAATCATCTTCCACACAATACGGTTAATCCTTTGTTACGGCAAGCGGTGAGATTGACAACCTCACTGTTTCGTTGGGGCAAAGTACTTTGGTTGTGTTGTGCAGGTTCCACGTTGGCGCGAATCCCTGGTGTTGCGCCGCATTACATTTCACCGCCATCAACCTTCAACGTGCTTCTTGGCTCCTCCTGGTTCGATAAACCTTGGGTTCTTTCTGAGGAAAACTTGCTGCTGTGCGGGCCTAGTTGAACGTGGTGCTGGTCCTTACAAAGTGCTTGCCAAGATCAATGATAATGCATACTCGATAGATCTTCCAGTTGATGAGTTTGGTGTCAGTAATTCTTTCAATGTCGCTGATTTGACACCATATGACGGATAAGACCTTGGAGCGTCGAGGTCGACGCCAGGGGGGAGATGATGAGGACATCCCTACTACACCACTACCTCTGTCATTTTTGGTTGGGAACCCCAAGAGAAGGTGTGATGCGAGATAGCAAGTTTTCCTGAAAGAAACCAAGGTTTATCGAACAAGGAGGAGAAGCACATTGAAGGTTGATGGCGGCATGTAATGCGGCGCAATGGGATCCGGCGTAGCGTGAACCTCACAACACAACCAAAATTTTGCCCCAGCGTAACAGTGAGGTTGTCAATCTCACCGGCTTGAACAAAGGATTAACCGTATTGTGTGGAAGATGATTGTTTGCGAAAAACAATAAAACAAGTATTGCAGGTGATTGTATTTCGATGTAAAGAATAGGCCGGGGTCCACAGGTTCACTAGAGGTGTCTCTCCCATAAGATAAATAGCATGTTGGGTGAACAAATTAGTTGGGCAATTGACAAATAAAGAAGGCATAACAATGCACATACAAATATCATGATGAGTACTATGAGATTTAATCAGGGCATTACGACAAAGTACATAGGCATCCAACATGCATCTATACTAAAAAGTCCACTTTCGTATCATCCGAACCCCTTCGGTATTAAATTGCAAGCAACAGAGACAATTGCATTAAGTATGGTGCATAATGTAATCAGCACAAATATCCTTAGACAAAGCATCGATGTTTTATCCCTAGTGGCAACAACACATCCACAACCTTAAACTTTCTCCTGTCCCAGATTTAATGGAGGCATGAGACCCACTATCCTCATCATAAACCCCCTCTTGGAGTCACAAGTATCAACTTGTGGCCTCTACTAGCGGAGCATGCAAGAACATAAACAACATATATGATAGATTGATAATCAACTTGACATAATATTCAATATCCATCGGATCCCAACAAACACAACATGTAGATTACAAAGAAACGATCTTGATCATGATAGGCAGCTCACAAGATCGAGCATGATAGCACAATTGGGAAGACGACCATCTAGCTACTGCTATGGACCCATGGTCCGAGGTGAACTACTCACACATCAATCCGGAGAGCGATCATGGCGATGAAAAGAGTCCTCCGGGAGATGTTCTCCGGCAGGGTGCCGGAGGCGATCTTCCGAGATGGGCGAGATGGCGCGTCTCTGGGAAGGTTTTCGTATCGTGTCTCCCGTGCTGAGGGTTCGCGACGAGCAGGATGTGTTTGTGGGCGAGGGAACTGAGATATTCTCATCTCAACCGAGATGAACCAACCATTTCTTGTTTGTTAGGCCGGGTCGGGCCATCTCAGCTTCTTACCGTGCGCGCCTCTCGGCTAGGCCGCGTTGGGAAGTCGAAATCGAGGTTCGCAACCAGCCAAGCTGGCCTCATCCCGCAAACTACTGTAGCTTGGCCCCACGTCGCCCGCTCCCGCACCCGGTCTTCCACCCCGTGACTGAAACCCTTTCATTCCCACCCCGCACGTCTCTCCTCTCCCCATCGATTCCGCGCCACGAGCTCGCTCGGACGTCCTCCCGCGCCCCGGCCACCCAACGCCGCGCGAGCAAGGGTCGCCGCCGCCCTCCTCATCCCCCGGCCCCACACACGGCCGGCCGCTCTCCCATCCATCCATGCCGGCCGAGCAGCAATGCCGCGCCGAGCGGGGAGCAGGTCGTGCCCTAGCCACTGCCGCCGCCCGAGCGGGGCCACCGCCGGCGCCATCCTCGTCCCCCAACCACATGCGCCGGCCGCTTCCCATCCACCCACGCCGGCGGAGCAGAGGACGCGAGCAGGAGCAGGTCGCGCCCGGCCACCGCCGCGCGAGCAACGGCCACGCCGGTGCCCTCCTCATCCCCGGCACGCGGGCGCTATCCCACCCATCCACGCCGACGGAAGCGAGAGGACGGCCGCGCTACCGCCGGCGCGGTCGCTCCACCGCCCACCGCGCATCGTTCCGGAGACGAGGACCCGATTGCTTTTGGTTTTTGTTTAGGATCCTTTGTGTAAGAGTATGGACTGCATTGTAATTTCATATTGTTTGGCCAATCTCAACTCAGATAGTAGTACCAAACAAAGTATCAGTTCAGATTATCTTGGCACATACAGGCTACCAAACACACCAAGAAATCTCAAGTCAGCTTGTATGAGATCGGATATCGAGGTGGGAGAGTGAATTCCAAATGGCACAGGGCTGCAAACACACCTAAGTAGGCGGAAGGGTAGGTCGGGGCGACACGGGGCCCCACACAGGGACGCGCGGGCCCCTTGCTGGCGCGCCGCCTATTGTGGCGGCGCCTCGTGGCCCCACTTCGTCCTCTTCGGTCTTCTGGAAGCTTCGTGGAAACATAGGCCCTGGGCGTTGATTTCGTCCAATTCCGAGAATATTTCCTTACTAGGATTTCTGAAACCAAAAACAGCAGAAAAACAGCAACTGGCTCTTCGGCATCTCGTCAATAGGTTAGTGCCGGAAAATGCATAATAACGACATATAATGTGTATAAAACATGTGAGTATCATCATAAAAGTAGCATGGAACATAAGAAATTATAGATACGTTTGAGAAGTATCAAGCATCCCCAAGCTTAGTTCTTACTCGCCCTCGAGTAGGTAAACGATAACAAAGATAATTCTGAAGTGACATGCTATCATAATCTTGATCATACTATTGTAAAGCACATGAGATGAATGCAGCGATGCAATGATGAAGATAATGAGTAAACAAATGAATCATATAACAAAGACTTTTCATGAATAATATTTTCAAGACAAGCATCAATAAGTCTTGCATAAGAGTTAACTCATAAGCAATAAATTCTTAGTAGAAAGCTTTGAAACAACACAAAGGAAGATATAAGTTTCAGCGGTTGCTTTCAACTTCAACATGTATATCTCATGGATAATTGTCAACACAAAGTAATATAACAAGTGCAATAGGTAAACATGTAAGAATCAATGCACACGGTTACACAAGTGTTTGCTTCTAAGATAGAAAGAATAGGTAAACTGACTCAACAATGAAGTAGAAGATAGGCCCTTCGCAGAGGGAAGCATGATTACTATTTTTGTGCTAGAGCTTTTCATTTTGAAAACAAGAAACAATTTTGTCAACGGTAGTAATAAAGCATATGAGTTATGTATAAGATATCTTATAAGTTGCAAGCCTCATGCATAGTATACTAATAGTGCCTGCACCTTGTCCTAATTAGCTTGGGTTAACACTGATTATCATTGCATAACATATGTTTCAACCAAGTGTCACAAAGGGGTACCTCTATGCCGCCTGTACAAGGGTCTAAGGAGAAAGTTCGCATTGGATTTCTCGCTTTTTATCATTCTTCAACTTAGACACCCATACCGGGACAACATAGACAATAGATAATGGACTCCTGTTTTAATGCTTAAGCATTCAACAACAGTTAATATTCTCATAAGAGATTGAGGTTTTATGTCCAACTGAAACTTCCACCGTGATTCATGGCTTTAGTTAGCGGCCCAATGTTCTTCTCTAATAGTATGCATACTCAAACCATTTGATTGTGAAAACCGCCCTTACTTCAGACAAGACGAACATGCATAGCAACTCACATGATATTCAACAAAGGTAAAAGAGTTGATGGCGTCCCCAGAAACATGGTTACCGCACAACAAGCAACTTATTAAGAGATAAGACACATAAGTACATATTCTTCACCACAATAGTTTTTAAGGCTATTTTGTCCCATGAGCTATATATTGCAAAGGTAAAGAATAGAAATTTTAAAGGTAGCACTCAAGTAATGTACTTTGGAATGGCGGAGAAATACCATGTGGTAGGTAGGTATGGTGGACACAAATGGCATGGATTTTGGCTCAAGGTTTTTGGATGCACGAGAAGAATTCCTCTCAATACAAGGCTAGGCTAGCAAGGTTGTTTGAAGCAAACTCAAGTATAAAATGGTGCAGCAAGACTCACATATAAACATATTGTAAGCATTATAAGACTTTACATCGTCTCCTTGTTATTCAAACACCTCAACCAGAAAATATCTAGACTTAGAGAGACCAATCATGCAAACCAAATTTTAACAAGCTCTATGTAGTTATTCATTAATAGGTGCAAGGTACATGATGCAAGAGCTTAAACAAGATCTATATGAGCACAACAATTGCCAAGTATCACATTATTCAAGACATTATACCATTTACCACATGCGGCATTTTCCGTTTCCAACCATATATCAATGAATGAGGTAGTTCAACTTTCGCAATGAACATTAAAAATAAAGCTAAGAACACATGTGTTCATACGAAACAGCGGAGCGTAATATCTCCAATATAAAGGATTGTGGGATCCGACTTTATTCAAACAAAACGAAAACTAAAGCGAACAGACGCTCCAAGCAAAGCACATAAGATGTGACTGAATAAAAATATAGTTTCAGGGGAGGAACCTGATAATGTTGTCGATGAAGAGGGGAAGCCTTGGGCATCCCCAAGCTTAGATGCTTGAGTCTTCTTAAAATATGCAGGGATGAACCACGGGGGCATCCCCAAGCTTAGACTTTTCACTCCTCTTGATCATAGTATATCATCCTTCTCTCTTGACCCTTGAAAACTTCCTCCACACCAAACTTCAAGCAAACTCATTAGAGGGTTAGTGCATAATAAAAATCCACATGTTGAGGTGACACAATCATTCTTAACACTTCTGGACATTGCACAAAGCTACTGGACATTAATGGAACAAAGAAATTCATCCAACATAGCAAAAGAGGCAATGCGAAATAAAAGGCAGAATCTGTCAAAACAGAACAGTCCGTAAAGACGAATTTTTGCAGGGGCACTTTGCTCAGATGGAAAAACTCAAAACAAATGAAAGTTGCGTACATATCTGAGGATCACGCACGTAAATTTGCAGATTTTTCTGAGTTACCTACAGAGACTTCTGCGTGAATTCGTGACAGATAGCAAATCTGTTTCTGCGCAGTAATCCAAATCTAGCATCAACTTTACCATAGAGACTTTACTTGGCACAACAATGCAATAAAATTAAGATAAGGAGAGGTTGCTACAGTAGTAACAACTTCCAAGACTCAAATATAAAACAAAGTGCTGTAGTAAAACATGGGTTGTCTCCCATAAGCGCTTTTCTTTAACGCCTTTCAGCTAGGCGCAGAAAGTGTGAATCAAGTATTATCAAGAGATGAAGCATCAACACTATTACCAGGGGTGTTGGGAGTTGCCTCAACAATGCATGTTATCTTATCTATGTAAGTTTTAGAGGCTCCTTTTTCATTATTCTTAGGCTTGCTATTCTCATCAAACAAATTTTCAGGAACAAGCCAACCATAGTTATTTTCTAGAGCTTCATCCATTCCTAGGAGCTTGCAAGGTATTGATGTCTTAATCTCCCCCCCATCATTAACATTATTAGTGTACTTTATTCTATCAATGTCCATCTTTTCAAGGGTACTAGCAAAGTTGGTGTAAGAACCAAGCATCTTATATTTAATAAAGACTTTTCTAGCCTCTCTTGCTACACCACCAAATTCTTTAAGAAGGGTTTCTAAGACAAAATCTTTCTTTTCTCCTTCCTCCATATCAGAGAGTGTAAGAAACATATGCTGAATTATAGGATTGAGATTAACAAATTTAGTTTCCAACATGTGTACTAAAGAGGCAGCAGCAATTTCATAAGTAGGAGCAAGTTCTACCAAGTGTCTATCTTCAAAATCTTCAGTTGTACTAACATGAGTGAAAAAATCTTCTATATTATCTCTTCCAATTATAGACCCTCGGCCTACCGGTATGTCTTTTAGAGTGTACTTAGGAGGAAACATGATGAAATAAACAAAAGATAAGTAAAGTAAATGCAAGTAACTAATTTTTTTGTGTTTTTGATATAGAGAGCAAGACAGTAAATAAAGTAAAGCTAGCAACTAATTTTTGTGTGTTTTGTTTAAGTGCAGCAAACAAAGTAGTAAATAAAATAAAGCAAGACAAAAAGAAAGTAAAGAGATTGGAAGTGGAGACTTCCCTTGCAGCGTGTCTTGATCTCCCCGGCAACGGCGCCCAGAAAAGAGCTGCTGGCGTGTAGTTGACGTGGGAGTTAGAAATCTCTGGGGTGTAACTTTTCTTCGGGTCCCCGGCAACGGCGCAGAAAAAGAGCTTGATGCGTGCAATTAACACACGTCGTCTGTTGGGAACCCCAAGAGGAAGGTGTGATGCAGACAGTGGCAAGTTTTCCCTCAGAAAGAAACCAAGGTTTATCGAACCAGGAGGAGCCAAGAAGCACGTTGAAGGTTGATGGCGGCGAAATGTAATGCGGCGCAACACCAGGGATTCCGGCGCCAACGTGGAACCTGCACAACACAACCAAAGTACTTTGCCCCAACGTAACAGTGAGGTTGTCAATCTCACCGGCTTGCTGAACAAAGGATTAACCGTATTGTGTGGAAGATGATTGTTTGCGAAGAACAGTAAAGAACAAGTATTGCAATAGATTGTATTCAGATGTAAAAGAATAGGACCGGGGTCCACAGTTCACTAGAGGTGTCTCTCCCATAAGATAAATAGCATGTTGGGTGAACAAATTACGGTTGGGCAATTGACAAATAAAGAAGGCATAACAATGCACATACAAATATCATGATGAGTACTATGAGATTTAATCGGGGCATTACGACAAAGTACATAGACCGCCATCCGGCATGCATCTATGCCTAAAAAGTCCACCTTCAGGTTATCATCCGAACCCCTTCCGGTATTAAGTTGCAAACAGCAGACAATTGCATTAAGTATGGTGCGTAATGTAATCAACACAAATATCCTTAGACAAAGCATCGATGTTTTATCCCTAGTGGCAACAGCACATCCACAACCTTAGAACTTTCTGTCACTGTCCCAGATTTAATGGAGGCATGAACCCACTATCGAGCATAAATACTCCCTATTGGAGTCACAAGTATCAACTTGGCCAGAGCCTCTACTAGCAACGGAGAGCATGCAAGAACATAAACAACATATATGATAGATTGATAATCAACTTGACATAGTATTCAATATCCATCGGATCCCAACAAACACAACATGTAGGATTACAAAGAAACGATCTTGATCATGATAGGCAGCTCACAAGATCGAGCATGATAGCACAATTAGGAGAAGACGACCATCTAGCTACTGCTATGGACCCATGGTCCGGGGGTGAACTACTCACACATCAATCCGGAGGCGATCATGGCGATGAAGAGTCCTCCGGGAGATGATTCCCCTCTCCGGTAGGTGCCGGAGGCGATCTCCTGAATCCCCCGAGATGGGATTAGCGGCGGCGTCTCTGGAAGGTTTTCCGTATCGTGGCTCTCGGTACTGGGGGTTTCGCGACGGAGGCTTTAAGTAGGCGGAAGGGTAGGTCAGGAGGCGACACGGGGGCCCCACACAATAGGGCCGCGCCGCCCTATTGTGGCGGTGCCTCGTGGCCCCATTTCGTCTCCTCTTCGGTCTTCTGGAAGCTTCGTGGAAAAATAGGCCCCTGGGCGTTGATTTCGTCCAATTCCGAGAATATTTCCTTACTAGGATTTCTGAAACCAAAAACAGCAGAAAACAACAACTGGCTCTTCGGCATCTCGTCAATAGGTTAGTGCGGAAAATGCATAATAACGACATATAATGTGTATAAAACATGTGAGTATCATCATAAAAGTAGCATGGAACATAAGAAATTATAGATACGTTTGAGACGTATCATACACTACTACCTCCGTCATTACAAGATGAAGATGATGCTGCTATGAAGCTCAAGTCCCAATGAAGTTAGGATTGGACCAATGACACGAGCTCGTGCGAAGCTACTTAAACAACAGGTGAACTTGTTCCTAAGTGATACTTTGATTGGTGAGAACTTTATACTGCCTAAGTCGTATTACTTATGTATGATCAGGTATGAAGAGGAACCAAGCATCGCACGAGGAGGAGAGGAGCAGCTGGACAAGAAGCTGGACGTGAAGCTGGACATGGAGCTGGACATGAAGACATCCCATGGACGCGCAAGGGAGGAGCGGGAGGCATGCACGAGAGGAGGAGATGTTCAGGCGGCGCTGGCGCCCGGACCGGCAGTGACCGGGCCACCGGTCCCAGCCCCGGTCGGCCGGCCTCCACGCCGGACCAGCCCGGTTCAAACCGGGCCCTGCATTTGTGCCGACCGGGAGGTCCATGAGCCGGACGACCGGTTTCCACCGGTCCCAGGCCCGGTCCGAACCGGATCTCGACCAGGTCCCGGTTATTTTTGTATCTTTTCGACCTGAGGTCGTCCTGAACCCCTATATAAGTGCCCAGGACGCCCCCAAAGTAGCTTTAGACCATGTTTAAGATAAACCCTAGTTCTTAGTTGTTTGCTATGCAAAACTATTGAATCCCAACTCTCCAATTCGTTGCGATCTGGAGTTTTATGCTACTGAAAGTTTGTGTGATCTGCTGTTCCATTGGGGATTAGAAGATTGCAATCTACCGCTTCGTGGTCGGCGGCTACGTGCGCAAGTGTGTGGAGTTGCGAATATCTTGCAGGGTTGAGATCTGTTGCATTGGCTACAGGAATCAATCGAGAGACTTCATCGGCGTCATACAAGTTATCTACATCATATCATCGATTCCCTCCGCTGCATACACCGTGTGTTCATCACCACCCGTCGCTTACTGAGAAGATCGGGCAACCCCTTATCATCTTGGTATCAGATTTTCAGTTTTCCTCGGTACATCCACTCCAGTGGGCTAATTGTCCGACCCCAGAATTGTCCACAGCTATTGCATACAATTCACCATTGAACGGGGTAATGCAACGCAGAGAATGGTGCTCGATCGAAAATCTTCCTTCTCCCCAATCTTCATATATATCCTTAGTTGGAGTGCTCTCATCGACCCAAGCAATTCCCGCCGGGTAATGTGCGGAAACGAAGACCATAGTCGGGGATTTCATTACAGCGACTGAATCCAGAAAAATAGTTGGGATCTGCGCCTCAAACATAGTGTTCGATGTCTTTGTGAGTGGGTTCAGAAGCCGTATCTTGTGCGGCTGGTTCTTCTGGGCAAGCACGATGACGCCACAGCAAAAGCCGACGAAGTAGTATCTAAAATATATTGATAAAGATAACATTCAGCACTAAGATGTTTACGATTGAAAATAAAAATAGATTAACCCTATAGATATGGAGGAATTTGAACCTTGCATGAACTTCCGATAGATCTATGGTGACGTAGCGGGATGTGCCGAGTTGGAGGAAGGTGAACTCAGCGGCGCGTGGAAGGGCGTGGTCTACCATGATCCATTCATGCAGGTGCACGTCGGGCTCAGGTAAACCTGAGCGCCAATTTCTACAGACTTGCCTCATAGCAGAGTAGGTGTCCACGTACTCCTCGTTCGCCAGTAAGCATTCGCCGATCTTGTGAAGTGGTCCGTCAGCCATGAGACCAGTTCACGGAGGCGCCGCGCTTGGATGCGCCGCCCTCGGAGGCGACGGGCTCGGCGGCGACGGGCTCGGAGGCGACGGGCTCGGGGCGATGGCCGCCGGCGCATTCTTCTTCTCCATCGCCGGGTAGCTGCGTACGGCGGTTGGGGTTTTCCTTCGATTTGGAGAAGTTGATGGGACGTGAGAGGCGTGGTTTCGTGCGTGAGCGAGAATGAGACGTACTGTGTGCAGAGGGAGGGAGAGAGGGGCTTACGCGTCCTAAATGCGACCCGCGTCCTACGCGTCCACTATTGCACGTCTGCACCGCGACACGCGTCAACAATTGCACGTCTTCCACTTCTGCACCGCAACACGCGTCCTCGAGTCTAACCCTGGAAATTTAGATATACTCAGGTATACCCTCGAGTCTTATACTAGCATTTTTTGTGTGCTCAGTTTTCCCCTTGAGTGCTAATACTGGCTAGTGCAATATACTCAGTTTTACCCTCAAGTGGCTGGTCAACAGAGAGTCAACAAATGGGATTAACTAGTTAAATGAGTCATTTAGTGTGCAAAAAATTCCAAAAAAGAGTGGCACTTACTCATGGAGTCTTCTTACGCGACCTGCCACGTTGGGAACCATAACAATCATAGATAAATCAAGTTTTACCACAAATTGTAGCTATGAAGGTGCATGGTTTTCCACAATAAGCCCTACCCAAAACAGCTTTCCCCAAAACATACTTTGTCTGAATGAGACCATAATTTTCACACTCATGTATATTTGTATTGCAAATAGTTTGAGGTAGGCCAAGATGGGTTTCATTGTACAAAACACGCATTTTCCATTTTTTAAATCTCATATTTGAATCCCTTAGTCTGTTTACTACTCACTTGCCCTTGGTTTCTTGATACTACTCAGTTTTGCCCTCTCCCTTCACAAATTCTCACAGACGCCCAACATTGCCCTGATTGGTCTAGCCCATGTCACGCGGATCGTGCCCGCCGACCGTTGATCGTATGATCTAACGGGCAGGATAACCCCTATCTCTCTCTCTGGTCGGGGCCACCACCCTCTCTCTCTCTGTCGGCGGTTAGCTTCCACCCTCTATGTATGCTAAAGGGCGGTTACCCAGTACGCTAAAGTTTGGTTTTCTGCATTATTTTTCACGAGCTAAATTATAAACTCTTTTAGGCATTACTTTTCACGCAAAAAATGTTAAACCATCACCCATTTCTCGTAGCCATTACTTTTCATGCAAAAAATGATAAACCATCACCAATTTGTTGTAGCCATTACTTTTCACGCAAAAAATGTTAAACCATCACCCATTTCTCGTAGCCATTACTTTTCACGCAAAAAATGATAAACCATCACCGATTTTGTTGTAGCCATTACTTTTCACGCAAAAAATGATGAACAATCACCGATTTCTTGTAGCCATTACGGTAAAATGATAAACTATCATGAATTACCATTTCTTTTAGGCATTACTTTTCACGGTAAAATGATAAACTATATCACGAAGTTCCATTTCCGTCAAGATAGTCTGCATTACTTTTTTGTTGAGATATAAACCCCCACAACGGTCATCTCCTCCTTAATTTATTGTGTAAACCCCCACAACGGTCACCTCCTCCTTAATTTATTGTGTAAACCCCTACAACGGTCATCTCTCCCTTATAAACACCCACAACGGCCATCCCTTGTGTCAATAGGTTCTGCCTCTCTCTTCTTCGTTCACATACACTTGATCCATTGCCATGGCTTCCACGTCTCGGACGCCAAATGGAAGGGGAAGGGGAAGGGGAAGGGGCGGCCGGGGTGGTGGATCATCATCATTGCCACCACCACCGTCAACACTGCCATTGATCATAGAGGAGTTCTTCATCGTCGTCTATGAAGACCCTTTGGTCAAGAAGGTACGTACGCGTTCCCACATATATGATGCATGTGATTAATTATGGGCATGTTCTAAAAAACCTTTAATTTCAAACGATCGGCGCTCGATCTCTTTGCAGGCTCTCCCAAAAAAGTTTGCGGACTATCTTGACGGCCAGGAGCCAGCTAAGGTGTATCTGCGAGCAGCTGACTGCGGTCCTCGTCTCTGGACCGTGGAGGTCCTATTTGACGGACAAGGCCGGATGTACCTCGACAAGGGCTGGGAGAATTTCGCCATCGCGCACGGTGTGGATTTCGGCTGCTTCGTACACTTCAAATATGAAGGCGATGATGTGCTCACAGTGAAGGTGTTCGACGGAACAATGTGCAGGAAGTACTACTACTCGGACGACGAAGATACTGACGATGAAAGCGACGACGACGTGAAGCCATGCATCCATCCCCTTTAGATAAGGGGATTATGACCAAGAATATATATGTAGCTTCATATGCATCGATTTAGAGATCTAGCTATTTTCTATATATTATGCATGTAAAAAATAATATCGCAATTTCCACCATGATTCGAGCACCACAGCCTCCAAACGATGCCGATGCCGATATCGGCATGGTCAGAACGGCTATGCTCGCCGCCACTGCTAGGTCACCGTCGGGATGCACCATGTTTAGCATAAGATTCACTTTAGATTAAGCTGCGAAAATAGTCACCTGCCATTGGCTGAGGCGGCCCCACAGAGCGGCTCTATATGATATTCTCTAAATAAATAGACGACCCCACTGGTCATTGGCTGCGGAGGCCCCACAGAGCGGCAATATATGATTTTCTCTAAATAAATAGATGACCCCACTGGTCATTGGCTGCGGCAGCCCCACAGAGCGGCAATATATGTCTTTTCCTGAAAAATAGACGACCCCACTGGTCATTGGCTGCGGAGGCCCCACAGAGCGGCAATATATGTCTTTTCCTGAAAAATAGACGACCCCACTAGTGATGACCCACAAGTATAGGGGATCGCAACAGTCTTCGAGGGAAGTAAAACCCAATTTATTGATTCGACACAAGGGGAGACAAAAGAATACTTGAAAGCCTTAACAACGGAGTTGTCAATTCGGCTGCACCTGGAAACATACTTGTTCGAAGAGTTTATCAATAGCAACGGTTTTATAGCAGTAGGAGTGAAATACGGCGGTGTAACAAAGACAGCGGTAGTGATTATAGTAAACAGCAGGATTAAAATACTGTAGGCACAGGGATGGATGAACGGGCGTTGCATGGATGAGAGAAACTCATGTAACAATCAAAGGGCATTTGCAGATAATAATAAAACAGTATCCAAGTACTAATCAATCAATAGGCATGTGTTCCATATTTAGTCGTACGTGCTCGCAATGAGAAACTTGCACAACATCTTTTGTCCTACCAGCCGGTGGCAGCCAGGCCTCTAGGGAAACACTGGAAATTAAGGTACTCCTTTTAATAGAGCACCGGAGCAAAGCATTAACACTCCGTGAACACATGTGATCCTCACATCACTGCCTTCCCCTCCGGTTGTCCCAATTTCTGTCACTTTGGGGCCTCGGGTTCCGGACAGCAACATGTGTATACAACTTGCAAGTAAGATCATAAAACAATGAATATCATCATGAAACAATAACATGTTCAGATCTGAGATCATGGCACTCGGGCCCTAGTGACAAGCATTAAGCATAACAAGTTGCAACAATATCATAAAAGCACCAACAACGGATACTAGACACTATGCCCTAACAATCTTATGACTATTACATGACCAATCTCATCCAATCCCTACCATCCCCTTCAGCCTACAGCGGGGGAATTACTCACACATGGATGGGGGAAACATGGTTGGTCGATGGAGAGGCGTCGGTGGTGATGATGGCGATGATCTCCTCCAATTCCCCGTCCCGGTGGGGTGAACGGAGTTTCTGGTCCCGAGACGGAGTTTCGCGATGGTGGCGGCGTACTGGATGGTTTCTGGCGACTTCGACTTCCCGTCTCGCGTTTTTAGATCGAAACCCTTAAGTAGTCCAAAAGGGGCGTCGGGCCGGCCGGGGCCACACACTAGAGCGGCGCGCGCCCCCCTCCGAGGCCGCGCCGGCTTTGTTATGCAGGGGGCCAGGCCTCCCCATCTGCCCTTCGGCTCGTGTCATACGGAAAAATAAGCCCTTCGACATAAATTCAGGATTTTCCTGAAAGTTGAATTTGCACAAAAACGAGACACCAGAGGCAATTGTGAAAACAGCGTTAGTCCGTGTTAGTTGCACCCAAAATACACAAATTAGAGGCAAAACAATAGCAAAAGTGTTCGGGAAAGTAGATACGTTTTGGACGTATCAACTCCCCCCAAGCTTAGATTATTGCTTGTCCTCAAGCAATTCAGTTAACAACTGAGTGCGATAAAAGAACTTTCACGAACACATTTGTTCATATGATGTAAATATTCTCATGATATGGACAAGTACTTAGGCAATTCATAATAAGATACATGCAAATAAGATCATCTAATAGCTATGTCAATCATGGAAAGGTACCAACAATTAATAATAAGCATCATGAATCATGTCTAAGCAGGATTGCAATGTTCATAAAAGGGTATGATAAAGTGGTATCTCGCTTGCCCGTATTTGAACAGCAAAACATAAATGCCAGGCACCTTTGAAGTTCATAGAAAGACTAGAAATAGAGATTGTCAAAGATAAAAGCATCAAAGTTATACCACAGTCAATCATATTTTGGGACAAGCATATTATACTAAGAATGACAGTTGTGCTCTCAAGAAAGTGCTCAAAGAAAGGATGGTGACTCAACATAAAAGTAAAAGATTGGCCCTTCGCAGAGGGAAGCAGGGATTAACATGTGCTAGAGCTTTTCATTTTTAAAAAGACAGAAGTAAAATTATTTTGAGAGGTGTTTGTTGTTGTCAACGAATGATAGTGGGTACTCTAACTACCTCATCAACCAGACTTTCAAGAGCGGCTCCCATGAAGGACGTTATCTCTACCAGCAAGGTAGATCATCCCTCTTCTCTTTTGTTTACACATATATTTTAGTTTCATTATGGATGACACTCCCCCCAACCTTTGCTTACACAAGCCATGGCTAACCGAATCCTCGGGTGCTTTCCAACATTCTCATACCATGGAGGAGTGTCTATTTGCAAATTTAAGTTGCTTACTGATAGATCAGGGCATCATGTGAAGAGAATTATTGATGAAAGTTAATTAATTGGGGCTGGGAACCCCGTTGCCAGCTCTTTTTGCAAAATTATTGGATAAGCGGATGTGCCACTAGTCCATTGGTGAAAGTCCGTCCGGAGTAAATGACAAGATTGAAAGATAAACACCACATACTTCCTCATGAGCTATAAAACATTAACACAAATTGAGAAACATTTTGAAGGTTTAAAGGTAGCATGAGAATTTACTTGGAATGGTTTGAAATGCCATGCATAGGTATTTATGGTGGACACTCTGGAATAACTTGGTTTTCGGGGTTTGGAAGCACGAGCAGCGTTGCTCAGTACAAGTGAAGGCTAGCAATAGACGGGAAGCGACAATCAAGAGAGCAATAACTGTCATAATCATGCTTGCGGCAAAATAAATTAACAGAGGCATAAAAGTGATACAAGAACTCTGAGGCAAAATAAATCATCGAGGCTTAATTGACTTTTGTTCAGTCATATGCATGCGTGAGCATGTGCCAAGTCGATTCAAGTGAATTATTCAGAGGAGGATACCACAATGTCATATCTATCTATGAATAAAGCAATGCAAGCAAATATTTATGACATGCTACTCATATTAATAAATTGGAGCTAAACATGAGAGATCATGAACTACTAGACATGAACTACTAGACTTTCTTAAATGACATATACCTCACATGAACCAACTAAGCATGCTCACATGGATGAGTATATGTACAAAAATGAAAACAAATAGAGTTCATACCAGCCTCTCACCACGATCAAATTGTCGTAGATCGTCATTATTGCCTTTCACTTGTGTAGCTTGAATAATATGGAATGAAAACCAAGCTCCAACCACCGAAGACCGCTGAACTCATAATGAACTTTACAAAACCAAAGAAGAACAACAAATATTTTTGGTGTTTTCGAATTGGAAACAAGAACAAAAGGAAACAAGCAAACAAAAGCAAAATATTTTTGGATTTTCTCATAGCAAACCAACGATAGCAAATAAAGCAAAATAGGAACAAGAAACCAAGATAAACAAATGGTGAAGAGAAACAACAGAAATATTTTTGGTCTTTTTGTGTTTTAGGAAAGAAACAAAGCAAAAACAAGAGAATGAAAACTAAAAGAAACACAGAAAAGCAGGATAGCAGAAATCTGCCAAAACCTGACAGCAGTACAGTAATCGATTTTTACAAAAATCTTCCGCTGCTCAACACGAAAAGTGTTCAACTAATGAAAGTTAGATAACAACCTGGGGAACATGCACAAAAATTTGCAACTCAAAATAACGTTCTGGCTGTGCGCAGGAATTTTTTAGTAACAGCCCAGAATCTGTTTTAATCAGCACTACCCCAAATATCATCTCCCTCTTATTAGAAAACCACTTTAAAAAGCTGATACGTCTCAAACGTATCTATAATTTCTTATGTTCCATGCTACTTTATTGACGATACTCACATGTTTTATACACATTATATGTCATATTTATGCATTTTCCGGCACTAACCTATTGACAAGATGCCGAAGAGCCAGTTGTTGTTTTCTACTGTTTTTGGTTTCAGAAATCCTACAAAGGAAATATTCTCGGAATTGGAAATCAACGCCCGGGGGCCTATTTTCCACGAATCTTCCGGAAGACCGAGGGAGAAATGAAGTGGGGCCACGGGGCGCCGCCACATGATACGTCTCCAACGTATCGATAATTTCTTATGTTCCATGCTACTTTATTGATGATACCTACATGTTTTATGCACATTATATGTCATATTTATGCATTTTCTGGAACTAACCTATTAACAAGATGCCGAAGAGCCAGTTCTTTTTTCTGCTGTTTTTGGTTTCAGAAATCCTAGTAAAGAAATATTCTCGAATTGGACGAAACTTTCGCCCGGGGTCCTATTTTTGCACGAAGCTTCCAGGAAGACCGAAGACCTAACGAAGTGGGGCCACGAGGCAGCCAGGGGGTGGCCGCGCGGCCTAGGTCTTGGCCGCGCGGCCTGCCCCCTGGGCCCCTCGTGTGGCCCCTCGCGTTGACCTTCCGCCTACTTAAAGCTCCCGTCGCGAAACCCCCAGTACCGAGAGCCACGATCGGAAAACCTTACGGAGACGCCGCCGCCGCGAATCCCATCTCGGGGGATTCGGAGATCGCCTCCGGCACCCTGCCGGAGAGGGGATTCATCTCCCGGAGGACTCTTCATCGCCATGATCGCCTCCGGAGTGATGAGTGAGTAGTTCACCCCTGGACCATGGGTCCATAGCAGTAGCTAGATGGTCGTCTTCTCCTTGTTGTGCTTCATTGTTGGATCTTGTGAGCTGCCTAACATGATCAAGATCATCTATATGTAATTCTATATGTTGTGTTTGTCGGGATCCGATGGATAGAGAGTACTATGATTATGGTGATTATCAATCTATTGTTCATGTGTTGTTTATGATCTTGCATGCTCTCCGTTATTAGTAGAGGCTCTGGCCAAGTTTTTACTCTTAACTCCAAGAGGGAGTAATTATGCTCGATAGTGGGTTCATGCCTTCATTGATACCTGGGACAGTGACAGAAAGTTCTAAGGTTGTGATGTGTTGTTGCCACTAGGGATAAAACATTGATGCTATGTCTAAGGATGTAGTTATTGATTACATTACGCACCATACTTAATGCAATTGTCTGTTGCTTTGCAACTTAATACTGGAGGGGGTTCGGACGATAACCTGAAGGTGGACTTTTTAGGCATAGATGCAGTTGGATGGCGGTCTATGTTCTTTGTCGTAATGCCCAATTAAATCTCACTATATTTACCATGTCATGTATATGCATTGTTATGCCTTTCTCTATTTGTCAATTGCCCGACTGTAATTTGTTCACCCAACATGCTTTTATCTTATGGGAGAGACACCTCTAGTGAACTGTGGACCCCGGTCCTATTCTTTACATAGCATACAATTTACTTGTTTTACTGTTTTCTTTGCAAACATCTTCCACTCGATACGTTTAATCCTTTGTTACAACAAGCCGGTGAGATTGACAACCTCACTGTTTCGTTGGGGCAAAGTACTTTGGTTGTGTTGTGCAGGTTCCTAGTTGGCGCCGGAATCCCTGGTGTTGCGCCGCATCACATTTCGCGACCATCAACCTTCAACGTGCTTCTTGGCTCCTCCTGGTTCGATTAAACCTTGGTTTCTGAGGGAAAACTTGCTACTGTGCGCATCATACCTTCCTCTTGGGGTTCCCAACGAACGTGTGAGTTACACGCCATCAAGCTCTTTTTCTGGCGCCGTTGCCGGGGACCTGAAGAAAAGTTACACCACAGAGAATTGCCTCCCACGGCAACAGCTCTTTTTCTGGCGCCGTTGCCGGAGATCAAGACACGCTGCAAGGGAGTCTCCACTTCTCAATCTCTTTACTTTGTTTTTGTCTTGCTTTATTTTATTTACTACTTTGTTTGCTGCACCTAAATAAAATACAAAAAAATTAGTTGCTAGTTTTACTTTATTTACTTGTCTTGCTCTCTATATCGAAAACACAAAAAAATTAGTTACTCGCATTTACTTTATCTAGTTTGCTTTATTTACTGTTGCTAAAATGCCAACCCTGAAAATACTAAGTTGTGTGACTTCACAAATGCAAATAATAATGATTTCCTATGCACACCTATTGCTCCACCTGCTACTACAGAATTCTTTGAAATTAAACCTGCTTTACTAAATCTAGTCATGAGAGAACAATTTTCTGGTGCTAGTTCTGATGATGCTGCTGCCCATCTCAATAATTTTGTTGAACTTTGTGAAATGCAAAAGTATAAAGATGTAGATGGTGATATTATTAAATTGAAAGTGTTTCCTTTCTCATTAAGAGGAAGAGCTAAAGATTGGTTGCTATCTTTGCCTAAGAATAGTATTGATTCATGGACTAAATGCAAGGATGCTTTTATTGGTAGATATTATCCTCCCGCTAAAATTATTTCTTTGAGAAGTAGCATAATGAATTTTAAACAATTTGATACTGAACATGTTGCTCAAGCATGGGAGAGAATGAAAACTTTGGTAAAGAATTGCCCAACCCATGGACTGACTACTTGGATGATCATCCAAACCTTCTATGCAGGACTAAATTTTTCTTCGCGGAATTTATTGGATTCAGCTGCTGGAGGTACCTTTATGTCCATCACATTGGGGGCGGCTACAAAACTTCTTGATGATATGATGATAAATTACTCTGAATGGCACACGGAAAGAGCTCCACAAGGTAAGAAGGTAAATTCTGTTGAAGAAACCTCTTCCTTGAGTGATAAGATTGATGCGATTATGTCTATGCTTGTGAATGGTAGATCTAATGTTGATCCAAATAATGTTCCTTTAGCTTCATTGGTTGCTCAAGAAGAAAATGTTGATGTGAATTTCATTAAAAATAATAATTTCAACAACAATGCTTATAGGAACAACTCTGGTAATAACTATAGGCCATATCCTTCTGCTAATGGTAATGGTTATGGTAATTCTTATGGGAATTCTTACAACAATAATAGGAATGTACCCTCTGGTCTTGAAGCCATGCTTAAAGAATTTATTAGTACACAAACTGCTTTTAACAAATCTGTTGAGGAAAAGCTTGATAAAATTGATACTATTGCTTCTAGAGTTGATAGGCTTGCCTCCGATGTTAATCTTTTAAAGTTGAAAGTTATGCCTAATAATGATCTTGATAATAAGATTACTACTACAGCAAATGCCATCCAAGTTAGAATTAATGAGAATATAAGATTAATGGCTGAGTTGCGTGCTAGGTGGGATAGAGAAGAAAATGAAAAACTAGCTAAAGAGAATAATGTAGCTAAAGTTTGGACTATTACCACCACTAGTAATGCTAATTCCTCACATGTTGCTACACCTCCTACTATCAATGGTAAAATAATTGGTGTTGGCAATGTTTCTACTCCTAGTGCAAAGCGTACAAAACTGCCTGAAATTGCTAAAACTGCTGAAACTGCTTGTGATAAAACTGCTGAAATTTTTCCAACCTTGGGAACAATGATCCCATTGCTGTAGCTCATAATGATTTAGATTTTGATGATTGCCACATCTCTGAAGTTATAAAGTTCTTACAAAAACTTGCTAAAAGTCCTAATGCTAGTGCTATAAATTTAGCCTTTACAAAACATATTACAAATGCTCTCATAAAAGCTAGAGAAGAGAAACTAAAACTTGAAACTTCTATTCCTAGAAAGTTAGAAGATGGTTGGGAGCCCATCATTAAAATGAAATTCAATGACTTTGAATGTAATGCCTTATGTGATCTTGGTGCAAGTATTTCTGTTATGCCTAAAAAGATTTATGATATGCTTGACTTGCCACCATTGAAGAATTGTTATTTGGATGTTAATCTCGCCGATAATGTTAAAAAGAAACCTTTGGGGAGGATTGATAATGTGCATATTACGGTTAACAATAACCTTGTCCCCGTTGATTTTGTTGTCTTGGATATCGAATGCAATGCATCTTGTCCTATTGTGTTGGGAAGACCTTTTCTTCGAACTGTTGGTGCTGTTATTGATATGAGGGAAGGTAATATTAAATATCAATTTCCTCTCAAGAAAGGTATGGAACACTTCCCTAGAAAGAGAATGAAGTTGCCTTTTGATTCTATTATTAGAACAAGCTATGATGTTGATGCTTCTACTCTCGATGTTACTTGATTTGCACTTTCTGCGCCTAGCTGAAAGGCGTTAAAGAAAAGCGCTTATGGGAGACAACCCATGTTTTTACTACAGCAATTTTTTGTTTTGTTGAGTCTTGGAAGTTGTTTACTACTGTAGCAACCTCTCCTTATCATGTTTTTGTGCCAAGTAAAGTTTCTATGTCAAAGTTGATGTTATATTTGGGATTGCTAAATTCGTCTTTACGGACTGTTCTGTTTTTGACAGATTCTGCCTTTTATTTCGCATTGCCTCTTTTGCTATGTTGGATTTATTTCTTTGATCCATTAATGTCCAGTAGCATTATGCAATGTCCAGAAGTGAAAATAATGATTGTGTCACCTCTGAATGAGTGAATTATTAATGATGCACTAACCCTCTAATGAGTTTGCTTGAAGTTTGGTGTGAAGGAAGTTTTCAAGGGTCAAGAGAGGAGAATGATATACTATGATCAAGAGGAGTGAAAGCTCTAAGCTTGGGGATGCCCCGTGGTTCATCCCTGCATATTTTAAGAAGACTCAAGCGTCTAAGCTTGGGGATGCCCAAGGCATCCCCTTCTTCATTGACAACATCATCAGGTTCCTCCCCTGAAACTATATTTTTATTCAGTCACATCTGGTGTTCTTTACTTGGAGCGTCGGTTTGTTTTCGTTTTTGTTTTTGTTTGAATAAGATGGATCCTAGCATTCACTTTGTGGAGAGAGACACGCTCCGCTGTTGCATATGGACACATGTGTCCTTAGGCTTTACTCATAATGTTCAAGGCGAAGTTTCTTCTTCGTTAATTTGTTATATGGTTGGAATTGGAAAATGCTACATGTAGTAATTCTAAAAATGTCTTGGATAATGTGATACTTGGCAATTGTTGTGCTCATGTTTAAGCTCTTGCATCATATGCTTTGCACCCATTAATGAAGAAATACATAGAGCTTGCTAAAATTTGATTTGCATATTTGGTTTCTCTAAGGTCTAGATAATATCTAGTATTGAGTTTTGAACAACAAGGAAGACAGTGTAGAGTCTTATAATGTTTACAATATGTCTTTTATGTGAGTCTTGCTGCACTTGTTCATCCTTGAGTTTGCTTCAAATAACCTTGCTAGCCTAAACCTTGTATCGAGAGGAATACTTCTCATGCATCCAAAATCCTTGAGCCAACTACTATGCCATTTGTGTCCACCATACCTACCTACTACATGGTATTTCTCCGCCATTCCAAAGTAAATTGCTTGAGTGCTACCTTTAAAATTCCATCATTCACCTTTGCAATATATAGCTCATGGGACAAAATAGCCTTAAAAACTATCGTAGTATTGAATATGTACTTATGCACTTTATATTTTATTAAGTTGCTTGTTGTGCGATAACCATGTTTCTGGGGAACGCCATCAACCATTGTTGAATATCATGTGAGTTGCTATGCATGTCCGTCTTGTCTGAAGGTCTATCATTTTAGTGGTTGGAGCATGCAAAATTGTTAGAGAAGAACATTGGGCCGCTAACTAAAGCCATGAACCATGGTGGAAGTTTCAGTTTTGGACATATATCCTCAATCTCATATGAGAATAATAACTTTGCTACATGCTTATGCATTTAAGAGGAGTCCATTATCTGTTGTCCATGTTGTCCCGGTATGGATGTCTAAGTTGAGAATAATCAAAAGCGAGAAATCCGAAATGCGAGCATTCTCCTTAGACCTTTGTACAGGCGGCATGGAGGTACCCCTTTGTGACACTTGGTTGAAACATGGCATGCAAAGATCCGGTAGTCCAAGTTAAGTAGGACAAGGTGCGGGCACTATTAGTATACTATGCGTGAGACTTGCAACTTGTAAGATATAATTTACATAACTCATATGCTTTATTACTACCGTTGACAAAATTGTTTCATGTTTTCAAAATAAAAGCTCTAGCACAAATACAGCAATCGATGCTTTTCTCTGCGAAGGACCATTCTTTTACTTTTATTGTTGAGTCA
Source organism: Lolium multiflorum (assembly GCA_030979885.1). Lineage (NCBI taxonomy): Eukaryota > Viridiplantae > Streptophyta > Magnoliopsida > Poales > Poaceae > Lolium > Lolium multiflorum. The sequence goes on along the minus strand of CM061752.1, from coordinate 94,611,040 downwards.
GTTTACCTATCTCCTTCCACCTTAAGAAGCAAACACTTGTGTGAACTGTGCATTGATTCCTACATACTTGCATATTGCACTTGTTATATTACTTTATGTTGACAATATCCATGAGATATACATGTTATAAGTTGAAAGCAACCGCTGAAACTTAATCTTCTTATGTGTTGTTTCAACACCTTTACTTTGATTTATTGCTTTATGAGTTAACTCTTATGCAAGACTTATTGATGCTTGTCTTGAAGTACTATTCATGAAAAGTCTTTGCTATATGATTCAGTTGTTTACTCATGTCATTACCTTTGCTTTGATCGCTGCATTCATTACATATGTTTACAAATAGTATGATCAAGATTATGATGGCATGTCACTTCAGAAATTATCTTTGTTATCGTTTTACCTGCTCGGGACGAGCAGAACTAAGCTTGGGGATGCTGATACGTCTCCAACGTATCGATAATTTCTTATGTTCCATGCTACTTTATTGATGATACCTACATGTTTTATGCACATTATATGTCATATTTATGCATTTTTGGAACTAACCTATTAACAAGATGCCGAAGAGCAGTTGCTGTTTTCTGCTGTTTTTGGTTTCAGAAATCCTAGTAAGAAATATTCTCGGAATTGGACGAAACTTTCGCCCAGGGTCCTATTTTTGCACGAAGCTTCGAGAAGACCGAAGACCTAACGAAGTGGGGCCACGAGGCAGCCAGGGGTGGCCGGCGCGGCCTAGGTCTTGGCGCGCGGCCCTGCCCCCTGGGCCCCTCGTGTGGCCCCTCGCGTTGACCTTCCGCCTACTTAAAGCTCCCGTCGCGAAAACCCCGGTGCGAGCCACGATACGGAAAACCTTACGGAGACGCCGCCGCGGGTCCCATCTCGGGGGATTACGGAGATCGCCTCGGCACCTGCTGGGAGGGGATTCATCTCCCGGAGGACTCTTCATCGCCATGATCGCCTCCGGAGTGATGAGTGAGTAGTAGTTCACCCCTGGACCATGGGTCCATAGCGTAGCTAGATGGTCGTCTTCTCCTTGTTGTGCTTCATTGTTAGATCTTGTGAGCTGCCTAACATGATCAAGATCATCTATATGTAATTCTATATGTTGTGTTTGTCGGGATCCGATGGATAGAGAGTACTATGATTATGGTGATTATCAATCTATTGTTCATGTGTTGTTTATGATCTTGCATGCTCTCCGTTATTAGTAGAGGCTCTGGCCAAGTTTTTACTCTTAACTCCAAGAGGGAGTAATTTATGCTCGATAGTGGGTTCATGCCTTCATTGATACCTGGGACAGTGACAGAAAGTTCTAAGGTTGTGATGTGCTGTTGCCACTAGGGATAAAACATTGATGCTATGTCTAAGGATGTAGTTATTGATTACATTACGCACCATACTTAATGCAATTGTCTGTTGCTTTGCAACTTAATACTGGAGGGGTTCGGACGATAACCTGAAGGTGGACTTTTTAGGCATAGATGCAGTTGGATGGCGGTCTATGTTCTTTGTCGTAATGCCCAATTAAATCTCACTATATTTACCATGTCATGTATATGCATTGTTATGCCTTTCTCTATTTGTCAATTGCCCGACTGTAATTTGTTCACCCAACATGCTTTTATCTTATGGGAGAGACACCTCTAGTGAACTGTGGACCCCGGTCCTATTCTTTACATAGCATACAATTTACTTGTTTTACTGTTTTCTTTGCAAACATCTTCCACTCGATACGTTTAATCCTTTGTTACAGCAAGCCGGTGAGATTGACAACCTCACTGTTTCGTTGGGGCAAAGTACTTTGGTTGTGTTGTGCAGGTTCCTAGTTGGCGCCGGAATCCCTGGTGTTGCGCCGCATCACATTTCGCGACCATCAACCTTCAACGTGCTTCTTGGCTCCTCCTGGTTCGATTAAACCTTGGTTTCTTTCTGAGGAAAACTTGCTACTGTGCGCATCATACCTTCCTCTTGGGGTTCCCAACGAACGTGTGAGTTACACGCCATCACCACACTAGGGCGGCACGGCCTAAGGGGGGCCCGCGCGGCCCTAGCGTGTGGGGCCCCCGTGACTCCTCGACTCCGCCCTTCCGCCTACTTAAAGTCTTCGTCGCGAAACCCCAGTACGAGAGCCACGATACGGAAAAAAGACGCCGCCGCCAATCCCATCTCGGGGGATTCAGGAGATCGCCTCCGGCACCCTGCCGGAGAGGGGAATCATCTCCCGGAGGACTCTTCATCGCCATGATCGCCTCCGGATCGATGTGTGAGTAGTTCACCCCTGGACTATGGGTCCATAGCAGTAGCTAGATGGTCGTCTTCTCCTCATTGTGCTATCATGTTAGATCTTGTGAGCTGCCTATCATGATCAAGATCGTCTATTTGTAATCCTACATGTTGTGTTTGTTGGGATCCGATGAATATTGAATACTATGTCAAGTTGATTATCAATCTATCATATATGTGTTGTTTATGTTCTTGCATGCTCTCCGTTGCTAGTAGAGGCTCTGGCCAAGTTGATACTTGTAACTCCAAGAGGGAGTATTTATGCTCGATAGTGGGTTCATGCCTCCATTAAATATGGGACAGTGACAGAAAGTTCTAAGGTTGTGGATGTGCTGTTGCCACTAGGGATAAAACATCGATGCTTTGTCTAAGGATATTTGTGTTGATTACATTACGCACCATACTTAATGCAATTGTCTGTTGCTTGCAACTTAATACTGGAAGGGGTTCGGATGATAACCTGAAGGTGGACTATTTAGGCATAGATGCATGCTGGATAGCGGTCTATGTACTTTGTCGTAATGCCCTGATTAAATCTCATAGTACTCATCATGATATATGTATGTGCATTGTTATGCCTTCTTTATTTGTCAATTGCCCAACTGTAATTTGTTCACCCAACATGCTATTTATCTTATCGGAGAGACACCACTAGTGAACTGTGGACCCGGTCCATTCTTTACATCTGAAATACAATCTACTGCAATACTTGTTCTTTACTGTTCTTCGCAAACAAACATCATCTTCCACACAATACGGTTAATCCTTTGTTTACAGCAAGCCGGTGAGATTGACAACCTCACTGTTACGTTGGGGCAAAGTACTTTGATTGTGTTGTGCAGGTTCCACGTTGGCGCCGGACGGTGTTGCGCCGCACTACACTCCTCCACCAACAACCTTCACGTGCTCCTTGACTCCTACTGGTTCGATAACCTTGGTTTCATACTGAGGGAAAACTTGCTTCTATACGCATCACACCTTCCTCTTGGGGTTCCCAACGGACGTGTGTTAACTGCACGCATCAAAAGCTAAACAAGTATGTACAAGTATCCAGCAACTATAATATGCAAAGAACGAGTGATGCCGGCATACCTCCCCCCAAGCTTAGGCTTTTGGCCTAAGTGGAGATCAACCCCAGCGAGGGTCAGGATTCCACGCCGGTGGATCATACATGGCGTAGTCATAATAAGGTCCCGGTGCAGAAGAAAAGGGTGAAGGCTCCTCATGCCCAACATGTTGATGCGAAGAACTTGCTGCATCGGATGACGAGTCGAGGCGTTCCTCGGCCTCCTCCGTGCCGTCTCTTGCATGATGGCCATCTCCCTCTATGTATGCATCCAGTTCACCTTCCGTGACTGACCAACCCTTCCTGGAATCAAGGTTAAACAGAACAGGTGCAGGCAATCCTACTAGTTTTTCAGTTTTCTTAGTTGTTCTCCAAGTTTTCTTGTAAAATGTTATCTTGTAAGACAGGTTACTCAAATTAGACAAATCAGAAACAAATTCATGCTTAATCATGGAGACTATGTCAAGTTTCTCTATGGAGAGCTGAATATCAAGATGGTGAGGTTCTACACCATGCATAGCTAATAAGCGAGAGGCGATGAGACCTCCACAAATTCCGCCCTTCTCACGGTTAGTAGCAAGTCTATAGGCTATCAAAGCACCCAAATTATAAGTCCTATCACCTTGTAATGCAGCAGCTAGAAAAGCTAAATCCTGGATAGATAACTTACTTGCATTCTTTCTAGCAAGAACGCACTTGGTGATGAAATAAGCAAAGTAGCGAATAGCTGGGAGTTGAATACTACTGATTTTACCACCATCCTCTGAGAAGCTTCTTCCATGACAAATCATCTTGAAGAGGTCCAAGAGCTCTTGCGGCGATCCCCTTATCTTCTCGCATGATCCCCATTGCGGCACTCTAATTGCTGCACAAAAATCATTGAATGGCAAGTTGACAGTTTTATTATAAATTTTGTACCGAACCATGGGGTTAGATTGAGACCAATTGAATTCAAAATCCTGAACCACAGACATGGTCAGTTTTGCATATTGGTATGGTTCACCAACAACAAAACTTTCCAACCCTGCATTGGAAATCAGTTTTTGAACATCTTGCAGGATTCCTGCACTCCTCATAAAATCGATGCACGGGTAATAAGAGGGGTATACTCCCTCTTCGCGGTTAACTCTCATAACTTGTTGCACCTCCAATTCTTGTTGGTTTAGTTGATGACTATTCCACTCCATTTTCTGAAATTTTCAACAAACAATATAGAATTTGATTTGGTGACATATAATTGAGGGAAACTACTATAGGAACTTGCTAGAGTACTAATCATGCATCAAAACTAGTTTCTACAACTTAGAACAAGCATGCAAGCTCACTAAACATGTTACCTACAGCAGCAAAATATTCAAGATATACTCAACCAAACAAAATTCTACTTGGATAATCGGAGGAGTCACATACCGAAGAGCAAATGTGCCAAATTTCAGACAGAAATCTGGGCTGAGCAAAGAGATCGAGAAATCTTGAGCTCTTGAGCAGAAACGCGAGTGAGAGAAAGCTGGTGCGAGTTTTTTCGGGAGAGAGAATGAGATGGGAGAAAGAGATGAAGTGGTGGGGCAAGGAGGGCCCCACACAACGGTGGCGCGCCCCCTTTGGCCGCGCTGGCCTGTGGGGTGCCACTGGGGTGCTGGTCATCCCTGGTGCTCCCAGGTGCCTCTTCGAAAAATAAGACCAACGGTATAATTTTTGTAAATTTTTGAAAACTTTGAAAAATGCACATTTCTGGGTGTCAAGATTATTATTACTGGGCAGAAAAAGATTTTCAAACCTCTAAACAACTAAAGCATATTGCAAAATAAATAGTGCTACAGCAAGTAAAACAAGTGGAGGAAGAAAGAAATGTTGTTTAGCTCTTCTATGCATATAAAATATACTTGTTAACAAGGTTGATCAAGTCTTGCTACCAAATGATTTTACATGTCATAAGAAGAAATAAACCTCAAATCAATCATGTTACCTTATATTGTATTGATACGGATCCAATCACAATAGTTTGATATCCTTCTTTAGGATCATATATAGGACAATCAATAACTCCCACTTTATCAATCGAATTGGAAAATTGTATTATGTTCCTTGTCATCAACATTGAAAGTAGACTTTTCCTTTATTGCAATCAATAACAGCCCCTGCAGTATTAAGAAAGGGTCTTCCAAGAATAATGGACATATTATCATCTTCAGGCATTTCCAACACAACAAAATCAGTTAATATTAAGCAATTTTGAGTAACTTGAACAGGAACATCTTCACATACACCAACAGGAACAGCAGTAGATTTATCAGCCATTTGCAAAGATATATCAGTTGGTATCAATTTATCTAAATCAAGTCTCTTGTAAAGAGAAAAAGGCATCACACTAACTCCTGCTCCCAAATCACATAGAGCAGTTCTAACATAATTATTCTTAATGGAACAAGGAATAGTCGGTATACCTGGGTCTCCCAGCTTCTTTGGAACCTTGCCATTGAAAGAGTAATTAGCGAGCATAGTGGAAATCTCCTCATTAGGAATTTTCCTTTTGTTAGAGACAATATCTTTCATATACTTTGAATAAGGAGGCAATTTAATAGCATCAGTCAAAGGGATTTGCAAAAACAAAGGTTTCATCCAATCACAAAATTTGTTATAGTGTTCTTCTTCCTTTGATTTTAGTTTCTTAGCAGGAAAAGGCATTTGCTTTTGAACCCAAGGTTCTCTTTCATTACCATGTTTCTTAGCAATAAAATCTTCTTTAGTGTACTTTTTATTTTTAGCATGCTTTTCAGGTTCATTTTCAACCTCTTCTTTATCAGAAGCATCATTCTTATCATTATCTTTATCATGTTCATTACCACTTTCAGTTTCAGCATCAGAAATAGAAATACTATTAGGATCATTAACAGGTTCAGAGGATTCTACAACATTCTTATGTTTCTTTTTCTTTTTCTTAGATGGAGCACTAGTTTCAGTTCGTTGAGAATCTTGTTCAACTCTTTTGGGATGCCCTTCAGGATATAGAGGATCCTGAGTAGAAACACCACCTCTAGTTGTTACTTCATAAGCATGTTTTTCTTTAGAATTATTTTTTAACAAGTCATTTTGCACTTTAGTGAGTTGATCAATTTGAGTTTGAACCATATGAAAATGTTTAACAAGCATCTTAACATCATTGGAGGTTCTCTCCACAATACCATGCAATTCACTAATAGCTTGAGAATTTTCCATTAAATGATTCTCTACTCTCATATTAAAATTATTTTGCTTAACAATATAATTATCAAACTCATCTAAGCATTGTGCAGGAGGTTTTGAATACGGAATATCTTCCCTAGTAAAGCGTTGAAGAGAGTGTACCTCAATCATGGATGAAGGGGGAGTTATCTTACATAAATCTTCTATAGGAGGTAAATTCTTCACATCTTCAGGTTTAATACCCTTCTCTTTAAGAGACTTCTTAGCTTCCCTCATATCTTCATCATTTAATTTAATCATACCCCTCTTCTTCAATATTGGTGTCGGGGTTGGTTCAGGTGTAGTCCAATCATCATGATTCCGGCCTATTTTAGCCAATAATTCTTCAGCTTCGTCTGGAGTTCTTTTCCTGAAAACACAACCAGCACAACTATCCAAATATGCTCTAGACTCAATAGTTAGTCCACTATAAAATATATCAAGTAAATCATGCTTTTCCAAATCATGTCCAGGTCGAGCTCTGATAAGAGAGCAAAATCTTGCCCAAGCTTCAGGCAATTTCTCTCCATCTTCCTGGTCAAAGCTATAAATTTTCTGCAAAGCAATATGTTGAGCACTAGCAGGAAAGTATTTCCGAAAGAAAACATCAAGCAAACCACTTGGACTATCAATAGAACCAGGAGGCAAACTATTATACCAAGTTTTAGCATCATCCTTTAATGAGAAAGGAAAAAATTTAGCAACAAAATAAGTACGCATCTTAACATCATCAGAAAACAAGCTACTCAAAGTAGAAAGCTCATTCATGTGTTCTACAACACTTTCTTTTTCAGTACCACCAAAGGGTGTTTTCTCAACAATAGCTATATGAGATAGATCAAGAGAAAAATCATAATCTTTATCCTTAATGTTTATAGGAGATGTGGCAAATTTAGGATCAGGAGACAGTTTATATCTAACAGCATGTTGTGCAAGCAACTTTTTAATTTTTCTTGCATCAGTAGTAGCATTGCATTTATCAATAAAATCATCATCAAGTTCCACATAATCCTCATCAGGATCATCACTAGAATATTCAACAGACTCAGGTGAATTAACAGGTGTAGCAGCATTTTCATTAGGAGTTTCAGTATTTTCAATTTGTCTAGACCTAGCAATTGTAGCATCTAGAAAAGATCCTAACGAACCATCATTATCAAGCACATCAGAAGCATCATCAAAATTATAAGAGGAATTTTCAGATTCAGCAGAAGTACCAACATTTGAAGCTTGTGGTGGTGAAACAAGTTTACTTATCACAGATGGTGAATCAAGAGCAGCAGAGGTACTCAGAGTTGTACCTTTTCTTGTAGTGGATGGTAATATGGCGACTTTAGTATCGCGAGGTTTACCCATGATGGAGAATTTTCAGCGAACAATATCAATCCAAGTGAACTTCCAAATAAAGCTATGCTCCCCGGCAACGGCGCCAGAAAATAGTCCAGATGACCCACAAGTATAGGGGATCGCAACAGTCTTCGAGGGAAGTAAAACCCAATTTATTGATTCGACACAAGGGAGACAAAGAATACTTGAAAGCCTTAACAGTGAGTTGTCAATTCAGCTGCACTGGAAACAGACTTGCTGCAAGAGTTTATCGTAACAACAGTTTTATAGCAATGGCAGTGGTGAAATATCAGACGGTGTAACAAAGACAGCAGTGATTATAGTAAACAGCAGGATTAAAATACTGTAGGCACAGGGATGGATGAACGGGCGTTGCATGGATGAGAGAAACTCATGTAACAATCAATATAGGGCATTTGCAGATAATAATAAAACGGTATCCAAGTACTAATCAATCAATAGGCATGTGTTCCATATTTAGTCGTACGTGCTCGCAATGAGAAACTTGCACAACATCTTTTGTCTTACCAGCCGGTGGCAGCCGGGCCTCTAGGGAATCTACTGGAAATTAAGGTACTCCTTTTAATAGAGCACAGGAGCAAAGCATTAATACTCCGTGAACACATGTGATCCTCACATCACTGCCTTCCCCTCCGGTTGTCCCAATTTCTGTCACTTTGGGGCCTCGGGTTCCGGACAGCAACATGTGTATACAACTTGCAGGTAAGATCATAAAACAATGAATATCATCATGAAACAATAACATGTTCAGATCTGAGATCATGGCACTCGGGCCCTAGTGACAAGCATTAAGCATAACAAGTTGCAACAATATCATAAAAGCACCAACAACGGATACTAGACACTATGCCCTAACAAATCTATTACATGACCAATCTCATCCAATCCCTACCATCCCCTTCAGCCTACAGCGGGGGAATTACTCACACATGGATGGGGGAAACATGGCTGGTCGATGGAGAGGCGTCGGTGGTGATGATGGCGATGATCTCCTCCAATTCCCCGTCCCGGCGAGGTGCCAGAACGGAGTTTCTGGTCCCGAGACGGAGTTTCGCGATGGTGGCGGCGTACTGGATGGTTTCTGGCGACTTCGACCCATCTCGCGTTTTTAGATCGAAACCCTTAAGTAGTCCAAAGGGGCGTCGGAGGCCGGCCGGGGGCCACACGCTAGGGCGCGCCCCCTCCGGCCGCGCCGGCTGTTGTGGGGGGCTGGGCCTCCCCGTCTGCCCTTCGGCTTCGTGATTCTTCTGGAAAAATAAGCCCTTCGACATAAATTCCGAGGATTTTCCTGAAAGTTGAATTTCTGCACAAAAACGAGACACCATGGCAATTCTGCTGAAAACAACGTTAGTCCGTGTTAGTTGCATCCAAAATACACAAATTAGAGGCAAAACAATAGCAAAAGTGTTCGGGAAAGTAGATACGTTTTGGACGTATCAACTAGTCATTGGCTGCGGCAGCCCTGTAGAGCGGCCCCATTTGTCATTGGCAGCACCGCGTATACAATTAGGAGTAAAACGGCCCACGCGTCAGCGATAGATGGATGGCTACCCGTCGCACGAGACGGTCAGAGAGGAACTGCCCTCTGTGCAGCCCCACCCGTCAGATTAACGGTAACGGTAAGGCCTCTGACCTGACGACAACCCTCCCATCCGAGCGTTGATACGTCCATTTTGCATCACTATTTTATATCATAATTTACTGGTATTCATTGATATATTTCATATTTAGAGATGATACTTATGTTATTTCACCTATTTTGCATGTTTCATGATTATTGGAGAATTACTCACCGGAGTCAGGATTCTGCTGGAAAAAGCGCCGTCAGGATACACTATTTCTGAAGATAACAATTGATGGAAAATATACCGAAGCTCCTATTTTTCCAAATGACGGAGCCAGCCAAAGGGGAGGCCGAGGAGGGCCGCCATGGGCCCTCCCCATGGGCTGGCGCGGCCACCAAGGCCGGCGCGCCGCCACGTGGGGAGGGGGCCCACGACCCCCTCGGCCATCGCCCTTTCGCGTACTTCATCTCCCAGAAACCCTAAGGTGCGGGGGCATCGAGGATAGTCATCGCCGCCTCCTCGAGGCGGAAAACACCAGAGAGAAAAGAGCTCTCCGGCAGGCAGAATGGGGAAATTCCCTCCCGGAGGGGGAAATCGTCGCCATCGTCACCATCATCGAGCTGGACTTCATTGGGATCATCATCATCATCATCTCCACCACCGACACCGTCATCTCCACCGCTGCACCTCGTCTCCGATGTAACATCTAGGGTTGAATCTTGAGTATTTCATAGGGGAAACTCTCCCGGTGTTGATTACTCGTTATTGATGCTATTGAGTGAAACCGTTGAATCAAGGTTTATGTTCAGATTGTTATCCATCATCATATCACCTCTGATCATGTTCCATATGATGTCTTGTGAGTAGTTCGTTTAGTTCTTGAGGACATGGGTGAAGTCTAAATGTTAGTAGTGAACTATGTTGAGTAATATTTAATGGTTTGATATTTAAGTTGTGGTGTTATTCTTCTAGTGGTGTCATGTGAACGTTGACTACATGATACTTCACCTTTATGGGCCTAGGGGAATGCATCTTGTATTCGTTTGCTAATTGTGGGGTTGCCGGAGTGACAGAAACCTAAACCCCCGTTGGTATATCGATGCATGAGGGATAGCAGGATCTCAGAGTTTAAGGCTGTGGTTAGATTTATCTTAATTACTTTCTTGTATTTGCGGATGCTTGCAAGGGGTTTAATCACAAGTATGTATTAGTCCTAGGAAGGGCGGTGCATTAGCATAGGTTCACCCACACAACACTTATCAAAACAATGAAGATTAATCAACTATATGAAGCGAAAGCACTAGACTAAATTCCCGCGTGTCCTCAAGAACGTTTGGTCATCATAAGTAAACAAACCGGCTTGTCCTTTGTGCTAAAAAGGATTGGGACACTTGCTGCAATTATTATTCTCGCACTTTACTTACTTGTATTTTATTTATCTTCTATATCAAAACCTCCTGAAAACTTGTCTGTGAGCATTTACAGTGAATCCTTCATCGAGCCTTGTCAACATCTTCTGCTCCTCGTTGGGGTCGACACTCTTATTTATCGAAAGTACGATACACCCCTATACTTGTGGGTCATCAAGACTATTTTCTGGCGCCGTTGCCGGGGAGAAGCGCTATTTGTAAGTGGAATTGGTAAGGAAAACTTTTACTGTACGTGCTGTTTTTATTTCTGCCTGCTGCTATAATTCATTATGGAGAGATCTTCTCTTGAATTCCTATTTGGAAAATCTACTACTACTGCAACGGTAGTGGATGAGGCGCCAGGTGAGAAAGTGATTCCATATAAAATACCTATGAAAATTATTGAATGTGTTGTGGATAACCGCTATGAAGGGGATGGAACTGTCCATCATGGAGATCATTTACTGTTTTTACATGAATTATGCGGGTTATTCAAGTGTGCAGGTATTTCTATGGATGAAGTTAGGAAGAAACTATTCTCTATGTCGCTGTCTGGTAAAGCGGCGCATTGGTATAAATTGCTGAAGAATGGGCATTCTCTTGATTGGAAGGATATTATGCCTCTATTTTATTCTAAATTCTATCCTCCAAGTGAAATTCACAAAGACCGAAACCGCATATATAATTTCTGGCCTCATGATGGAGAGAGTATTGCCCAAGCATGGGGGAGATTGAAGTCTTTAATGCTCAAATGCCCCATTCATGAGCTTCCTCGTAATATCATCATTGATAATTTATATGCAAGACTTTCTTTTCAAGATAAAACCTTGTTGGATACTACTTGTTCTGGATCATTCACGCGCAACAAAGAAGAGTTTAAATGAGACCTTCTTGATCGGATTCAAGAGAATACTGAAGGATGGGAGAACGACAAAGGTAGAGAGTCAGGTATAAATTATGATTATGAATGCATTGAAACTTTTATGGATACTGATAAATTTCGAAATATGAGTGCTACTTATGGTCTTGACTCTCAAGTTGTTGCAAATTTTTATAAAGCTTTTGCCTCTCATTTTGAATTGCCTAGGAAGAGTTTTAATAAGTATCATGAACCTTACAAAGATAAAACTGATTCACCTATAGGTAAATGTATTGAAGTTAAAACTGTTGATCACATTCTTCCTGAAGCTTATATTGAAAAAATTCCTTTTCCTGCTAAAATGAAGGAGTATTCTGTTATAACTAGTGTGGTTAACAAAAGTGCAAAGAAACCTATAGAACCTGAGGAGCAAATAAATGTTGAACCTGCTGTTGCAATAGTTAAAGACCTTGTGACTGAAAATGTAGAAGATGGTCACATCATTTTCTGTGAAGATGCTTCTAATATTGTTTCACATCCTAGTAAGTCTAGGAAAGCCAGTGTTCCTATGCTCTCTGTTAGAATTGGTGATCATTGTTATTATGGTTTATGCGATATTGGTGCAAGTTCTAGTGCCATTCCTTATGAGCTTTACACGGAAATCATGCATGAAATTGGTTCTTGTGAACTTGAAGATATTGATGTGGTTATTCGGCTAGCTAATAGAGAAACTATCTCTCCTATTGGTATTGTTCGAGATGTGGAAGTTCTATGTGGTAAGATTAAATATCATGCTGACTTTTTGGTACTTGGTTCTGCTGCTAGTAAGACTTGTCCTATCATATTTGGTAGACCTTTTCTAAATACTTGTGGAGCTATTATAGATTGCAAGAAAGAGAAAATTGTGACTAAATTTGCTGGTGAATCTTATGAGTTTAATTTCTCTAAATTTGCCAAAGTTCCTTATGAAGCTGAATTGCCTAATGATGATTTTAGAGTTGAACAGCTTGCATCTATTGCTCTTGCTCCTAATAATCCTTTGCAGCAACATTTGGAGGATCATGAGAGTGAAGTCTTTAGGGAAGAAAGGAATGAGCTTGATGAAATTTTCCTTCGTCAACCCATTCTTAAACATGACTTACCGGTCGAAGATCTAGGTACAACACCACCACCAAAGGAAGATCCTGTTTTTGATTTGAAACCGTTACCTGATAATCTTAAGTATGCTTATATTGATGATAAGAAAACATATCCTGTTATTATTAGTGCTAAGCTTTCAGATTTTGAGGAAGAAAGATTATTGGAAATATTGAAGAAACACCGAGGAGCTATTGGCTACACTCTTGATGACTTGAAGGGGATTTCTCCCTCTATTTGCCAACATGCCATCAATATGGAAGATGATGCAAAGCCTGTTGTTGAACATCAGCGTCGTCTAATTCCTAAGATGAAGGATGTGGTAAGGAATGAGGTATTGAAACTTCTTGAAGCTGGTATTATATATCCTATTGCTGATAGTAGATGGGTTAGTCCTGTGCATTGTGTTCCTAAGAAAGGAGGAATAACTGTTGTACCTAATGATAATGATGAGCTCATCCCTCAAAGAGTAGTTGTAGGGTATAGAATGTGCATTGATTTTCGAAAAGTTAATAAAGTTACTAAGAAAGATCATTACCCTTTACCTTTTATTGATCAAATGCTAGAAAGGTTATCTAAAAATACTCATTTTTGCTTTCTTGATGGTTATTCTGGGTTTTCACAAATTGCTGTTAAAGCTAAAGATCAAGAGAAAACCACTTTCACTTGTCCCTATGGAACTTATGCTTATAGGCGTATGCCTTTTGGTTTATGTAATGCTCCTGCTACTTTTCAAAGATGCATGTCTGCTATTTTTCATGGCTTTTGTGAAAAGATTGTAGAGGTATTCATGGATGATTTTTCTGTCTATGGGAATTCTTTTGATAATTGTTTGCGAAACCTTGATAAAGTTTTGCAGAGGTGTGAAGAAACTAACCTTGTTCTTAATTGGGAGAAATGCCACTTTATGGTTAATGAAGGAATTGTATTGGGACATAAAATTTCTGAGAGAGGTATTGAAGTTGATAGAGCTAAAGTTGAAGCAATTGAGAAGATGCCCTATCCTAGGGATGTTAAAGGTATTCGTAGTATTCTTGGTCATGCTGGGTTTTATAGGAGATTTATTAAAGATTTCTCTAAAATTTCAAAGCCTCTTACTAATCTTCTTCAAAAAGATGTACCTTTTGTTTTTTATGATGATTGTAAGGAAGCTTTTGAAACTCTAAAGAAAGCCTTAACAACTGCTCCTGTAGTTGAACCTCCTGATTGGAATTTACCTTTTGAAATTATGTGTGATGCTAGTGATTTTGCTGTAGGTGCTGTTCTTGGACAGCGAGTAGATAAAAAATTGAATGTTATTCATTATGCTAGTAAGACTCTTGATGCTGCTCAAAGAAATTATGCTACAACTGAAAAGGAGTTATTAGCTGTAGTTTTTGCTTGTGACAAGTTTAGACCTTATATTGTTGATTCAAAAGTCACAATTCATACTGATCATGCTGCAATTAGGTACCTTATGGAAAAGAAAGATGCTAAGCCAAGGCTTATTAGATGGGTGCTTCTTTTGCAAGAATTTGATTTACATATTGTAGATAGGAAAGGTGCTGATAATCCTGTTGCTGATAATTTGTCTAGATTGGAAAATATTGCTTATGATCCTGTTCCTGTTAATGATAGTTTTCCAAATGAACAATTGGCTGCAATAAAGGTGAGCTCGCGAGATAGTCCTTGGTATGCTGATTATGCTAACTTTATTGTTTAAGTACTTGCCTCCAACCTTTTCAGCTCAGCAAAGGAGGAAATTCTTTTATGACTTGAGGCATTATTTTTGGGATGACCCACACTTATATAAAGAAGGAGTGGATGGTATTATGCGAAGATGTGTCCCCGAATATGAACAACAAGAGATATTGAGTAAGTGTCATGGTAGTGTTTATGGAGGACATCACGCCGGAGATAGAACCGCACAAAAGGTTCTACAGTCAGGTTTTTATTGGCCAACTCTCTTTAAAGATGCAAGAAAGTTTATTTTATCTTGTGATGAATGTCAAAGAGTTGGTAATATCTCTAGACGCAATGAAATGCCTATGAATTATACTCTTGTTATTGAACCATTTGATTGTTGGGGATTTGACTTCATGGGTCCTTTTCCCTCTTCAGAAGGTAACACTCATATACTTGTTGCTGTTGATTATGTTACTAAATGGGTGGAAGCCATACCCACAAAAAGTGCTGATGGTGAGACTTTTCTAGGTTTGGAGTACCTAGATATCTTATGACTGATGGAGGTTCTCATTTTATTCATGGTGGTTTTAGAAAAACTCTTGCTAAATATGGTATTAATCATAGAATTGCTTCAGCTTATCATCCTCAAACTAGTGGGCAAGTAGAATTATCAAATAGAGAAATTAAATCTATCTTGCAAAAGACTGTTAATAAATCTAGGAAAAATTGGGCTAGTAAGTTGAAGGAAGCGTTGTGGGCTTATAGAACTGCTTATAAAAATCCTATGGGTATGTCTCCTTATAAAATGGTTTATGGAAAAGCTTGTCATTTACCTTTAGAACTAGAGCACAAAGCTTATTGGGATGTAAGAGAACTTAATAAAGATTTTAAACTTGCCGGTAAGAAAAGGTTGCTACAATTGAGTTCTTTAGATGAGTGGAGAAGTGAAGCTTATGAAAATGCTAGACTTTTTAAGGAGAAAGTTAAGAAATGGCATGATAGAAGAATTATTAAAAGAGAATTTAATGTTGGAGATAAAGTCCTATTGTATCGGTCTCGTCTCAGATTTTTTGCAGGGAAATTACTCTCAAAATGGGAAGGACCATATGTCATTGTGGAGGTGTATCGTTCAGGGGCAATAAAAATTGCTTCGCTGAAAGATGATGCCACACAAGTGGTGAATGGACAAAGACTCAAACATTATATTTCTGGAGATTCTTATAATGAAGATGTTGATGTTATTCGAGTGGTGACTCCGGAAACTTTCATCAAAGATCAAATTGATAGTTCTGCAGAGTTCGACTTCGAATAGGTAACAGTTTTGGTAGTAAAAAGTCCGCGTTTAACTTTCCGAACAATATTTTTGCTATTTTTAGAAAATATGAAAAATTACGAGATCGAACCGGAGTGGAGGAGGCGCGTCCCCACGTGGTGGCGCGGGCCCCACCCCGCGCCGCCATATGGGGACGGCTCCTCGAGTCCCTCTCCCACTCGGGTTCGACCTTGGGCTTTCCTTACGTCGTGAATTTTTTGCTATATAATCCCCGGATCCCCGAGGTTCGTATATCGTCTTCTCGTCGTGTTTTGTTTCGAGCTGTTTCTGCCAGGTCTGTTTTTGATTAGAAGCGCCATGGTCTCCAACAACAAGGGCAAGGGGCTTTCGGAGGAAGATATTCAAGATCCCGAGTGGAAAGAGATGGATGAGAGTGTCAAGGAAGAAGTGAAGAAGATGTCATCAATAAAAAGAGAGCGGCAAGCTGTTGGGAGTAAGCCAATCTTGGTGGGATCGGTTAACACTCGACGTTCTTTTTCTCATAACTTGCAGGGACCCTTACCACCTGCTCCTAGCCTCAACTCTTTCCCTGCTGTGGAGGAAGCTTTACGGGTTACCGATGAGTTTTGTGATCAATACCGTGTTCTGAGAAGGGAAGTGGAGATACTTCAGGAGGAGAACAACCGACTTCGCAGAATGCTAGAGCGGTTCCTCACTTCCATCAGGGTCGTTCACCATCACCACCGAAGTAATTCATCATTGGTATTGGCACCCCCTTGGTTTGTTCCAAGCTTGGGGAGTGCCGCGGTATCACATCATCACTATCTTTTACTTTTATTGTCAAGTAGTGTCATATCATGAGTAGGGAAGTTATCATATAAGATGGTTTGCAGTGTGGAAGTATCTCTCTTTTAGTTGGTTATCTATGTATCCCTTGGTGTGAGTTATCGTTATGGAATATTAATGAGAAGTTTTATCATTTACTTTTTGCACACCTTATTTTAGTTTGCAATTTCTGTTATATGATTGATCTTGTTGTTAGTATTGGTATCACTTTGGGAGCATCAAGTAAATCTATTTGGTTTTGGCAAACTTAGCATTGGTCAATAGCAACAATACTTTGAGGTTTAAGTAGAAAAGAGGGAAGTACATGTAGATATATTATTTCATTATCTTTCTTTCTTGTTAGCTAATGAGCTTAGTATTCTGAAGTTAAAATTGTTTGTGCTTACAAGGAAGATGCATGATTGTTTCTATCACATGTATATTTGTTTGTTTCCCTCAACTCTTATGCTTGCTAACCAACCTTGCTAGCCAAAGACCTGTACTGAGAGGGAATGCTTCTCGTGCATCCAAAACCTTAAACCAAACCCATGCCATTTGTGTCCACCATAACTACCTATTATGTGGTATTTTGCGCCACTCCAAGTAAATATTTCATGTGCTACCTTTAAACAATTCAAAAGTTATTATCTCTTATTTGTGTCAATGTTTTATAGCTCATGAGGAAGTATGTGGTGTTTTATCTTTCAATCTTGTTGGGCGGACTTTCACCAATGGACTAGTGGCATATACATCCGCTTATCCAATAATTTTTGCAAAAGAGCTGGCAAGGTGCCCAGCCCCAATTAATAACTTTCATTAATAATTCTCTTCACATGTTTTGCCCTGATTTATCAGTAAGCAACTTAATTTTGCAATAGACACTCCTTCATGGTATGTGAAATGTTGGAAGGCACCCGAGGATTCGGTTAGCCATGGCTTGTGAAAGCAAAGGTTGGGAGGAGTGTCATCCATAAATAAAACTAAAGTACATGTGTAAACAAAAGAGAAGAGGGATGATCTACCTTGCTGGTAGAGATAACGTCCTTCATGGGAGCCGCTCTTTGAAAGTCTGTTTGACAAGGGGGTTAGAGTGCCCACTACCATTCGTTGACAACAACAAACACCTCTCAAAACTTTATTTTTATGCTCTCTATATGATTTCAAAACTTGAAAAGCTCTAGCACATGATTTAATCCCTGCTTCCCTCTGCGAAGGGCCTATCTTTTACTTTTATGTTGAGTCAGTAAACCTATTTCCCTCTATCTCAAGCAAGCAATTGAGTTGTTGTGATCCAACCATTTATATTGTGATCTATTTAATCATGTCTTTTATTCTTCCTTGTTTAGTACAAATTTTATCTGAATGAATATGACTTTGAAGGTTATCAATGATTATGAGAAGATTGTTATGATTGAGCATGTAAGTTCTGCCATATAAGCTCTAATATAAAGACTCTGCTCGAAAGATAAGTACAATATTAATTGTTCTTTGACCAAGAGCGAAGTTTGCCATCACCAATTATGATTTCCTATGCACCTTTATTTGTGATTTCCCTTTACTTGTTTCAAGTTGAGTTATATGAGGAAGTTGTTTACTAGAATGTCTTGTGTGAATTAATAAATGTGATGCTTCTTGTCCGTATTTTATTTATCGACTCTTCACTCCATAAACATGTGGTCTTGTTTACTGAGTTCAGTTTCGCTTGGGGACAAGCGAGGTCTAAGCTTGGGGGGAGTTGATACGTCCATTTTGCATCACTATTTTATATCATAATTTACTGTTATTCATTGATATATTTCATATTTAGAGATGATACTTATGTTATTTCACCTATTTTGCATGTTTCATGATTATTGGAGAATTACTCACCGGAGTCAGGATTCTGCTGGAAAAAGCACCGTCAGGATACAATATTTCTGAAGATCAACAATTGACGGAAAATATACCGAAGCTCCTATTTTTCCAAATGACGGAGCCAGCCAAAAGGGGAGGCCGAGGAGGGCCACCATGGGCCCTCCCCATAGGCCGGCGCGGCCCCGTGGGGAGGCCGGCCGCGCCGCCACGTGGGGAGGGGGCCCACAGCCCCCTTCGGCCGCCTCTCCATCGAGGATAGTCGCGCCGCCTCCTCGAGGCGGAAAAACACCAGAGAGAAAGAGCTCTCCGGCAGGGCAGAAATCTGCCGGGGAAATTCCCTCCCGGAGGGGGAAATCGTCGCCATCGTCACCGTCATCGAGCTGGACTTCATTGGGATCATCATCATCATCATCTCCACCATCGACACCGTCATCTCCACCGCTGCACCTCGTCTCCGCTGTAACATCTAGGGTTGAATCTTGAGTATTTCATAGGGGAAACTCTCCCGGTGTTAATTACTCTTGTTATTGATGCTATTGAGTGAAACCATTGAATCAAGGTTTATGTTCAGATTGTTATCCATCATCATATCACCTCTGATCATGTTCCATATGATGTCTTGTGAGTAGTTCGTTTAGTTCTTGAGGACATGGGTGAAGTCTAAATGTTAGTAGTGAACTATGTTGAGTAATATTTAATGGTTTGATATTTAAGTTGTGGTGTTATTCTTCTAGTGGTGTCATGTGAACATCGACTACATGATACTTCACCTTTATGGGCCTAGGGGAATACATCTTGTATTCGTTTGCTAATTGTGGGGTTGCCGGAGTGACAGCAACCTGAACCCCCGTTGGTATATCGATGCATGAGGGATAGCAGGATCTCAGAGTTTAAGGCTGTGGTTAGATTTATCTTAATTACTTTCTTGTATTTGCGGATGCTTGCAAGGGGTTTAATCACAAGTATGTATTAGTCCTAGGAAGGGCGGTGCATTAGCATAGGTTCACCCACACAACACTTATCAAAACAATGAAGATTAATCAACTATATGAAGCGAAAGCACTAGACTAAATTCCCGTGTGTCCTCAAGAACGTTTGGTCATCATAAGTAAACAAACCGGCTTGTCCTTTGTGCTAAAAAGGATTGGGCCACTTGCTGCAATTATTATTCTCGCATTTTACTTACTTGTATTTTATTTATCTGCTATATCAAAACCTCCTGAAAACTTGTCTGTGAGCATTTACAGTGAATCCTTCATCGAAACTGCTTGTCAACACCTTCTGCTCCTCGTTGGGTTCGACACTCTTATTTATCGAAAGTACTACGATACACCCCCTATACTTGTGGGTCATCAAGCGTCTGCGAGGGGTTTCAAACTAGAGGGAGGGGAAAACTGAGAAAAATTTAAGAGGTGAAAAAAGCGGCACAATTGTGACAGGGGGCGAGAATAGAAAACCCCATTTATTATAGGCTTCCTAAAAAGCTGCATGAAAAAAGTAAGTGTTGCTCCATACTAATTATGATATAAAACTAAACATCTAGAAAATAACTACATGGTAAATGTGGCAAATCTTATGAATTATCCAAGACTAAGAAAACGGAACTATCATTGATCGCATTGACGTAAAGCATGACGGAGGAAAGGGGACGGGGAAGATTACCACTGAGATGGTGACCGCCACCGCATATTTCCGGGAGACACAGGAGGCGGCAGGCAGCCTGACCTTTTCGTGCACGGATTAGCTGCAAATGTGTGCGAGAACGGCAAGGTGCTGCAGGGGAATGGCTCCTAATCCTCACTTCATCACCAGATCTTCCCTGCTCCAGCTTTCGTATCTCCCGTTCCCAATTTGAACCACCGAACTTTCAATGCCCCGGGATGCTTCCGCTTTGCATGATCCATCTGTCTACTCCCACACCATGGCTAGAGGACAAGCATTTTGTCCGGAGACCACCGGTAAGAGGACGCCTTCCACCGGTTCTCCAAGTACGTGGCCGCCGAGAGGAAGCTCCCATGGCGTATGACCTCCCCGGCATCGCCGGCGCCTACCGCAGGCTGCCGTTACATGTGCTCCTTCGCTCGCTGAAGATTACGATCACGTCAAATAACGTCGCTGACATGTTCGCGGCTGCAGAGAGAGATATTGTCCTGCGTCCATAGGGAGGCGCGGGCATGCGGCTCGGGAGATAAGCGGATTTTGTGGAGTTTCGACGAGGACGATATCCACGCCATGCTTTCCTCGCCAGTTAGGCAAGGTCAATCGGTGAGTAAAATCCTCCTTTTTTTTAGAATTGGTCACTAAAATCCTCCTGGTTAGTGGTTGAGATAATTAAGAAGTTTTTCCTGTTAGGAGGTAAGGGCGGGTTGTTACTCGTGACGTCCGAGAGTATTTGTTCAGGAGGAGCGGTGGCATTTTGTTCGTAGTTTCTCGGATGTGTGACACCGCCAGGCATTTGCAGGTTTCACCTTAATAGTGAAGATAATAACTAATACGGATGGCTAGGATCTATTGACTGGAAAAGGGAAAATAAATAAAAGAAAAGGAAATTACTAGGTGGTGCTGACTGGGCGTACGCGTGGCGCGGACATGGCGACGACGTGGAGGTGATGTGGCGGTGACGAGGAGAGGGCTGGCCGGCGCGGCCAGGGGAGCGCGGCGGCTTCGGCGTGCCCGGTCTCGGTGGCAGCGAGGCGGGGGAACGGCGTGCGAGGCGTCGCTTGATTCCAGATAGTGGCGTGGCAGCCCGGCCGGCGGCGGGCGGCGGCAAACTCCGGCGAGCTATTGCGGAGCGGTCTGGTGGCGTGGGGGTTCGGGGGAAGGGGAAAAGAGAGAGGGGCGCGCGGCCTT
This sequence comes from Lolium multiflorum, assembly GCA_030979885.1. Classification (NCBI taxonomy): domain Eukaryota; kingdom Viridiplantae; phylum Streptophyta; class Magnoliopsida; order Poales; family Poaceae; genus Lolium; species Lolium multiflorum. The sequence goes on along the minus strand of CM061752.1, from coordinate 94,589,664 downwards.
TGTAGGGGCGGCTCGGACGGGAGGGGAGAGGCGTGCTGGGGGGTGGGGATCGTGGGGGAGATGGTGGCCGGGGCGGTGGAGTGGGCGTCGTGGGGGCACATGGAGGTGCGGGCGGTTGGGGACGAAGGGCTCCCGGCAGGGGGGGCCACCTGTCGGCGCGATGGAGAGAGGAAGGGGGCGCTGCGGCCTGGTTCTCCCGGCTGGGTCGATTCGGCCGTTGGGTCAGCCCGTTCTCTTTTTTTTTCTTTTTTTCTATTTCTCTTATTTGAATATGCATTTGAGCACCCAAAAATAATCAGAAAAATACGAATAAGATACAGTTGATTCCTTGTGAATATCTTCATTTTGGAACCATTTACAAAAAAATAAAATACATTTAAAAATCAAATTGGCATAGATGCCTAAGTGGCTATAGTGCCATTTTAGGGTTCGGGGTTTTGAATTGACTTTGGGTTTTTCTTAAAATGCAATGATGTCATGATGTTTATGAATGCAATGCATAAAGTCTAAAATTTTCAAATTTGGGATGTTACAATATTTTTTCAAGGGAAATTGTAACTCAGTGAGATAAATGTTTACTGTGATATTCTTGTCGACGTCGTACCACGCCATATCATGCTCGCACATGGACTTCTTGAACCTCACCAGTTGTTGAGCAATGCACTGAGGGCCGCGGGGATCCACAATAGGTTTCCGCTCCTTGGATAAGCCGGAGGTGACCTCGCATAGGTCGGATGATTTCTAATCTTCGGCACACTTTTCCAAGGAGCCTAAGCTCTGGCCGCTCCGGCGCCGCTCGGTGATCTTACCGGCTTGCAGCGCCAAATTATCACCAATTGCGGCAGCGGCGTTGCTGGTATGCAGCATGATTGCCTTGTTCAGAGGTTGAGCTTGGCCCTTGAGTTTCAAAGCTTCGGTGAGGTCATTGGAAGTGACCGTAGATCCAGCTTTCCTCTGGGCAGTGGTCTTCTTGATCACCGACAACTTAATCTTTGGTGCTCTTGCTTGAAGGCTGGAGAGCTTTTCAGCGGAGGAGTCACGACTTGGATGGCGGTGGTATTGTCGATGAAGAAGGTGTTGCTAGCTTTGATGATGCCGACGGCGGTGTGCATGCTGCTTTCCAGTATGGAACTATTATTGGCTACGGCGTCTCGGTCTGTCGGTGATGGCGCCCATGTTTCCGACCAGGTATCTTTATTTTTGTCCGGGCGAGGAAAATTCGCTCCGCCATGGTGCTTCGTGCTCAGGGGCCATGTTCCCCTCACTTGTCTTAGACCGCACTGGGACTGGAGCTGGAGCCCGCTTGCGGCAAATCCCGAGGGGAATTGGCGCCAGGTGCTGGCCGGGCTAGGCACTTGAAAATTTGGCTCTGGTGGTGACGTTGGAGTTGACTTGGGGTCAGCAGCGGTTCTTCCCGGAGCGCTCCGGTTGATCTCAAGAGAGGGGTTTTCATTAAGAAGACAAGAGCACATAAGTAAAAGGAATATCATACCGGAAAGAAAGAAAGATACAGAGAGAGAAACAAGAAGCCAAGTCAGAGCCTGGAAAACAGACTGCGGAAAAATCTTACCCGGTGGATGTTGGCGGACCCCTCGGCCTCTTCTTTAGCTTCAGAGGACCTAGGATTCCGACTTTCACTACAAGAAAAGTTCTGATAGACAACGTCCCAAAATCGTCCACTAAGGGGTATTTTTCGTCGCCTATGGGCCTAACCCGACGATATGGGTTCTGTTGTCGAAACTGCGTCAGGCAAGACGATTTTTTCGGTCCGTCGCGCTTGGGCGCCCTTCCGCCACGGAAAATCGGACCGTTGCGCAAGTGTTTTCGGGAGCCCGTTGACTGCTGACGTCATGCAAACTGACACGTGGCAGACGCCGTTAACTGGCAGTTAACGGCGTTAACCGGCTGAAACCCCGTGGTAGATGGTAGGCCCACACGAGGCCTGCCACGTCTTAAGCGGGCCGGCCCATTAAGTTTGCGGGCCGGGCCAGCTGACTTAGTTTGACCGGTCAACTATATGGCTGGGCTGGTCCATTAAGTACGTGGCCGGGCCTAACCTCTAAGGTTGACGGTCAAAACTTAAAGGGTCGGCCCACTAAGCATGTGGGTCGGGCCGAAAGCATTCGTTTGACCGGTCAACAGGCAAAAGGGCCGGCCCACATTTAGTGTGCGGGGTCCACCATAGAGCAAGTGGGCTGGCCCAACAAGATAGTGGGCCGGGCCAAAACATAGGTGGGTCCCACATTCCTGTTAATGGGCCGGCCCATTTAGTGAGTGGGGTCCACCGTATAGCAATTGGGCCGGCCCAACAAGATAGTGGGCCGGGCCAAAAACACAGGTGGGTCCCACTTCCCTGTTAAAGGGCCGGCCCATTAAGTATGTGGGGTCCACCATATGTCAAGTGGGTGGCCCAACAAGATAGTGGGCGGCCAAAAACACGGAGTGGGTCCCACATTCTGTTAATGGGCGCCCTTTTAGTATGTGGGTCCACCATATAGCAAGTGGGCGCCCAACAACATAGTGGGCGGCACAATAATACATGTGGCCCCCCATCCTGTGTGGGGCAGCCCAATAAACGTGGGGCCGGTTGTGGGTGGGCCCCACATTAAAGCAAATAGTGGCCCAGACAGTGGGGTCCACCGAAATCAAGTGGCGGCATAATAGGCTTTAGGATTTTGCGGGCAGGCACATATGTGATTTCGCTTAAATGGGCCGTTTAAGGGATGGGAATTTGTGATTTAGATACTGAGAATATTTACGCAGCACATGATTTCTGTCGGATAGCCTCACTTACCACAAGCACCATAGAAAAAATGCGCGAAAGAACTATAAAAACTAACTAAATATTACATCAGCTGCAAGGCTTTGAAAAAATATTACAGAACCCAGAGAAATTGAATGGTAATTGAACCTAGCAATACAATGAAGCCATTCGGCAATCTTTTAAGTTGTCCATGCACCACCTATATCTGAAACAAAGACCTTACAAGTTAAGACAGCAACAATGGAAAGGCAAAGACACTACAATATTGTTTGCCAAAGAATTTGGAACTCATCATTTCGTTGTTATAACAAGATCATTGTAATGCGCACAATAAGCAAACAAAGAGTGCATGCCGCATACCAACAGCCAATATAACAGAGCACGTTAGAATGAAACAGCAGACTTACTACTGTCAAGTCCCATGCAAACCAACATGTTCAGGGAGTACAAAATTGGCATGAACAACATAGTAGCAGGCTATAAATTTTGTAACAACGACTGAGCAAGATGAAGTTATGATGGCTACATCTACAGAGCAGGGAATGTAAACCAAAAATAGAAGTTACGATGGCAAAAGCTAAAGAGGAGGGAATGTGAACCAACATGTGCCAAGTGCAATTACTTCAAATTGGCCATGAACTAAATAATACTCCTGAACTTATAGTGAAGGGGATGCAAATCAAGATGTTTCGGGATATAAACTTGTAATGAGCAACACATAGAGGATAGTTAATGTTGGAGCTTAGGATGGACCAGATACAGAATATAGTGGGATCACCTGTGAACTTGTATAAGAGGGAATGCAAACCAATATGTTCAGCATTCCATATGTGAGCGTCATGCCAAGTCAGAGAAACAAGTCAATAATGCAGCTTTTGAAGAACAAGATGGCACACAAAATTATTATCTAGTAGTATGACAAGTTTATTTGTACTACAGGCTAGATAGCAGAGTGATAGCATGCCAAACTAAATACTTACGGTCATAGCTAGATAGCAGAGTGATAGCAGCTTTTGAAGAACAATATTGGCATGAACAAAATAGTAGCAGCCTATAATTTTTGTAACAACGACTGAGCAAGATAGAAGTTATGATGGCTACATCTACAGAGCAGGGAATGCAAACCAAAATGTTCAATCGCTTAAAGTTAGCAATGAACTAGAAAATAGCAAGGTGTTACGGTCATAGCTAGGAATGAACTAAAAGAGCTTCAGACAAACAAGCATCTGAACCAAGAACATGGCGCTAAAACAAGGGACTTACATTAGGAGAAGCACTCTGTGGGAGTCACAGCAGATCTTCCTGGGGTTGATAGATCCGGTGATGAAGTACAGCACAAGTTTCCCTTAAGTGGATTACCCAAGGTTTATCGAACTCAGGGAGGAAGAGGTCAAAGATATCCCTCTCATGCAACCCTGCAACCACAAAGCAAGAAGTCTCTTGTGTCCCCAACACACCTAATAGGTGCACTAGTTCGACGAAGAGATAGTGAAATACAAGTGGTATGAATGAATATGAGCAGTAGTACGGCGCCAGAAAATAGCTTGCTGGCGTGCAGTTGATGGTAATAATATTGTAGGAAGTAAACATGCGTAGTAACGCGCAGTAGTAATTCGTAAAACAGTAACAAGCTGATAGCAGTATTTAGGAACAAGGCCTAGGGAATAGACTTTCACTAGTGGACACTCTCAACATTGATCACCAAATAGATAAATGCATACTCTACACTTTTGTTGGATGATGAACACATTGCGTAGGATTACACGAACCCTCAATGCCGGAGTTAACAAGCTCCACAATTAATGTTCATATTTTAGTAACCTTATAGTGTAAGATAGATCAAAAGACTAAACCAAGTACTAGCATAGCATGCACACTGTCACCTTCATGCATATGTAGGAGGAATAGATCACATCAATATTATCATAGCAATAGTTAACTTCGCAATCTACAAGAGATCATGATCATAGCATAAACCAAGTACTAACACGGTGCACACACTGTCACCTTTACACACGTGCAGGAGGAATAGAACTACTTTAATAACTTTGCTAGAGTAGCACATAGATAGTAGTGATACAAAACTCATATGAATCTCAATCATGTAAAGCAGCTCATGAGATCATTGTATTGAAGTACATAGGAGAGATTAACCACATAGCTACCGGTACAGCCCCGAGCCTCGATGGAGAACTACTCCCTCCTCATGGGAGCAGCAGCGTTGATGAAGATGGCGGTGGAGATGGCAGCGGTGTCGATGGAGAAGCCTTAGGGGCACTTCCCGTCCGGCGGAGTCCGGAGCAGAGATCTGTCCCCCGGATCTTGGCCCGCGATGGCGGCTCTCTGGATGGTTTCGCGTCGTGGCTTCCTCGTAAGGGTTTTCGACGGGGGGCTTTATATAGGCGAAAGGCGGCGTCGAGAAGGTCGAAGACCACACCATGGGGGCGCGGGCCCGACCACGCCGCGCCACCTATCATCTGGGGCCCACAGGGCCCTCCTCGGGTGGCTCTCGGGTGTTACGGATGCTTGGACAAAATAGGAACACAGGCGTTGATTTCGTCAATTCGAGAATATTTCGTTACTAGGATTTCTGAAACCAAAAACAGCAGCAAATGGCTCTTCGGCATCTTGTTAATAGGTTAGTTCCGGAAAATGCGTAAATACGACATATAATGTGCATAAAACATGTAGGTATCATCAATAATGTAGCATGGAACATAAGAAATTATCGATACGTTGGAGACGTATCAGCATCCCCAAGCTTAGTTCTTGCTCCGAGCAGGTAAAACGATAACAAAGATAATTTCTTAAGTGACATGCCATCATAACTTTGATCATACTATTGTAAACATATGTAATGAATGCAGTGATCAAAACAATGGTAATGACATGAGTAAACAAGTGAATCATAAAGCAATGACTTTTCATGAATAGCACTTTCAAGACAGGCATCAATAAGTCTTGCATAAGAGTTAACTCATAAAGCAATAATTTAAAGTATAGACATTGAAGCAACACAATGGAAGATTAAGTTTCAGCGGTTGCTTTCAACTTGTAACATGTATATCTCATGGATAATTGTCAACATAGAGTAATATAACAAGTGCAATATGCAAGTATGTAGGAATCAATGCACAGTTCACACAAGTGTTTGCTTCTTAAGGTGGAAGGAGATAGGTAAACTGACTCAACAATAAAAGTAAAAGAATGGTCCTTCAAAGAGGAAAGCATCGATTGTTGTATTTGTGCTAGAGCTTTTATTTTGAAAACATGAAACAATTTTGTCAACGGTAGTAATAAAGCATATGAGTTATGTAAATTATATCTTACAAGTTGCAAGCCTCATGCATAGTATACTAATAGTGTCCGCACCTCGTCCTACTTAGCTTGGACTACCGGATCTTTGCATGCCATGTTTCAACCAAGTGTCACAAAGGGGTACCTCCATGCCGCTGTACAAAGGTCTAAGGAGAAAGCTCGCATTTTGGATTTCTCGCTTTTGATTATTCTCAACTTAGACATCCATACGGGACAACATGGACAACATATAATGGACTCCTCTTAAATGCATAAGCATGTAGCAACAATTATTATTCTCATATGAGATTGAGGATATATGTCCAAAACTGAAACTTCAACCATGATTCATGGCTTTAGTTAGCGGCCCAATGTTCTTCTCTAACAATTTTGCATGCTCCAACCACTAAGGTGATAGATCCTTCAGACAAGACGGACATGCATAGCAACTCACATGATATTCAACAATAGTTGATGGCGTTCCCCAGAAGCATGGTTATCGCACAACAAGCAACTTAATAAAAGATAAAGTGCATAAGTACATATTCAATACTACGATAGTTTTTAAGGCTATTTTGTCCCATGAGCTATATATTGCAAAGGTGAATGATGGAATTTTAAGGTAGCACTCAAGCAATTTACTTTGGAATGGCGGAAAAATACCATGTAGTAGGTAGGTATGGTGGACACAAATGGCATAGTAGTTGGCTCAAGGATTTGGATGCATGAGAAGTATTCCCTCTCGATACAAGGTTTAGGCTAGCAAGGTTATTTGAAGCAAACTCAAGGATGAACCGGTGCAGCAAAACTCACATAAAAGACATATTGTAAACATTATAAGACTCTACACCGTCTTCCTTGTTGTTCAAAACTCAATACTAGATATTATCTAGACCTTAGAGAGACCAAATATGCAAACCAAATTTTAGCAAGCTCTATGTATTTCTTCACTAATAGGTGCAAAGTATATGATGCAAGAGCTTAAACATGAGCACAACAATTGCCAAGTATCACATTATCCAAGACATTTTACCAATTACTACATGTAGCATTTTCCAATTCCAACCATATAACAATTTAACGAAGAGGAAACTTCGCCATGAATATTATGAGCTAAGAACACATGTGTTCATACGAACCAGCGGAGCGTGTCTCTCTCCCACACAAGGATGAACTTTATTCAGAGAACTAAGATAACAAAACAAAAACAAAAATAAAAGCACACAGACGCTCCAAGTAAAATACATAGGATGTGTGGAATAAAAATATAGTTTCACTAGAAGAAACCCGATAAGTTGTCGATGAAGAAGGGGATGCCTTGGGCATCCCCAAGCTTAGATGCTTGAGTCTTCTTAAAATATGCAGGGATGAACCGGGGCATCCCCAAGCTTAGACCTTTCACTCTTCTCGATCACATTATATCACCCTCTTCTATTGACCCTTGAAAACTTCCTTCACACCAAACTTCAAGCAAACTCATTAGAGGGTTAGTGCATAATCAAAAATTCACATGTTCAGAGGTGACACAAACATTCTTTTCACTTCTGGACATTGCATAAAGCTACTGGACATTAATGGATCAAAGAAATGATCCAACATAGCAAAAGAGGCAATGCGAAATAAAAGGCAGAATCTGTCAAAAACAGAACAGTCCGTAAAGGCGAATTTAAAGCTGGCACCAGACTTGCTCAAATGGAAAAACTCAAAACTAATGAAAGTTGCGTACATATCTGAGGATCACTCTCGTAAATTGGCAGATTTTTTTGAATTTTCTACAGAGGCCTGTGCCCAGATTCGTGACAGACAGCAATGCTGTTTTGCAGCGATCCCAAATATAACATCAACTTTAGCATAGAAACTTTACTTGGCACAAAAACATGATAAGGAGAGGTTGCTACAGTAGTAAACAACTTCCAAGACACAAATATAAAACAAAGTACTGTAGCAAAATAACACATGGGTTATCTCCCAAGAAGTTCTTTCTTTATAGCCATTAAGATGGGCTCAGCATTTTGGTGATGCACCCGCAAGAAATAATATTTGAAGCAAAAGAGAGCTTCAAGAGGAAATTCAAAACACATTTAAGCCTAACATGCTTCCTATGCAGAAGAATCTTATACACAAATGAATTCATGAAGAGCAAAGTAACAAGCATAGGAAGATAAAACAAGTGTAGCTTCAAAAATTTCAGCACATAGAGAGGTGTTTTAGTAACATGAAAATTTTTACAACCATATTTTCCTCTCTCATAATAACTTTCAGTAGCATCATGAGCAAACTCAACAATATAACTATCACATAAAGCATTCTTATCATGAGTCTCATGCATAAAATTATTACTCTCCACATAGGCATAATCAATTTTATTAGTTGTAGTGGGAGCAAATTCAACAAAGTAGCTATCATTATTATTCTCATCATCAAATATAGGAGGTATATTGTAATCATAATCAAATTTATCCTCCATAACAGGTGGTAACAAAAGACTACTATCATTATAATCATCATAAATGGGAGGCAAAGTATCATCAAAGTAAATTTTCTCCTCAATGCTTGGGGGACTAAAAATATCATGCTCATCAAAACCAGCTTCCCCAAGCTTAGAATTTTCCATAGCATTAGCAACAATAGTGTTCAAAGCATTCATATTAATATGTTCCATGGGTTTTTTAATTTTCGCATCAAACCATCCATGTCTTAAATCAGGAAATAGAATAAGAAGCTCTTTGTTGTCCATTATGCCTAACTAGTGTAAACAAGAAACCAAATGTCGCAATTGCAGAGTCTAAAGGAAATAGCTTCGAGCACACACACAATGGCGCCAGAAAAGTACTGTTACCTAGAACCGAAGTATGAGTGCCTTTTACCTTTCCTCCCCGGCAACGGCGCCAGAAAAGTGCTTGGCGCGTAGTTGACGAGGGAGGAAAAGTGCTTAGTTGCCGGGCTTGCCAATGTGTGAGTGCCGTTTACCTTCCCTCCCCGGCACCGGCGCCAGAAAAGTGCTTGATGTCTACGGGTGCTTCTATTCTTGTAGACAGTGTTGGGCCTCCAAGAGCAGAGGTTTGTAGAACAGCAGCAAGTTTCCCTTAAGTGGATTACCCAAGGTTTATCGAACTCGGGGAGGAAGAGGTCAAAGATATCCCTCTCATGCAACCATGCAACCACAAAGCAAGAAGTCTCTTGTGTCCCCAACACACCTAATAGGTGTACTAGTTCACGAAGAGATAGTGAAATACAAGTGGTATGAATGAAATATGAGCGAGTACGGCGCCAGAAAATAGCTTGCTGGCGTGCAGTTGATGGTAGTAATATTGTAGGAAGTAAACATGCAGTAGTAACGCAGCAGTAGTAATTCAGTAAAACAGTAACAAGCAGTGATAGCAGTATTTAGGAACAAGGCCTAGGAATAGACTTTCACTAGTGGACACTCTCAACATTGATCACATAACGGAATAGATAAATGCATACTCTACACTTTTGTTGGATGATGAACACATTGCGTAGGATTACACGAACCCTCAATGCCGGAGTTAACAAGCTCCACAATTAATGTTCATATTTTAGTAACCTTATAGTGTAAGATAGATCAAAAGACTAAACCAAGTACTAGCATAGCATGCACACTGTCACCTTCATGCATATGTAGGAGGAATAGATCACATCAATATTATCATAGCAATAGTTAACTTCGCAATCTACAAGAGATCATGATCATAGCATAAACCAAGTACTAACACGGTGCACACACTGTCACCTTTACACACGTGCAGGAGGAATAGAACTACTTTAATAACTTTGCTAGAGTAGCACATAGATAGTAGTGATACAAAACTCATATGAATCTCAATCATGTAAAGCAGCTCATGAGATCATTGTATTGAAGTACATAGGAGAGATTAACCACATAGCTACCGGTACAGCCCCGAGCCTCGATGGAGAACTACTCCTCCTCATGGGAGCAGCAGCGTTGATGAAGATGGCGGTGGAGATGGCAGCGGTGTCGATGGAGAAGCCTTCCGGGGGCACTTCCCCGTCCCGGCCGTGCGGAACAGAGACTCCTGTCCCCAGGATCTTGGCTTCGCGATGGCGGCGGCTCTGGATGGTTTTGCGTACCGTGGCTTCCTCCGTAAGGGTTTTCGACGCAGGGGCTTTATATAGGCGAAAGGGCGGCGTCAGAAGGTCGAAGGGGCGACCACACCATAGGGGGGCGCGGGCCCAGCCCTGGCCGCGCCACCCTATCATCTGGGAACGGGCCCCTCCTCAATGCTCTCGGGTGTTGGATGCTTGGGCAAAATAGGAACACAGGCGTTGATTTCGTCCAATTCGAGAATATTTCGTTACTAGGATTTCTGAAACCAAAAACAGCAGATGAAACTCTGCGCGGTTCTGCTCTGTTAACATGACCAGAAAAGAGAAAAGCATAATGTGCATAAACATGTCATATCAAAATAGGGGGGCATGTGTTATCACCAGAATTTGACCAAGTCAGAGGTGGGCCGCGATCAAGATGGACGTGAAGATTATGGAGAAATACGTGAATCGGCCTTGTTTATCAAGTTTGGGCTAGTTAGCCCGTGTATCTTTATATAGTAGGTTACGTAGAGATTAGAGTTTTCTCGTGCACGGTTTGGTGCACGCCCACATTAGAAAGTCCCCTGGACTATAAATATGTACCTAGGGTTTATGAAATAAACAACAACCAACGTTCAACACAAACCAATCTCGGCGCATCGCCAACTCCTTCGTCTCGAGGGTTCCTCCGGTAAGCACCATGCTGCCTAGATCGCATCTCGCGATCTAGGCAGCACGAGCCTGCCTAGTTGTTCATGCGTTGCTCGTGCTGAAGCCTTTTTGATGGCGAGCAACGTAGTTATCATAGATGTGTTAGGGTTAGCATTGTTCTTAGTATCATATGCTGTCGTAGTGCAACCCTTGCGCATCTAGCCGCCTGCCTCATCATGGGTGCAGGGGCGGCACCCCGCTTGATCGTTATTTAGTAGATCTGATCCGTTACGATTGCTCCTTGATTCATCAAGGATTAGTTTAATATCTGCAATAGTTAGGCCTTACAAAGGGTTGGAGGATCCAGCGGCATGCAGGGTGTAGTTTGCTGCCCCTAGACAGGACGTTCCGAGGATCAACCTAGTGTTGGTTTTTAGGCCTTGTCTAGGGCTGGCTTACGGTCACCGTGCGTGAGCGCGAGGCCCAATCGTGAGTAGGATGATCCGATTATGCGGTGAAAACCCCAGATCGTCGTGGATCTCATATGCTTTATCATGATCAAGCAGGACCACCATATATTCGGCCACCTTGGACGAATCATGGGTGGATCGGCTCCATGAGCCGATTCACAGGACAACCTGAGAGCCGATCGAGGCTCGTATTTAACGTGTACGTGTGTGCCCTGCAGGAAACTAAGCGAGGCATCATCCACACCTTCCTGACCAGGTATAGGTCAGGTGGCACGCCCTTGCAATTTGCATCGGCGCGCGACCAGGAGGCTTTGCGGGCCGTCGCTCGAGGGACTGGGGCCAGCCGCAGCCCTAGTCGTTCCCGGCTCTACGGTGTTGGCCAGTCACTGCCCGCCGGTGGGTTTCTGACGTCAACACATTCTGGCACGCCCGGTGGGACAATCTTCAACGACAACCACCTCGCCATCCACATCAGAGATGGCGGAAGAAACTCCGGTCACTTACGAGGAGCTCTCTGGCGAGCTCAAGAAGAAGTATGACGAGGTCAAAGCTGTCCTCGAAGCCGACCTAATCGGCTCTTTCCACAGGACCCGCTCCCATGGCATCAGATGGAAGGGGTTCACACCTGAAGGCGCGCTTGATGGAGTGGACCTGTCCACCCCGTCAGAGGAACGCACCAGGTCGCTGCGTCAGGAGATAAACTTCATGGTGGCTCATTCGCTGCACCGCCATTCTGAGAGCCTGGTGAATACGTTGGAGCGCGTCGCTCTGCGCGTAATCCAGGAGATCATGAGCCATCAGTACTCTCCGTCAGGACCAGCCCTAGGGACTCACCAAGGGGAATTGCTACTCCAGTCCCGTCCACCGCTGCCGTTCGCGTTGGCAGCGCCCGAAGCGCCGAACTCATCGGCCTATGTCGTCTACAAGATTGGTGGTGACCCCAGTGACTACCAATTCCTACAGGACGCGCCCAAGGAGATCCCGCACGGGTACGCATGCGCATACGTGCCAGACTGCAGCACCTGGGCACCCTCGAACCAGGTTGCTATAGCAGGGACTTCTGGGGCAACAGGAGGAACGTCGGAGGCAGACCCTGAGAAGCAAACGTGGCTAGCTAAATACGCCACCCCGACAAAACTCCCGAGCCCAGCTCCTGCAGTTGGCTCAGAACCAGAGAAACAAGCATGGCTGGTTAAGTACGCCACTCCGACGAATCTTCAGGGTTCGGCACCTGCAGCCATCACCGCGGATCAAATTTGTACGATCCTGAAAGATCAGTTCGGCATGATGCCGAAAAGAAAGGCGATCGGCTATACCAAGCCGTACCCCAACGAGTACGAATTGATCCCGCTACCACCCAAATATCGGCTCCCGGACTTCACAAAGTTCAGCGGATCAGATGGTTCCAGCTCCATCGAGCATGTGAGCCGATATTTGGCACAGCTGGGCATGATCTCAGCGTCAGACGAGCTGCGCGTGAGGTACTTCTCACAGTCCCTCACAGGATCGGCTTTCGGTTGGTACACGTCGCTGCCACCGAACTCAGTCCAGACTTGGAAGCAGCTGGAAGAACGGTTCCATGAGCAATATCACTCGGAGGCTTCCGAGGCTGGCATTGCCGATCTAGCACAAGTACGACAGAAGCGCGGGGAAACAGTGTCAGAATACATCCAGCGCTTCAGGACCGTTAGGAACCGATGCTATTCGGTTCACGTAAGCGAAAAGGAAGCAGTCGAGTTGGCGGTGGTGGGTCTATCATCATCGATCAAGGACGTGGCCTCCCAAGCGGACTACCCGTCACTAGCGCACATGGTGCAGAAGCTGTCAGCGTATGAACAGCGTCACCCAGATGTCTATCAGGACAAGTTCAAGCGTGTGGTTACCATGGTTGACGCAGGCGAAGATGAAGTTGTTATCACCAGAAATTGACCAAGTCAGAGGTGGGCCGCGATCAAGATAGACTGGAAGACATGTGCGTAGAGACACAATGTGAATCGGCCTTATTTACCGAGTTTGGGCTAGCTAGCCCGTGTATCTTAGTTTAGGAATTAGAGTTTGTCTCGTGCACGGTTTAGTGCACGCCCACATTAGAAAGTCCCCTGGACTATAAATATGTACCTAGGGTTTATGGAATAAACAACAACCAACGTTCAACCACAAACAAATCTCGGCGCATCGCCAACTCCTTCGTCTCGAGGGTTTCTACCGGTAAGCATCATGCTGCCTAGATCGCATCTTGCGATCTAGGCAGCACAAGCCTCCTACGTTGTTCATGCGTTGCTCGTACTGAAGCGCTTTTGATGGCGAGCAACGTAGTTATCATAGATGTGTTAGGGTTAGCATTGTTCTTCATGCTGCATGCTTTCGTAGTGCAACCCTTGCGCATCTAGCCGTCCTTGTGCCTCATCATGGGTGCAGGGGCGGCACCCCGCTTGATCATAGTTTAGTAGATCTGATCCGTTACGATCGCTCCTTGTTCTACAAGGATTAGTTTAATATCTGCAATAGTTAGGCCTTACAAAGGGGTGGAGGATCCAGCGGCACGTAGGGTGTCGTTTGCGAGCCCTAGACGGGATGTTCCGAGGATCAACCTTGTGTTGGTTTTTAGGCCTCGTCTAGGGCAAGCTTACGATCACCGTGCGTGAGCGCGAGGCCCAACCTAGAGTAGGATGATCCGATTATGCGGTGAAAACCCCACATCGTCGTGGATCTCATTAGCTCTACCATGATCAAGCAGGACCACCACATATTCGGCCACCTTGGACGAACCGTGGGTGGATCGGCTCTTTGAGCCGATTCACAGGACAACCTGAGAGCCGATCGAGGCTCGTATTTAACGTGTACGTGTGTGCCCTGCAGGAAACTAAGCGAGGCATCATCCACACCTTCCTGACCAGGTATAGGTCAGGTGGCACGCCCTTGCGACCCAGCATCGGCGCGCGACCAGGAGGCTTTGCGGGCCGTCGCTCTGAGGGACTGGGGCCAGCCGCAGCCCTAGTCATTCCCGGCTCTACCGTGTTGGCCAGTCACTGCCCGCCGGTGGGTTTCTGACGCCAACACATTCTGGCACGCCCGGTGGGACAAATCTTCAACGACTCATCTTCAGCGACAACCACCTCGCTATCTACAGCAGAGATGGCGAAAGACGCCTTACCGTCTTCATCAGAAGTGGCAGAAGAAACTCCGGTCACGTACGGGGATCTCCATGGCGAGCTCAAGAAGAAGTACGACGAGATCAAGTCTGCCCTCGAAGCCGACCTAATCGGCTCTTTCCACAGGACCCGCTCCCATGGCATCAGATGGAAGGGGTTCACACCTGAAGGCGCACTTGATGGAGTGGACCTGTCCACCCCGTCCGAAGAGCGCACCAGGTCGCTGCGTCAGGAGATCAACTTCATGGTGGCTCATTCGCTGCACCGCCATTCTGAGAGCCTGGTGAATACGTTGGAGCGCGTCGCGCTGCGCGTGATCCAGGAGATCATGAGCCATCAGTACTCTCCGTCAGGACCAGCCCTAGGGACTCACCAAGGGGAAGCGCTGCTCCATTCCCGTCCCCCGCTGCCATTCGCGTTGGCAGCGCCCGAAGCGCCGAACTCATCGGCTTTTGTCGTCTACAAGATTGGTGGTGACCCCAGTGACTACCAGTTCCTACAAGACGCGCCCAAGGAGATCCCGCACGGATACGCATGTGCATACGTGCCAGACTGCAGCACCTGGGCACCCTCGAACCAGGTTGCTATAACAGGGACTTCTGGGGCAACAGGAGGAGCATCGGAGGCAGACCCTGAGAAGCAAACGTGGCTAGCTAAATACGCCACCCCGACAAAGCTCCCGAGCCCAGCTCCTGCAGTTGGCTCAGAACCAGAGAAACAAGCATGGCTGGTTAAGTACGCCACTCCGACGAATCTTCAGGGTTCGGCACCTGCAGCCATCACTGCGGATCAAATTTGTACGATCCTGAAAGATCAGTTCGGCATGATGCCGAAAAGAAAGGCGATCGGCTATACCAAGCCGTACCCCAACGAGTACGAATTGATCCCGTTACCACCCAAATATCGGCTCCCGGACTTCACAAAGTTCAGCGGATCAGATGGTTCCAGCTCCATAGAGCATGTGAGCCGGTATTTGGCGCAGCTGGGCATGATCTCAGCGTCAGACGAGCTGCGTGTGAGGTACTTCTCACAGTCCCTCACAGGATCGGCTTTCGGTTGGTACACTTCGCTGCCACCGAACTCAATCCAGACCTGGAAGCAGTTGGAAGAACGGTTCCATGAGCAATATCACTCGGAGGCTTCCGAGGCTGGCATTGCCGATCTGGCACAAGTACGGCAGAAGCGCGGGGAAACAGTATCAGAATACATCCAGCGCTTCAGGACCGTCAGGAACCGATGCTATTCGGTTCACGTAAGCGAAAAAGAAGCAGTTGAGTTGGCGGTGGTGGGTCTATCATCATCGATCAAGGAAGTGGCCTCCCAAGCAGACTATCCTTCATTAGCACACATGGTGCAGAAGTTGTCAGCATATGAGCAACGCCACCCGGATATCTACCAAGATAAATTCAAGCGCGTGGTTACCATGGTTGACGCAGGCGAAGATGAAGGTCCTACGGGAGAGCGAGAGGTCGCAGTAGCTGAGTGGACTCGAGCTGCAGGCCCAGTAACCTGCAAATGGGTAAAGCCACCAGGGCCTCCAAGAGGGTTCGACTTCGACGTGACGAAAACCGAGCAGATTTTCGACCTCTTACTCGCGGAGAAGCACATAAAGGTGCCCGAAGGCCACAAGTTTCCTACGGTGCAAGAGCTGAACGGAAAGCCATACTGCAAGTGGCATAACACGTTCACCCACACCACCAACGACTGCAGGGTGTGGCGTCAGCAGATCCAAGCGGCGATAGAAAATGGGCGGTTAATTTTTAACCAATACGCCATGAAGGTCGACACACACCCCTTCCCCGTCAACATGGTGGAGTTTACCCACCTTGGAGGGTGCCAGCCTGATTTCTCAGCCAATATCAGTAT
Organism: Lolium multiflorum; assembly: GCA_030979885.1. Lineage (NCBI taxonomy): Eukaryota > Viridiplantae > Streptophyta > Magnoliopsida > Poales > Poaceae > Lolium > Lolium multiflorum. The sequence goes on along the minus strand of CM061752.1, from coordinate 94,573,393 downwards.
GGTAGAGCTTGGACACCGCTCTGAGAAGGACGGGGATGAGGACAGCTGCTCTCAGAGCAAGGACACTGAGGGGGCCGCTCCATGCGATCGGCTCCGTCAAGATGGCAAGCGCTACGTCACAGAGGGAGAAGTGAAGAACATAAGATATCAACGACCCCTCTCTGATCACCTCCTCAACAAGTATGTTAGTCGAGATGACCAACGCCGGCGATACAACAACAATGATGAAAGAGGTCGTCTGACCAGAAACGACGAAAGGCAAAGCCGGCATAATCATGATGAGGAGCGACAGGAACGCCATGGCAGGGAGCAGGACGATACGGACAGGCATTGGTACTGCCCCTTCTTCAGACACTGCTGGGATTCAGGAATGAGCCGATTACCAACAATCGGCAACTGCCCAGAATGCAACCGGAAGAAGAAGGAGACAGCCAACGTATCTGTGTTCGAGCGCTTAGGGCCTCTCCCACCGCAAAACAGACGGGCTGGAACCCCTCCGTCGGAAGATCTCGATGATTCAGAGGACGAAGGGGAATACGAAGAAGACAGGTGCCACCGTCCAAGGTGGTGCCCTGATGGTCTCAGCCATACACAAAAACGCAGGGTTCAGCGATTGCGCGGTCTGGAGGAAGCTGAAAGGATGTACTTGCATACGCTGAGGAAGGCGCGGCCTGATCTGGCTGCGAAAGTCCAGAGGACCCTGGATGAGGAGGGGCTACCGCAAAGGAAAGAGTGGCGCCCCAAGCAAAAGAGAGCCGATGATGACACATCGGCTGGCACAAACATGGTGTTCATTCGTCCGGCGGGGTGTAGTGCTCCACGATTACACAGTGCACCCGACATGGATAACAGCAAGCACACCAACGTGCTAAAGTCAGAGATTGGGCTGGTTTTATCCGCCGACATGGACGAGTAGCAAGACTACGTCAATAAGCAACATGGCGAGGCCGATCCTTGCGATCGGCCCTCCGAAACTGATGAAGGGATATTACAAAACCTTCACCGAGCAAGCAACATGGAGGCCGATTCCAGCAATCGGCCAAAATTATCCTCACCATCCATTCTGCCTGGGATCAACGTTTGACCCAACAGGGACTACCTGAAGAGCCGATACCATCAATTTTCTTGACAGAATCGGCTCGGGGGGCACCTAGATGGATAAAACACTAAGTATGGAGGCCGATACACAAATCGGCCTGAAATTTTTAAATTTTTCATAGCCGATGCATGGCCATCGACTTTAGAATTGAGAAGCAGCCGATGCATGGCCATCGACTCAAGAAATACAATTGTCAACCAGAAGGTCAGCCCTAGTAAATTATGAAGAGAAGCCACAATGGAAGAACTCCTCAAGAGAGAGGTTTAACAGCTCAGATCTTCTCTTCAAGAACAGTGCTAAGGGCAGCTTGGGCGTCCAGATCAGGTTAAAGGTGGGTCGCATCAGATCCACCAAAGGAAGGGAGCCGATCTGACTTGCAAGGGCAAAGAGGCGCACTGAGGAAACTCGGGGGGCAGCCCACCTTGAAGGTTCTCTGCAAACCGATTTACGTGCAAATCGGCTGACTCTGCATGATCAAGCCCAGGCTAATTCGGCTAAGTTTTTGCCTTGGCCAAGACTCGGGGGGCAGCAGGCCTGGTGGATGTTCTGCCTTGCTCTGTTTTTTACGAGCCGATTGAGTGATCATCGGCTGATCCTTCATTGCAAACCTTCGTCACAGATGATGAGTGCTGAAAAGGATTATTGGGTTTGGTTGGGAAAGTTCAAAAGTTTCCTGAAGATCCTACATTTTTCTGCCAGATTTAGAAAATCATCAGTTGAAGAAGGAAAGAGCAAATTTCGAAGGACCGATGCGGTGTTATCGGCGCGTTACGCATTGGCAAAGGGGGCGAATCGGCAAGGACGGTAGAAAAGGGAATCGGCTCAATTGAACTCAGGAGAAATCGGGCACAATCAAAATGAGGAAAAGTTCTTCATTAATGAGCGAAATTTCTTACATAAGGAGCTAATTGCCTGCAAAAGGAAATACCGGGGGATACATTGCCCCATCTGCCACTACTGGCCCTATTCTAAAGGTCCTATCTACGGGCCATCACTGCCCTCGTCGTCGCCGTCGTCGCTGCTGTCAGCGCTACTCCCGGCCTGCTCATCGTCGCTGCTCCAGCGACCGCCAACTGGACCTTCGTTGTCCTCATCTTCATCATCAGCATCGCCATCGTCGCTGTCGACGTCGCTGAAGTTCCCAGGCCAAGGGCAGTGCCGTTTAGCCGGCGGCTCGTCGGAAGGACTGTCGTCCTCCTCTTCCTCTTCCTCCGCCACCTCCTCTGGGGAAGTGACCCCATCCCAGGGAAAGCGTCGTCTTCGCTTTCCTCCACCGCTTCCCTTTTGACGAGGAAGCGGAGATCGCTCTCTCCGTCGGTCAGGGACCTGTCATCCTCGACCAAATAGAGAAATCGTGGCTGGGCTCGTCCCCGGCCTCGATGGCGCGGCGAGTGTTGGCCTCGTGGACCTTCGCTGGGTTCCACTCCGGCGTCGACTCGCGGGAGGAGGAGGACTCGACGGAGAAAACCGATGAGTCGGAGGAAGGAACAGGCATGGTGGCTTAGAAGGGTTTTTTGGATGCCGGTGCGGAAGGGGACGAAGAGAAGAACTGTTTACTGCGGTTATATTAAGGGGATATGGTAAAAATTCAATGCCACAGCAGTTCCCGAGGAGGTGGTGCCGAACTGTTTAATCGCACAGAGAAATTGAGACGGCATGTTATCATGATGAAGAACTCTGCGACGGTTCTGCTCTGCCACGTGTGACGAGAGAAAAGCATAATGATTTTGGAAATGTCATTTCCAAAACCAGGGGGGCATGTGTTATCACCAGAAATTGACCAAGTCAGAGGTGGGCCGCGATCAAGATAGACTGGAAGACATGTGCGTAGAGACACAATGTGAATCGGCCTTATTTACCGAGTTTGGGCTAGCTAGCCCGTGTATCTTAGTTTAGGAATTAGAGTTTGTCTCGTGCACGGTTTAGTGCACGCCCACATTAGAAAGTCCCCTGGACTATAAATATGTACCTAGGGTTTATGGAATAAACAACAACCAACGTTCAACCACAAACAAATCTCGGCGCATCGCCAACTCCTTCGTCTCGAGGGTTTCTACCGGTAAGCATCATGCTGCCTAGATCGCATCTTGCGATCTAGGCAGCACGAGCCTGCCTACGTTGTTCATGCGTTGCTCGTACTGAAGCGCTTTTGATGGCGAGCAACGTAGTTATCATAGATGTGTTAGGGTTAGCATTGTTCTTCATGCTGCATGCTTTCGTAGTGCAACCCTTGCGCATCTAGCCGTCCTTGTGCCTCATCATGGGTGCAGGGGCGGCACCCCGCTTGATCATAGTTTAGTAGATCTGATCCGTTACGATCGCTCCTTGTTCTACAAGGATTAGTTTAATATCTGCAATAGTTAGGCCTTACAAAGGGGTGGAGGATCCAGCGGCACGTAGGGTGTCGTTTGCGAGCCCTAGACGGGATGTTCCGAGGATCAACCTTGTGTTGGTTTTTAGGCCTCGTCTAGGGCAAGCTTACGATCACCGTGCGTGAGCGCGAGGCCCAACCTAGAGTAGGATGATCCGATTATGCGGTGAAAACCCCACATCGTCGTGGATCTCATTAGCTCTACCATGATCAAGCAGGACCACCACATATTCGGCCACCTTGGACGAACCGTGGGTGGATCGGCTCTTTGAGCCGATTCACAGGACAACCTGAGAGCCGATCGAGGCTCGTATTTAACGTGTACGTGTGTGCCCTGCAGGAAACTAAGCGAGGCATCATCCACACCTTCCTGACCAGGTATAGGTCAGGTGGCACGCCCTTGCGACCCAGCATCGGCGCGCGACCAGGAGGCTTTGCGGGCCGTCGCTCGAGGGACTGGGGCCAGCCGCAGCCCTAGTCATTCCCGGCTCACCGTGTTGGCCACCATGGTCGACGCAGGCGAAGATGAAGTCGCTACGGGAGAACAAGAGGTCGCGGTGGCTGAGTGGACTCGAGCTGCAGGACCAGTAACCTGCAAATGGGTGAAGCCACCAGGACCTCCAAGAGGATTCGACTTCGACGTGACGAAAACCGAGCAAATTTTCGATCTCTTACTCGCGGAGAAGCATATAAAGATTCCCGAAGGCCACAAAGTTCCCACGGTGCAAGAGCTGAACGGAAAGCCATACTGCAAGTGGCATAACACGTTCACCCACACCACTAACGACTGCAGGGTGTGGCGTCAGCAGATCCAGATGGCAATAGAAAATGGGCGACTAATTTTTAACCAGTATGCCATGAAGGTCGACACACACCCCTTCCCCGCCGTCAACATGGTGGAGTTCGCCCACCTCGGAGGGTGCCAGCCTGATTTCTCAGCCAACATCAGCATGGTAGAGCTTGGACACCGCTCTGAGAAGGACGGGGATGAGGACAGCTGCTCTCAGAGCAAGGACACAGAGGGGGCCGCTCCATGCGATCGGCTCCGTCAAGATGGCAAGCGCTACGTCACAGAGGGGGAAGTTAAGAACATAAGATATCAACGACCCCTCTCTGATCACCTCCTCAATAAGTACGTGAGTCGGTATGATCAACGCCAGCGACACGGCGACGATGATGAAAGAGGCCGTCTGGCCAGAAACGACAGAAGACATCGTCGGCATAATCACGATGAGGAGCGGCAGGAGCGCCACGCCAGGGAGCAGGACAATACGGACAGGCATTGGGACTGCCCTTTCTTCAGACACTGCTGGGATTCAGGAATGAGCCGATTACCAACAATCGGCAACTGCCCAGAATGCAACCAGAAAAAGAAGGAGGCAGCCAACGTGTCTGTGTTCGAGCGCCTAGGGCCTCTCCCACCACAAAACAGACGTGCTGAGACCCCTCTGTTGGAAGATCTCGAGGATTCGGAAGACGAGGGGGAAGACGAAGAAGATAGGTGTCACCGTCCAAGATGGTGCCCTGATGGTCTCAGCCATTCACAAAAACGCAGGGTTCAGCGATTGCGCGGTCTGGAGGAAGCCGAAAGGTTATACTTGCATACGCTGAGGAAGGCACGACCTGATTTGGCTGCGAAAGTCCAGAGGACCCTGGATGAAGAGGGACTGCCGCAAAGAAAAGAGTGGCGCCCCAAGCAAAGGAAAGCCGATGATGAAACATCGGCTGGCACAAACATGGTGCTCGTTCGTCCGGCGAAGTGTAGAGCTCCACGATTACACGATGCACCCGAGGTGGACAACAGCAAGCGCACCAACGTGATAAAATCGGAGATTGGGCTGGTTTTATCCACGACATGGACGAGTAGCAAGACTACGTCAATAAGCAACGTGGCGAGGCTGATCCTTGCGATCGGCCCTCCGAAACTGTTGAAGGGATATTACAAAACCTTCACCGAGCAAGCAACGTGGAGGCCGATTCCAGCGATCGGCCAAAATTATCCTCACCATCCATTCTGCCTGGGATCAACGTTTGACCCAACAGGGACTACCTGAAGAGCCGATACCATCAATTCTCTTGACAGAATCGGCTCGGGGGGCACCTAGATGGATAAAACACGAGGATATGAGATAATACTATCAAATATGGGGGCCGACACACAAATCGGCCTAAAAAATTCAAAAAAATTTGAGCGCAGCCGATGCAGCAGACATCGACTTAAGGATATAAGAAGCCGATGCATGGACATCGACTCTAGCGGCATTATGCGATGTTTATCGAGTCTTCACCAAATTCAGGCCAGCGGTGGTGCCTTCCGTTGCTTCGAGCCGATCTGGGTTCCTGAACCAAGTTCCGGCTGTCTGAGGAAGAAAGGGGATCGGCTTTGGCACATTCTCTTTGACAGTCTCGCCTCGAGTAAGGCTCGGGGGGCAGCAGGCCTGGTGGATGCTCTGTTTTACTCTGTTTAAAAGCCGATTGGGATACCATCGGCTGGTCCTTCATTGCAACCTTCTTCACAAATGATGAGTATTGAAGAGGATTATTGGGTTTGGTTGGAAAAGTTCAAAGGTTTTCCTGAAGATCCTGCATTTTCTGCCAGATTTAGAAAATCATCAGTTGAAGAAGGGAAGGGCGAATTTCGAAGGACCGATGCGGTGCTATCGGCTCGTTACGCATTGGCAAAGGGGACGAATCGGCAAGGTCAGTAGAAGAGGGAATCGGCTCAATTAAGCTCAGAAGAAATCGGCAAAATCAAATTGGGGAAAAGTTCTTCATTGATAGGCAAGATTTCTTACATAGTAGAGCTGATTGCCCTCAAAAGGGGATACATTGCCCCGCCTACTTCTACGGATCCTATGCTAGGGGCCCTATCTACGGGCCGTTGCTGCCCTCGTCGTCGCCGTCATCGCCGCTGTCGGCGCTGCTCCCGGCCGGCTCGTCGTCGCTGCTCCAGCGGCCGCCGGCAGGACCTTCATTGTCCTCATCTTCCTCGTCGTCGTCGTCGTCGTCGCTGTCGAAGTCACTCAGATTCCCCGGCCAGGGGCAATGGCGCTTGGCCGGCGGCTCGTCGGGGGAGCTGTCGTCGTCGTCATCCTCCTCTTCCTCCTCCTTCACCTCCTCGGAGGTGGCCCCATCCCAGGGGAAGCGATCGTCCTCGCTTTCTTCCACCGCTTCCTTGTCGGCGAGGAAGCGGAGATCGCTCTCCCCATCAGTCAGGGACTTGTCGTCCTCTGACCAGGTGGAGAAGTCATGGTCTGACTCCTCCCCGGCCGCAATGGCGCGGCGGATGTTGGCCGCATGGACCTCCGCCGGGTTGTGCTCCGGCGTCGGCTCGCGAGACGAAGAGGACTGGGTGGAAAGATCCGATGAGGCGGAGGAGGAAGAGGACATGGTGGCGCAGGAGGGTTTTTGGGTGCTAATGCGAAGGAGATGCAGAGGAGAACTGTTTGGGGCGGTTAAATAAAAGAGGGCATGATAGAAATTCAATGCCACAGCAGTTTCCGAGGAAGTGGTGCCGAAACTGTCAAATCGTGCAGAGAAGTTGAGGAGGCAAGTTATCATGATGAAGAACTCTGCGACGGTTCTGCTCTGCCACGACATGACCCGACGAAGGAAAGGCGTAATGATTTTGGAAATATCATTTCCAAAACCAGGGGGGCATGTGTTATCACCAGAATTTGACCAAGTCAGAGGTGGGCCGCGATCAAGATGGACGTGAAGATTATGTGGGAGAAATACGTGAATCGGCCTTGTTTATCAAGTTTGGGCTAGTTAGCCCGTGTATATTTATATAGTAGGTTACGTAGAGATTAGAGTTTTACCCGTGCACGGTTTGGTGCACGCCCACATTAGAAAGTCCCCTGGACTATAAATATGTACCTAGGGTTTATGAAATAAACAACAACCAACGTTCAACACAAACCAATCTCGGCGCATCGCCAACTCCTTCGTCTCGAGGGTTCCTCCGGTAAGCACCATGCTGCCTAGATCGCATCTCGCGATCTAGGCAGCACGAGCCTGCCTAGTTGTTCATGCGTTGCTCGTGCTGAAGCCTTTTTGATGGCGAGCAACGTAGTTATCATAGATGTGTTAGGGTTAGTGATACGTCTCCAACGTATCGATAATTTCTTATGTTCCATGCCACTTTATTGATGATATCTACATGTTTTATACACATTATATGTCATTATTATGCGTTTTCCGGAACTAACCTATTGACGAGATGCCGAAAGGCCGTTCTTTTTTCTGCTGTTTTTGGTTTCAGAAATCCTAGTAACGAAATATTCTCGGAATCGGACGAAATCACCGCCAAAGTTCCTATTTTTCCCGGAAGCTTCCAGAGCACCGGAGGGGACGAGAGGGGAGCCAGGGGGCCCCAGACCACACCCCGGCGCGGGCCAGGGGTGGGGCGCGCCCCTATGTCTGGGCACCCCGTGGCCCCTCCGACTCCCTCTCGGCGCCTATTTAAGCCTCCCTGACCTAAAAACACCGCCAGAGACCACGATACGGAGAAAAACCTTCCAGAGCCGCCGCCATCGCGAAATCAAGATTCGGGGGACAGAACTCTCTCCGGCACGCACGCCGGGACGGGGAATTGCCCCCGGAAGCCGTCTCCACCGCCATCTTCACCGCCATCGCTGTTCCCATGATGAGGAGGGAGTAGTTCTCCCCTGGGGCTGAGGGCTCTACCGTAGCTATGTGGTTAATCTCTCTCTCTGTACTCCAATACAATGATCTCATGAGCTGCCTTACATGATTGAGATCCATATGATGAGCTTTGTATCGCTACTAGTTGTGTGCTACTCATGTGATGTTATTAAAGTAGTTCTATTCCTCCTACTTGGTGTAAAGGTGATTAGTGTGTGCACCCTGTGGTTCTTGTCGTAGGCTATGATCACGATCTCTTGTAGATTGTGGAGTTAATTATCATTATGATAGTATTGATGTGATCTATTCCTCCTTCATAGTGTGCACTATGTTAGTTCTTGGTTTATTTTGCAATGATCTATTATGCTCTAAGGTTACTTAAATATGAACATGGAATTGTGGAGCTTGTTAACTCCGGCATTGAGGGTTCGTGTAATCCTACGCAATGTGTTCATTATCAAACAAGAGTGTATGTAGCACATATGAGAAGAAGTATTTATTATGCGATCAATGTTGAGAGTGTCCACTAGTGAAAGTATGATCCCTAGGCCTTGTTTCCAATACTGAAAACACCGTTTATTTACTGTTTTGTTGCATGTTTACTCGCTGCCATATTTTATTCAGATTGCTATTACCACTCATATACATCCATATTACTTGTATTTCACTATCTCTTCGCCGAACTAGTGCACCTATACACCTGACAAGTGTATTTGGTGTGTTGGGGACACAAGAGACTTCTTGCTTTGTGATTACAGGGTTGCTTGAGGGATATCTTTGACCTCTTCCTCCCTGAGTTCGATAAACCTTGGGTAATCCACTTAAGAAACTTGCTCTGTTCTACAAACCTCTGCTCTTGGAGGCCCAACAATGTCTACAAGAATAGAAGCACCCGTAGACATCAAGCACTTTTCTGGCGCCGTTGCCGGGGAGGAAAGGTAAAAGGCTCTCATACTTCGGTTCCAGTACTTTTCTGGCGCCATTGTGTGTGTGCTCGAAGCTATTTCCTTTAGACTCTGCAATTGCATCTTTTTGTTTCTTGTTTTTATTTTCACTAGTTAGGCATAATGGAAAACAACAAAAAAATTAGTGAGCTTTTTAATCTTTTTCCTAATTTAGAATTGTTTGATACAAAAATTAAAAAACCTATGGAACCTTATTTACATGATAGTAGCAATGTTATTAGTATGAATGCAATTACTGCTAATGCTATGAAGAAGTCTAAGCTTGGGGAAGCTAGTTTACATAAAAATAATCTTTTTAGCTCCTCCGCTTTGGAAGAAATATTTTGCTCTGATAATGCTTTATCTCCCATATGCGATAACTCTAATGATGCTTCTGATATTTTAAATCCACCTGCTGAAAGTATTCCGTATAAAATACCTATGGAAATTATTGAACGTGTTATGGATAACCGCTATGAAGGGGATGGAACTGTCCATCCTAGTAATCATTTACTGTTTTTGCATGAATTATGCGGGTTATTCAAGTGTGCAGGTATTTCAATGGATGAAGTTAGAAAGAAATTATTTGATATGTCGCTGTCTGGTAAAGCGGCGCATTGGTATAAACTGCTGAAGGACGGGCGCTCTCTTGATTGGAAGGATATTGTGCCTCTATTTTATTCCAAGTTCTATCCTCCAAGTGAAATTCACAAAGATCGAAACCATATATATAATTTTTGGCCTCATGATGGAGAGAGTATTGCCCAAGCATGGGAGAGATTGAAGACTTTAATGCTCAAATGCCCCAATCATGAGCTTCCAGGTAATATCATTATTGATAATTTCTATGCAAGACTTTCTTTTCAAGATAAGACCTTGCTGGATACTACTTGTTCTGGATCATTCACGAGCAATAAAGAAGAGTTTAAAAGGGACCTTCTTGATCGGATTAAGGAGAACGCTGAAGATTGGGAGAACGACAAAGGTAAAGAGTCAGGTATAAATTATGATTATGAATGCATTGAAACTTTTATGGATACTGATAAATTTCAAAATATGAGTGCTACTTATGGTCTTGACTCTCAAGTTGCTGCAAATCTTTATAAAGCCTTTGCTTCTCATTTAGAATTGCCTAAAAAGAATTTTGATAAGTATCATGAACCTTTTAAAGAGGCTTGCATGAAGAATGACATTGTTGTTAATGATTGCAATAAGCATGCTCAAACTCCTAAGAATGTTATTTCCTATAAGCATGTTAATTTTTGTGGAATACATAGACCTTGTGGAATTAATCAAATAGAAGATGAATATTGTATCCATCACAGAAATGAAAAAACTAGAAAATGGTCTAGAGCTCTAGATGATCTTGGAGAAAAAGTGTGTGCCCTCTATCCTTTTATTTGTGAACTTTGCCATAGAGTTGGTCATTTTAATTTTCAATGTTCCTCCAATGATAATTCAAACCCCATGAGTGCTGCAAATTTGTATTGTGATGATGAAATTACTCCTAATAAGCATGATGAACTTACCTTATTTTTGAAGTGTGAAGAGTTGTCAAGAAAAATTTCTTTGTTAAATATTAACGATCTTGATATTGATGATGTCCTGCATGGTTGTCTTTCTTATTGCATTGATAATAGCCATACAAATACTTACATACAAAATATTTTAGAAGATGACACCTTGCCAAAATATGATAGGACCGCTGTGTGTTTTCAACTAATTAATGAGAAGGAGGGATCCTCCCAAGTTTCTTCTATTGTTTCTAAAAGTAAATCAGGTTATGCGGACAAGCCACCCTTCAAGCCTCTTCCTCCTAAAGAAGGGAATGAGGAGAAGGAAGAAGAAGAAGAAGAAGAAGAAGAAGGGAACGAAGAAGAAGAAGAAGAAGAAGGAGAATAAAAAGAAAGAGGTAACGGCGTATCCCCGCGTGAATGAGATAACGCTAGGTAACCGTAAGTATGTTGCTCCTAATGATTATTGTGATAATGAATCTGAATACGATGATCTTCCTATGCCCTTTACATACATTAGCAATCATGATTTGAATGAGCACACTACCTTTGATATTGGAAATCTCTTTGGTACTGATTATGAAAGTAATGATGATAGCATTATTCATGTCCCCTTAAACGATGATATTGAAAGCCCTAAGCTTGGGGATGCTGTGCTTGAAGATCCTATATTTGAGACTTCTACTTTTAGTGAAAATGATGATATTACATATTCAGGTTTAGATAATTGCTGTAGAGATGTATATGACACATGCTACAATTATCCTTATGAAACTTGTCATAGTTATGATGGGCTTGCCAAAAACAATTCTTTTAATATGCAACTTGTTTACCATGTTCAAATTCTTGATAATAATCTTGCTCCAATTACTATTAATGAGAATAACTCTTCTTATGCCAAAATTAATGATACTTCTATGCATATGAACCATGATAAGAATGTTTTAAGTGACGGGTATATTGTGGATTTTATCAATGATGCTACTGAAAGTTATTATGAGAGAGGGAAATATGGTTATATGCATCTTAATAATATTAAGTTTCCCCTCTTTATGTTGAGAATCTTTAAGTTACTCGTGTTTTATCCTCTTATGCTTGCCACTTTGCTCTTCATGAATTCATTTGTGTATAAGATTCTTTTGCATAGGAAGCATGTTAGGCTCAAATGTGTTTTGAATTGCCTCTTGAAGCTCTCTTTTGCTTCAAATACTATTTCTTGCGGGTGCATCACCAAAATTGCTGAGCCCATCTTAATGGCTATAAAGAAAGAACTTCTTGGGAGATAACCCATGTGTTATTTTCTACAGTACTTTGTTTTATATTTGTGTCTTGGAAGTTGTTTACTACTGTAGCAACCTCTCCTTATCATGTTTTTGTGCCAAGTAAAGTTTCTATGTCAAAGTTGATGTTATATTTGGGATCGCTGCGCAGAAACAGCATTGCTGTCTGTCACGAATCTGGGCACAATTCTCTGTAGAAAATTCTAAAAAATCTGCCAATTTACGAGCGTGATCCTCAGATATGTACGCAACTTTCATTAGTTTTGAGTTTTTCCATTTGAGCAAGTCTGGTGCCAGATTTAAATTCGTCTTTACGGACTGTTCTGTTTTTGACAGATTCTGCCTTTTATTTCGCATTGCCGCTTTTGTTAAGTTGAATGAGTTTCTTTGTTCCATTAACTTTCAGAAGTTTTGTGCAATATCCAGAAGTGTTAAGAATGATTGTGTCACCTCTGAACATGTGAATTTTTGATTATGCACTAACCCTCTAATGAGTTTGCTTGAAGTTTGGTGTGAAGGAAGTTTTCAAGGGTCAATAGAAGAGGGTGATATAATGTGATCGAGAAGAGTGAAAGGTCTAAGCTTGGGGATGCCCCGGTGGTTCATCCCTGCATATTTTAAGAAGACTCAAGCATCTAAGCTTGGGGATGCCCAAGGCATCCCTTCTTCATCGACAACTTATCAGGTTTCTTCTAGTGAAACTATATTTTTATTCCGTCACATCCTATGTATTTTACTTGGAGCGTCTGTGTGCTTTTATTTTTGTTTTTGTTTTGTTATCTTAGTTCTCTGAATAAGTTCATCCTTGTGTGGGAGAGAGACACGCTCCGCTGGTTCGTATGAACACATGTGTTCTTAGCTTTTAATTTTCATGGCGAAGATTGAAACTGCTTCGTTAATTGTTATATGGTTGGAAACGGGAAATGCTACATGTAGTAATTGGTATAATGTCTTGAATAATGTGAAACTTGGCAATTGTTGTGCTCATATAGATCTTGTTTAAGCTCTTGCATCATGTACCTTGTACCCATTAATGAATAATTACATAGAGCTTGTTAAAATTTGGTTTGCATGATTGGTCTCTCTAAGTCTAGATATTTTCTGGTTGAGGTGTTTGAACAACAAGGAGACGATGTAAAGTCTTATAATGTTTACAATATGTTTATATGTGAGTCTTGCTGCACCATTTCATACTTGAGTTTGCTTCAAATAACCTTGCTAGCCTAAACCTTGTATCGAGAGGGAATACTTCTCATGCATCCAAACACTTGAGCCAATATTCATGCCATTTGTGTCCACTATACCTACCTACTACATGGTATTTCTCCGCCATTCCAAAGTAAATTGCTTGAGTGCTACCTTTAAACCATTCAAAATTTATCACCTCTGATTTGTGTCAATGTTTTATAGCTCATGAGGAAGTATGTGGTGTTTATCTTTCAATCTTGTTGGGCAACTTTCACCAATGGACTAGTGGCTTCATCCGCTTATCCAATAATTTTGCAAAAAGAGCTGGCAATGGGATTCCCAGTCCCAAATTAACAAAAAAATAGACACTCCTCCATGGTATGTGATTGTTGGACGGCACCCGAAGGATTCGGTTAGCCATGGCTTGAGAAAGCAAAGGTGGGGAGGAGTGTCATCATAATAAAACTAAAATAAAAAGGCACTCCTTCATGGTATGAGATTGTTGGCAGGCACCCGAGGATTCGGTTAGCCATGGTTTGTGAAAGAAAGGTTGGAAGGAGTGCCACCCAAAAACAAAATAAAATGGGAGCCGCTCTTTGAAGGTTTGTCTGGCAAGGGGGTTAGAGTACCCGCTACCATTCGTTGACAACAACAAACACTCCTCAAAACTTTACTTTTATACTCTCTTGATGTTTTCAAAATAAAAGCTCTAGCACAAATATAGCAATCGATGCTTTCCTCTTTGAAGGGCCATTCTTTTACTTTATTGTTGAGTCAGTTTACCTATTCTTTCTATCTTAGAAGCAAACACTTGTGTAAATTGTGTGCATTGATTCTTACATGTTTACCTATTGCACTTGTTATATTACTTTGTGTTGACAATTATCCACGAGATATACATGTTAAAGTTGAAAGCAACCGCTGAAACTTATATCTTCCTTGTGTTGTTTCAAAGCTTTCTACTAAGAATTTATTGCTTATGAGTTAACTCTTATGCAAGACTCATTGATGCTTGTCTTGAAAGTATTATTCATGAAAAGTCTTTGTTATGTGATTCATTTGTTTACTCATTATCTTCATCATTGCTTCGAATCTCTGCATTTATCTCATGTGCTTTACAATAGTATGATCAAGGATATGATGGCATGTCACTTCAGAAATTATCTTTGTTATCGTTTTACCTGCTCGGGACGAGCAGAACTAAGCTTGGGGATGCTGATACGTCTCCAACGTATCGATAATTTCTTATGTTCCATGCCACTTTATTGATGATATCTACATGTTTTATACACATTATATGTCATTATTATGCGTTTTCCGGAACTAACCTATTGACGAGATGCCGAAAGGCAGTTGTTTTCTGCTGTTTTTGGTTTCAGAAATCCTAGTAACGAAATATTCTCGGAATCGGACGAAATCACCGCCAAAGTTCCTATTTTTCCCGGAAGCTTCAGAGCACGGAGGGGACGAGAGGAGCCAGGGGGGCCCAGACCACACCCGGCGCGGGCCAGGGTGGGGGCGCGCCCCCCTATGGTCTGGGCACCCCGTGGCCCCTCCGACTCCCTCTCGGCGCCTATTTAAGCCTCCCTGACCTAAAAACACCGCCAGAGACCACGATACGGAGAAAAACCTTCCAGAGCCGCCGCCATCGCGAAATCAAGATTCGGGGGACAGAAGTCTCTGTTCCGGCACGCCGCCGGGACGGGGAATTGCCCCCGGAAGCCGTCTCCACCGCCATCTTCACCGCCATCGCTGTTCCCATGATGAGGAGGGAGTAGTTCTCCCCTGGGGCTGAGGGCTCTACCGTAGCTATGTGGTTAATCTCTCTCTCTGTACTCCAATACAATGATCTCATGAGCTGCCTTACATGATTGAGATCCATATGATGAGCTTTGTATCGCTACTAGTTGTGTGCTACTCATGTGATGTTATTAAAGTAGTTCTATTCCTCCTACTTGGTGTAAAGGTGATTAGTGTGTGCACCCTGTGGTTCTTGTCGTAGGCTATGATCACGATCTCTTGTAGATTGTGGAGTTAATTATCATTATGATAGTATTGATGTGATCTATTCCTCCTTCATAGTGTGCACTATGTTAGTTCTTGGTTTATTTTGCAATGATCTATTATGCTCTAAGGTTACTTAAATATGAACATGGAATTGTGGAGCTTGTTAACTCCGGCATTGAGGGTTCGTGTAATCCTACGCAATGTGTTCATTATCAAACAAGAGTGTATGTAGCACATATGAGAAGAAGTATTTATTATGCGATCAATGTTGAGAGTGTCCACTAGTGAAAGTATGATCCCTAGGCCTTGTTTCCAATACTGAAAACACCGTTTATTTACTGTTTTGTTGCATGTTTACTCGCTGCCATATTTTATTCAGATTGCTATTACCACTCATATACATCCATATTACTTGTATTTCACTATCTCTTCGCCGAACTAGTGCACCTATACACCTGACAAGTGTATTTGGTGTGTTGGGGACACAAGAGACTTCTTGCTTTGTGATTACAGGGTTGCTTGAGAGGGATATCTTTGACCTCTTCCTCCCGAGTTCGATAAACCTTGGGTAATCCACTTAAGGGAAACTTGCTGCTGTTCTACAAACCTCTGCTCTTGGAGGCCCAACACTGTCTACAAGAATAGAAGCACCCGTAGACATCAGTTAGCATTGTTCTTAGTATCATATGCTGTCGTAGTGCAACCCTTGCGCATCTAGCCGTCCTGTACCTCATCATGGGTGCAGGGGCGGCACCCCGCTTGATCGTTATTTAGTAGATCTGATCCGTTACGATTGCTCCTTGATTCATCAAGGATTAGTTTAATATCTGCAATAGTTAGGCCTTACAAAGGGTTGGAGGATCCAGCGGCATGCAGGGTGTAGTTTGCTGCCCCTAGACAGGACGTTCCGAGGATCAACCTAGTGTTGGTTTTTAGGCCTTGTCTAGGGCTGGCTTACGGTCACCGTGCGTGAGCGCGAGGCCCAATCGTGAGTAGGATGATCCGATTATGCGGTGAAAACCCCAGATCGTCGTGGATCTCATATGCTTTATCATGATCAAGCAGGACCACCATATATTCGGCCACCTTGGACGAATCATGGGTGGATCGGCTCCATGAGCCGATTCACAGGACAACCTGAGAGCCGATCGAGGCTCGTATTTAACGTGTACGTGTGTGCCCTGCAGGAAACTAAGCGAGGCATCATCCACACCTTCCTGACCAGGTATAGGTCAGGTGGCACGCCCTTGCAATTTGCATCGGCGCGCGACCAGGAGGCTTTGCGGGCCGTCGCTCTGAGGGACTGGGGCCAGCCGCAGCCCTAGTCGTTCCCGGCTCTACGGTGTTGGCCAGTCACTGCCCCCGTGGGTTCTCTAAGAACATGGAACATAAGAAATTATCGATACGTTGGAGACGTATCAGGAGTCACAGCAGATCTTCCTGGGGTTGATAGATCCGGTGATGAAGTACACTACATGTGCTACTTGGGGTTGGAGAGACGGCCATTACACTTCATGGTTACTCATCTCATCTGCAAAGACGTAACGGCGCGTCGTTAGCACAAACAGGTTCCCCCAAGATTAAACAAGAACTTGCAGGCAAGCAATAGAAAAGCGACAGTAGAAGAGTTTAGATCATGCACGGCGCCGGTGAAGCAGATCCGGTTCATGCACAGCGGTGTCGGTGAGCAAGATCCGATGCGGTGGACGACGGATCCGGCGAAGCGGCTCCGGTGGGGTGGACGATACCGCAGCTGAAGCGACTGCGGTAGACTGCTGGATGAGCACATAGTTTCGAGGTTCGGCGGGGATGATCCGGTCCGGTTGATGACGGCGTCGATGAAGCGGCTCCGGCAGGCAGCCGGATGACGAGGATCGCGAGGCCTCGGGTAGGCCAGGGAAGTCCGGCGGGGATGTTCCGGTGCGGTGGTCGTGGAGGTGGTAGAGAGAGGGACTTGAGAAGTTCCGGTGGGTGATCTCAGAGGAGAGACTGAAGGAAATGTATTTTTTTGGGAGGGTTTCCGGGCTAGGGAGGTGGTGATCGAAAAAATGACGGGCAAACCCCTCACCAACCGACTTTGCTGTCATCTCCACAGGGGTAGAATGGGAATTTGGAAGCGTGTGAAATATTTGTATTTTGTGGGCGGGAAGTTTTGCCGCTATGAGATTTTGAATTTGGCTACTGTCCAAGTATAATGATAAAAAATTGTGACACCGTACTAGTACCTCTGTTCAAGGCCGAGTGCAAAATCAAATCATCATCACGTTGAATATAGGTCACTACCATGATCATGATCTATCTTCTTAATCCCATTCAAAAATGCGTTTGAAATATTTCAGGATTGGTGGGAGATTTTGCCGCCCGACAGAGATTAAATTAAACCACACGTTCGACAATTCAAACTTGAGACCTTGGCTATGATACCATTTAAGTTCGAACTGATTCAAAAAAGGCTAGGCAATTAATTTATATAACATCCACAGGAACAACTACCAAGTTGATCCCAACCGCAGATAAATGCATCCACCAACAAAAGTCTGAACGGTGCCTTAATCTAAGGAAACATTTCACAAGACCAATGTACTCACTATGTTAGTGTTCATCTCCAATTATCTATGGCATTTTCTTAGTCTTTGGGAGATTATAACGAACTTGATTGGCCTCGTGCAGTAGGGCATCACATGCTTCTAATCTCGATCTCAACATGTCAACTTTTGTTCTTAGCATAGCTGTTGCAACTCGTTCTACTTGGAGTTGTTCCTCCAAAACTTGAGCAGAGAAAGACTTGGACTTGGGCTTCAAAACCCAGCATTTCGCAGGAAAGAGTTTTTGGTGATATCTTTATCTTTCCCGGGTTTTGCCATCTCAAATTTCATATTAGCCAGACAAGTTTTGAGTTGTGTAAAAAGAAAAGTTATTACAGAGAAAAATGCAGATGGTAGATTTAATGTGTACGAACTACTTTTAATCATACAAGTTGACATGCCTGACTATAATAAGGACCATCTATCTTGCTAGCAGGCATAATTATTAATGGGCTACCATGTACGGGTCTTCGAAGAAACAACCTTTATTGCATTACGAGCAGAAAACAGTTCACACGTGCGCTCAGATTCAAATTTTCAGCATGCAGTCGATTTATGGTTTAATTGAAGTACACATCAGGATATTATTTCACACAAAATACAGCAGCCACATGGAACATATCTAATTTTAGTACAACAACAAAATTTGCAATTATTACAGACCACGAAATTTTGAACGAAATTTTGAGCAGTAATTAGTTACAGCATTGGCATCAGCAGTCCACTTGACTGAACAACAGAATCAAAGTTTATTTAGACACCTTCAATTCCCAGACACATCACAACTGGCTTACCATGACAAGTGCATAGGAGATTCTTTAGAACATTTTCTGTCAAAGTTTGCCTATTTTTCAATTCATGTATCTCTTGGCGTGTCTTGGCAATTAATTCATCAGCATCTTTGTTTTCCCGCCCAAATATATCAACTGCCTCTTGGAGTGCATCCCCGAAATCTCTTTGTGCCGGATTAAGTTGACCAATAGATACCATGGGCCTATGCGAGCAATATGCACTCTCACTGCTGCTTTGTGAAACATCAATACTTGAGGCATTGGCCCTTGCTTCTGGCATTGTAGCTTTATTTGAAGCCTGAAATTTAGATAAAACAAGTTACAACATCATATGATGCAATAAAAGACCTCCAATTTCAAGAACATCATTGAGCTGATATAACATAGCAAGCAATCCAAAATAGAGCCTCGTACATCTATTTCTTCTGGAATGGTTGGTGTACTGGACTCAGTGGACCAATGAGAGCACGTGCCACTGTCACTGTTGCTCTGTGAAATGACCGCAACACTTGATAAATGGGTTGTCCCTACTGACATTACAGCTTTGTTTGCAGGCTGAAACTAAGACAAAACAAGTTAAAATGCAATACAATACAAGGCAAACAAACAGCATTGTTGACATAATTTTGAAAGAACCATGGGCAGATACAACAAAGAAACCAGTTAAGCCACATGCCTCTTAGAACAAACCAAACTAGATCATGGCGATGATGTATACAATGAACCAAGCAACTAGACATCATGTGCCCAATAACGAAGCCAGGTCACTGCACAGAAGAAATCTAGCAAATAGCCAAATACAGTCAAAAGATGTGCATGTTGGATTTGATACAATTAGGAAAATAATGTATGATTGATTTAAGCATGACTCAGATAGTGCCTTCGACATCGCAGAAGGTCAATGCAACAATTAATTGTATGGCTTGTATGAAGTGCCATAACATTTAAATTAAGCATAACGAGGCATTGCTTAATCTGAGAACTGAGTGCTAGCTCAGTGGCAAGGCTTGCGAGTGCGCAGCCAGCCCACCCGGGTTCGAGTCCCAACAGGACCGAATTAAACGGGGTGTTATCTAGCGCGTATAAATTCGCTGCTAGAGAGGTCTCATCATCTATCTCACAACGTATAGACAAGGGAGGGAATCTTCCTACGTTGGTCAACGTTTAGGCAATGCTTAATCTTGAATTCATGATCAAACTCAAACAAAAAAGGGCATATAACAAGTAGCACCATGTGCATCATGTATAATAGATTACTAGAAACTGAATGAAGCAATTGAACATGGAGCGTATTATATAAACAGCCAGATCATTTGAATATGGATATACCACATCATGTCAATGGGACTCAGAAAAACAAAGCTAGACATTTAAACAAGTAATATAACTATTTTTTCACCATGTTTCAAGTAGAATAGGAAGCTAGGTTAGGAATAAAGCAATCATGTTTCAAGTAGAATAGGAAGCTAGGTTAGGAATAAAGCAATAAAAAAACACGAAGTGCATCATTTCAGCTAGGATCATTTCTATCAAACTTCATGCACTAGCCATGGAACAACAGGCAAACTCAATGAAGCAACAGGCAAAAAATTAACATAATAGAATTTCAGGACTTGTATTAACATAGCCAAATCATGTAACTTATACCCAGGCATGCCGGATGCCAGATGGGTCAAAGGCAGTGTGCAATGTTCCATATGGTCATTGTTTATATTTTATTAGATTCCATTAGGCAACTTAGGTAGTGCAACATACAGAAAATGATGCAATTGAACTATGCACAGGAGGTAAATTAACATTCCAAAAAAAACAGGGAACTTACGTGAGCTTTTTTTTGAGTCACACGGACCTCATCGGGTACTTGGACAGAAGAACCTGGTGCCTCACTGTTTCTCCTCTGCATGAAGGAGAGGCCAATTGTAAACAGAAACAGGATCCAAGATATAGAAGTTTGCATTAAGCAATATACAAAAAACAGCAGGTACTTACATGATTATAGGCGAGCTTTACTCTACGTTTATGAGTGTAAGATGTGCCTGCTGCACGTGTAATAACAACAAACAGTTACGAGTCACGGCTTTGCTATAATTAAATTGACACCAAATAGTAGTAGAAGCATTATGACGTGCATAAACATGTAATACAGGATCGCAGAAAGATATCAAACATGATGTAACTAGAGCAGTAGCCTACGGCCAAATAGTGAGAAATTGTAATCGTGTCAATTGTGGACTTGTATAGCCTACCCCAACTTGTTTGGGAATAAAGGCTTTGTTGTTGTTGTTGTTGTTGTTGTCAATCGTGGACATGTAGAGCATTCAACGGCTCATGATTGGTGGCTCATATTTTGTAGAGTTTCAGCGAATGGGTGGGTTAGGTTACTCAGACCACCACACTGTGTATTTATATCATCTGAGTTAGGGTTACAATACTACTGGACATGGGCCTCTATGGGCCTCACACTGGATACAATATTACTACAGCGCTACTACTAAACTCACTCATGGTCCAACACACCCCCTCAAGATGATCATGGGTAAACAACCATGGCCATCTTGCAACAACAACATGACACATATGACAACTACCAGTAATGAACATTCAGCATAACTCCTAGGATACATGACAACATTGCACTTTCCATCATCTTGTCATCTCGATTCATCTCTTCATCAGCAGCGAAGATATCCAGCTTCAACCATCTGGGATACGCACAACTCCTAACCATACACGTCCTCAACAACCCCGGCTGCCTCACCACACAAGTTCCGCAGAACCATCCACACTCGCCTCAATGTCCTCAGCCTCTCTTCTCCACTCTGCCCGGCCACTGACCTCTTCCGTCTCTCCCACAAACCCCCAGCCAACTCCTGCCTCAACCATCCACTCCTCAAGCACCCATGCCTATCCCCCGGTCAGGCCTCAACCAGTCTCACCTCAGGCACGCATGCCTTTCCCCTGGACATATCCACAACCATCACCATCACCACTAAACCGCAGCCTCATCAACTCCATCACGACTCAACCGCAGCCTCATCAACTCCATCACCACATATCCTCACAGCCTCACATCTCCATTTTCTCCTCACTTCCACTCGGATGGCGCCTCGTCTGCGCGCCCTGGCCAACCTGGCAGACCGCACCTGGCCACATCGACCGGCTCGCGCTGGTCAACGTCCAGCACCAACCTCCGGCTCCGCCCTGCGCTCAAAGGCTCGCCCCACTCCGCACGCCTCCAACTTCTGCCCCTCACACGGATCCAGATCTCTCTGCCACGGATTCACTTCCTCTTCTCTCCTTTCTAAACCAAAACGATCTTCACCCTCTTCTTTCTCCCCGCGCGAGCAGCCGCCGATCTCACACAGCTCACATCGCTGTGTGTGATAGCCGCAACCCACGCAGAGCACCTGATGCGGCCTCCCGCCGCCTGGATTTCTACATCTCAACGGTGGGTTTTGTGATCAAAGGAAGAACTTGTTTGGTACTGTTTGTGGCGGCTAGCAGGAAGGAAACCTAGGCTCTGATACCATGTAGAGTTTCAGCGAATGGGTGGGTTTGGTCACGGAAAAACATACTTATGCGTCGTGTTTAAACCTAAAGGATGAGGTGGTTATCAACGAAAGCACTTGTAAGTTAGAAATATAGCACGAATTCAGAAATACAGTCAGCTGCAATACTCCTAACAGAACAAAACGCGCAGGGATGTCTGGTTACCTATTTCTGGGCGGCGTTTAGACGTGTTCCGCGTTCTTACGGGTGACGTGGAGGTCGGCGAGGGGACTGCTGTTGCGGTGGGTGCCGGGGAAGCAGATCTTGGGGGGTCGGAGAAGGACATGCTGGGCGGTCGATGAAGTGTTCAGCGCGCCGGCCGAACTAGAAGGTCGGTGAAGCAGATGATGTGCAGTGCACGGGGGCGTCGGTGTCGGCGAAGCTGGTCAGGTGCGGTGGTCGATAGAGTCGGCGAACGAGATACGGTGCGGTGGACGCCGGAGTAGGTGCGGATCAAGCGGATAGGGCAGCCTCGGGGTTTGAAGCCGTGGCAGCTTGAACGGCGAAGTGCGGCGGTGATTTTCCGGTGCGGCGGCCGGGAAGGTCTGGAGGTAGGCAAGAGGGGCGGTTTCTCTGAGGGCTTGCGGGCGAAACTAGGGCGAAGCTGGGCGATAGAGGAGTAGAAGGGAATTTCGCAGTCCTTCTTTTGAGGAAAAAAATATTCGCAGATCTGAAACTTTGCGGCGCGAGATATTTGGGCGTTGGCGGGGAATTTTACCGCTCGATGATATTAAATTTTGGCTGCAGTAGGTTTTTTTTTAGAGTATGTAATAATAATAAATAGTAGGCCCTACTAGTACTGTACGTCTGTTCAGGAATCCAAGGGGGTAGAGGTAGAGGTATAGATATATAGACAATATAGAGATATAAGAAATGGCGGGGGCTAGCGGAAATGCACTTTGCCTCATAGGAGCATATGCTCCCATTATGTGAATCCATATTTCAAAGTGTCAAAAAATTCTAAACTAAAATTTTACATGTATATCTAGACATTTTATGTTGGTACACAAGTTTTCTCACAAAAAAATTATGTGGCTCCTGTAAAAAAGACAAATTTTGATGTTGTAACACGACTACGTACAGTACATTTTTTGCCTTTTTTTACACGCCACACAAAATGTCGTTTTTCCACGAAAACTTGTGAACGAACATATGATGTCACAATGTATACCAAAAAAATTAACATTTATATAATTTTTTTTAATCATTTTCTATAATTGGTGCATATGCACGCGTGTGCCAAAACGCCACCTCCGGGGGCTAGGAGTTTCTAAACTTCTTATGGCACATCAAATAAAATGTTGTTCAATCAATAATAATAATGTGCTTATGATTGTTACTCCCTTCCACCATGAATAAAGTCCACATCGGTTTCGTGTCAAACTTTGACTCGAGATTTAGGTACCCACATGATAGTGCTAGTATCATAGCTAGTATCATACACATTGGTCCCACAAAAATGTTGATGTGGCAGCTAATTAAGTAGGAGAGAGGAGATTAGTGTAACATAGGTAGATACTGTATCATAGCGCAAACAACGAGAAAACTTAATGCTAAACAAATCTTGTACACAAATTTGCATTGAGATTCTAAAAAATAATAAATGTAGCATTACTATGATACTACTCCATGATACTACCCACTATAGAAATAGTATGACCAGCCTAATTTTATGACATCCGCAAAATATACCATTGGAAAGTTCATCGAAACAAGCATCCGATGATATAGTTTTGAATGACATGCAACTCATAATTGGCGGGCCCAAGTATTAGTCTAAGTTTGCCTCTGAAAACAAATATGGTTCCTCAAATGGAATAATAAGTGGTCCGATTCGGCCGGACGAGGTGGAACGGGTGACTGTCACACGCTGATTAATTAAGTTTAGCAATAATTAACCAAGTTTAGCAATAATTAATCAAGTTTAGCACTACTTAATCAAGTTTAGCAAATAATTAATCGAGTTTAGAATAATTAATCGGGTGCATCGAAGTATCCGATGATATAGTTCTGAATGACATGCAACTCATAATTGGCGGGCCCAAGTATTAGTCTAAGTTTGCCTCTGAAAACAAATTGGCATTGTACTCTAGGACAAAGGGAGACTACTCACAATGGCAATATCATAAGTAGTATCATGCACTACATGCATGCAAAATGTTGATGCGTCATATCAGTTAATGATGAAAGAGACGATAGTGGTATCATAGGTAGATATCGTATCATAGCATGTAGAACTAGAAAAATTACTGCCAAACAAATCTTGTACACACTTTTGTATTGAGATTCTACAAATCACTAAATACATGTAACATATTATACTACTACATGATGATACTATGGACTGTGAAAATAATATCGTACATTAGTATCATATGCATGATACTATTATATGATACTCCCCATTGTGACTAGTCTAATAATAACAATAGTACTCAAATTTGTCTTGTCCCTCGGGTGTTTAGAAGTATATGTTCGGTCCCTCACGTATTTAAGAATTATGTTTGGCCCCTCAACTCTAATGTGGTCAAAATTGAGCACTTGAACACTTAGTTAGGTCTAGCAATGATAAAAACTTGATTGGTCTGTTTATTATTTGTTCTGTGGCACGGCGGCAAAGCATTTTGCTAAATCTCAAGCACACATAGTTGGGGTCCATTAGAGGGACTAATTAAATCAAAGTACAATGGATTATAAAAGCAGGTTTTATCATTGATTAGCTTTGCAACGGCCTATCAACTGTAAGTGTTGCATGTGTTCTAAAGAACTATGTTCATCGTCACAGATCAAGAGGAGTACGCAGTGGAGGACGCACAAAACAACCGTAGGCCAGGTGGGCACACCTTACTAATTTTCTTTTTTCCACTTTATATGTGATAATTTTTTACATAAATAACTAACTAAAACATTTTAAAATAGGGTGGGCCATTCAACCCAAACACCATGTTGCGTACGTCGCTGAGGGTAAGGGGTTTCATCTTCGTTCTATGGTATGAGTATGTAATGCGCGTGATACTCATCGAAGACAATATATATAGCAGACATCACATCAGATGAGCCTATGGATAAAAATGGGCCAAATCATATCTACTAGTGCACAAATGAAGTTAAAAATAGGTCAACCTTCATTAAACCGATACTACTTAAAAGACCATTGTTTGACCTAAGTAAGCGTATATATGAGGTCAGTAATACTAGTCACAATGCATAGTATCATATATAAAAGTATGGTGTGTATGATACAATTAATACTACATGTTACTATGTCAACGATGCATGGTATCATGTACTAGTATCATAATCTTCTTATATTAATTGATTTGTAGAATCTCAATGCAGATCTATGTACAAGATTATTTAACATTAAATTTTCTAGTACTACGTGCTATGATACGGTATCTACCTATGATATTATAATCCTCTCTCTCATCTTTAATTGCAGTGCCACATCAGCTTTTTTGCAAGCATGAGATGCATGATAGTGTACTACCTATGATACTCCCATTGTGGGTAGTCTAAGGGGGCAATGTTAGACCTAATTAAGTGTTTGAGGTTAGTTATGGACCGCTGTTATACCTAATTGTGTTTGAGGTCAGTTAGGGACCTTATTATACATAATTAAGTGTTAGAGGTGAGTTCAAATAATAATATATAGTTGGGGTCTAAAGTTCACCAACGTATGCAACACACGAGCTGCCAAATGTGTACTTAATTAACCCTATTAGGGAAACACAAGATTATCTCATTCAACAAAATATTAGGAAAGTGTATCACAATTGTATTTATCCCTTATCTCTCTCATGTTAACCGAGACAAGAGTTCGTTCTAGGTCAGCTCTACGACAATTAGCGTCGCATGGGTGGTAACATAGGTGTGCAGTTGCGAAAGTTTTTTCCCAAGTTGTCGACTTCCTCAATCCACACTTAATATTTGTGCATGTGGGCCTAAGTATATGGTACTACTTAGTTCTATTCCTAGTATATATGTTGGGTGACTTAGAAAAATCATACTTCGTACATGATTCCTTCGAAAATCCTTTAGGGCTTCTTTGATTCATATTAGGTTGGTATAAGATAATAGGATTTAGATCTTATAGGAATATTTCCTACACTAGTAGTTTGATTCATATGAACATATCCAATAGGAAATAATCCTATAGGAATCATCAAGTAGTGCAAATCCTAGTATAGGATTAAATATTTGGTCCTACCTCATGGAAAAATTCATTTGGCGCAATCAAACGCAACTCATCTTATTATAGGATTTAACTACACATGTCATCCCAAATCCCAATCCTACATTCCTACTCCTATGATTTCCCTATCCTGTGAATGAAAGGAGCCCTTAAAATCAAACTATCCCGCACCTCGTCGATTCGTATAAAACCGACTCTAGCCAACAACTCTTCGCCCGACCTTTCTTCTTCACCATCAGGCCACCATTCCTCTGGAAAGGAACCATTCCTTACTAAAATCTTCTTGTGCCACCTCCCAGTTTAAAGGGCCTAGCATACACACCTACATCATCAATGCCCCGCGTACTTATCCGCACCGCCTACAGCTCTGCACTCCTATGACCTATCCATGGCTGGGCAGTCAAAAAAAGCTGCGTCACCTGGGAAATCAACAAGCCACGCAAGCAAGTCGCAAGCATCATAAATTCCGAATCAATGCCTAGCTACAGTCTACCTGGCCTCCTCCCAACTCATTGTCCTTGAGGCCTTAACAAAGCCTTCTAAAAGGGTTTTATCAAAATATTCCATATGGATTATGCCTAGCTACAGTCTACCTGTGCAACTCTCCTGCACCAACAATTGCATTGTCACTTGAGGCCTTAACAAAGCCTTCTAAAAGGGTTTTATCAAAATATTCCATATGGATTAGTAAAAAAACGCACCTGCTAAAGATTCATATATGCCCCTAGGTTAAAAATATGCATCTCAAATTTGTATGGATACATATGTATCTCTGACTAAAATGCATGTATCAAGACATAAGTGAGACACCTATATATTTTCAAACGGGGATGTAGTAGTAGATTTTTTGGGTCATGTGTTGGCAATAAAAAATGGATTCCCCATTTCATCTGTGCACAAGGAGGGCAAAACGAGTGGTCTTTTGTGAAGTGTCTCTACCAATCTACAACCACTTCAATTTTCACATGTACGCTAGACCCTGAAAGATGTCCAAATCAAGTTGCAGTGTTTTATCTCGATCCACATCTACATATGGTTTTATAATTGAGCTTTATCCTAATGAATTCAAAATTAAACTGTATGAGTTTGCTTGTTTTTGTACCCACTTGGGAAGGGTTCATGCAGGATCTGTAGCGAACTTTCTTGTGAAGACATATTTTGGCACATACTGTATGTGAATCTTCTCACGGCCATCAACTTTGAATACTCAAGTTTTTTACTCCTATATATGCAAAATGATATCAGTGTACCATTTTACTTATTCACAATGTTGGCAAAAAATGTATTTTTATGCCCATCTATTTCCATTTTTTGATTTCTTTTTTGAATTTTCATGCCCATTTGTAGATTTGACCAAGATTTAAACAAGTTTAACACATGAAAAATGAAAAGGTAAGCATGGATCCTTCTTAGACACTCTAAAATGAAGCTTTTGGGAGGTTCTTGAAATTTCCAAGTTTGAAACCCAAAACCACTTCTTCTCTTCATGTTTGACTACATAAGATAGAGTTTAGGGTTAGGGGTAGATACATGATTTTTTCTTGTTTGAATATGTCTAGACCTTGTTTATCAACTTTAATACTTACTATATGACATAAGAAGACTATGTGCTTTGGTTTTTCATTTTTTCTTTTTTTATATTTTATGCCCATTTGAATCTTGGTCAAATCCTAGGTTTGACCAGGATTTAAACAAGTTTAAAACATGAAAATGACTCTTCGTGCTTGACTTCTTATTCACTCCAAAATGAAGCTTTTGGGAGGGTTTTTGAAATTTCCATGTTTGAAACCCAAAACGACTTCTCTTCGTGCTTGACTTCATAAGATAGAGTTTAGGGTTAGGGGTAGATACATGATTTTTCTGGTTTGAATATGTCTAGACCTTGTTTATCAACTTGAATGCTTGCTATATGACATCAGAAGACTATGTGTTTGGTTTTTATTTTTTTGAATTTGTTATGCCCATTTGAATCTTGGTCAAATCCTAGGTTTGACCAAGATTTAAACAAGTATAAAACATGAAAATGAAAAGTAAGCCTGGATCCTTCTTATTCACTCCAAAATGAAGCTTTTGGGAGGGTTTTTGAAATTTCCATGTTTGAAACCCAAAACGACTTCTCTTCGTGATTGACTTCATAAGACAGAGTTTAGGGTTAGGGGTAGATACCGGATTTTTCTGGTTTGAATATGTCTAGACCTTGTTTATCAACTTGAATGCTTGCTATATGACATCAGAAGACTATGTGTTTGGTTTTTGTTTTTTGAATTTGTTATGCCCATTTGAATCTTAGTCAAATCCTAGGTTTGAATATATATGTCTAGACCTTGTTTATCAACTTGAATGCTTACTATACATATGACATAAGAATGCTATGTGCTTTGGTTTTTCATTCTTTTGATTTTTTCTGAATTTTTAGGGCCATTTGAATCTTGGTCAAATCCTTGGTTTGACCAAGATTTAAACAAGTTTAAAACATGAAAATGAAAAGGGAAGTCTGTATCCTTCTTAGTCACTCTAAAATGAAGCTTTTGGGATGTTCTTGAAATTTCAATGTTTGAAACCCAAAACGACTTCCCTTCATGCTAGACTTCATAAGATCGACAGGGGGTAGATACATGATTTGTCTCGTTTGGATATATCTAGACCTTGTTTATCAACTTGATTGCTTACGATATGACATAAGAAGACTATGTGATTTGGTTTTTCATTTTTCTGATTTTTTTGAATTTTGTGCCCACCCATTTGTATCTTCGTCAAATCCTAGGTTTGACCAAGATAATTTAAACAAGTTTAAAACATGAAAATGTAAAGGGAAGCATGTATCCTTCTTAGTCACTCTAAAATGAAGCTTTTGGGAGGTTTTTGAAATTTCCATGTTTGAAACCCAAAACCACTTCTCTTCACATGCTTGACTTCATAAGACAGAGTTTAGGGTTAGGGGTATAGATACATGATTTGTCTGGTTTGAATATGTCTAGACCTTGTTTATCAACTTGAATGCTTACTATATGACATAAGAAGACTATGTGATTTGGTTTTTCATTTTTCTGTTTTTTAATTATTTTTCTGCCCATTTAAATCTTGGTCAAATCCTAGGTTTGAACAAGATTTAGACAAGTTTAACACGTGAAATTAAACGAATAAGTAAGCCTTGATCCTTCTTAGTCACTCCAAAATGTACCAATTGATAGTGTTAACTTTGCTTCATGGAAAAAATAATGTCATGTAAATGAGTTAACTTGGATTTCCTACCCTTGAATCCATAGGAAACTTTGTTCTAATGCACTATAATAATCAACCGAGTTTTTACACCAACAGGTGTCACTTACGTGTGGTGCCCACGCGTGTGGTCCCACACTTCAGTGAGCACAAGTCACGTGCAATAGGTACGCCAACTCCAAGCCATCTTCTTTGTCAAGAGAAGACGCATCAGGATGCGTATTGGAAGTCTGTGGGTCCTTCTGGATCCTTCGGTTGTCCCTCTCACAAAAAAAAACAAATCTCTCTCATTCTCGGCCTCGCTCGACTCGCTCGCTCGCTCGCACCTCCTGCTCACTGACAAACCCTGCACAACAGTCAACATCATCATCATCACCCGAAAAAGGGGAGACACCATAATGCTCTGCCTTTTTTCTCTCCTTCCGAGTTTCACTCGACGGGCAAACGCACATCTGCTGCATAGTAATAATAAAAAGGTAGTAGAAAAATCGATATACGAATCTATAATTAAATAGGTTAAACTAGGGTTTTGCCTAGTACTACAGATCAAGGTTCAAAAAATCCAACTACGGGGTTCGAACAACACGATTCTAATCCAAGAATTTTTTCGACCTCATCCAAGTGGCCTCAAACTATAGGGTTAGCATCTAGTGCAGTATGTGTGAAAATGTATGCACTATGTGTGCTATAACTTGTATGTCTTTCAAATTTGAACCAAATTTGAATAAGTTTGAAATATTTGAAATGGGGCTTTTGGCTTAAACGTTTGAAACTCAAAACGACTTCTCTTCATGCTAGACTTCATAAGACCGAGTTTAGGGTTAGGGGTAGATACATGATTTGTCTGGTTTGAATATGTCTAAACCTTGTTTATCAACTTTAATGCTAACTTCTCAGTCACTCTAAAATGAAGTTTTTGGGAGGTTTTTGAAATTTCCATTTTGAAAAAAACCACTTCTCTTCATCTTGACTTCATAAGACAAAGTTTAGGGTTAGGGGTATAGATACATGATTTGTATGGTTTGAATATGTCCAAACCTTGTTTATCAACTTGAATATGCTTACTATATGACATAAGAAGACTATGTACTTTGGTTTTTCATTTTTCTGATTTTTTTTAATTTTCTGCGCATTTGAATCATATCTTGGTCAAATCCTAGGTTTGACCAAGATTTAGACAAGTTTAACACGTGAAAACGAGTAAGTAAGCATGGATCCTTCTTAGTCACTCTAAAATGAAGCTTTTGGGAGGTTCTTGAAATTTCCATGTTTGAAACCCAAAACCACTTCTCTTCATGATTTACTTCATAAGAGACAGAGTTTAGGGTTAGGGGTAGATATATACATGATTTTTTGGTTTGAATATGTCTAGACCTTGTTTATCAACTTGAATGCTTACTATACATATGACATAAGAATGCTATGTGCTTTGGTTTTTCATTCTCTTTTTGAATTTTTTCTAAATTTTTAGGCCCATTTGAATCTTGGTCAAATCCTTGGTTTGACCAAGATTTAAACAAGTTTAAAACATGAAAATGAAAAGGGAAGTCTGTATCCTTCTTAGTCACTCTAAAATGGAAGCTTTTGGGATGTTCTTGAAATTTCCATGTTTGAAACCCAAAACGACTTCCCTTCATGCTAGACTAGCTTCATCAGATCGACAGGGGATAGATACATGATTTGTCTGGTTTGGATATATCTAGACCTTGTATATCAACTTGAATGCTTACGATATGACATAAGAAGAGACTATGTGATTTGGTTTTTCATTTTTCTGATTTTTTTGAATTTTGTGCCCACCCATTTGTATCCTCATCAAATCCTAGGTTTGACCAAGATAATTTAAACAAGTTTAAAACATGAAAATGAAAAGGGAAGCATGTATCCTTCTTAGTCACTCTAAAATGAAGCTTTTGGGAGGTTTTTGAAATTTCCATGTTTGAAACCCAAAACCACTTCTCTTCACATGCTTGACTTCATAAGATAGAGTTTAGGGGTTAGGGGTATAGATACATGATTTGTCTGGTTTGAATATGTCTAGACCTTGTTTATCAACTTTAATGCTTACTATATGACATATATAAGAAAACTATTGCTTTGGTTTTTCCTTTTTCTGATTTTTTTAAAATTTTGATGCCCATTTGAATCTTGTCAAATCCTAGGTTTGACCAAGATAATTTAAACAAGTTTAAAACATGAAAATGAAAAGGGAAGAATGTAGCCTTCTTAGTCACTCTAAAATGAAGCTTTTGGGAGGTTTTTGAAATTTCCATGTTTGAAACCCAAAACCACTTCTCTTCACATGCTTGACATCATAAGACAGAGTTTAGGGGTTAGGGGTATAGATACATGATTTGTCTGGTTGAATATGTCTAGACCTTGTTTATCAACTTTAATGCTTACTATATGACATATATAAGAAAACTATTGCTTTGGTTTTTCTTTTTCTGATTTTTTTTAAATTTTGATGCCCATTTGAATCTTGTCAAATCCTAGGTTTGACCAAGATAATTTAAACAAGTTTAAAACATGAAAATGAAAAGGGAAGAATGTATCCTTCTTAGTCACTCTAAAATGAAGCTTTTGGGAGGTTTTTGAAATTTCCATGTTTGAAACCCAAAACCACTTCTCTTCACATGCTTGACTTCATAAGACAGAGTTTAGGGGTTAGGGGTATAGATACATGATTTGTCTGGTTGAATATGTCTAGACCTTGTTTATCAACTTTAATGCTTACTATATGACATAAGAAAACTATTGCTTTGGTTTTTCATTTTCTGATTTTTTTGAATTTTGATGCCCATTTGAATCTTGTCAAATCCTAGGTTTGACCAAGATAATTTAAACAAGTTTAAAACATGAAAATGAAAAGGGAAGCATGTATCCTTCTTAGTCACTCTAAAATGAAGCTTTTGGGAGGTTTTTGAAATTTCCATGTTTGAAACCCAAAACCACTTCTCTTCACATGCTTGACTTCATAAGACAGAGTTTAGGGGTTAGGGGTATAGATACATGATTTGTCTGGTTTGAATATGTCTAGACCTTGTTTATCAACTTTAATGCTTACTATATGACATAAGAAAACTTTTGCTTTGGTTTTCTTTTTCTGATTTTTTTGAATTTTGATGCCCATTTGAATCTTCTCAAATCCTAGGTTTGACCAAGATTTAAACAAGTTTAAAACATGAAAATGAAAAGGGAAGCATGTAACCTTCTCAGTCACTCTAAAATGAAGTTTTGGGAGGTTTTTGATATTTCCATGTTTGAAACCGAAACCACTTCTCTTCATGCTTGACTTCATAAAGAGTTTAGGGTTAGGGGTAGATACATGATTTGTATGGTTTGAATATGTCCAAACCTTGTTTATCAACTTGAATATGCTTATGTGCTTTGGTTTTTCATTTTTCTGATTTTTTTAATTTTATGCCCATAAATCTTGGTCAAATCCTAGGTTTGACCAGGATTTAAACAAGTTTAAAACATGAAATGAAAAGATAAGCATGAAAACTTTTGCTTTGGTTTTTCATTCTTTTGATTTTTTCTGAATTTTTAGGGCCATTTGAATCTTGGTCAAATCCTTGGTTTGACCAAGATTTAAACAAGTTTAAAACATGAAAATGAAAAGGGAAGTATGTATCCTTCTTAGTCACTCTAAAATGAAGCTTTTGGGATGTTCTTGAAATTTCAATGTTTGAAACCCAAAACGACTTCCCTTCATGCTAGACTTCATAAGATCGACAAGGGGTAGATACATGATTTGTCTGGTTTGGATATATCTAGCACTACAAGAAAAGTTCTGATAGACAACGTCCCAAAATCGTCAACTAAGGGGCATTTTTCGTCGCCTATGGGCCTAACCCGACGATATGGGTTCCGTTGTCGAAACTGCGTCAGGCAAAGTCCAACGACGATTTTTTCGGTCCGTCGCGCTTGGGCGCCCTTCCGCCACGGAAAATCGGACCGTTGCGGAAGTGTTTTCGGGAGCCCGTTGACTGCTGACGTCATGCAAACTGACACGTGGCAGACGCCGTTAACTGCCAGTTAACGGCGTTAACCGGCTGAAACCCCGTGGTAGATGGTAGGCCCACACGAGGCCTGCCACGTCTTAAGCGGGCCGGGCCAGATGACATAGTTTGACCGGTCAACTATATAGCTGGGCTGGTCCATTAGTTAAGTGGGCCGGGCCTAACCTCTAAGGTTGACTGGTCAAAACTTAAATGGGCCGGCCCATTTAACATGTGGGGTCCACCTTACAGCAACTGGGCCGGCCCAAGAAGCAAGTGGGCCGGGCCAAAAACACAGGTGGGTCCCACTTTCCTGTTAAAAGGCCGGCCCATTTAGTGTGTGGGGTCCACCGTATAGCAAGTGGGCCGGCCCAACAAGCTAGTGGGCCGGGCCAAAAACACAGGTGGGTCCCACTTTCCAGTTAAAGGATCGGCCCATTTAGTTTGTGGGGTCCACCATATAGCAAGTGGGCCGGCCCAACAAAATAGTGGGCCGGGCCAAAAACACAGGTGGGTCCCACTTTCCTGTTAAAGGGCCGGCCCATTTAGTATGTGGGGCCCACCATATAGCAAGTGGCCCGGCCCACCAAGATAGTGGGCCGGGCCAAAAACCAGGTGGGTCCCACATTCTGTTAATGGGCGGCCCATTTGGTATGTGGGGTCCACCATACAGAAATGGGCCGGCCCAACAAAATAGTGGGCGGGCCAAAAACACAGTGGGTCCCACCTTCCACTTAAAGGGCCGGCCCATTTACCATGTGGGACCACCATAGAGCAAGTGGGCCGGCCCAACAAGATAGTGGGCCGGCCCAATAAGCACAGGTGGGCCCCACTTTCCTGTTAAAGGGCCGGCCCAACTATGTGGGGTCCACCATATAGCAAGTGGGCCGGCCCAACAAGATAGTGGGCCGGGCCAAAAACACAGGTGGGTCCCACTTTCCTCTTAAAGGGCCGGCCCATTTATTATGTGGGGTCCTCCAAAAAAGCAAATGGGCTGGCCCAACTAATTAGTGGGCCGGCCCAGTAGTTGGTGGGGTCCACCTTAAAGCAAGTGGGCCAGCCCAATTAGTGTGTGGGGTCCACCGTAAATCAAATGGGCTGGCCCAAGAAGTAAGTGGGCCAGCCCGTTTAGTTGCTGTTTATATGCCGGCATAATATGCGCTTTAGGATTTTGCGGGCAGGCACATATGTGATTTCGCTTAATTGGGCCGTTTAAGGGATGGGAATTCGTGATTTAGATACTGAGAATATTTACGCAGCATTGATTTCTGTCGGATAGCCTCACTTACCACAAGCACCAAAGAAAAAATGCGCGAAAGAACTATAAAAACTAACTAAATATTACATCAGCTGCAAGGCATTGAAAAAAATATTACAGAACCCAGAGAAATTGAATGGTAATTAAACCTAGCAATACAATGAAGCGATCCGGCAATCTTTTAAGTTGTCCATGCAGCACCTATATCTGAAACAAAGACATTACAAGTTAAGACAACAACAATGGAAAGGCAAAGACACTACAATATTGTTTGGCAAAGAATTTGGAACTCATCATTTCGTCGTTATAACAAGATCATTGTAATGCGCACAATAAGCAAACAAAGAGTGCATGCCGCATACCAACAGCCAATATAACAGAGCATGTTAGAATGAAACAGCAGACTTACTACTGTCGAGTCCCATGCAAACCAACATGTTCAGGGAGTACAAAATTGGCATGAACAACATAGTAGCAGGCTATAAATTTTGTAACAACGACTGAGCAAGATGAAGTTATGATGGCTACATCTACAGAGCAGGGAATGTAAACCAAAAATAGAAGTTACGATGGCAAAAGCTAAAGAGGAGGGAATGTGAACCAACATGTGCCAAGTGCAATTACTTCATTTTGGCCGTGAACTAAATAATACTCCTGAACTTATAGTGAAGGGGATGCAAATCAAGATGTTTCGGGATATAAACTTGTAATGAGCAACACATGGAGGATAGTTAATGCTGGAGCTTAGGATGGACCAGATACAAAATATAGTGGGATCACCTGTGAACTTGTATAAGAGGGAATGCAAACCAATATGTTCAGCTTTCCATATGTGAGCGTCATGCCAAGTCAGAGAAACAAGTCAATAATGCAGCTTTTGAAGAACAAGATGGCACGCAAAATTATTATCTAGTAGTATGACAAGTTTATTTGTACTACAGGCTAGATAGCAGAGTGATAGCATGCCAAACTAAGTCCTTACTTTGTTAGCTTACAATGAACTAGATACAAAACAATGGCATCACCTGTAGTACAGGGAATGCAAGCCAACATGTTCATGGAGTAAAAAATTGGCACAAACAACATAGTAGCAGGCCATAATTTTTGTAACAACGACTGAGCAAGATAAAGTTATGATGGCTAGATCTAGAGCAGGGAATGTAAACCAAATATAGAAGTTACGATGCCAAAAGCTATAGAGCAGGGAATGCGAACTGATACGTCTCCAACGTATCGATAATTTCTTATGTTCCATGCTACTTTAATGATGATACCTACATGTTTTATGCACATTATATGTCATATTTATGCATTTTCTGGAACTAACCTATTAACAAGATGCCGAAGCCGATTGCTGTTTTCGCTGTTTTTGGTTTCAGAAATCCTAGTAAAGAAATTCTCGAATTGACGAAACTTTCGCCCGTGGTCCTATTTTTGCAAGCTTCCGAAGACCGAAGACCTAACGAGTGGGGCCACGAGGCGGCCAGGAGGGAGGCCGGCGCGGCCCCGGTGCGGCTGCGCCGACCACCCCGGCTCCTCGTGTGGCCCCCGCGTTGACCCTCCGCCTACTTAAAGCTTCCGTCGCGAAACCCCCAGACCGGGAGCCACGATGGAAAACCTTCGAGACGCCGCCGCCGCTCCCATCTCGGGGGATTGGAGATCGCCTCCGGCACCTGCCGGAGAGGGGATTCATCTCCCGGAGGACTCTACACCGCCATGGTCGCCTCCGGAGTGATGAGTGAGTAGTTCACCCCTGGACCATGGGTCCATAGCAGTAGCTAGATGGTCGTCTTCTCCTTGTTGTGCTTCATTGTTGGATCTTGTGAGCTGCCTAACATGATCAAGATCATCTATCTGTAATACTATATGTTGTGTTTGTCGGGATCCGATGGATAGAGAGTACTATGATTATGGTGATTATCAATCTATTGTTTATGTGTTGTTTATGATCTTGCATGCTCTCCGTTATTAGTAGAGGCTCTGGCCAAGTTTTTGCTCTTAACTCCAAGAGGGGGTATTTATGCTCGATAGTGGGTTCATGCCTTCATTGAATCTGGGATCGTGACAGTAGGTTCTAAGGTTGTGATGTGCTGTTGCCACTAGGGATAAAACATTGATGCTATGTCTAAGGATGTAGTTGTTGATTACATTACGCACCATACTTAATGCAATTGTCTGTTGCTTTGCAACTTAATACTGGAGGGGGTTCGGACGATAACCTGAAGGTGGACTTTTTAGGCATAGATGCAGTTGGATGGCGGTCTATGTACTTTGTCGTAATGCCCGGATTAAATCTCACTATATTTATCATATCATGTATATGCATTGTTATGCCTTTCTCTATTTGTCAATTGCCCGACTGTAATTTGTTCACCCAACATGCTATTATCTTATGGGAGAGACACCTCTAGTGAACTGTGGACCCCGGTCCTATTCTTTACATAGCATACAATCTACTTGTTTTACTGTTTTCTTTGCAAACATCTTCCACTCGATACGTTTAATCCTTTGTTACAGCAAGCCGGTGAGATTGACAACCTCACTGTTTCGTTGGGGCAAAGTACTTTGGTTTTGTTGTGCAGATTCCGCGTTGGCGCCGGAATCCCTGGTGTTGCGCCGCATCACATTTCGCGACCATCAACCTTCAACGTGCTTCTTGGCTCCTCCTGGTTCGATTAAACCTTGGTTTCTTTCTGAGGGAAAACTTGCTTGTGCGCATCATACCTTCCTCTTGGGGTTCCCAACGAACGTGTGAGTTACACGCCATCAAGCTCTTTTTCTGGCGCCGTTGGTGAGATCAAGACACGCTGCAAGGGGAGTCTCCACTTCTCAATCTCTTTACTTTGTTTTTGTCTTGCTTTATTTTATTTACTACTTTGTTTGCTGCACCTAAACAAAACACAAAAAAATTAGTTGCTAGTTTTACTTTATTTATTGTCTTGCTCTCTATATCAAAAACACAAAAAAATTAGTTACTTGCATTTACTTCATCTAGTTTGTTTTATTTACCGTTGCTAAAATGAATACTCCTGAAAATACTAAATTGTGTGACTTCACAAATGCAAATAATAATGATTTCTTATGCACACCTATTGCTCCACCTGCTACTACAGCAGAATTCTTTGAAATTAAACCTGCTTTACTGAATTTGGTTATGAGAGATCAATTTTCTGGTGCTAGTTCTGATGATGCTGCTGCCCATCTCAATAATTTTGTTGAACTTTGTGAAATGCAAAAGTATAAAGATGTAGATGGTGATATTATTAAATTGAAAGTGTTTCCTTTCTCATTAAGAGGAAGAGCTAAAGATTGGTTGCTATCTTTGCCTAAGAATAGTATTGATTCATGGACTAAATGCAAGGATGCTTTTATTGGTAGATATTATCCTCCCGCTAAAATTATTTCTTTGAGAAGTAGCATAATGAATTTTAAACAATTAGATACTGAACATGTTGCTCAAGCATGGGAGAGAATGAAAACTTTGGTAAAGAATTGCCCAACCCATGGACTGACTACTTGGATGATCATCCAAACCTTCTATGCAGGACTAAATTTTTCTTCGCGGAATTTATTGGATTCAGCTGCTGGAGGTACCTTTATGTCCATCACATTGGGGGCGGCTACAAAACTTCTTGATGATATGATGATAAATTACTCTGAATGGCACACGGAAAGAGCTCCACAAGGTAAGAAGGTAAATTCTATTGAAGAAACCTCTTCCTTGAGTGATAAGATTGATGTGATTATGTCTATGCTTGTGAATGGTAGATCTAATGTTGATCCAAATAATGTTCCTTTAGCTTCATTGGTTGCTCAAGAAGAAAATGTTGATGTGAATTTCATTAAAAATAATAATTTCAACAACAATGCTTATAGGAACAACTCTGGTAATAACTATAGGCCATATCCTTCTGCTAATGGTAATGGTTATGGTAATTCTTATGGGAATTCTTACAACAATAATAGGAGTGTACCCTCTGGTCTTGAAGCTATGCTTAAAGAATTTATTAGTACACAAACTGCTTTTAACAAATCTGTTGAGGAAAAGCTTGATAAAATTGATACTATCGCTTCTAGAGTTGATAGACTTGCCTCTGATGTTAATCTTTTAAAATTGAAAGTTATGCCTAATAATGATATTGATAATAATATTACTACTACAGCAAATGCCATCCAAGTTAGAATTAATGAGAATATAAGATTAATGGCTGAACTGCGTGCTAGGTGGGATAGAGAAGAAAATGAAAAACTAGCTAAAGAGAATAATGTAGCTAAAGTTTGGACTATTACCACCACTAGTAATGCTAATTCTCCACATGTTGCTGCACCTCCTACTATCAATGGTAAAATAATTGGTGTTGGCAATGTTTCTACTCCTAGTGCAAAGCGTACAAAACTGCCTGAAATTGCTAAAACTGCTGAAACTGCTTGTGATAAAACTGCTGAAATTTTTTCCAACCTTGGGAATAATGATCCCATTGCTGTAGCTCATAATGATTTAGATTTTGATGATTGCCACATCTCTGAAGTTATAAAGTTCTTACAAAAACTTGCTAAAAGTCCTAATGCTAGTGCTATAAATTTAGCCTTTACAAAACATATTACAAATGCTCTCATAAAAGCTAGAGAAGAGAAACTAAAACTTGAAACTTCTATTCCTAGAAAGTTAGAGGATGGTTGGGAGCCCATAATTAAAATGAAATTCAATGACTTTGAATGTAATGCTTTATGTGATCTTGGTGCAAGTATTTCTGTTATGCCTAAAAAGATTTATGATATGCTTGACTTGCCACCATTGAAGAATTGTTATTTGGATGTTAATCTTACCGATAATGTTAAAAAGAAACCTTTGGGGAGGATTGATAATGTGCACATTACGGTTAACAATAACCTTGTCCCCGTTGATTTTGTTGTCTTGGATATCGAATGCAATGCATCTTGTCCAATTGTGTTGGGAAGACCTTTTCTTCGAACTGTTGGTGCTGTTATTGATATGAGGGAAGGTAATATTAAATATCAATTTCCTCTCAAGAAAGGTATGGAACACTTCCCTAGAAAGAGAATGAAGTTGCCTTTTGATTCTATTATTAGAACAAGCTATGATGTTGATGCTTCTACTCTCGATGTTACTTGATTTGCACTTTCTGCGCCTAGCTGAAAGGCGTTAAAGAAAAGCGCTTATGGGAGACAACCCATGTTTTTACCTACAGCAATTTTTTGTTTTGTTGAGTCTTGGAAGTTGTTTACTACTGTAGCAACCTCTCCTTATCATGTTTTTGTGCCAAGTAAAGTTTCTATGTCAAAGTTGATGTTATATTTGGGATCGCTGCGCAGAAACAGCATTGCTGTCTGTCACGAATCTGGGCACAGTTCCCTGTAGAAAATTCGACAAAATCTGCCAATTTACGAGCGTGATCCTCAGATATGTACGCAACTTTCATTAGTTTTGAGTTTTTCCATTTGAGCAAGTCTAGTGCCAACTTTAAATTCGTCTTTACGGACTGTTCTGTTTTTGACAGATTCTGCCTTTTATTTCGCATTGCCTCTTTTGCTATATTGGATTTATTTCTTTGATCCACTAATGTCCAGTAGCATTATGCAATGTCCAGAAGTGAAAATAATGATTGTGTCACCTCTGAATGTGTGAATTATTAATGATGCACTAACCCTCTAATGAGTTTGCTTGAAGTTTGGTGTGAAGGAAGTTTTCAAGGGTCAAGAGAGGAGAATGATATACTATGATCAAGAGGAGTGAAAGCTCTAAGCTTGGGGATGCCCCGTGGTTCACCCCTGCATATTTTAAGAAGACTCAAGCGTCTAAGCTTGGGGATGCCCAAGGCATCCCCTTCTTCATCGACAACATCATCAGGTTCCTTCCCTGAAACTATATTTTTATTCAATCACATCTTGTGTTCTTTACTTGGAGCGTCGGTTTGTTTTCGTTTTTGTTTTTGTTTGAATAAGATGGATCCTAGCATTCACTTTGTGGGAGAGAGACACGCTCCGCTGTTGCATATGGACACATGTGTCCTTAGGCTTTACTCATAATGTTCAAGGCGAAGTTTCTTCTTCGTTAAATTGTTATATGGTTGGAATTGGAAAATGCTACATGTAGTAATTCTAAAATGTCTTGGATAATGTGATACTTGGCAATTGTTGTGCTCATGTTTAAGCTCTTGCATCATATGCTTTGCACCCATTAATGAAGAAATACATAGAGCTTGCTAAAATTTGATTTGCATATTTGGTTTCTCTAAGGTCTAGATAATATCTAGTATTGAGTTTTGAACAACAAGGAAGACAGTGTAGAGTCTTATAATGTTTACAATATGTCTTTTATGTGAGTCTTGCTGCACTTGTTCATCCTTGAGTTTGCTTCAAATAACCTTGCTAGCCTAAACCTTGTATCGAGAGGGAATACTTCTCATGCATCCAAAATCCTTGAGCCAACTACTATGCCATTTGTGTCCACCATACCTACCTACTACATGGTATTTCTCCGCCATTCCAAAGTAAATTGCTTGAGTGCTACCTTTAAAATTCCATCATTCACCTTTGCAATATATAGCTCATGGGACAAAATAGCCTTAAAAACTATCGTAGTATTGAATATGTACTTATGCACTTTATATTTTATTAAGTTGCTTGTTGTGCGATAACCATGCTTCTGGGGAACGCCATCAACTATTGTTGAATATCATGTGAGTTGCTATGCATGTCCGTCTTGTCTGAAGGTCTATCATTTTAGTGGTTGGAGCATGCAAAATTGTTAGAGAAGAACATTGGGCCGCTAACTAAAGCCATGAATCATGGTTGAAGTTTCAGTTTTGGACATATATCCTCAATCTCATATGAGAATAATAACTTTGCTACATGCTTATGCATTTAAGAGGAGTCCATTATCTGTTGTCCATGTTGTCCCGGTATGGATGTCTAAGTTGAGAATAATCAAAAGCGAGAAATCCGAAATGCGAGCATTCTCCTTAGACCTTTGTACAGGCGGCATGGAGGTACCCCTTTGTGACACTTGGTTGAAACATGGCATGCAAAGATCCGGTAGTCCAAGCTAAGTAGGACGAGGTGCGGGCACTATTAGTATACTATGCATGAGGCTTGCAACTTGTAAGATATAATTTTCATAACTCATATGCTTTATTACTACCGTTGACAAAATTGTTTCATGTTTTCAAAATAAAAGCTCTAGCACAAATACAGCAATCGATGCTTTCCTCATTGAAGGACCATTCTTTTACTTTTATTGTTGAGTCAGTTTACCTATCTCCTTCCACCTTAAGAAGCAAACACTTGTGTGAACTGTGCATTGATTCCTACATACTTGCATATTGCACTTGTTATATTACTTTATGTTGACAATATCCATGAGATATACATGTTATAAGTTGAAAGCAACCGCTGAAACTTAATCTTCCTATGTGTTGCTTCAATACCTTTACTTTGATTTATTGCTTTATGAGTTAACTCTTATGCAAGACTTATTGATGCTTGTCTTGAAGTACTATTCATGAAAAGTCTTTGCTTTATGATTCAGTTGTTTACTCATGTCATTACCTTTGTTTTGATCGCTGCATTCATTACATATGTTTACAAATAGTATGATCAAGATTATGATGGCATGTCACTTCAGAAATTATCTTTGTTATCGTTTTACCTGCTCGGGACGAGCAGAACTAAGCTTGGGGATGCTGATACGTCTCCAACGTATCGATAATTTCTTATGTTCCATGCTACTTTATTGATGATACCTACATGTTTTATGCACATTATATGTCATATTTATGCATTTTCTGGAACTAACCTATTAACAAGATGCCGAAGAGCCAGTTGCTGTTTGCTGTTTTTGGTTTCAGAAATCCTAGTAAAGAAATATTCTCGGAATTGGACGAAACTTTTGCCCAGGGTCCTATTTTTCCACGAAGCTTCCGAAGACCGAAGACCTAACGAAGTGGGGCCACGAGGCGGCCAGAGGGAGGCCGGCGCGGCCCGGGCCCTGGCCGCGCCGACCTACCCCATGGGCTCGTGTGGCCCCGCGTTGACCCTCCGCCTACTTAAAGCTCCGTCGCGAACCCCCTGCGGGAGCCACGATACGGAAAACCACTCGAGCGCCGGCCGCAATCCCATCTCGGGGATTCGGAGATCGCCTCCGCACCCGGCGGAGAGATTCATCTCCGGAGGACTCTACACCGCCATGGTCGCCTCCGGAGTGATGAGTGAGTAGTTCACCCTGGACCATGGGTCCATAGCAGTAGCTAGATGGTCGTCTTCTCCTTGTTGTGCTTCATTGTTGGATCTTGTGAGCTGCCTAACATGATCAAGATCATCTATCTGTAATACTATATGTTGTGTTTGTCGGGATCCGATGGATAGAGAGTACTATGATTATGGTGATTATCAATCTATTGTTTATGTGTTGTTTATGATCTTGCATGCTCTCCGTTATTAGTAGAGGCTCTGGCCAAGTTTTTGCTCTTAACTCCAAGAGGGGGTATTTATGCTCGATAGTGGGTTCATGCCTTCATTGAATCTGGGATCGTGACAGTAGGTTCTAAGGTTGTGATGTGCTGTTGCCACTAGGGATAAAACATTGATGCTATGTCTAAGGATGTAGTTGTTGATTACATTACGCACCATACTTAATGCAATTGTCTGTTGCTTTGCAACTTAATACTGGAGGGGGTTCGGACGATAACCTGAAGGTGGACTTTTTAGGCATAGATGCAGTTGGATGGCGGTCTATGTACTTTGTCGTAATGCCCGGATTAAATCTCACTATATTTATCATATCATGTATATGCATTGTTATGCCTTTCTCTATTTGTCAATTGCCCGACTGTAATTTGTTCACCCAACATGCTTTTATCTTATGGGAGAGACACCTCTAGTGAACTGTGGACCCGGTCCTATTCTTTACATACAATCTACTTGTTTTACTGTTTTCTTTGCAAACATCTTCCACTCGATACGTTTAATCCTTTGTTACAGCAAGCCGGTGAGATTGACAACCTCACTGTTTCGTTGGGGCAAAGTACTTTGGTTTTGTTGTGCAGATTCCGCGTTGGCGCCGGAATCCCTGGTGTTGCGCCGCATCACATTTCGCGACCATCAACCTTCAACGTGCTTCTTGGCTCCTCCTGGTTCGATTAAACCTTGGTTTCTTTCTGAGGGAAAACTTGCTACAGGGAATCATACCTTCCTCTAGAAGTTACGATGCCAAAAGCTATAGAGCAGGGAATGCGAACCAACATGTGCAATTACTTAAAATTGGCCATGAACTAAATAATAGCAGGATGTTACTATAATACCTACAGTATAATTTTTGTAACAACGACTGAGCAAGATAGAAGTTATGATGGCTACATCTACAGAGCAGGGAATGCAAACCAAAATGTTCAATCGCTTAAAGTTAGCAATGAAGTAGAAAATAGCAACGTGTTACGGTCATAGCTAGGAATGAACTAAAAGAGCTTCAGACAAACAAGCATCTGAACCCAGAACATGGCGCTAAAACAAGGGACTTACATTAGGAGAAGCACTCTGTGGGAGTCACAGCAGATCTTCCTGGGGTTGATAGATCCGGTGATGAAGTACGCTACATGTGCTACTTGGGGTTGGAGAGACGGCCATTACACTTCATGATTACTCATCTCATCTGCAAAAACGTAACGGCGCATCGTTAGCACAAACAGGTTCCCCCAAGATTAAACAAGAACTTGCAGGCAAGCAATAGAAAAGCGACAGTAGAAGAGTTTAGATCAT
This sequence comes from Lolium multiflorum, assembly GCA_030979885.1. NCBI lineage: Eukaryota > Viridiplantae > Streptophyta > Magnoliopsida > Poales > Poaceae > Lolium > Lolium multiflorum. The sequence goes on along the minus strand of CM061752.1, from coordinate 94,528,968 downwards.
GCACGGCGCCGGTGAAGCAGATCCGGTTCATGCACAGCGGTGTCGGTGAGCAAGATCCGATGCGGTGGACGACGGATCCGGCGAAGCGGCTCCGGTGGGGTGGACGATGCCGCAGCTGAAGCGACTGCGGTAGACTGCTAGATGAGCATATGGTTTCGAGGTTCGGCGGGGATGATCCGGTCCGGTTGATGACGGCGTCGATGAAGCGGCTCCGGCAGGCAGCCGGATGACGAGGATCGCGAGGGCTCGGGTAGGCCAGGGAAGTCCGGCGGGGATGTTCCGGTGCGGTGGTCGTGGAGGTGGTAGAGAGAGGGACTTGAGAAGTTCCGGTGGGTGGTCTCAGATGAGAGACTGAGGGAAATGAATTTTTTTGGGAGGGTATCCGGGGCTAGGGAGGTGGTGATCCAAAAAATGACGGCCAGACCCCCCCACCAACCGACTTTGCTGTCATCTCCACAGGGGTAGAATCGGAATTTGGAAGCGTGTGAAATTTTTGTATTTTGTGGGCGGGAAGTTTTGCCGCTATGAGATTTTGAATTTCGCTAAGGTACAAGTATAATGATAAAAAATTGTGAGACCGTACTAGTACCTCTGTTCAAGGCCGACTGTAAAATCAAATCATCATCAAGTTGAACATCGGTTACTACCATGATCATCATCGGACACAGATCTGGTGACATGCACCTGAAATTGGTGCATTCGTTGCAAAGTATAATGCTAAAAAAATTAGTGACCGTACTAGTACTTCTGTTCAAGCCCGAGTGCAACATCAAATCATCATCACGTTGAAAATTTGTTACCATGATCATGATCTATCTCTAAATTTGGCGCATCCGCTAAATCTGGCAAACTATAATGATAAAGAAATTGTGAGACAGTAGTAGTACTTCTGTTCATGGTCGAGTGCAACATCAAATCATCATCACGTTTAAAATTTGTTACCATGATCATGATCTACCTCTGAAAATGGGCGCATCCTCTAAAACTTGCAAAGTATAATGATACAAAATTGTGAGACCGTACTAGGACTTATGTTCAAGGTCGAGTGCAACATCAAATCATCATTACATTGAAAAGTGTGTTACCATGATCATGATCTATCTTCTAATTTGGCGCATCCGCTAAATCTCGCAAAGTATAATGATAAAAAATTGTGAGAATGTACTAGTACTTATGTTCAAGGCCGAGTGCAGGATCAAATCATCATCACGTTGAAATTCGTTACAACGATCATGACATATCTCTAAAATTGGTGCATCCGCTAAATCTCGCAAAGTATAATGATAAAAAAAATTGTGAGACTGTACTAGTACTTGTGTTCAAGGCCGAGTGCAGGATCAAATCATCATCACGGTGAAATTTATTACAACGATCATGACATATCTCTTAAATTGGCGCATCCGCTAAATCTTGCATGTGGCGCATCTCAGTGCGGAGCAACAGGCCGGTGCTATCAAGGTTGAGGCGTCAGTAGCGTCATCGGGCTCTCCTTTTTTGATAGATCTTCTACATGGCGCGGCGCACCGCCCGTCGAGAAGCAGTCACATGTGATACCGAGGTGGAGACGTCGCCGGCATCCTCGAGGCGCGGCCGCCCTTCTATGAGCCAGCGTCGACTCAAGGTATATATGAATCCATGCGTTGTCGCGCCCCTTCTTCCGATGAAGTGGGGTGCCTTAGATTTATTGTTCTTCTCTTACGATTATTTCGAGCCGAACATGTGTGCTCTTTCTCTGAATATATTGCTTGAAAAGCTAACCAAGTTAATTAAATTCACTTCGTTCTTAATCTTGCGTGCTAATTCTGTTATTTTTGCTGACAGTGGTGCGCGCAAGGAGATTTATTTGTGGGTGTGCTGAGCTGTTAGGCCTAAGTCGAAATCCTCAGCTTAACGAGGCCTCAGCTTAACACATAAAAAAGGTGTTCAATCTCGCCCACAATGTCCTTTTCTTTCCTCTTCCTTTATTGGAACTTGTTTTGCAGACAAGGAAAGTGGCACGTGTAATGTGAGTAAAACCCTCTTAGCCAAAATCAGCTACAAGCAAGATTTTCTGTATTGTAGATGCCCCAATTGACTCTAATCCCCAATGTAGTCTTTTTTTATGTCAGTATAGACTTCTTTACATGGCATGCATTTGCCTAATGAGCAGCATTGTATTGCCATTCTAGCCAACCTGATCGATATGTCAAGCTTCATGCACGAGATGCCATGTTTAATTTACTCCCTCACTCCGATCCATATTTCTTGGTGTAAAATGAATGTGAATCGAAGGGAGTACTTTTCTTAGATACTAGTAGTACTATACCATTTCAAAAAAAAATACTAGTACTACTACATCACAAATGCATCAAAAGAGTACTACCATCACAAGACCACCACGGTTGTACTAGTAGAGTTTAATGCTGAACTTCCAAAGGGAATAAGATTACACATATGAACTTTAAACAGGACCAGGAGCATGAGGGCCAGCAGCAGGGGCGTTGACTGGGAACAAGCCAGGCAAGACGTAATTCTGGAGGAAGAGGCCATATGCTGCGTGCTTGGCCTTGGTTGCAGGGCGGTGCTTCCCCGATGTACTTAGGCCTACACCCGTCGCATGCTGGATCAGGCTGCGGATGTCCTTCTGGAGGATTTTGCCACAGAATGGGCAAAATAGCTCCCCGCGCTTGCGGAAACGAATTTCACCACCCTTCAGCCGCTTCAGAACGTAGCGGCTCTTCTGGTCCCTGCGCTCCTTGTTGTCGTCCATGTCATCAGAATATTCCTGTGAATTATAAAGTACATAATAATCAGGTGCTTAATGACAGATCGAATAAATACTGCACTATCATAAGCAAACCTTAGAAACCCTAAAATTAAATGTGTAGAACAAGTAAATGGCAGAAGAAATCATACTAAATCACGAGAAAACCCTATGAACAGCAATGAACATAAGCCACAACAATTGCAAGTCCACTAAGTATGAACACATAAATTAATTATATGACAAATCAAGCCAACTACATGGCAGATTAGTCGAAATTAAACTAGAATCTGATCGTACGAATCGTAGAATCAATTACATCTACAAGAACAAGGTAGGAGATCAAATCAATCAAGAACCAGGTTCGTGCAAACCACGTGAACAGTAATATGACACAAAAAGGATCGGGACAGTTTCGGTAAAAGAGCAGTACCTCCTCGTCGTCACCCTCGACATCCTCCTGGAACTGAACGTTTGGGCCGAAATCGTCGAAGGGGTCGAGGTCCGCGTCCAGCACCGGGTCGAGGAAGACCTCGCCGTGGTGGCCTGCAACGCCTTGCAGATCTTCGGCGGGAGCAACGGCGTTGCTATCCACCTTCTCCTCGACGGCCAGGACGCCCGTTTCGACCGAGGTCGAAGAATCAGACAAGCAGAGGAGACGAGCGGCCTGGGTACCCGGTGAAGCCTCACCCGCCGCGACGGCCACTACCGCAGAGGCATCCTCTGCGCGAGCGGCCGCCGATTGCTCCGCCTCGTACGCAAGACCTTTCTTCATTCGACACAAGGGGAGACAAAGAATACTTGTAAGCCTTAACAGCGGAGTTGTCAATTCAGCTGCACCTGGAAACAGACTTGCTCGCAAGAGTTTATCAGTAGTAACAGTTCTATGGTAGTGGAAATAGCGGAATAACAGCAGCAGTGAAATAAAGACAGCAGTAGTGATTATGGTAAACAGGATTAAAATACTGTAGGCACAGGGACGGATTTAGCGGGCGTTGCATGGATGAGAGAAACTCATGTAACAATCAAAGCATGGGCATTTGCAGATAATAATAAAACGGTATCCAAGTACTAATCAATCAATAGGCATGTGTTCCATATTTAGTCGTACGTGCTCGCAATGAGAAACTTGCACAACATCTTTTGTCCTACCAGCCGGTGGCAGCCGGGCCTCTAGGGAAACTACTGGATATTAAGGTACTCCTTTTAATAGAGTACCGGAGCAAAGCATTAACACTCCGTGAACACATGTGATCCTCACATCACTACCATCCCCTCCGGTTGTCCCGATTTCTGTCACTTCGGGGCCATTGGTTCCGGACAGCGACATGTGTATACAACTTATAGGTAAGATCATAAACAACGAATATCTTCATGAAACAATAACATGTTCAGATCTGAGATCATGGCACTCGGGCCCTAGTGACAAGCATTAAGCATAACAAGTTGCAACAATATCATAAAAGTGACATCTACGGATACTAGGCACTATGCCCTAACAATCTTATGACTATTACATGACCAATCTCATCCAATCCCTACCATCCCCTTCAGCCTACAGCGGGGGAATTACTCACACATGGATGGGGGAAACATTGCTGGTTGATGGAGAGGCGTTGGCGGTGATGGCGGTGAAGATCTCCTCCAATTCCCCGTCCCGGCGGAGTGCCAGAACGGAGACTTCTGGCTCCCGCGACGGAGTTTCGCGATGTGGCGGCTTTCTGGAGGGTTTCTGGCGATGTCGACTTCTCCCCGTGCGTTTTTAGGTCGAGGCGAATAAGTAGTCCGAAGGGCGTCGGAGGCCGGAGGGGGCCACACCATAGGGCCGCGCGGGCCCCCCCTGGGCCGCGCCGCCTTATGGTGTGGGGCCCTCGGGCCTCCACCTCCTTCGCCCTTCTGGCTCCGTCAATATTTTGGTAAAATAGGGCCATCTGAAGAAATTCGAGGATTTTCCGAAAGTTGGATTTCTGCACAAAAACGAGACACAGAGCAACTGCTGAAAACAGCGTTAGTCCGTGTTAGTTGTATCCAAAATACACAAATTAGAGGCAAAACAATAGCAAAAGTGTTCGGGAAAGTAGATACGTTTTGGACGTATCAACTCCCCCAAGCTTAGCTTATTGCTTGTCCTCAAGCAATTCAGTTAACAACTGAGCGATAAAAGAACTTTCACGAACACATTTGCTCATATGATGTATATATTCTCATGCTATGGCTAATACTTAAGCAGTTCATAATGAGATACATGCAAATAAGATCATCCAACGGCTATGTCAATCATGGAGAAGTACCAACAATTAATAATAAGCATCATGAATCATGTATGTAAGCAAGATTGCAATGTTCATAAGAGAATATGGTAAAGTGGTATCTCGCTTGCCTGTATTTGATCAGCAAAACATAAATGCCGAGGCACCTCTTGAGTTCATAGAAAGACTAGAAGTAGTGATTGTCAAAGATAAAAGCATCAAAGTTATACCACAATCAATCATATTTTGAGACAAGCATATTATACTAAGAATGACAGTTGTGCTCTCAAGATAGTGCTCAAAGAAAGAATGGAGACACAACATAAAAGTAAAAGATTGACCCTTCGCAGAGGGAAGCAGGGATTAACATGCGCTAGAGCTTTTCATTTGTAAAGCAGGAGTAAAATTATTTTGAGAGGTGTTTGTTGTTGTCAACGAATGGTAATGGGTACACTAACTCCCTCATCAACCGGACTCACAAGAGCGGCTCCCATTTATTTATTTTTGGTTGGCACTCCTTCCAACCTTTCTTTCACAAACCATGGCTAACCGAATCCTCGGGTGCCTGCCAACAATCACATACCATGAAGGAGTGCCTTTTTATTTAAGTTTTATTATGATGATGACACTCCCCCCAACCTTTGCTTACACAAGCCATGGCTAACCGAATCCTTCGGGTGCCGTCCAACAATCACAAACCATGGAGGAGTGTCTATTTAAGTTAATTAATTCGGGACTGGGAATCCCATTGCCAGCTCTTTTTGCAAAATTATTGGATAAGCGGATGTGCCACTAGTCCATATGAGAGTCCGTCAAAAGTAAATGACAAGGTCGAAAGCTAAACACCACATACTTCCTCATGAGCTATGAAACATTAACACAAATTGAGAAGCATTTTGAAGGTTTTAAAGGTAGCGCATGAGAATTTACTTGGAATGGTTTGAAATGCCATGCATAGGTATTTATGGTGGACACTTTTGGAACAACTTGGTTTCAGGTGTTTGGAAGCACGAGCGGCGTTCCCGCTCAGTACAAGTGAAGGCTAGCAAAAGACTAGGGAGCGACAAATCAAGAGAGCAGTAACTGTCATAATCATGCTTGCGGCAAAATAAATTAACGGAGGCATAAAAGTGATACAAGAACTCTGAAGCAATATAAATCATCGAGGCTTAATTGACTTTTGTTCAGTCATATGCATGCGTGAGCATGTGCCAAGTCGATATAAATGAGTTATTCAGAGGAGGATACCACAATGCCATACTTACTTATGAATAAAACAATGCAAGCAAACATCCATGACATGCTACTCATATTAATAAATCGGAACCAAACATGAGAGATCATGAGCTACTAGACTTTCTCAAATAACATATACCTCACATGAACCAACTAAGCATGCTCATATGGATGAGTATATGTACAAAAATGAAAGCAAATAGAGTTCATACCAGCCTCTCACCACAATCAGATTGTCGTAGATCGTCATTATTGCCTTTTCACTTGTGTAGCTTGGATAATATAAAATGAAAACCACGCTCCAGCCACCGAAGACCATTGAACTCATGATGAACTTTACAAACCAAAGAAGAACAGCAAATATTTTTGGTGTTTTCGAATTAGAAATAAGAACGAAAGAAAACAAGCAAACAAAGCAAAATCTTTTTGGGTTTTCTCATAGCAAACTAACGATAGCAAATAAAGCAAACTAAGAGCAAGGTACCAAATAAATAAATGGTGAAGAGAAACAACAGAAATATTTTTGGTCTTTTTGTGTTTTAGGAAAGAAACAAAGTGAAAACAAAAGAATGCAAACTAACAGAAACACAGAAAAGCAGGATGACAGAAATCTGCCAAATCCTGACAGCAGTACAGAAATCGAATTTAACAAAAATCTTCCATTGCTCAGACCAAAAAGTGTTCAACTAATGAAAGTTAGATAACAACCTGGGGCACATGCTCAAAAATTGGCAACTCAAAATAACGTTCTGGCTGTGCGTACGAATTTTTTTGGTAACAGCACAGAATCTGTTTTTGGACAGCACTTCCCCAAATATCATCTCCCTCTCATTAGAAAACCACTCTAGAGACTAAACAAGTATGTACAAGTATCCAGCAACCATAATATGCAAAGAATGAGTGATGCCGGTATACCTCCCCCAAGCTTAGGCTTTTGGCCTAAGTGGAGTTCATTCCCACGGTCCCCATGAAGTGGTGTCTTCGTAATATGACGAAGAACGACCCGGTTCCATGTATGTGCTGGAGGAAACGTCGGGGTACGTGACGGTGTAGTCGTAGGAGGGCTCGGCGTTCTCGGAGTCATGTTGCTGGTGGAATTCTTGTATCTTCATATGCTCTTCCACCACCTCCTTTGTTAGCGACCATGATTGCCTGTCAATATTAAACAAACCCTGCTGGGGAAGAGGGATTTCTTTCTCGTTCCCGTCAGCAAACAACATTTTATAGACAATATTATCTATGGTGGAGTTAGTAGTAACAAAATGATGGCTCTTCATAGCAGCAATATCTAACTTCCTAGGGGTTAATGGTACATCATTAGAGTCAAGAGGAATATCTAGATGTGTTAAAATGCGCAGTGCAATAGTTCCTCCAAAAATAGGCCCCCTGCTAGACAGGCGGCGAGCAATAAGAGAACCAAGATGATAAGGTGTCTCTCCAGTAAGTGCAACATTCAAGAAAGCAAGATGGTAGCTAGAAATGTTACTAGTATTTTCTCTACCCAAAATGCTAGTACCAATGTAATATGCGAAATACTTAATAGCGGGGAGTTGAATGTTTCTTATCTTCCCTCGCTGGATGGTGCGGCAATCATCCCCGGTGATCCCTCGGTAGAGCTCCAACAAGTCCCGGGGGTTGTCATCAATCCTCCTTGCTGTACCTACAGGGGCAATACCCAATGCAAAACAAAATTCCTCCAATTTCATGGTAACAGGAATATCATAAATCTTGAATGCGACTGTCGGCTCATATTCCGTGTTGTGGAACTTGAAGCTCTCAACGAAAATCTTGGTGAGCCTGTAATATTGTCCCCTCTCGTCTCCCACGTAGGTGGCTAGGCCTGCCCTGTTGACGAGGGTGAAGAAGTCATCCAATAACCCTGCATTGGTTAGAAACTCATAACAAGGGAAGGATGAAGCATTAGGGGCCCCTTGGTCCTCCTCGGGCGCGAAGCTAGGCGCGATGACATCCTCATTGTAGGATCGCCTAATTTGAGTAGACGCCCTTGAGGGCCTACCGGTGCTGGTTGTTGCTTTCTTGAACAACTCTCCAAACTTGAATTTCTTCATCTTCCCCTTCTGAAATTTTCAACAATCATTATAAAATTTGATTTCAAGGTGTGTAATTGAAGGGAACTACTATAGGAACTTGCTAGAGTACTACACATGCATCAAAACTAATTTCTACCACTTAGAACAAGCATGCAAGCTCACTAAACATGTTATCTACAGCAGCAAAATATTCAAGATATACTCAACCAAATGAAATTCTAATTGGACAATCAAAGGAGTCACATACCAAGGAGTAAATGTGCCAAATTTCAGACAGAAATCTGGGCTGAGCAAGGAGATCGAAAAATCGCGAGTTCTTGAGCAGAAACACGAGTGAGAGAAACTTGGTACGAGTTTTTTCGGGAGAGAGAAGGTGCTGGGAGGAAGAGATGGTGTAGTGGGGCAAGGGGTGGCCCACACCACATGGTGGCGCGGCCCCCTTGCTGGCCGCGCCGCCCTATGGTGTGGCACCCCCTGGTGCCCCACAGGTCATCCTCTGGTGCTCCCAGGTGCCTCGTCGAAAAATAGGACCAACGGTATAATTTTTGTAATTTTTAGAGAACTTTGAAAAATGCACATTTCTGGGTATTAAATTAATGATTACTGCGCAGTAAAATGATTTCTAAAATCTTAAATGACTAAAGCATATTGCAAAATAAAAGTGCTACAGCAAGTAAAATAGGTGAAGGGAGAGAGAAAGAAAGAAGTGTTGTTTAACTCTCCTATGCAATAAAATATACTTGTTAACAAGGTTGATCAAGTCTTGCTACCAAATAAATTTTATATGACATAAGAAGAAATAAACCCCAAATCAATCATGTTACCTTATATTGAATTGATATGGATCCAATCACAAGAGTTTGATATTCTTCTTTAGGCTCATATACAGGACAATCAATGGATCCCACTTTGATAGTTTTCACATTAAAAATTGTATTGACTCCACATACTTTATCAATCCTCTTGGGAAAATAGACAGTGTGTTCCTTATTATCAACATTAAAAGTAACCATGCCTTTATTGCAATCAATAACAGCCCCTGCAGTATTAAGAAAGGGTCTTCCAAGAATAATGGACATATTATCATCTTCAGGCATTTCCAACACAACAAAATCAGTTAATATCAAGCAATGCTGAGTAACTTGAACAGGAACATTTTCACATAAACCAACAGGAATAGCAGTAGATTTATCAGCCATTTGCAAAGATATATCAGTAGGTATCAATTTATCTAAATCAAGTCTCTTATAAAGAGAAAAAGGCATTACACTAACACCTGCTCCCAAATCACATAGAGCAGTTCTAACATAATTATTCTTGATGGAACAAGGAATAGTCGGTATACCTGGGTCGCCCAACTTCTTTGGAATCTTACCATTGAAGGAGTAATTAGCGAGCATAGTAGAAATTTCCTCATTGGGGACTTTCCTTTTGTTAGTAACAATATCTTTCATATACTTTGAATAAGGAGGCAATTTAATAGCATCAGTCAAAGGGATTTGCAGAAATAAAGGTTTCATCCAATCACAAAATTTATTATAATGTTCCTCCTCCTTTGATTTTAGTTTCTTAGCAGGAAAAGGCATTTGCTTTTGAACCCAAGGTTCTCTTTCATTACCATGCTTCTCAGTAATAAAGTCTTCTTTAGTGTACTTTTTATTTTTAGCATGCTTTTCAGGTTCTTTTTCAATTTCTTCTTTATCAGGAGTATCATTCTTATCATTATCTTCATCATGTTCATTACCACTTTCAGTTTCAGCATCAGAAATAGAAATACTATTAGGATCATTAACAGGTTCAGAGGATTCTACAACATTCTTATGTTTCTTTTTCTTTTTCTTAGATGGAGCACTAGTTTTAATTGGTTGAGAATCTTGTTCAATTCTTTTGGGATGCCCTTCAGGATATAGAGGATCCTGGGTAGAAGCACCACCTCTAGTTGTTACTTCATAAGCATGTTTTTCTTTAGAATTATTTCCTAACAAGTCATTTTGCACTTTAGTAAGTTGATCAATTTGAGTTTGAACCATTTGAAAATGTTTAACAAGTATCTTAACATCATTGGAGGTTCTCTCCACAATACCATGCAATTCACTAATAGCTCGGGAATTTTCCATTAAATGATTCTCTATTCTCATATTAAAATTTTCTTGCTTAACAATATAATTATCAAATTCATCTAAACATTGAGCAGGAGATTTTGAATACGGAATATCTTCCCTAGTAAAGTGTTGAAGCGAATGTACCTCAATCATGGATGAAGGGGGAATTGTCTCACATATATCTTCTATAGGAGGTAAATTCTTCACATCTTCAGGTTTAATACCCTTCTCCTTAAGAGACTTCTTGGCTTCCCTCATATCTTCATCATTCAATTTAATCATACCCCTCTTCTTCACTATCGGTGTCGGGGTTGGTTCAGGTGTAGACCAATCATCATGATTCCGGCCTATTTTAGCCAATAATTCTTCAGCGTCGTCTGGAGTTCTTTTCCTGAAAACACAACCAGCACAACTATCCAGGTATGCCCTAGACTCAATGGTTAGTCCACTATAAAATATATCAAGTAAATCATTCTTTTCCAAATCATGGTCAGGCTGAGCTCTAATAAGAGAACAAAATCTAGCCCAAGCCTCAGGCAATTTCTCTCCATCTTCCTGGTCAAAATTATAAATTCTCTGCAAAGCAGCATGTTGAGCACTAGCAGGAAAGTATTTTCGAAAGAAAACATCACGCAAGTCAATTGGACTTTTAATAGAACCAGGAGGCAAATTATTATACCAAGTTTTAGCATCATCCTTTAATGAGAACGGAAAAATTTTAGCAACAAAATAAGTACGCATCTTGACATCATCAGAAAACACGCCACTAAGAGTAGATAACTCAGTCAGGTGTTCAACAGCACTTTCTTTTTCAGTACCACAAAAGGGTGTTTTCTCAACAATAGCTATATGAGATAAATCAAGAGAAAAATCATAATCTTTATCCCTAATGTTTATAGGAGATGTGGCAAATTTAGGATCAGGAGATGGTTTATATCTAACAGCATGTTCTGCAAGCAACTTTTTAATTTTTCTTGCATCAGTAGTAGCATTGCATTTTTCAATAAAATCATCATTAAGCTCCACATAATCTTCATCAAGATCATCACTAGAATATTCAACAGACTCAGGTGAATTAACAGGTGTAGCAACATTAGGAGTTTCAGTATTTTCAATTTGTCTAGACTTAGCAATTGTAGCATCTAGAAAAGATCCCAATGAACCACTATCATCAAGCACAGCAGAAACATTATCAATATTATGAGAATTTTCAGATTCAGCAGAAGTACCAGCACGCGAAGCATGTGGCGGTGAAACAAGTTTATCAATCACAGATGGTGAATCAAGAGCAGCAGAGGTACTCAGAGTTGTACCTTTTCTTGTAGTGGATGGTAATATGGCGATCTTAGTATCGCGAGGTTTACCCATAATGGAGAATTTGCAGCGAACAATATCAATCCAAGTGAACTTCCAAATAAAGCTATGCTCCCCGGCAACGGCGCCAGAAAATAGTCTTGATGACCCACAAGTATAGGGGATCGCAACAGTCTTCGAGGGAAGTATTACCCAATTTATTGATTCGACACAAGGGGAGACAAAGAATACTTGTAAGCCTTAACAGCGGAGTTGTCAATTCAGCTGCACCTGGAAACAGACTTGCTCGCAAGAGTTTATCAGTAGTAACAGTTCTATGGTAGTGGAAATAGCGGAATAACAGCAGCAGTGAAATAAAGACAGCAGTAGTGATTATAGTAAACAGCAGGATTAAAATACTGTAGGCACAGGGACGGATTTAGCGGGCGTTGCATGGATGAGAGAAACTCATGTAACAATCAAAGCATGGGCATTTGCAGATAATAATAAAACGGTATCCAAGTACTAATCAATCAATAGGCATGTGTTCCATATTTAGTCGTACGTGCTCGCAATGAGAAACTTGCACAACATCTTTTGTCCTACCAGCCGGTGGCAGCCGGGCCTCTAGGGAAACTACTGGATATTAAGGTACTCCTTTTAATAGAGTACCGGAGCAAAGCATTAACACTCCGTGAACACATGTGATCCTCACATCACTACCATCCCCTCCGGTTGTCCCGATTTCTGTCACTTCGGGGCCATTGGTTCCGGACAGCGACATGTGTATACAACTTATAGGTAAGATCATAAACAACGAATATCTTCATGAAACAATAACATGTTCAGATCTGAGATCATGGCACTCGGGCCCTAGTGACAAGCATTAAGCATAACAAGTTGCAACAATATCATAAAAGTGACATCTACGGATACTAGGCACTATGCCCTAACAATCTTATGACTATTACATGACCAATCTCATCCAATCCCTACCATCCCCTTCAGCCTACAGCGGGGGAATTACTCACACATGGATGGGGGAAACATTGCTGGTTGATGGAGAGGCGTTGGCGGTGATGGCGGTGAAGATCTCCTCCAATTCCCCGTCCCGGCGGAGTGCCAGAACGGAGACTTCTGGCTCCCGCGACGGAGTTTCGCGATGTGGCGGCTTTCTGGAGGGTTTCTGGCGATGTCGACTTCTCCCCGTGCGTTTTTAGGTCGAGGCGAATAAGTAGTCCGAAGGGGGGCGTCGGAGGCCGGCCGAGGGGGCCACACCATAGGGCCGCGCGGGCCCCCCCTGGGCCGCGCCGCCTTATGGTGTGGGGCCCTCGGGCCTCCACCTCCTTCGCCCTTCTGGCTCCGTCAATATTTTGGTAAAATAGGGCCATCTGAAGAAATTCCGAGGATTTTCCCGAAAGTTGGATTTCTGCACAAAAACGAGACACCAGAGCAATTCTGCTGAAAACAGCGTTAGTCCGTGTTAGTTGTATCCAAAATACACAAATTAGAGGCAAAACAATAGCAAAAGTGTTCGGGAAAGTAGATACGTTTTGGACGTATCCTCTGCGCGAGCGGCCGCCGATTGCTCCGCCTCGTACGCAAGACCTGTCTTCATGCTGCTGCGGTTGGAAACGAGGAAGTCGATGCCTCGGAGGTGCGGTGAGTTGATGGGAGGGGAGAGGACGAGCTCGCGAGAGACGATGAGGCCGATTATTTTATAGCCTCTGACTCTCTGTATCAGAATGGCATTAGTTGTGGACGCGAGAGACGATGAGGCCGATTAGTTGTGGACGCGTGAAGTCGTGCATGTACTCGATTCTCACGTATACCAATACTTCCAAACGTCATAAGTAATTCACAATCATTCAGAATAATATGAGACCTTAACATTTTATTGTTTGTGTCAGATATTGTCCATGAAAAATAACATCCTTCAAAAAATAAATCCCCTATGCCAATCCGGTCATGCCCGTCTACTCCAACTAGCTTCCTCGAGTAATTTGTCACCTTACATTCTTAAAATGAACCAAAATTTGGCACAGGGGCATCACATGGAAAATGATGTTACCATTCTCTCTTCCCATTTTTGTTTGAATTTTTCAAAATTGTCATGCCCTAACGGAAAAAATGTATGTTCCTTCTATGAAGCATGTATCAGAATGGCATTACCAAAACCTGGGGGTGGCGGGGCACATGGTGGTGTGATGATACATCACATTTGGACCACACAACACAATTTGGACCAACCAAAAAAATTCAACCACCCTACACAAACCCTGGTCAAAACTAGTTTGACCAATATTACAAAAGTTGTACATAATTCAGAAACAGTCAGAAATATACGAAGCATTCAGGAGTCAATACTGAAGACAAAGCAATTATGCCAAAAGACGAAGGCAGAGGAGGAACAGGTCTTGCTATATTGCACAACAAAGCCAAATTCAACTTTTCATCGATTCCAAAATTCTGGCTGCAATTAGCACACCCTGGTCTCCTGATGTCGCAATAGTTGGCTGCTGGGAGCGGAGACACTCGACTTCCTTCTTCAACTTATCGCACTCTGTGCGAACTTTCAAGTACTTCGTCTCGAAATATTGCGCATGTTCAGCATGCAACTCCACTTCCTGTTGAAAACTTTCACAGTCACAGTTGCAATCACACTGACCAGCCTTGTCAGTGACCACACTCATCGGTGGCTGGGCGCGTAGTTCCTCGACTTCCTTCTTCAACTTCTCACACTCCACGAGAACGTCTGAGTACCGTTTATCAAAAGAAGATTGCATGGAACGGGCATTCTCCTTCGATATGGCACGATTTAAAATGCACCTGCCCACGAGGTGGCGGATTTTCTTATGAAGGATGATGTTGTGGCCCTTGATCTGGTCCAGTTTCGCGGAGAATCGTGTTATCACATCCTGCATTGCAAATTCAACAGCAATGAAGTATGCAGAGTGCAGATGAGGGGGGAGAAATAAACAAATGGAGTGCCAACCTCTTCAATATGCCTGAGAGCTGCAAAGTCCTTGTCCATAGGAACCTCTTCAACGATGGAACCGCCATCCCTGGAAGAAAGACATTTAAGTAGTTGGATCTGGCAGCCAGCAAGGAGGCGATGAAACTGCGGCACGGCAATGGAAACATACACGGCCGAAGATGCACACACGCGCACTGGCTGCTCCTCTCCCGGAGACTGGGCATTCGTCTCTGATTCTGCATTCATGATACCAAACCTATGCAAGAGTTTGAGGTTTCTGTTCTGAAGGGTGGTGTTGTGGCCCTTTAATCTCATAATCCCTTCCTGCATGGAAAAATTCACCAGGAACGAATCAGGGATCCTTTTTCATTCACAGGATATGAAAATCATAAGATTAGGAAAAGCATAGGATTTTGTATACATTACAGAGGGTGTATGCGCTATTTTATGGGCTATTTGGAATGTACAAAATGAAGTCGAGTTTAATAAACCCAAATCTCATCCCTTCTTGCAGGTTATCCCTATGATTATTCACTAGATCCGTATGTTTCTTATCTCCAGCCCGAGGATCAGCAGGATATCATGGAGTCTGGGTGCAACTGACTAGAGACAGCCGCACGGGATTTTTACAGCCAGGGTGGCTGGCAGTTTCCTCATAGAATTACTTACTGATGTGTTTTTGCCTTTTTGGCACCCGCTGTTTTCTATGTTTCGTTGGTGGATCTTTGTGTCGACTCTAGCTGATCCGTGAGAAGTTGTCATAATTTGTGTATGAACTGAAGAAAGCAATAAAGCAGCCATATACATCATTTTGATGCAGAGGCTGTGATATGTCCCCCATTTCGAAAAAAGGAACAAACATAGGATATATTTCTATAAATCAAACAACTAATGTAGGAAAAAAAACCATAGGATCTAAATGCTACACAATTCTTATAGAAGTCCTACGAATTAAAGAAGCCCTCATGCAGTACGGAGATGAAGAGGAAGAAAAAAAAGCAATGGATATATATTATATAGTGCATACATTATTAATGCTCTTGAGAGCTAACAAGTGCTCATCAAACAACGGGTCCTCGATAGCTAAGTACGAAGTGGATCCTGCGGTAGAAAGCACGAGCCTGGAACCGTCGGCCCTGGAAGATGATAGCCGGTTTAGTTGGCACCGCCTGCCAGCAAGGACTCAACGAAAATCCGGCATGGCGATGGAAACATACCCAGGAGCTTCGTACCCACCAGGTTGGCGAGAAACGAGCGATTTCTCAACTTGGGTAGGAATGGCGCTGAAACCAGCCGCCATGGAAGAAAGACGGTTAAATTGTTTGATCCGCTAGCCAGCCAGAAGGCAGAGAAACTTCGGCATGGCGATGGAAACATACCGGGGAGCTTCGTACCCACCATCTTGGCGAAACACGGTCGATTTCTCGGCATCGGTAGGAAGGGCGACACTTGAACGGGCGGCCCTGGAAGAAAGACGGTCAAATAGCTGGTTCTCCCGGGTAAAAAAATAGTTGGATCTGTTTGCCTTGCTGTAATCTGCGTTCATGGGGGCAAAGAAAGCACATGGCGATAAAAACCTACCAGGACTCTTGCTGGATTACTCTGCCCTGACCCAACAAGCCCGAAGCAGACTGAGCTTGCGATGGAAGCGCAGACTGAGCTTGCGATGGAAGCGCAGACATGCCTGTCCGCCGGCGCCGCTGGTACACTTTCAAAGTCGGAGTTTGCAGGACTTTCAGCGGGATGGATTTCACCGCGGATTTAGTCTCAGACAACAACGCCTCCTTCCTCTTCTTACACTTCTTCATGTTCTTCTTAGACAACTTGTTGAACGATGGATGAATCGCTGGAGGAAGAAGGAAGGGACAAGCAGGTGGGGATAGAAGGGGTCGGTGTAGAGCTCTCCGGGGAGGGTTCCCCGGGGAGGAGGATGAAAACTGGAACGAACAGGACAGGGATGGGACTGGGCAATCTTGTCCGTCCATCCAAAATCAAAGGGCGGGAGCACATAAGACTTTGGGCCATTGACAGGCTGGTCCTGCCACAGGCGGACCCCAAGTTTCAGCGATTCAATGTCAGTGAAAAGATGGGCAATGTAAAAGAATCTTGTTCGGGGTCGGCCGCGGAAGCCAAATCTCTGTGTCCCAAAGTCTACTAGTAGTCTACTCCTATATAGGTATAGCTGCATAGCCATCATACCATTGCATTGATCGAGCTGTACGCCTTTACCACTCTGATTCAGGTACAAAATATTAGTGTTCTCTTGTCAAATCAAAGGCCATGTCAGTTTGACGAAATGGACGTTCTTTAACTCACAAACTACTCCAAGGACATCATTTACGGACTACTGAAGCCATGTACATAATTTCTGGATCGATTTAGTAATTTGCTACAACTGTAATATTATTTCCAATTTTCAGCAATTTATTTGAATTTTAGGATTTTACTTATAAATTTCGCTAATTGACATGTGTAGGAAAGATAGAAAACAACTAGTGTATGCATGACCAATTAATCTGACTAAATAAATCTTATAGTGGCCACTTTGCATCACTCAAACTGAGAGGGCATGTTAGATTCATATGATAGAATAATGGAGAATCGCTATGACATATGCCTCCTTGAATCCTACGGGAAAGAAATCTACATGAATTGGTAGAGCTAGGTGTGTGATGGTATCATCGGAAAGACAAAGGAAATTTCTATAGAGATTGAGAGTGCATAGCATAGTTGTCACAGATGCATATGAATTTTTCCAAGAGGTCTAACCTCTTATTAGAAATCCTATAGGGTTGTACTAGTATAAGAAAACAATACATAGAAATTTTGGAGGATTCAATTCTTCAAATCAAACAAGCTATATAGGGGGAAAATCATATCCTTTGATTCGTACAATTTGTATAGGAGTTATGTAGGATTTGACTATAGGAGTTATGTAGGATTTGACTATAGGATTTGAATATTTGTACGGTTGTGTAATATTTTTACCCAGATCAATTCACATACCACCGGTTATGTATTTTTTTGGGCTATAAAAATAGGAGGTGTGGTATATTTGATGTGTGTAGAGATAATCTCACCATCTTATAGCCACCCCTAACATTTCGAGCAAACAAAAAAAATCTATACCACTACCCACCTCTCGTCCTACACTCAATTCCTACACAACCAAACAACAAAAATTGGCTATCCTAGCCAGGTGGTTGGGGATACTCTCATCCCATAAACCTATCCCCTAAACCAAACAACCCCTAATATGGAGGGAAGGAAAACCTAGTATCTGATACTGTACAAAAACACATAAAGCAATCTGGAACCGTCCACATAGAATCAACGGGCCAGAGCAGATGCCTTCTTTGGGAAGGGTCTTGCGCGGAAGCCAAGGAATCCTCTGCGTCGACAATCTGGTGTAGCAGTAAAATAGACCATCATAGCGGAACATTGATGGAGTCACTACAATGCGTCCGAATCCGGGTATAGTCTTGTCATATCAATGGCCATGTCAGTTTCTCCAGATATAATCTATCCGTTAGCTAGTACTACTACTCTAGAGGCTGACGCCACATGCAGAAGTTGTACAGTACTACGACTACTATCGAGTATCGACTAGTCCGATCACGTCCAGGTCGCAACTACTCAAAAATGGCCGTAAAGAAAATGCAGAAGTAGGATGGGGCCACGACAAAAGACATACATCTATTTATGGACAGAGGTAGTATCATATCAGCATGCATTAGCATCTCATTTGCAACTAGTTGCACTCGCATCCTATTATCGGATATCACACTTCTGCACTTTTAAAAAATATGAAGAAAAACAAAACTGGGACACATATTATGTTGTGTATTGCTCCACAGGTCACAGATGAGTATGTAAAAAAAATTCTAGCTTGCACAAAAAAGACAAATGATATGTGAATAGTTAAGGAATATTATTCACTTTGGTCTTTTCTTTTTTCCACAGCTCACATATGGTCACCTTTTGAAACAAATGTTTAGATGTGCGAAAGATACAACATAACCCGTGACTATGATTTGAATTTACATTTTTTTACAAACTCGAAATGTGACATCCGACAATAAGATGAGGGATCAACTAGTTGCGAAATGTTTGCACTCCTGACCATGCATCTGAATCTATCTACTAGACTACTACAACAACATACAAAATGCACCAGTTTTGAACTAGAGATGTAACAGCAGTACTAACCGTTGGTTTCCAAAATCTAACGCTTGTGATTAGAGGGATTCGCGTCAAGAGATACCACAACAGCATACACTTCTTTCTAGAACCATCATGTAGCCATTATGTAGAAGAAGAAAAAAGCAGGGTCACACCAATATCACACGTCCCACTCGATAGTAAGAAAGGTTCCAAGTTATTGTTCCCATTTCTCAACTGGTCATACCTATTTCGATGGTGTAACCTACGTAGTATAAGTTATATATTAGTTGTATGGAAAGTTTGAGCAACATTTAGAACATAATTTTGTACTCCTAATTGGTCCAACATGCATGCTAAGATTGGGGTCTTCACCTTGAAACGGCGAGCGCCGAAAAGCGGGTCAAAATCGCCCAGATCCTCGAAGATATCTACAGGCGCAGCCGCTGTATGAGAGACGGAGTGGGAAACGAGTGGGGCGATGTATGAGAGACGGAGTGGGGGTGTAGTATGTACTATAGTAAGACGGCGAGACGGCGAGGTCAGAGTGATTAAGACTAGTCACAATGGGAAGTACGTAGTACGTAGTATCATACACTACTAGTTTGTGATACTACCTCCACAATGCATAGTATCATAATATGGTTCATACTTATGTCATATTTAAAGTTTTGTAGAATCTCAATGCAAATGTGTGTACATGATGTATTTGTCATGAAGTTTTCTAAGTTTTCTAGGTTTATGTGTTATAATACTACTCTCATATCTCACCTCATAATTGATGTGACACATTAGATTTTTGCCAACATGGCATGTATGATACTACTTACGAGCCTTAAAAGCACTTTTTTGTGATGTTGATCAAATTGTACTCTAAAATTGTCACTGGACAACAGGTCGGCCTATTGCAAACTTGTTTGAATGAGCTAAAATAGTTAGAAATCTAGAAAATTTGTCACTTCAATGAATTTTCATCCTATAACGTTTACTTAATTTGAAAAACGAATGGGGACGTTTGCCATAATGGGACAATCATTTCTACAAAAAAGAATAAGATGGAAAGTCTCGCAATGTTATTTATCATGACAACATTGACAATGTCACAACCGTGGGGTGATTAGGGAATCCACTCCGCTAGAAAAAACAAACTTATATAAGGCATGTGTGGCAATGCAGTTTGTCTACCTTATACACATATCTAGATGTGTAGCTATATATGGATTTTATTTTCCAACTTTAGATGATCAGTTTATAGTTCACCATTTAATTAGAATTCATAATTTTTGGGAATAAAATACTTGGAGGTACCCTGCAAGTGTGGTACCACAAACTAAGCCAAAACATGGGTCCCAATAGTACAACATAGCGCGCATAGGAAGTTTGAGCAAATTTGAAACCAACCAAATGAGGTAGAAACAAATCAGAAAAAAGTTGTGAAACATGTGCATGGAGCCATCACATGACATGTACTTACTACTAACAAGTAAAAAATATAAAACCCTATCATACATAGAGGTTTGGGGTGAAGAGTTATTATTCACACACATATAGAATAAATATGGACTGCTTTTGGCTTTCTACCCATTAATTTGAGCAAGCTTCATGCAGTGTCCACTTCAAACTTGACAACATTGGAACCATAGCTGCTTGAGTTCGCCTCGCTAGCCTCTTCCCATATGTAAGCTTAATTAATTGGTTACACTACGAAAACCACAATCAACTTCTGAATAATGCATGCATTGCCCCCCTTTTGCACATATGCAACTTTGCAAAGTAGGGATTTTTGGTTTACCACACATTAGTGTGTTGTTTTCTTTTTATTAGGACCCATGTTTGGTAGCCACATTTTTCCAAAGCCAAAGTGTGGTTAGCCAAAAAAAAAGCTAGTATGGCTAGCCACCAAATTGTGGCTTAAAATATTAAAGCCAAACTTTGTCAAAACTTTGTAAAAAAAAGTTGAGTCTATGACAAATGGACCATATATACATGCAATGAAGTGTGATAAGCCAAATTGTGGCAAAAACCAAACACATGCCAAATAAACTATATGCATGCATGGCTGCCAAATTTTGGCTTCTTGACAAATTGTGGCTAGGAACCAAACATGCCCTTGCTGGCCAAAGGGGTCCGAATATGTGTTTTGTTTATTCGCTATCATGTGCAGTACGTGTGTGCACAATACCGCAAATCAAAATTTCACGGGTAGGCCAAACATGCATGCATGGTAGGCGAATCGCCATTTCGAAGGCTAATTTGTCAAACTAGCTTACCATGAAACCATCATGTGTACTCCAATTAATTAAGTTCGGATATGAATGGTGGTCATCAACCAAACTAAAAAGAATTCAAAATTTGGGATGATATAGGGATGTGCCCTATTGTTGTGGAATCAGAAAACATTAGCCAACGAAAATGTGGGTTGCATCCAAGTATAGTAGCTCACAAAGTCGATTGCCAAGAAGTTTTTGCCTAAATTTGAAATAAAGCCAAAATGAGGTTCAAACTTATTGAAATCAGCAAGCAAGGCAATCACGAAGTCACCAATTACTACTTTTATCTAGGAAAAATAACAAACATGATGGCATGCAAATATTCTTGAGAAGCAGAATCATTCTGTAAATATATATTTTTGGAACCATGCATGTTGGACATTGATTCGCTTCTTGCCACATGGGTGAGCTAGCTTGGTTACCGCAAGAACCATGCATGGCGAACTTTCGAATCATGACCCCTTTTTTAAGAGATCAATGAAAAACTTCTTATTTTCGACTATACTTTGCCAAATACAGTTTTTTTGGTTTTCCACATAAAGTCTTTTCATTTTTATTGGCCGAATTAAGGGGGGCAAAATTAAAAGGATGTATTTGTGAAGTGGCTACCGCGTGTATTGCGCACACTACCACCTATACAATTTTCACAAGAGGGTGACATGGTTGGATGGCCATGCATTTCCATGGTTTGTTGGATTATCTCATCATGTAGTATATAATAAATTAATTTTGTAAATATTTTTCAATTCAAGTATTAACGATGGTTATATTACAACTCAAATAAATTGGGAAAATACTGGGGTTCGCCTCCCTAGAATCAATCTTGCCCGTCCATTTCCTATCAACTGACTATAGGGAGTACTAGATTTAAATGGCGGTTGGAGTTAATTCCTCAACCTCATCGCAGTATTATTCCCATCTGTCCCCACTAAACAACCCCTGGCGGTTCGTTCTCCCCTGCATTTCGGCAAGTTCCAAAAAACCCCATTGTTTGCAGTTGCTCTCCCTCCCTCCCCCTCAATCCCTCCGATCAGTTCGACGTGCTTCAGCGCTGCCATGGCCGACGGCGGCCTGTTTACGCTAAAGAGGAGCGTCGTTCCCCATGGGACGACCAAGGTGAACGTGGTCTACACGAATGACCCTTCCGTTCTCGAGCACACCCTCAAGATGTACGAACAAAAGCTACTAGAGGACAGGTCCAGGTTCGTCGGCCTCGACCTAGAATACACTGCGGACCAAGTAAGTACCGCCGTCGTTCAGTTGGCCATGGACGACCACGTCCTGGTGTACCATTTCTGCAGGTATGTTCTTCACATGCCTTCCTTTATCCTTTTGTTTTTTAATATAGAAACTCTTCCTTTATCTTGGATCTGCTTTTTTATTTCGACATAGACTAGGTTCTAACTTGTATGAAAACACGAACAAACTAACTTGTATGAAAAATGTGGTCTGGAACGTAATATCCAACATACTTGTATAATTTTTTTGGATTGACCACGATATCTAGTTTCATGATTTTGGTACTCAAAATTTGCACAAATTTCATGTACTCATACTCACCGATAATCGGCATGGATGTCAAGATATTAACATATAGTAACTGAATCTTAACTTGACACTTAAATAATTAGATCATATAGTCGCAACAATAATTCATGTTATTTTGATGTGTATCACTGATGCAAAATCATTGTTTCACTGCAACAAGTATACAGTTTACTGGAAGAAAAATATGTGTACTATTTCAGCATATACGATCTTACAAGATTGATTTGTGTTAACATGCAGGAGTCCTGATAATCTGGCACTGCAAGAATTCCTTCAACATAAAGGAATTTGTTTCACAACTGTTGACATCAGGGGTGACTCTAGCAGGTTTGCTAGAGATGGCATTAAAATTCCTAAACATAATTGGATTGACATTCAGGATATGATCAATTTCAATGGTCCTGGCAATAGGACTGGCATGGGTGATTTGGCAGCCGCCATCATTGACCCATCTTAC
Source organism: Lolium multiflorum (assembly GCA_030979885.1). Classification (NCBI taxonomy): domain Eukaryota; kingdom Viridiplantae; phylum Streptophyta; class Magnoliopsida; order Poales; family Poaceae; genus Lolium; species Lolium multiflorum. Next base: position 94,505,881 of record CM061752.1, on the reverse strand, counting down.
AAAGACATGAAGACCAAGTTCCCTACTAGCAGCCACGATCAATGGGAGTGCATGCCATTGCCTGAAGTAAACTTGAGGTATGCTGCGATTGATGGGTATGTCAGTTTTGAGTTGTACAGGCGACTCAAAAAAATCAATGATGGGCAGCGTCAAGCACAACCAATTCCAAGGGAAGTGGTTTGCCCGGATTGCAAGGAAGCGGCTAGGTTGGCCGCTCTTCCCCCTGCCTGGCGCGACGAGAAGAAGCAGTGTGTCGGGACAACCTACTGGGAATTTGTATCTTATTGCTTTAGGCACAACATACCATTTGATCCGAAGAAAATGCCACCATGGATAAAGGACTCGTGCGAGCCTACTTCGGGGTCTCCGTGGGATGGCGGTTCACATGGTGAGCAAGCTAGGGCAACGGCTGGATGTGGTGAGCTAGCAAGGGCAGGGCCTGTATCTGGTTGGGAAGCTCCAACAAGGATTCCCGACACACGAAGTGCGAACGAGTGCAGAACTTGGACTGCCAACCCATGGGAGGCAGGTACAAGCGGCACCGGCAAGCGCATCAAGAGGGATGATGATAATTGGTGAACTAGGCTGGCGTTATATGTTTCCAAGATTGTACATAAGTTTAGAATTATGAACTGGTAGTATTGTTTAGGTGATGTAATTACTTTTGCAACAATGTGTATGAGGTTTCAGAATCACGCATCCTTATTTAAACATGTTTAAAACATGGAAATGAAAAGGTAAGCCTGCATCCTTCTTAGTCACTCCAAAATTAAGCTTTTGGGAAGGTATTTGAAATTTCCATGTTTGAAACCCAAAACGACTTCTCTTCGTGATTGACTTCATAAGACAAAGTTCAGGCTTAGGGGTAGATACATGATTTTTCTGGTTTGAATATGACTAGACCTTGTTTATCAACTTGAGTGCTTACTATATGACATAAGAAGGCTATGTGCTTTGGTTTTTCATTTTTTTTTGAATCTTGGTCAATTCCTAGGTACGGTTTGACCAAGATTTGAACAAGTTTAAAATATGAAAATAAAATGTAAGCCCGGTCTGGATCCTTCTTAGTCACTCTGAAATGAAGCTTTTGGGAGGTTTTTGAAATTTCCATGTGTTTGAAACCCAAAACCACTTCTCTTCATGCTTGACTTCGTAAGATAGATTTTAGGGTTAGGGGTAGATACGTACATGATTTTTCTAATTATTTTTATGCCCATTTGAATCTTGGTCAAATCATAGGTTTGACCAAGATTTAAACATGTTTAAAATATGAAAATGAAAAGCTAAGCCTGCATCCTTCTTAGTCACTCCAAAATGAAGTTTTTGGGAAGGTTTTTGAAATTTCCATGATTGAAACCCAAAAACGACTTCTCTTCGTGCTTGACTTCATAAGACAAAGTTTAGGGTTAGGGGTAGATACATGATTTTTCTGGTTTGAATATGTCTAGACCTTGTTTATCAACTTGAGTGCTTATTATATGACATAAGAAGGCTATGTGCTTTGGTTTTTCATTTTTTTATACCCATTTGAATCTTGGTCAAATCCTAGGTTTGACCAAGATTTGAACAAGTTTAAAACATAAAAATAAAAGGTATAAGCTCGACCTGGATCCTTCTTAGTCACTCTAAATTGAAGCTTTTGGGGGGTTCTTGAAATTTCCATGTTTGAAACCCAAAACCACGTCTCTTCATGCTTGACTTCATAAGACAGAGTTTAGGGTTAGGGTAGATACATGATTTGTCTGGTTTGAATATGTCTTGACCTTGTTTATCAACTTGAATGCTTAATATATGACATAAGAATACTATGTGCTTTGGTTTTCATTTTTTGATTTTTTCTGAATTTTTATGCCCATTTGATCTTGGTCAAATCCTAGGTTTAACCAAGGTTTAAACAAGTTTAAAACATGAAAATGAAAAGGTAAGCCTGCATCCTTCTTAGTCACTCCAAAATGAGGCTTTTGGGAAGGTTTTTGAAATTTCCATGTTTGAAATCCAAAACGACTTCTCTTCGTGCTTGACTTCATAAGACAAAGTTTAGGGTTAGGGGTAGATACAAGATTTTTCTGGTTTGAATATCTCTAGACCTTGTTTACCAACTTGAGTGCTTACTATATATGACATAAGAAGGCTATGTGCTTTGGTTTTTCAGTTTTTTTGAATTTTTATACCCATTTGAATCTTGGTCAAATCCTAGGTACGGTTTGACCAAGATTTGAACATGTTTAAAACATGAAAATAAAAGGTAAGCATGGATCCTTCTTAGTAACTCTAAAATGAAGCTTTTGGGAGGTTTTTGAAATTTCCATGTTTGAAACCCAAAACCACTTCTCTTCATGCTTGATCGACTTCATAAGACAGAATTTAGGGTTAGTGGGTAGATACATGATTTGTCTGGTTTGAATATGTTTAGACCTTGTTTATCAACTTGAATGCTTACTATATGACATAAGAATACTATGTGCTTTAGTTTTCATTTTTTTGATTTTTTCTGATTTTTTTGCACATTTGATCTTGGTCAAATCCTAGGTTTAACCAAGATTTAAACATGTTTAAGACATGAAAATGAAAAGGTAAGCCTGCATCCTTCTTAGTCACTCCAAAATGAAGCTTTTGGGAAGGTTTTTGAAATTTCCATGTTTGAAACCCAAAACCAGTTCTCTTCATGCTTTACTTCATAAGACAGAGTTTAGGGTTAGGGGTAGATATACGTGATTTGTCTAGTTTGAATATGTCTAGACCTTGTTTTATCAACTTGAATTCTTACTATATGACATAAAAAAACTATGTGGTTTGGTTTGATAGTTCATTGTTCATAATTCATAGTTGATCATACATACGGATCATACATACAGAATTGCGCGATCCTTATCGCGACTTCTAACCTATCTAGTCGTCGAGGAAGATGATGGTCGCGTTCTCCTCCGCATCCCGCGCCTCCTTCTCCTTCACGGCGGCGATGGCCGCCGCCTTGTCTTCTTCCTCCGCCCTCTTCTTGTCGGCATCGTCCTTGAGGGACGCGGCCAGCGCCTTCAAGAAGAGGGGGTCTTCCCCTTCCTCCGCCTCCTCCGCCTCCTCGCCGGCTGGCGGCGCGAATCCGCCGCTGGTGCTCGCCTCCCACGCCGCCTTCGACCGGCGGTTCCTCTCCCGGTCGGCGCGCCATTTGTTGAAGACGGGGCCGCTCATCGGTTTGAGCGGCGGATCCGCCTTGTACCAGAGCCCGCCCGGGGCGAACTCGCGGAGCGACGACGGCATGTACAGGGAGCCTCTGTACCTGCACGCCGCGCGCCGACTCCCGGCGGCGGACTGCTTGCACTGGAGCCGCCACGCCTCCTCGAGCGTGTCCGGCGCGCGGGATCGCTTCGATCCGCTCGCGGGCGACGCGGAACTGGTACGGCGTGAATACATGGCGAGCGGCGAAGAATCACCACCCTGCAATCAAGGCCAAGCACGCAGCATATGGCCTCTTCCTTACGTCTTTTGCCTGGTTTGTTGCCGGTCAACGCCCCTGCTGCTGGCCCTGATGCTCCTGGTCCTGTTTAAAGTTCAGCATTAAACTCTATACTATACAACTGTCGTGGTCTTGTGATGTACAGTAGTACTCTTTTGATGCATTTGTGATGTAGTAGTACTGTACTTTTTTTTGAACTGATATAGTACTATCTAAGAAAAGTACTCCCTCCGATTCACATTCTTTTTAGCACCAAGAAATATGGATCGGATCACCGGAGCGAGGGAGTAAATTACCCTTTTGTTGTGGCTTATTTTGGCTTTGGCAAAAGCCAAAAAAAGCACCTAAATAGGTGCTTTTTGGGCTTTTGGATTTTGGAAGCCAAAAGAATAGAATCTTTGTTCTTGGCTTCCAAAATCCAAAAGCCCAAAAAAGCACCTATTTACGTGCTTTTTTTGGCTTTTGCCAAAGCCAAAAGCCAAAAAAAGCCACAACAAAAGGGCCATAAACATGGCATCTCGTGCATGAAGCTTGACAGATTGATCGGGTTGGCTAGAACGGCTAAACAATGCTGCTCATTAGGCAAATGCATGCCATGTACGATAGTATACATCCAGTAAAGAAGTCTATACTGACATAAAAAAGACTACATTGGGGATGAGAGTCAATTGGGGCATCTACAATACAGAAAATCTTGCTCGTAGTTGATTTTGGCTAAGAGGGTTTTGTGCCCATATTTGTATCTTGGTATAATCCTAGGTTTGACAATGATTTAAACAAGTTTAAAATATGAAAATGAAAAGGTAAGCATGGATACTTCTTAGTCACTCTAAAATGAAGCTTTTGGGAGGTTTTTGATATTTCCATGTTTGAAACCAAGAACCACTTCTCTTCATGCTTGGCTTCATAAGATAAAGTTTAGGGGTTAGGGGGTAGATACATGATTTGTTTGGTTTGAATATGTCTAGACCTTGTTTATCAGCTTGAATGCTTACTATATGACATAAGAAGACTATGTACTTTGGTTTTTCATTTTTTTTTAAATTTTATGCCCATTTGAATCTTGGTCAAATACACTAGCTATGACCAAGATGTAAACAAGTTTAAAACATGAAAATGAAAAGGTAAGCATGGATCCTTCTTAGTCACTCTAAAATGAAGCTTTTGGGGGGTTCTTGAAATTTCCAAGTTTGAAACCCAAAACCACTTCTCTTCATGCTTGACTTCATAAGACAGAGTTTAGGGTTAGGGGGTAAATACATGATTTGTCTAGTTTGTTGTTTAGACCTTGTTTACCAACTACTAGTTCGATTTTGGGCTACTAATATAAAATTAAAATAAGTTGAACTAGTATTCCTCTAAAAAATCATTTTGGTATGCATTGTTTGATACTTTTCATAGCTATAGTGCATCACAAATTTATGATTTCATGCTTTGCTTTGCCAATTTCGATTTTTTCTAACCACCTTCTCTTTGATTTCAAATTTAGGTCAAACTATCGATGCCTACTATGTGTTCTACTTGAATTGGATGCAGCGTGCGCACATGTTTTGCCATTGTTCTGGGCTTCCACACATCTTTGGGGCATCCAAGTATTTAAGTTACCTTGTTTTTTTGAATTGTAATTCATACCCTTCCTCCCAATTTTTATGCACATTTGAATCTTGGTCAAATCCTAAGTTTGACCAAGATTTGAACAAGTTTAAAACATGAAAATGAAAAGGTAAGCCTGAATCCTTCTTAGTCACTCAAAAATGAGAAGCTTTTGGGAGTTTTTTGAAATTTCCATGTTTGAAACCCAAAACCACTTCTCTTCATGCTTGACTTCATAAGACAGAGTTTAGGGTTAGGGGGTAGATACATGATTTGTCTAGTTTGTTGTTTAGACCTTGTTTATCAACTTGAATGCTTACTATATGACATAATAATACTATGTGCTTTGGTTTTCATTTTTTTGATTTTTTCTGAATTTTTATGCCCATTTGATCTTGGTCAAATCCTAGGCTTAACCAATATTTAAACAAGTTTAAAACATGAAAATGAAAAGGTAAGCCTGTATCCTTCTTAGTCACTCCAAAATGAAGCTTTTGGGAAGGTTTTTGAAATTTCCATGTTTGAAATCCAAAACGACTTCTCTTCGTGCTTGACTTCATAAGACAAAGTTTAGGGCTAGGGGTAGAAACATGATTTTTCTGGTTTGAATATGTCTAGACCTTGTTTACCAACTTGAGTGCTTACTATATGACATAAGAAGGCTATATGCTTTGGTTTTTCATTTTTTTTGAAATTTTATGCCCATTTGAATCTTGATCAAATCCTAGGTACAGTTTGACCAAGATTTGAACAATTTTAAAACATGAAAATAAAAGGTAAGCCCGACCTGGATCCTTTAGTCACTCTAAAATGAAGCTTTTGGGGGTTCTTGAAATTTCCAAGTTTGAAACCCAAAACCACTTCTCTTCATGCTTGACTACATAAGACAGAGTTTAGGGTTAGGGGTAGATACATGATTTTTCTTGTTTGAATATATCTAGACCTTGTTTATATCAACTTTAATGCTAACTATATATGACATAAGAAAACTATGTGCTTTGGTTTTTAATTTTTCTGATTTTTTTATTTTGATAGATGCACATTTGAATCTTTGTCAAATCCTAGGTTTGGCCAAGATTTAAACAAGTATAAAACATGAAAATGAAAAGGGGAAGCCTGTATCCTTTCTTAGTCACTCTAAAATGAAGTTTTTGGGATGTTCTTGAAATTTTCATGTTTGAAACCCAAAACCACTTCTCTTCATGCTTGACTTCATAAGATAGAGTTTAGGGGCTAGGGGATAGATACATGATTTGCCTAGGTTTGAATATGCATGTCCAAACCTTGTTTATCAACTTGAATGCTTACTATATGACATAAGAAGACTATATGCATTTGTTTTTCATTTTTCTGATTTTTTTTAAAATTTTATGCCCATTTGAATCTTTTGGTCAAATCCTTGGTTTAATTTGACACGGATTTAAACAAGTTTAAAATATGAAAATGAAAAGGTGGTAAGCAGGCATGTATCCTTCTTATATATATTAGTCACTCTAAAATGAAGCTTTTGGGAGGTTTTTGAAATTTCCATGTTTGAAACCCAAAACCACTTCTCTTCATGTTGTTGACTTCATAAGATAGAGTTTAGGGGTTAGGGGTATATATACATGACTTGTCTTGTTTGAATATGTGTCTAGACCTTGTTTATCAACTTTAATGCTTACTATATGACATAAGAACACTATGCGCTTTAATTTGGTTTTTAATTTTTTTAAATTTTGATGCACATTTTGAATCTTGGTCAAATCCTAGGTTTGACCGAGATTTGAACAAGTTTAAAACAAGAAAATAAAAGGTAAGCCCGCCAGACTGGATCCTTTCTTAGTCACTCTATAATGAAGCTTTTAGGGGGGTTGTTGAAAATGTAAGCATGTATCCTTCTTAGTACGTCACACCACAATGAAGCTTTTGGGAGGGTTTTTGAAATGTCCATGTTTGAAACCCAAAACGACTTCTCTTCGTGCTTGACTTCATAATTAAGACAAAGTTTAGGGTTAGGGGTATATAGATACATGATTTTTCTGGTTTGAATATGTCTAGACTTTGTTTATCAACTAGCTTGAGTGCTTACTATATGGCATATATAAGAAGCTAGGCTATGTGCTTTGGTTTTTCATTTTTTTTGAATTTTTATGCCCATTTGAATCTTGGTCAAATCCTAGGTACGTACGGTTTGACCAAGATTTGAACATGTTTAAAACATGAAAATAAAAGGTAAGCATGGATCCTTCTTAGTCACTCTAAAATGAAGCTTTTGGGAGGTTTTTGAAATTTCCATGTTTGAAACCCAAAACCACTTCTCTTCATGCTTGGCTTCGTAAGATAGAGTTTAGGGTTTGGGGTAGATACGTACATGATTTTTCTAAGTATTTTTACGCCCATTTGAATCTTCGTCAAATCCTAAGTTTGACCAAGATTTGAACAAGTTTAAAAACATGAAAATGAAAAGGGTAAGCCTGGATCCTTGTTTAGGGTTAGGGGGTAGAGATACATGATTTTTGTGGTTTGAATATGGCAGACCTTGTTTATCACCTTGATATATGACATAGGAAGACGGTGTGCTTTTGTTTTTCTTTTTTTTGAATTTTTATGCCCATTTGAATCTTGGTCAAGTCATAGGTTTGACCAAGATTTAAACAGGTTTAAAACATGAAAATGAAAAAGTAAGCCTGGATCCTTCTTAGTCACTCCAAAATGTACCAATTGATAAATGAGTTAACTTGGCTTCATGGAAAAAATAATGTCATGTAAATGATTTAACTTGGCTTTCGTACCCTTGAATCCATAGGAAACTTTGTATAAATGTAGTAGTATAATAATCAACCGAGTTTTTACATCAACAGGTCTGTCACTTACGTGTGGTGCCCATGCGTGAGGTCCCACACTTCAGTGAGCACAAGTCACGTGCAATAGGTACGCAAACTCCCAGCCATTTTCTTTGTCAAGAGAAGACGCATCAGGATGCGTATTGGAAGTATGTGGGTCCTTCTGGATCCTTCGGTTGTCCCTCTCACAAAAAAAACAAATCTCTCTCATTCTCGGCCTCGCTCGACTCGCTCGCTCGCTCGCTCCTCCTGCTCACTGACAAACCCTGCACAAAAGTCAACATCATCACCCGAAAAAGGGGAGACACCATAATTCTCTCCCTTCTTCTCTCCTTCCGAGTGATCCCTTCTTCCTCCGAGTTTCACTCGACGGGCAAACACACATGTGCTGCATAGTAATAATAAAAAAGTAGAAAAATCGACCTACGAATCTATGATTAAATAGGTTAAACTAGGGTTTTGCCCACTACTACAGATCAAGTTCAGAAATATCCAACTACTAGTTCGATTTTGGGCTACTAATATAAAATTAAAATAAGTTGAACTAGTATTCCTCTAAAAAATCATTTTGGTATGCATTGTTTGATACTTTTCATAGCTATAGTGCATCACAAATTTATGATTTCATGCTTTGCTTTGCCAATTTCGATTTTTTCTAACCACCTTCTCTCTGATTTCAAATTTAGGTCAAACTATCGATGCCTACTATGTGTTCTACTTGAATTGGATGCAGCGTGCGCACATGTTTTGCCATTGTTCTGGGCTTCCACACATCTTTGGGGCATCCAAGTATTTAAGTTACCTTGTTTTTTTGAATTGTAATTCATACCCTTCCTCCCAATTTTTATGCACATTTGAATCTTGGTCAAATCCTAAGTTTGACCAAGATTTGAACAAGTTTAAAACATGAAAATGAAAAGGTAAGCCTGAATCCTTCTTAGTCACTCAAAAATGAGAAGCTTTTGGGAGTTTTTTGAAATTTCCATGTTTGAAACCCAAAACCACTTCTCTTCATGCTTGACTTCATAAGACAGAGTTTAGGGTTAGGGGGTAGATACATGATTTGTCTAGTTTGTTGTTTAGACCTTGTTTATCAACTTGAATGCTTACTATATGACATAATAATACTATGTGCTTTGGTTTTCATTTTTTTTGATTTTTTCTGAATTTTTATGCCCATTTGATCTTGGTCAAATCCTAGGCTTAACCAATATTTAAACAAGTTTAAAACATGAAAATGAAAAGGTAAGCCTGTATCCTTCTTAGTCACTCCAAAATGAAGCTTTTGGGAAGGTTTTTGAAATTTCCATGTTTGAAATCCAAAACGACTTCTCTTCGTGCTTGACTTCATAAGACAAAGTTTAGGGCTAGGGGTAGAAACATGATTTTTCTGGTTTGAATATGTCTAGACCTTGTTTACCAACTTGAGTGCTTACTATATGACATAAGAAGGCTATATGCTTTGGTTTTTCATTTTTTTTGAAATTTTATGCCCATTTGAATCTTGATCAAATCCTAGGTACAGTTTGACCAAGATTTGAACAATTTTAAAACATGAAAATAAAAGGTAAGCCCGACCTGGATCCTTTAGTCACTCTAAAATGAAGCTTTTGGGGGGTTCTTGAAATTTCCAAGTTTGAAACCCAAAACCACTTCTCTTCATGCTTGACTACATAAGACAGAGTTTAGGGTTAGGGGTAGATACATGATTTTTCTTGTTTGAATATATCTAGACCTTGTTTATATCAACTTTAATGCTAACTATATATGACATAAGAAAACTATGTGCTTTGGTTTTTAATTTTTCTGATTTTTTTATTTTGATAGATGCACATTTGAATCTTTGTCAAATCCTAGGTTTGGCCAAGATTTAAACAAGTATAAAACATGAAAATGAAAAGGGGAAGCCTGTATCCTTTCTTAGTCACTCTAAAATGAAGTTTTTGGGATGTTCTTGAAATTTTCATGTTTGAAACCCAAAACCACTTCTCTTCATGCTTGACTTCATAAGATAGAGTTTAGGGGCTAGGGGATAGATACATGATTTGCCTAGGTTTGAATATGCATGTCCAAACCTTGTTTATCAACTTGAATGCTTACTATATGACATAAGAAGACTATATGCATTTGTTTTTCATTTTTCTGATTTTTTTTAAAATTTTATGCCCATTTGAATCTTTTGGTCAAATCCTTGGTTTAATTTGACACGGATTTAAACAAGTTTAAAATATGAAAATGAAAAGGTGGTAAGCAGGCATGTATCCTTCTTATATATATTAGTCACTCTAAAATGAAGCTTTTGGGAGGTTTTTGAAATTTCCATGTTTGAAACCCAAAACCACTTCTCTTCATGTTGTTGACTTCATAAGATAGAGTTTAGGGGTTAGGGGTATATATACATGACTTGTCTTGTTTGAATATGTGTCTAGACCTTGTTTATCAACTTTAATGCTTACTATATGACATAAGAACACTATGCGCTTTAATTTGGTTTTTAATTTTTTTAAATTTTGATGCACATTTTGAATCTTGGTCAAATCCTAGGTTTGACCGAGATTTGAACAAGTTTAAAACAAGAAAATAAAAGGTAAGCCCGCCAGACTGGATCCTTTCTTAGTCACTCTATAATGAAGCTTTTAGGGGGGTTGTTGAAAATGTAAGCATGTATCCTTCTTAGTACGTCACACCACAATGAAGCTTTTGGGAGGGTTTTTGAAATGTCCATGTTTGAAACCCAAAACGACTTCTCTTCGTGCTTGACTTCATAATTAAGACAAAGTTTAGGGTTAGGGGTATATAGATACATGATTTTTCTGGTTTGAATATGTCTAGACTTTGTTTATCAACTAGCTTGAGTGCTTACTATATGGCATATATAAGAAGCTAGGCTATGTGCTTTGGTTTTTCATTTTTTTTGAATTTTTATGCCCATTTGAATCTTGGTCAAATCCTAGGTACGTACGGTTTGACCAAGATTTGAACATGTTTAAAACATGAAAATAAAAGGTAAGCATGGATCCTTCTTAGTCACTCTAAAATGAAGCTTTTGGGAGGTTTTTGAAATTTCCATGTTTGAAACCCAAAACCACTTCTCTTCATGCTTGGCTTCGTAAGATAGAGTTTAGGGTTTGGGGTAGATACGTACATGATTTTTCTAAGTATTTTTACGCCCATTTGAATCTTCGTCAAATCCTAAGTTTGACCAAGATTTGAACAAGTTTAAAAACATGAAAATGAAAAGGGTAAGCCTGGATCCTTGTTTAGGGTTAGGGGGTAGATACATGATTTTTGTGGTTTGAATATGGCAGACCTTGTTTATCACCTTGATATATGACATAGGAAGACGGTGTGCTTTTGTTTTTCTTTTTTTTGAATTTTTATGCCCATTTGAATCTTGGTCAAGTCATAGGTTTGACCAAGATTTAAACATGTTTAAAACATGAAAATGAAAAAGTAAGCCTGGATCCTTCTTAGTCACTCCAAAATGTACCAATTGATAAATGAGTTAACTTGGCTTCATGGAAAAAATAATGTCATGTAAATGATTTAACTTGGCTTTCGTACCCTTGAATCCATAGGAAACTTTGTATAAATGTAGTAGTATAATAATCAACCGAGTTTTTACATCAACAGGTCTGTCACTTACGTGTGGTGCCCATGCGTGAGGTCCCACACTTCAGTGAGCACAAGTCACGTGCAATAGGTACGCAAACTCCCAGCCATTTTCTTTGTCAAGAGAAGACGCATCAGGATGCGTATTGGAAGTATGTGGGTCCTTCTGGATCCTTCGGTTGTCCCTCTCACAAAAAAAAACAAATCTCTCTCATTCTCGGCCTCGCTCGACTCGCTCGCTCGCTCGCTCGCTCCTGCTCACTGACAAACCCTGCACAAAAGTCAACATCATCACCCGAAAAAGGGGAGACACCATAATTCTCTCCCTTCTTCTCTCCTTCCGAGTGATCCCTTCTTCCTCCGAGTTTCACTCGACGGGCAAACACACATGTGCTGCATAGTAATAATAAAAAAGTAGAAAAATCGACCTACGAATCTATGATTAAATAGGTTAAACTAGGGTTTTGCCCACTACTACAGATCAAGTTCAGAAATATCCAACTACTAGTTCGATTTTGGGCTACTAATATAAAATTAAAATAAGTTGAACTAGTATTCCTCTAAAAAATCATTTTGGTATGCATTGTTTGATACTTTTCATAGCTATAGTGCATCACAAATTTATGATTTCATGCTTTGCTTTGCCAATTTCGATTTTTTCTAACCACCTTCTCTCTGATTTCAAATTTAGGTCAAACTATCGATGCCTACTATGTGTTCTACTTGAATTGGATGCAGCGTGCGCACATGTTTTGCCATTGTTCTGGGCTTCCACACATCTTTGGGGCATCCAAGTATTTAAGTTACCTTGTTTTTTTGAATTGTAATTCATACCCTTCCTCCCAATTTTTATGCACATTTGAATCTTGGTCAAATCCTAAGTTTGACCAAGATTTGAACAAGTTTAAAACATGAAAATGAAAAGGTAAGCCTGAATCCTTCTTAGTCACTCAAAAATGAGAAGCTTTTGGGAGTTTTTTGAAATTTCCATGTTTGAAACCCAAAACCACTTCTCTTCATGCTTGACTTCATAAGACAGAGTTTAGGGTTAGGGGGTAGATACATGATTTGTCTAGTTTGTTGTTTAGACCTTGTTTATCAACTTGAATGCTTACTATATGACATAATAATACTATGTGCTTTGGTTTTCATTTTTTTTGATTTTTTCTGAATTTTTATGCCCATTTGATCTTGGTCAAATCCTAGGCTTAACCAATATTTAAACAAGTTTAAAACATGAAAATGAAAAGGTAAGCCTGTATCCTTCTTAGTCACTCCAAAATGAAGCTTTTGGGAAGGTTTTTGAAATTTCCATGTTTGAAATCCAAAACGACTTCTCTTCGTGCTTGACTTCATAAGACAAAGTTTAGGGCTAGGGGTAGAAACATGATTTTTCTGGTTTGAATATGTCTAGACCTTGTTTACCAACTTGAGTGCTTACTATATGACATAAGAAGGCTATATGCTTTGGTTTTTCATTTTTTTTGAAATTTTATGCCCATTTGAATCTTGATCAAATCCTAGGTACAGTTTGACCAAGATTTGAACAATTTTAAAACATGAAAATAAAAGGTAAGCCCGACCTGGATCCTTTAGTCACTCTAAAATGAAGCTTTTGGGGGGTTCTTGAAATTTCCAAGTTTGAAACCCAAAACCACTTCTCTTCATGCTTGACTACATAAGACAGAGTTTAGGGTTAGGGGTAGATACATGATTTTTCTTGTTTGAATATATCTAGACCTTGTTTATATCAACTTTAATGCTAACTATATATGACATAAGAAAACTATGTGCTTTGGTTTTTAATTTTTCTGATTTTTTTATTTTGATAGATGCACATTTGAATCTTTGTCAAATCCTAGGTTTGGCCAAGATTTAAACAAGTATAAAACATGAAAATGAAAAGGGGAAGCCTGTATCCTTTCTTAGTCACTCTAAAATGAAGTTTTTGGGATGTTCTTGAAATTTTCATGTTTGAAACCCAAAACCACTTCTCTTCATGCTTGACTTCATAAGATAGAGTTTAGGGGCTAGGGGATAGATACATGATTTGCCTAGGTTTGAATATGCATGTCCAAACCTTGTTTATCAACTTGAATGCTTACTATATGACATAAGAAGACTATATGCATTTGTTTTTCATTTTTCTGATTTTTTTAAAATTTTATGCCCATTTGAATCTTTTGGTCAAATCCTTGGTTTAATTTGACACGGATTTAAACAAGTTTAAAATATGAAAATGAAAAGGTGGTAAGCAGGCATGTATCCTTCTTATATATATTAGTCACTCTAAAATGAAGCTTTTGGGAGGTTTTTGAAATTTCCATGTTTGAAACCCAAAACCACTTCTCTTCATGTTGTTGACTTCATAAGATAGAGTTTAGGGGTTAGGGGTATATATACATGACTTGTCTTGTTTGAATATGTGTCTAGACCTTGTTTATCAACTTTAATGCTTACTATATGACATAAGAACACTATGCGCTTTAATTTGGTTTTTAATTTTTTTAAATTTTGATGCACATTTTGAATCTTGGTCAAATCCTAGGTTTGACCGAGATTTGAACAAGTTTAAAACAAGAAAATAAAAGGTAAGCCCGCCAGACTGGATCCTTTCTTAGTCACTCTATAATGAAGCTTTTAGGGGGGTTGTTGAAAATGTAAGCATGTATCCTTCTTAGTACGTCACACCACAATGAAGCTTTTGGGAGGGTTTTTGAAATGTCCATGTTTGAAACCCAAAACGACTTCTCTTCGTGCTTGACTTCATAATTAAGACAAAGTTTAGGGTTAGGGGTATATAGATACATGATTTTTCTGGTTTGAATATGTCTAGACTTTGTTTATCAACTAGCTTGAGTGCTTACTATATGGCATATATAAGAAGCTAGGCTATGTGCTTTGGTTTTTCATTTTTTTTGAATTTTTATGCCCATTTGAATCTTGGTCAAATCCTAGGTACGTACGGTTTGACCAAGATTTGAACATGTTTAAAACATGAAAATAAAAGGTAAGCATGGATCCTTCTTAGTCACTCTAAAATGAAGCTTTTGGGAGGTTTTTGAAATTTCCATGTTTGAAACCCAAAACCACTTCTCTTCATGCTTGGCTTCGTAAGATAGAGTTTAGGGTTTGGGGTAGATACGTACATGATTTTTCTAAGTATTTTTACGCCCATTTGAATCTTCGTCAAATCCTAAGTTTGACCAAGATTTGAACAAGTTTAAAAACATGAAAATGAAAAGGGTAAGCCTGGATCCTTGTTTAGGGTTAGGGGGTAGAGATACATGATTTTTGTGGTTTGAATATGGCAGACCTTGTTTATCACCTTGATATATGACATAGGAAGACGGTGTGCTTTTGTTTTTCTTTTTTTTGAATTTTTATGCCCATTTGAATCTTGGTCAAGTCATAGGTTTGACCAAGATTTAAACATGTTTAAAACATGAAAATGAAAAAGTAAGCCTGGATCCTTCTTAGTCACTCCAAAATGTACCAATTGATAAATGAGTTAACTTGGCTTCATGGAAAAAATAATGTCATGTAAATGATTTAACTTGGCTTTCGTACCCTTGAATCCATAGGAAACTTTGTATAAATGTAGTAGTATAATAATCAACCGAGTTTTTACATCAACAGGTCTGTCACTTACGTGTGGTGCCCATGCGTGAGGTCCCACACTTCAGTGAGCACAAGTCACGTGCAATAGGTACGCAAACTCCCAGCCATTTTCTTTGTCAAGAGAAGACGCATCAGGATGCGTATTGGAAGTATGTGGGTCCTTCTGGATCCTTCGGTTGTCCCTCTCACAAAAAACAAATCTCTCTCATTCTCGGCCTCGCTCGACTCGCTCGCTCGCTCGCTCGCTCCTGCTCACTGACAAACCCTGCACAAAAGTCAACATCATCACCCGAAAAAGGGGAGACACCATAATTCTCTCCCTTCTTCTCTCCTTCCGAGTGATCCCTTCTTCCTCCGAGTTTCACTCGACGGGCAAACACACATGTGCTGCATAGTAATAATAAAAAAGTAGAAAAATCGACCTACGAATCTATGATTAAATAGGTTAAACTAGGGTTTTGCCCACTACTACAGATCAAGTTCAGAAATATCCAACTACTAGTTCGATTTTGGGCTACTAATATAAAATTAAAATAAGTTGAACTAGTATTCCTCTAAAAAATCATTTTGGTATGCATTGTTTGATACTTTTCATAGCTATAGTGCATCACAAATTTATGATTTCATGCTTTGCTTTGCCAATTTCGATTTTTTCTAACCACCTTCTCTCTGATTTCAAATTTAGGTCAAACTATCGATGCCTACTATGTGTTCTACTTGAATTGGATGCAGCGTGCGCACATGTTTTGCCATTGTTCTGGGCTTCCACACATCTTTGGGGCATCCAAGTATTTAAGTTACCTTGTTTTTTTGAATTGTAATTCATACCCTTCCTCCCAATTTTTATGCACATTTGAATCTTGGTCAAATCCTAAGTTTGACCAAGATTTGAACAAG
This sequence comes from Lolium multiflorum, assembly GCA_030979885.1. Taxonomy (NCBI): domain Eukaryota; kingdom Viridiplantae; phylum Streptophyta; class Magnoliopsida; order Poales; family Poaceae; genus Lolium; species Lolium multiflorum. The sequence goes on along the minus strand of CM061752.1, from coordinate 94,489,882 downwards.
TTTAAAACATGAAAATGAAAAGGTAAGCCTGAATCCTTCTTAGTCACTCAAAAATGAGAAGCTTTTGGGAGTTTTTTGAAATTTCCATGTTTGAAACCCAAAACCACTTCTCTTCATGCTTGACTTCATAAGACAGAGTTTAGGGTTAGGGGGTAGATACATGATTTGTCTAGTTTGTTGTTTAGACCTTGTTTATCAACTTGAATGCTTACTATATGACATAATAATACTATGTGCTTTGGTTTTCATTTTTTTTGATTTTTTCTGAATTTTTATGCCCATTTGATCTTGGTCAAATCCTAGGCTTAACCAATATTTAAACAAGTTTAAAACATGAAAATGAAAAGGTAAGCCTGTATCCTTCTTAGTCACTCCAAAATGAAGCTTTTGGGAAGGTTTTTGAAATTTCCATGTTTGAAATCCAAAACGACTTCTCTTCGTGCTTGACTTCATAAGACAAAGTTTAGGGCTAGGGGTAGAAACATGATTTTTCTGGTTTGAATATGTCTAGACCTTGTTTACCAACTTGAGTGCTTACTATATGACATAAGAAGGCTATATGCTTTGGTTTTTCATTTTTTTTGAAATTTTATGCCCATTTGAATCTTGATCAAATCCTAGGTACAGTTTGACCAAGATTTGAACAATTTTAAAACATGAAAATAAAAGGTAAGCCCGACCTGGATCCTTTAGTCACTCTAAAATGAAGCTTTTGGGGGTTCTTGAAATTTCCAAGTTTGAAACCCAAAACCACTTCTCTTCATGCTTGACTACATAAGACAGAGTTTAGGGTTAGGGGTAGATACATGATTTTTCTTGTTTGAATATATCTAGACCTTGTTTATATCAACTTTAATGCTAACTATATATGACATAAGAAAACTATGTGCTTTGGTTTTTAATTTTTCTGATTTTTTTATTTTGATAGATGCACATTTGAATCTTTGTCAAATCCTAGGTTTGGCCAAGATTTAAACAAGTATAAAACATGAAAATGAAAAGGGGAAGCCTGTATCCTTTCTTAGTCACTCTAAAATGAAGTTTTTGGGATGTTCTTGAAATTTTCATGTTTGAAACCCAAAACCACTTCTCTTCATGCTTGACTTCATAAGATAGAGTTTAGGGGCTAGGGGATAGATACATGATTTGCCTAGGTTTGAATATGCATGTCCAAACCTTGTTTATCAACTTGAATGCTTACTATATGACATAAGAAGACTATATGCATTTGTTTTTCATTTTTCTGATTTTTTTAAAATTTTATGCCCATTTGAATCTTTTGGTCAAATCCTTGGTTTAATTTGACACGGATTTAAACAAGTTTAAAATATGAAAATGAAAAGGTGGTAAGCAGGCATGTATCCTTCTTATATATATTAGTCACTCTAAAATGAAGCTTTTGGGAGGTTTTTGAAATTTCCATGTTTGAAACCCAAAACCACTTCTCTTCATGTTGTTGACTTCATAAGATAGAGTTTAGGGGTTAGGGGTATAGATACATGACTTGTCTTGTTTGAATATGTGTCTAGACCTTGTTTATCAACTTTAATGCTTACTATATGACATAAGAACACTATGCGCTTTAATTTGGTTTTTAATTTTTTTAAATTTTGATGCACATTTTGAATCTTGGTCAAATCCTAGGTTTGACCGAGATTTGAACAAGTTTAAAACAAGAAAATAAAAGGTAAGCCCGCCAGACTGGATCCTTTCTTAGTCACTCTATAATGAAGCTTTTAGGGGGGTTGTTGAAAATGTAAGCATGTATCCTTCTTAGTACGTCACACCACAATGAAGCTTTTGGGAGGGTTTTTGAAATGTCCATGTTTGAAACCCAAAACGACTTCTCTTCGTGCTTGACTTCATAATTAAGACAAAGTTTAGGGTTAGGGGTATATAGATACATGATTTTTCTGGTTTGAATATGTCTAGACTTTGTTTATCAACTAGCTTGAGTGCTTACTATATGACATAAGAAGGCTATATGCTTTGGTTTTTCATTTTTTTGAAATTTTATGCCCATTTGAATCTAGATCAAATCCTAGATACGGTTTGACCAAGATTTGAACAATTTTAAAACATGAAAATAAAAGGTAAGCCCGACCTGGATCCTTTAGTCACTCTAAAATGAAGCTTTTGGGGGGTTCTTGAAATTTCCAAGTTTGAAACCCAAAACCACTTCTCTTCATGCTTGACTACATAAGACAGAGTTTAGGGTTAGGGGTAGATACATGATTTTTCTTGTTTGAATATATCCAGACCTTGTTTATATCAACTTTAATGCTAACTATATGACATAAGAAAACTATGTGCTTTGGTTTTTAATTTTTCTGATTTTTTTATTTTGATGCACATTTGAATCTTTGTCAAATCCTAGGTTTGACCAAGATTTAAACAAGTATAAAACATGAAAATGAAAAGGGGAAGCCTGTATCCTTCTTAGTCACTCTAAAATGAAGTTTTTGGGATGTTCTTGAAATTTTCATGTTTGAAACCCAAAACCACTTCTCTTCATGCTTGACTTCATAAGATAGAGTTTAGGGGCTAGGGGGTAGATACATGATTTGCCTAGGTTTGAATATGCATGTCCAAACCTTGTTTATCAACTTGAATGCTTACTATATGACATAAGAAGACTATATGCTTTTGTTTTTCATTTTTCTGATTTTTTTAAAATTTTATGCCCATTTGAATCTTTTGGTCAAATCCTTGGTTTAATTTGACACGGATTTAAACAAGTTTAAAATATGAAAATGAAAAGGTGGTAAGCAGGCATGGATCCTTCTTATATATATTAGTCACTCTAAAATGAAGCTTTTGGGAGGTTTTTGAAATTTCCATGTTTGAAACCCAAAACCACTTCTCTTCATGTTGTTGACTTCATAATGTCGAGTTTGTTGTTTAGACCTTGTTTATCAACTTGAATGCTTACTATATGACATAATAATACTATGTGCTTTGATTTTCATCTTTTTGATTTTTTCTGAATTTTTATGCCCATTTGATCTTGGTCAAATCATAGGTTTAACCAATATTTAAACAAGTTTATAACATGAAAATGAAAAGGTAAGCCTGCATCCTTCTTAGCGCATCCACAATGTTGCTATTGCCAAATCTGATACGATGGTGAATTTGGCTTTGGTGTGAAATATAGCAATAGCTCCACAATGTAGTGGTTCCAAATATTTATAACGTGGGTCCCGCCATCAAGCTAAAACAACACATAAAGCCAATATGGAACTACTCTCACAATGTAGGGAACTAGTTCCAAATGCCAAAAGTGAAATTTGGCATCGGAGCACCTACTTGCTCCGGTTGCCTGTTTTTCTGGTTTTGGAACTACCTCTACAATGTATGGAACTAGTTCCAAAAGCCAAAAATCAAATATGGAACCACTTTTGGCTACACGTTGTGGATGCTCTTAGTCACTCCAAAATGAAAGCTTACATATACTCTTGGAATACTGTTTTGGGTGATTTGTCATTCAAAAATTTGGTATCATTCGGATCGGAGGAAGTATAGTTGGAGATGAATGGCCCACCAAGTCTCTGCCTTGAAGTTTGCTCTTTGACCAGTATTACTACTCGCGAGGTGCCGAGGAGACGGGGAGGCCAAATTTAAGAACTAACCTTTGCTCTTGCCGTCTTCCTCAGTTCACCACTTTGTTTACCTCTTGGAATACTACTTCGCCACCATGACCGGGAGCAAGTCTCGCCACAGAAGGGCTCGTGCGGCTGCGGCGAAGCTGAGGGAATCCCAGCAATGGCGTCCCTGTGCTGCTGTCGAGGTGCCTTCTGCGCAAGAGTCTTCAAGGGCGTCGCAGCCCGCGACTGCTACCTTCAGGCGATCCTCCGTTCTTGCGCATCTTTCTATGTCTTTCACAACTTATCATCCCCTCCTTTTCTTACCTTCTCTCAATCGTATATTCAGGTCGGGCGGCCTTAGTTTTCCCGCAGCCCTCCTGCCTGCGGAAACATCTTCCACGGAGCCAAGTTCTCAAAGCAGCGAGGTATAGACATTCGTGCAAATTGGGATTCCCATTTTCTCTTTCTTGGTACTTCTCTGGGTACACTTCTGATTTTGTGCTCCATCCCCATCTGATAGAAGCCCCGCTACGAGATCGGTCCCATTTTAGAAATGGTTATGGGCGATTTCTGCGTCGAGACGGCGGACAGAAGCGCCCTCGCCGATGAGTGCATGAGACTTTATTCTGAGCTCGCCACTGAGAAGATCCGGATTCGCATTCTCGACGATATCGCCATGAAATCGTTCACTGCGAGTAATGAGATCCAGCGGCGGAGCCTCGGCCAGGCGGAGACCATGGACAAACTCGCCGGACTGATCCTGAACCTCACGGTTAGGACGGACAAACTAGAGGCCGAGCTGTCACAGGAGAAGGCTCTCAACTCCGAGCTGAAGCGTCAAGCAGGCTCAAGGTAGATCTTGACCAGGTCACTGTGTACCACTAGCTGCAATCCTTGATGACTGTTGTGTCACCTGGCTTCCGAGTTTCTGAAGGTTAATTTTCGAAATTTTGTTCGTAAAATTGGCCTGTGGAAATGTAAACAAACTAGTACTCTTACTTTATTATATTAGTACTTGTGTCAATGTAGTAGTTGTGTCTGAGTCGAGTCAATGTTGAGTCGTTGAGTCAGTGGTGTTTTGGAACATGGGAGCATATGCTACCTATATTTTAAATTGCATCTTACACATATTTTAAATCTCAAAAAAATTGAAACAAAAAATCCGCACGTACATCTTCATGTGCTACGCGCTCACAAAGTCGTTTCATAAAAAATGAACTTATCATGTGACGTGTGTAAAAAAGACAAAATTCAGTGCTTAAAACAATGCTTTTCACAGGATAAGTTTTCTCTTTTTTACATAGGTCATAAAAAATATTATTTTTTCGTGAAACTTGACGCACACACATATATTATGGAGATGTACATGTAGAATTTTTTGTCAAATTTTTTCACACTTTGAAATATATTTTGTTGGTAGAGGGAGCATACGCACCCGGGAGCCGAATTGAGGGAGCAGTCGTTGAGTCACCTAGTATCTATAATATCTAAATAGGAACAAGAAATCCAAAATTTTCAAATTCTGGCAAAAATTAGAACTTCTCAGGAAAATCTATTTTTTTATAGGAAATCAAAAACACTGAAACGAGTATACTGTTTTAATTTGAGCCATTTATGTGCAGATTTGCATAAAAAGACTGACATTTTCCCTAAACTTTGTATATTGTGAAGTCAAGCATGGAGAGAAGTGGTTTTGGGTTTCAAACATCCTTTTCATTTTCTTGTCTTAAACTTGTTTAAATCTTGGTCAAACCTAAGATTTGACCAAAAGATTCAAACATGCATAAATTCAAAAAAATCAGAAAAATGAAAAAACAAAAGCATATAGTCTTCTTATGTCATATAGTAAGCATTCAAGTTGATAAACAAGGTCTAGACATATTCAAACCAGAAAAATCATGTATATATCTACCCCTAACCCTAAACTCTGTCTTATGAAGAGAAGTGGTTTTGGGTTTCAAACATGGAAATTTGAAGAACCTCCCAAAAGCTTCATTTTAGATTGTGACTAAGAAGGATCCAGGCTTACCTTTTCACTTTCATGTTCTAAACTTGTTTAAATCCTAGTCAAACCTAGGATTTCACAAAGATTCAAATATATGGGTATAAAATACAAAAAAATAGAAAAATGAAAAACGAAAGCACATAGTCTTCTTATGTCATATAGTAAGCATTAAAGTTGATAAACAAGGTCTAGACATATTCAAACTAGACAAATCATGTATCTCCCCCTAACCCCTAAACTTTGTATTATGAAGTCAAGCATGAAGAGAAGTGGTTTTGGGTTTCAAACATGGAAATTTCAAAAACCTCTTAAAAATTCATTTTAGAGTGACTAAGAAGGATGCAAGCTTCCCTTTTCATTTGCATGTCTTAAACTTGTTTAAATCTGGGTCAAACCTAAGATTTGACCAAAAGATTCAAACGGGCATAAAATTCAAAAAAAATCAGAAAAATGAAAAACAAAAGCATATAGTCTTCTTGTGTCATATAGTAAGCATTCAAGTTGATAAACAAGGTCTAGACATATTCAAACCAGAAAATCATGTATATATCTACCCCTAACCCTAAACTCTGTATTATGAAGTCAATCATGAAGAGAAGTGGTTTTGGGTTTCAAACATGGATATTTCAAGAACCTCCCAAAAGCTTCATTTTAGAGTGTGACTAAGAAGGATCCAGGCTTACCTTTTTCATTTTCATGTACTAAACTTGTTTAAATCCTGGTCAAACCTAGGATTTCACAAAGATTCAAATATATGTGTATAAAATATAAAAAATAGAAAAATGAAAACCAAAGCACATAGTCTACTTATGTCACATAGTAAGCATTCAAGTTGATAAACAAGGTCTAGACATATTCAAACCAGAAAAATCATGTATATATCTACCCCTAACCCTAAACTCTGTCTTATGAAGTTAATCATGAAGAGAAGTGGTTTTGGGTTTCAAACATTGGAATTCCAAGAACCTCCCAAAAGCTTCATTTTAGAGTGTGACTAAGAAGGATCCAAGCTTACCTTTTCATTTTCATGTTCTAAACTTGTTTAAATCCTGGTCAAAACTAGGATTTCACAAAGATTCAAATATATGGGTATAAAATTCAAAAAAATAGAAAAATGAAAAACCAAAGCACATAGTCTTCTTATGTCATATAGTAAGCATTAAAGTTGATAAACAAGGTCTAGACATATTCAACCTAGACAAATCATGTATCTACCCCCTAACCCCTAAACTCTGTCTTATGAAGTCCAACATGAAGAGAAGTGGTTTTGGGTTTCAAACATGGAAATTTCAAAAACCTCTTACAAAATTCAGTTTAGAGTGACTAATTAAGAAGGATGCATTCTCCCCTTTTCATTTTCATGTCTTAAACTTGTTTAAATCTTGGTCAAACCTAAGATTTGACCAAAAGATTCAAACGGGCATAAAAAAATCAGAAAAATGAAAACCAAAGCACATAATTTTCTTATGTCATATAGTAAGCATTCAAGTTGATAAACAAGGTCTAGACATATTCAAACCAGAAAATCATGTATATATCTACCCCTAACCCTAAACTCTGTCTTATGAAGTCAATCATGAAGAGAAGTGGTTTTGGGTTTCAAACATGGAAATTTCAAGAACCTCCCAAAAGCTTCATTTTAGAGTGACTAAGAAGGATCCAGGCTTACCTTTTCATTTTCATGTTTTAAACTTGTTTAAATCCTGGTCAAACCTAGGATTTGACAAAGATTCGAATATATGGGCAAAAAATTCAAAAAAAATAGAAAAATGAAAAACCAAAGCACATAGTCTTCTTGTGTCATATAGTAAGCATTAAAGTTGACAAAAAAGGTCTAGATATATGCAAACTAGACAAATCATGTATCTACCCCCTAACCCCTAAACTCTGTCTTATGAAGTCAAGCATGAAGAGAAGTCGTTTTGGGTTTCAAACATGGAAATTTCAAGAACATCCCAAAAGCTTCATTTTAGAGTGACTAAGAAGGATCCATGATTACCTTTTCATTTTCATGTTTTAAACTTGTTTAATCTTGGTCAAACCTAGGATTTGACCAAGATTCAAATGGGCACAAAATTTAAAAAATCAGAAAAATGAAAAACCAAAGTACATAGTCTTCTTATGTCATGTAGTAAGCATTCAAGTTGATAAAATGGTTCATGCCGGCGTCTTAGCTGCTAAAAAAAATTATACACCAATTGATTTGACGAATTGATGATTTACTCTAGTCTGCTTCTAGACCATGCAGCTAGCGAGTATTCATATGTACTGCATGGAGCCCCCAACTTTTGACTTCCCGTGTCGGAAAAGGCCTGTCTAATAATGTGGGGCAGTGAGGTATCCCGAAGTATCTAGAGGGTTCCAGTGTTTCAGGCTTTCAGCATCGCCAGTCCAAGGGAAGGATGGGTGACGAATCCGTGCATTCACAGCCGTTTAGATCTGAAGAGTCCTTGTATGATGAGCGGTAGATAGCACCTCTAAGCTGCAAATCAACAGCTTCAATTACTTCAAATGAGCATTGGCCGGAAGGCTGACAGAGTGAAAAAATTCAATTTCAAAAACTCATGTATAGAATAGAAAAAAAAAAAAAACATGTAGATAGAATAGAGGTATAGATAGATTAGCCCAAAAAAGAAGAGGACGGGGAAATTTCGAACGCTCGCCTTTAACTCAGCACAGCAGACACCTCCCTCGCGCTCCTAAACTTTCGAACGCGCGCCCAATATTTCGAACGCTCGCCTTTAACTCAGCACCCAGCCCACCTTGTTCTTCTCTAGACACCTCCTTCGGCGCCCTGTTCTTCTCTAGACACACCCTCGGTGAACCAGGCCGCGCACCAAAACTTCCCCACGCTGTCTATCAGCCGCGTCAGCCGGCGACTGCTGGTGGCGCCGTTCTTCTCCAGCCGCACCGGCAGGCGCGGTCAGCTGGTAGATCCTCACGGTATGCATGCTATCTTCAGGCCTGGGCAAGTACGATTCATTATAGCTCAATCGAAGTCAGTCGCCGTCGCCCAGCCCTTATAAGTTCGTTAGTTCGTTCGAATCGATCGGTTGATATTGTTTTCCTCTCGATGTGTTTGTTTGACATTGTTTTCCGCTTTACCTATTTGCTCGAATTCGTTCGTACTGTACACTGTACTGCTCACCATTGCCCAATGTCTGTAGTCGTCGCTTGGTGCCAGTCCTCTATGGACCTGTTTGTAATCTTATTACTTCTGGGTTCTTTGCACTGCTAATACATCGGTGGATTTACGGCCAAAAAGAAGAAAGAATTTGTTGGTATTATATTGCTTTCGATTGATCTGTTCGCCCCCAAGCTTTTACAGAAGCCGCAAGAGATTCAAGGATGAAATGGCTCTCCTTGTTTGCGGTGGCGGATCTACAGGGTATGCCGTATATGCCACGGCATACCCTGCGTCCAAGCCGTGCAAGATCTTTGATAGTTTAATGAGCTGAGCAATTAATCAAGATGAGTGATGTATATGTATACATGCGGTGCTAATACATGTGGCGTGCAGCCATGCGAACACTGAGCTAGTGCATGTAACCGATTGATTAGACATCCGATTGATTAATGCATTGGCTTTAGCCAACAGTCTACTTGCATGTTTTTCAAGATGTGCGATTTTGTCTCGCGTGTAAGCCTACAAGGCCAGCTATGGCCATGCACCATGACCTGATTAGATATTGATACGTCTCCAACGTATCGATAATTTCTTATGTTCCATGCCACTTTATTGATGATACCTACATGTTTTATACACATTATATGTCATATTTATGCATTTTCTGGAACTAACCTATTAACAAGATGCCGAAGTGTCAGTTCCTGTTTTCTGCTGTTTTTGGTTTCAGAAATCCTAGTAACGAAATATTCTCGGAATTGGACGAAATCAACGCCAGGTTCCTATTTTTCCACGAAGCTTCCAGAACACCCGAGAGCCGCCAGAGGGGGGGCCTGGTGGGCCCAGATGACATGGTGGCGCGGCCAGGCCCTGGCCGCGCCACCCTATGGTGTGGTCGCCCCTTCGACCTTCTGACGCCGCCTCTTCGCCTATAAAAAGGTCCCTGACCTAAAAACCCTGAGGGAGAAAGCCACGATACGGGAAAAGTTCCAGAGCCACCGCCATCGCGAAGCCAAGATGGGGGACAGGAGTCTCTGTTCCGGCACCCTGCCGGACGGGGAAGTGCCCCCGGAAGGCTTCTCCATCGACACCGCTGCCATCTCCACCGCCATCTTCATCACCGCTGCTGCTCCCATGAGGAGGGAGTAGTTCTCCATCGAGGCTCGGGGCTGTACCGGTAGCTATGTGGTTCATCTCTCTCCTATGTACTTCAATACAATAATCTCATGAGCTGCCTTACATGATTGAGATTCATATGATGATGCTTGTAATCTAGATGTCATTATGCTAGTCAAGTGGGTTTTACTTATGTGATCTCCGGAGACTCCTTGTCCCACGTGTGTAAAGGTGACAGTGTGTGCACCGTGTGGGTCTCTTAGGCTATATTTCACGAAGTACTTATTCACTGTTGAAGAGCGTAGTGAAGTGCTTATTTATATCTCTTTATGATTGCAATGTGCATCGTATCACAATTTATCTATGTGCTACTCTAGCAAAGTTATTAAAGTAGTTTTATTCCTCCTGCATGTGTGCAAAGGTGACAGTGTGTGCACCGTGTTAGTACTTGGTTTATGCTATGATCATGATCTCTTGTAGATTGCGAAGTTAACTATTGCTATGATAATATTGATGTGATCTATTCCTCCTACATATGCATGAAGGTGACAGTGTGCATGCTATGCTAGTACTTGGTTTAGTCTTTTGATCTATCTTACACTAAAGGTTACTAAAATATGAGCATTATTGTGGAGCTTGTTAACTCCGGCATTGAGGGTTCGTGTAATCCTACGCAATGTGTTCATCATCCAACAAAAGTGTAGAGTATGCATTTATCTATTCTGTTATGTGATCAATGTTGAGAGTGTCCACTAGTGAAAGTGTAATCCCTAGGCCTTGTTCCTAAATACTACTGCGTTACTACTGCTTGTTTACTGTTTCACTGTGTTACTACTGCTGCAATACTACCACCATCAACTACACGCCAGCAAGCTATTTTCTGGCACCGTTGCTACTGCTCATATATATTCATACCACCTGTATTTCACTATCTCTTCGCCGAACTAGTGCACCTATTTGGTGTGTTGGGGACACAAGAGACTTCTTGCTTTGTGGTTGCAGGGTTGCATGAGAGGGATATCTTTGACCTCTTCCTCCCTGAGTTCGATAAACCTTGGGTGATCCACTTAAGGGAAAACTTGCTGCTGTTCTACAAACCTCTGCACTTGGAGGCCCAACACTGTCTACAGGAAAGGAGGGGGAACGTAGACATCAAGCTATTTTCTGGCGCCGTTGCCGGGGAGGAAAGGTAAAAGGTACTCACACTCCGGATCTCGGCTACTAAGCTATTTTCGGCGCCGTTGTAAGTACTCGAAGCTATTTCCTTTAGACTCTGCAATTGCGACATTTTGTTTCTTGTTTACACTAGTTAGGCATAATGGAAAACAACAAAAATATGAGAGATCTTTATGAACTTTATCTTGAATTAGGACATGATGTGTTTGAAGAAAGAATTAAGAAACCCATGGAACTTTATATGCATGCTAATGGGAATGTTATTAATATGAATGCTTTGAACACTATTGTTGCTAATGCTATGGAAAATTCTAAGCTTGGGGAAGCTGGTTTTGATGAGCATGATATTTTTAGTCCCCCGGGCAATGAGGAGGAAATTTACTTTGATGATACTTTGCCTCCCATTTATGATGATTATAATGATAGTAGTCTTTTGTTACCACCTGTTATGGAGGATAAATTTGATTATGATTACAATATACCTCCTATATTTGATAGCTACTTTGTTGAATTTGCTCCCACTACAACTAATAAAATTGATTATGCTTATGTTGGGAGTAGTAATTATTTTATGCATGAGACTCATGATAAGAATGCTTTATGTGATGGTTATATTGTTGAGTTTGCTCATGATGCTACTGAAAGTTATTATGAGAGAGGAAAATATGGTTGTAAAAATTTTCATGTTACTAAAACACCTCTCTATGTGCTGAAATTTTTGAAGCTACACTTGTTTTATCTTCCTATGCTTGTTACTTTGCTCTTCATGAACTTGTTTATTTACAAGATTCTTATGCATAGGAAGCATGTTAGACTTAAATGTGTTTTGAATTTGCCTCTTGATGCTCTCTTTTGCTTCAAATACTATTTCTTGCGAGTGCATCATTAAAACTGCTGAGCCCATCTTAATGGCTATAAAGAAAAGAACTTCTTGGGAGATAACCCATGTGTTATTTTGCTACAGTAATTTTTTTTTGTTGAGTCTTGGAAGTTTTTTACTACTGTAGCAACCTCTCCTTATCATGTTTTTGTGCCAAGTAAAGTTTCTATGTCAAAGTTGATGTTATATTTGGGATCGCTGCGCAGAAACAGCATTGCTGTCTGTCACGAATCTGGGCACAGTTCTCTGTAGAAAATTCGAAAAAATCTGCCAATTTACGAGCGTGATCCTCAGATATGTATGCAACTTTCATTAGTTTTGAGTTTTTCCATTTGAGCAAGTCTGGTGCCATCTTAAAATTCGTCTTTACGGACTGTTCTGTTTTGACAGATTCTGTCTTTTATTTCGCATTGCCTCTTTTGCTATGTTGGATTTATTTCTTTGATCCATTAATGTCCAGTAGCATTATGCAATGTCCAGAAGTGAAAATAATGATTGTGTCACCTCTGAATGAGTGAATTATTAATGATGCACTAACCCTCTAATGAGTTTGCTTGAAGTTTGGTGTGAAGGAAGTTTTCAAGGGTCAAGAGAGGAGAATGATATACTATGATCAAGAGGAGTGAAAGCTCTAAGCTTGGGGATGCCCCCGTGGTTCACCCCTGCATATTTTAAGAAGACTCAAGCGTCTAAGCTTGGGGATGCCCAAGGCATCCCCTTCTTCATCGACAACATCATCAGGTTCCTCCCCTGAAACTATATTTTTATTCAATCACATCTTATGTTCTTTACTTGGAGCGTCTGTGTGCTTTTATTTTTGTTTTTGTTTTGTTATCTTAGTTCTCTGAATAAGTTCATCCTTGTGTGGGAGAGAGACACGCTCCGCTGGTTCGTATGAACACATGTGTTCTTAGCTCATAATATTCATGGCGAAGTTTCCTCTTCGTTAAATTGTTATATGGTTGGAATTGGAAAATGCTACATGTAGTAATTGGTAAAATGTCTTGGATAATGTGATACTTGGCAATTGTTGTGCTCATGTTTAAGCTCTTGCATCATATGCTTTGCACCTATTAGTGAAGAAATACATAGAGCATGCTAAAATTTGGTTTGCATAATTGGTCTCTCTAAGGTCTAGATAATTTCTAGTAAAGAGTTTGAACAACAAGGAAGACGGTGTAGAGTCTTATAATGTTTACAATATGTCTTTTATGTGAGTTTTGCTGCACCGGTTCATCCTTGTGTTTGTTTCAAATAACCTTGCTAGCCTAAACCTTGTATCGAGAGAGAATACTTCTCATGCATCCAAAATCCTTGAGCCAACCACTATGCCATTTGTGTCCACCATACCTACCTACTACATGGTATTTCTCCGCCATTCCAAAGTAAATTGCTTGAGTGCTACCTTTAAACAAATTCAAAAGTTATTACCTCTTATTTGTGTCAATGTTTTATAGCTCATGATGAAGTATGTGGTGTTTATCTTTCAATCTTGTTGGGCAACTTTCACCAATGGACTAGTGGCTTCATCCGCTTATCCAATAATTTTGCAAAAAGAGCTGGCAATGGGATTCCCAGTCCCAAATTAATTAACAAAAATAGACACTCCTCCATGGTATGTGATTGTTGGACGGCACCCGAAGGATTCGGTTAGCCATGGCTTGAGAAAGCAAAGGTGGGGAGGAGTGTCATCATAATAAAATTAAAATAAAAAGGCACTCCTTCATGGTATGAGATTGTTGGCAGGCACCCGAGGATTCGGTTAGCCATGGTTTGTGAAAGAAAGGTTGGAAGGAGTGCCACCCAAAAATAAAATAAAATGGGAGCCGCTCTTTGAAGGTTTGTCTGGCAAGGGGGTTAGAGTACCCGCTACCATTCGTTGACAACAACAAACACCTCTCAAAACTTTACTTTTATGCTCTCTATATGTTTTCAAAATCAAAGCTCTAGCACAAATATAGCAATCGATGCTTTCCTCTTTGAAGGGCCATTCTTTTACTTTTATTGTTGAGTCAGTTTACCTATCTCCCTCCACCTTAAGAAGCAAACACTTGTGTGAACTGTGCATTGATTCCTACATACTTGCATATTGCATTTGTTATATTACTCTATGTTGACAATTATCCATGAGATATACATGTTATAAGTTGAAAGCAACCGCTGAAACTTCATCTTCCTTTGTGTTGCTTCAATACCTCTACTTTGAATTATTGCTTTATGAGTTAACTCTTATGCAAGACTTATTGATGCTTGTCTTGAAGTACTATTCATGAAAAGTCTTTGCTTTATGATTCAGTTGTTTACTCATGTCATTACCATTGTTTTGATCGCTGCATTCATCTCATATGCTTACAATAGTATGATCAAGGTTATGATGGCATGTCACTTAAGAAATTATCTTTGTTATCGTTTTACCTGCTCGGGACGAGCAGAACTAAGCTTGGGGATGCTGATACGTCTCCAACGTATCGATAATTTCTTATGCCACTTTATTGATGATACCTACATGTTTTATACACATTATATGTCATATTTATGCATTTTCTGGAACTAACCTATTAACAAGATGCCGAAGTGTCAGTTCCTGTTTTCTCTGTTTTTGGTTTCAGAAATCCTAGTAACGAAATATTCTCGGAATTGGACGAAATCAACGCCCAGGTTCCTATTTTTCCACGAAGCTTCCAGAACACCGAGAGCCGCCAGAGGGGGGCCCTGGTGGGCCCAGATGACATGGTGGCGCGGCCCAGGCCCTGGCCGCGCCACCCTATGGTGTGGTCGCCCTTGACCCTCCTGCGCCGCCTCTTCGCCTATATAAAGCCCCTGCATCGAAAACCCTTAGGGAGGAAGCCACGATACGAGAAAAGTTCCAGAGCCGCCATCGCGAAGCCAAGATCTGGGGGACAGGAGTCTCTTTCCGGCACCCTGCCGGAGCGGGGAAGTGCCCCGGAAGGCTTCTCCATCGACACCGCTGCCATCTCCACCGCCATCTTCATCACCGCTGCTGCTCCCATGAGGAGGGAGTAGTTCTCCATCGAGGCTCGGGGCTGTACCGGTAGCTATGTGGTTCATCTCTCTCCTATGTAGTTCAATACAATAATCTCATGAGCTGCCTTACATGATTGAGATTCATATGATGATGCTTGTAATCTAGATGTCATTATGCTAGTCAAGTGGGTTTTACTTATGTGATCTCCGGAGACTCCTTGTCCCACGTGTGTAAAGGTGACAGTGTGTGCACCGTGTGGGTCTCTTAGGCTATATTTCACGAAGTACTTATTCACTGTTGAAGAGCGTAGTGAAGTGCTTATTTATATCTCTTTATGATTGCAATGTGCATCGTATCACAATTTATCTATGTGCTACTCTAGCAAAGTTATTAAAGTAGTTTTATTCCTCCTGCATGTGTGCAAAGGTGACAGTGTGTGCACCGTGTTAGTACTTGGTTTATGCTATGATCATGATCTCTTGTAGATTGCGAAGTTAACTATTGCTATGATAATATTGATGTGATCTATTCCTCCTACATATGCATGAAGGTGACAGTGTGCATGCTATGCTAGTACTTGGTTTAGTCTTTTGATCTATCTTACACTAAAGGTTACTAAAATATGAGCATTATTGTGGAGCTTGTTAACTCCGGCATTGAGGGTTCGTGTAATCCTACGCAATGTGTTCATCATCCAACAAAAGTGTAGAGTATGCATTTATCTATTCTGTTATGTGATCAATGTTGAGAGTGTCCACTAGTGAAAGTGTAATCCCTAGGCCTTGTTCCTAAATACTACTGCGTTACTACTGCTTGTTTACTGTTTCACTGTGTTACTACTGCTGCAATACTACCACCATCAACTACACGCCAGCAAGCTATTTTCTGGCACCGTTGCTACTGCTCATATATATTCATACCACCTGTATTTCACTATCTCTTCGCCGAACTAGTGCACCTATTTGGTGTGTTGGGGACACAAGAGACTTCTTGCTTTGTGGTTGCATTGCATGAGAGGGATATCTTTGACCTCTTCCTCCCTGAGTTCGATAAACCTTGCATGTTTTTCAAGATGTGCGATTTTGTCTCGCGTGTAAGCCTACAAGGCCAGCTATGGCCATGCACCATGACCTGATTAGATATCATGATTAATCAAAGGAAATATCTTGCTACTGTATATACGATTAATCAACTGATAATTAATCTTTGGTAGTCAAGTATATGATTAATTATATATATTTAGTGAGAATTCAGTTCAAAATTAGAGCACCCCGTCAACGGTGCATTTTTCAACAATTTACATTTTGATTATATGCAAAATCTGTTTTATTTAATCATTTTGACATACTCCCTTCAATCCAAATTAATTGACTCAACTTTGTCTAGATACTGATGTATCTTAGACAAGTTTGTTGAGTAGATACATTTATATCTAGACAAATTTGAGTTAATTAGTATGAATCCGAGAAAGTATTTTATTTAATTATTTTTATTAGGACAAAAGAAATTCAATAGAAACTCCAAAATTTTGTTGTGTCATACCCTTTCCTAAAATCCTAGGTCCGCCACTGCTTGTTTGTAAGGCAAAGAGGAAATCATATCATGGCTTATCATCATGGGTATAACCTTTTTAGCTAGATTTTGCTGTTTGGGATCTATGATCCTTTTAGTTGCTGCTCTCCAGTAACATTTTCCCTCTTTTTTATTACAGTGAAAAATACACAGCGAGGAAACCACTGTCCAGCCTAAAAAAAATAGACCTCAGTTGGTTTGCTGAAATCGGCTCAAATAACGTGGCATTTAGTTATATAGTTTTATATTCGACCTGTTTGCTCAGATATGTTGGTTTACGTTCATACGCAACCTGTTGGGCAAGTATGGACACAGCTTCAGTGACTTTCAGGTCAAAATTCCAGCGGTTGAGTGATTTTTGGTTGGATCCATTCCTGTGCGTTCGATCGGCTTTTGATGGCTGTTATTGAGACAAAGTCATGGCTGGACTTTTGACGCAGCTCCAGTGACGTTCAGCTAGGTCAAAAGCCCAGCGTTGACTTTGGTTCAATATCAGCCATCCAAAGCCAATCGAACACACATGAATGTATCCAACCAAAAATCACTCTACAATAAGTCGTTTCCAGACAAAAACAATGTTTATTCCCAAACTATTTTTTTTGAATCCGACCAATCTTTCCCGGAATGCAGAAGAAATATATAAGATTTACTGGAATGTTGTTCTTTTTACTGGACAGTTTGAATTTTAAGTTTAAAGTTGGTTGTAAAACATAAAATGAGGTTTATTGATAAACAATATGGCTGAATCTGATGAAACTCCCCCAGAATGCATAACCCGACATATAAGATTTACTGGATTTTTGTTTCAAAAACTTCTAGGCAGTACGAATTTTAAGTTTAAAATTTTCTCGTGAAACTTAAAATGGGTAAATTTTGGATCCATTCTCGTGCGTTCGATTGGCTTTTGATGGCTGTTATTGAAACAAGTGTTAATTGGTTCTATGCCACTCCTCAATTCACAAGTTGTGTTTATGCCATTACAAAAACTGAAGTTGTGTTTATGCCACTCTCAATTCTCAATATCCCCTTCTATATATGCCATTTTCAATACTCCACTATAATAAATATAGCATATCTATGATAGTACTCTATGATACCACCCACTATGCACCCATGTTCCAAACACCACTCCCGCTGACTGTACCTTATTGTATCGAGCGATAAGCTTGATGAGCAACCCAAACAAACAAACAAAAAGACTGTACCTTATTGTACTTGCTCTTACCCGTATCTTCTCTTTCTCTTTCATCGCGAGTGCAGCTAATTCAGTTAGTCTTCCAATGAATATTAATATTTTGTCTCAATGATGTCATGTTTCGACTAACAATTAGCACTTTTGAATTCTTAGATTGCTTTTTCACACGATGCACTTCTTTTAATTTATTTTACCACATTTCAATGTGAACCTTGACCAAATAAATAGGACAACAATATCACGATCATATAATACATAAGCAGCATTGTTAGAATCGTGTTGGAAAATACTTTCTAATGATACCAGTTTTATATCAATTTTTTTATATACTTCATCCTGAAAAATATGTTTCAACTTCATCAAAACTTGCATGTATCTGCAAACTAAACTCATCTAAATACATGTATATCTACATAAAATTGAAACATCATTTTTAAATAGAGAGATATAGATTAATATTTTTTCGAAGATAAAATACGAAAAACAAGGGTGCATTGTTTATTGAAATGGAGTGAGTAGTATATATAAAATCATTTTAGTTGCCAATGATCATGTTGAGGGCCTCTATTTCTTGTTTTGCTCAGGCCCTCCGTATTCTCAGGTACGGCCCTGGTGGTCTATGAACCTGTATGTAATCTTATTACTTTTGGCTTCTTTGCACTGCTAATAGATCGGCGGAATTACGGCAAAAAAGAAGAAAGAATGTGTTGGTATTGTATTGCTTTCGATAGATCTGTTCGCCCCTCCCCCCCAAGCATTTATAGATGGCACAAGAGATTCAAGGATGAAATTGCTCTCCTTGTTCATAAGGCAAAGAGGAAATCATATCATGGGTAGAACATTATATATATATTTTGCTGCTTGGGATCTATGATCCTTTTAGTTGCTGCTCTCCAGCAACTTTTGTACATATTTCCCTCTTTTTATTAATAAAAAAATACAAAGTGGGGAAACCCAGTGGTCAGCCTAAAAAAATCTGTTCGCTAGGTAGCCGTAGTTTTGCACTCAGTTTGTTTGCTGAAATCGGCTCAAATAATGTAGCATTTATAGTTTTATATTCGACCTGTTTGCTCAGGTATGCTTGCTTACATTCGTAGGTGACCTGTTTGTTGAAATAGCTTATCGCTTCTCTGACCATCTATCTCCTCAACAGATGGACAGAACTTGGATATTATTTGACTCATTAACCACACCAACATATTTGAGTGGTATTGAAGACTTCATGAAGCACGTTAGTGATTTTACTGACGGCGACAAGACAAAGGAAGTGATTTGTCCATGCCGCGTATGTTTGAATATTGGGTCCAAGCCTCAACATGTAGTCTCAGATCATTTATTCGTTTATGGGATGGACCAGACATATATCAGGTGGATTAACCATGGTGAACACTATGATCAGCCTGACATTATTGATCCTCTTTATTCTGATGGTTATCAGCCTGAAGATCTCGTCCAGGATGAGGCTACTGCTAATTTGTTACGGGATCTGTATCCATATGCAAGCCAACAGCCCCATGGTTATCACAAAAAGCCTCTTTTCCATGACCTGATAGAAGATGCTAAGCGCTTAGTGGCCCCTGGTTCTGTTGTGTCAAGATTCGAATTAATTGTGAAATTACTTCATGACAAGTCATACCAGGGGATTACCAATAAAGCGTTCAATGCAGTTGCGAAGACATACAGCGATGCACTCCCTGGGGCTGGACTGCCAAAATCCTTTTATGAGGTGAAGCAGTACATCAAGGTACTGGGACTTGGATATGAGAAGATTGATTTTTGCAAAAATAACTGTGCACTGTTTTGGATGGAGTATAATGACCTCGATGAATGTCCAGTATGTAAGGAATCAAGATGGAAACATGATGGAGCTGGTGGTAAGAAAAAGATTCCTTGGAAGGTTCTGAGATACTTTCCACTTGTACAAAGATTGCAGAGGTTGTTTGCTTCAGAACAAACATCTCGGGAAACAAGATGGCACAAAGAGATTCTCACGCCCGACCCTGATTTACTGAGGCATCCTGCTGATGGCGATGAATGGAAGCAATTCGACCTGGATCATCCAGATTTTGCTGCAGATCCAAGGAACCTGAGACTTGGCCTTGCTACAGATGGATTCAACCCATTTGGCAACATGAGCAACTCGTATAGCATGTGGCCAGTACTAGTTACACCTTACAACCAGGCTCCCTGGACATGCACCGATCAGTCGAACTGTATGATGGCCTTACTCATCCCAGGTCCCAAATCTCCTGGGAAGGATTTTGATGTGTTCATGCAGCCTCTTATTAGAGACTTGCAAACATTATGGGAGGGTGTCCCTACACGGGATGTGTGTCAACCTAAAGAACAAAATTTTCTATTACGTGCTGCTGTACTGTATTGCACCCATGATTATCCAGCTTTGGGCACTATGTCAGGCAGAGTAACATCAGGTTATAATGCATGTGTTCACTGTGATACTGATCAGCTGGCAGTGAGGATAATAAACAAGATATGCTATATGGGCCATCGCCGTTTCCTTCCATTAGATCACAGTTTCCGAAAAAATAGAAAAAAATTGCAATTTATTGGTGATCAGGCCTGTAAAAAGACTAAACCGCAGCACTTTAAGAGTCACGAGTTGGAGGCGCACCTAGAAGCGGTCAGAAATGTTAAACCAGGAAAACCACCAGCCGCCACAGCAGGTACAGGCGTACAGCAGAGAGCATAGAGCAACATCTCTAGTTATATTCCTTTATTTTTCATGTCTAAATTGTTGTATTTGTGTTTGCTTGTAGATGATGACAATGGACAAGAAGCTAGCTTCTGGAGTGTTCTTGAAGATATTGAGGAAGGCCTCGAGGTTAGCATCTATCTCTAATACTGTAGCATTTTCACTATACTACTATGATAGATGAATGGATCATCAGTTATTCACTTGCTTGTTTCGGACAAGATGATGATACTACTATGATAGATGAATGGATCATCAGTTATTCACTTGTTTCGGACAGGATGATGATACTTGTATAGAACAAGCTTTCAGTCTAATCTTTTCACCTTATGCAGGGCCTGAAGCTGTAATGTTTAGTGAGTCGCAGCCTGCACTTCAGTGCTTCTACAAGTCTGAAATGATGAAGCAAAGCTTGGAGTAAAGACTGCAATTTATCTTCATTTTCGGTTCATTCGAATTCTGTATTGTCATGAGTCATGACTCTTGTCATGTAATGGCTGAAGTTAAACTGCCAATTGATTTGTGTCATGTAATGGCTGAACTTAAACTGCTACTCCTACCATTTGTGTCATGTAATGGCTGAAACTTAAACTGCTATGTGTCCCTGTGCGGCTATGTGCCCAGTTTTCTCCTATTGATTTGCTGTCAATATTTTTAGCTAAGGTACTAGAGAAGTGCTGCTCAATTTTTTTTAGCCTATTGTCAGGGATGGGTAACCGCTGGTTAGCCGTTAACCCGATGGTGGTGGTTATGGTATGCAGTATGTCCCCGTGGCAGTTATCAGGGATGGGGACGGGAAGAACTTTGCCTCACGGGGACGGTTTTGGTTTAGTAATAACCAGCGGTTTCTCTCCCCGTTGCCAAATGGAGGTACAGCAGAGAAGAATACAGAAGATGCAGCAGCAGTAGTAGCAGATAGAAAAAGGAAGAAGAGACGAGATGAACTGAGTCTAGCAGCTACCAAAAGGAAGATGGGAGGTGAAATAGCAGCACGTACCAAGAGGAAGGAAATGGAAAATGATAGACCGAGAATATTTTATAAGCGCAGGACCACTCTTTGGGACTTGCCGTATTGGGCTGGTAAGAAGCTTCGGCATAATATTGATATCATGCACATGGAGAAGAATATATGTGACAGCATTGTCGGCACATTACTCAACATTCCATCCAAGACAAAAGATAGCTCAAATGCTAGGATTGATTGTGCAACATTGAATGTTAACAGGCACTTGCAACTGGATCGTAATGACAAAGTGAACAAAGGCAAGGAAAAACATTATAAATTTCGAGGCGCGGAATTCACATTGCCGATGCCTAAAAGGAGATTATTTTGTGAGTACCTCCGAGGTGTGATGTTCCCGTTCGGATTTGCTTCCAACATTGCAAATTGTCTCAATGCTGAAGGAAACAAGCTCCAAGGGTTGAAAACTCACGATTGTCACATCCTGCTGCAAAGGCTTTTAGCTATTGGCATTAAAGATTTAGTGAAGCCAAATATGTACAACGTGATTGCAGAGTTGGGAAGGTTCTTTAGGGAAATATGTAGTAAAACTCTAAGCAGAGCTGTTGTAGAACGTCTTAAGGTGGACATAGCAGTAATCCTGTGCAAGCTGGAGCTGATATATCCTCCAGCCTTCTTTGATGTGATGGTGCATTTGGCTGTTCATCTACCTGATGAGGCACTTTTAAGAGGTCCGGTACAGTATGGATGGATGTACCCTATAGAACGTCGACTGTGCACTTTCAAGAATACAGTTAGGAACAAAGCTAGACCGGAGGCTTGCATTGCAGTGGCGTATATTGCTGCTGAAGCATATACATTTGCCTCAAGATATATTCCTGATATTGAGACCAGATTCAATCGGGGTCGCAGAATTTTGGAAGTTGGAGGATCTGTTTTTAAACATGGTGTTGAGCTAATAGGAAAGAGGACCGAAAAAACATTAGAGCAGTCTGAATTTGAACAGCTGTCTTGGTATGTGCTGAATAATGCTACAGAGGCTGATGAATATGTTAAGTGAGTACTATGCACACGAACTACTCAGTTCCTCGCATATACTATGAACTTGTATCAAAATGAAATATATTCAGCTGACTTGGCTATGTTTTGCAGGTTGTACATGGAAACGAATGGAAAGCTATCGGCACGTGGGAGTGGGTTTCAGGACTGGTTTGAGAAATATGTAAGATGTTCAATTGCACTCTGACTTGTCTATGTGTTTTCACATGAGATGACCTCTTGTCTATTTTGTAATCGTAGATCTCGAAACTCCATGCGGAGAATCCAGGCGCTGTTAGTGCTGATCTCCTTGTCCTATCACGTGGTCCAGATAAGAGGGTGTTGGTAGCTGCAGCTTGCAATGCCAATGGTGTCCATTACAGCTCCTATGAGCGTGAACAACATTTGAAGACACGAAATAGTGGCATCACAACCAGTGGAGATCACTTGACAACCAGAAAAAAGAGATCAGAGTCATTTGACCATTATGGTCACATAGAAGAGGTTATTCAGTTGTTCTATAGTGATAAGGTTACTGTCCGATCTGTGGTTCTATTTAAGTGTTATTGGTACAACCAAGATCCAAACAAGGGCAAAGGTGCCAGAAATGATGGGTATTTCATATCAGTCGATACTACTGCTCAGTGGTACAAGGATGATCCTTATATTTTGGTACCTCAAGCGGCCAAGGTACTTTTCTTGGAAGACAGATCTAGAAAAGGATGGCAGTATGTGCAAAAGTTTGTGGCAAGGAACATATATGATTTGGATGAGAATGCGGATCCAATAATTGGTGCCCAGCAAGATGATTTCGCTGGTTGTATGCAAACTAAAGTTGCTGACATTGATGAAACCTCGTTGGATACAGGTATCCCTGCACATGATGGAGAAGTAGATTTCACTGTTGAGGTTAGCATAGTCGACAAAGAGATGGATAAACTGAAGCTACCTGGTGAATCTCAGGAGGAGAATGGACAGGACGAGCAGGATGAGACCATGCACGAATATCAGAATGATGACGATGATGATGATGATGATGATGATGATGATGATGATGATTAGACTCTTGTCTCTGTATCATGCTGTGAGATGAAGAACCATGATTTGTTTTGATTTTTCTATTTGGAAAATGTATGAGTCCTGAAGACAATTATCTGTTGGATTGTAATCCCATGATGACTAATTATTTATGTTTGTTGTCCTACTAAAAGTTGGTCAAACTTAATTGTGTGGAAGTAATCCCATGCTGTTTGATTCATAGGGTCATATCCCATAGGAAAATAGAATGATAATAGATCAAACTAATGCAGAATATCTTATAACCACAATCAAATAGAATTTCTCTTGACATAGGATTCAAGTTGGCATGGCATCCCTATCATACAGGGTTTTTATTCATACTATGCTACAAATCGAAAATAAGATGGGTCAGCACTTTATCGCGGCAGATAGGGCAGCTGGCGTTCGTTACAAACCAGGAGAAGATGCACTTCCTATGGAACGGGTGTTTGCATCCCCGGAGACGCACCGTTGTGCGCTGCGACAGCCCCAGCATGCATATGCTGCAGTGGCCGTCCTCCGGCGCAACTAGGACCCAACTGTCCTGCAGCGCCGGCAAGTTGACGATGAGCCGGTGGTCCACCCTAAGGGTGAGGTCGAAGTGGAGGCCACCGAGCCGACGACACGCCTGCTGCCACATCAGGTGCATAACATCGTAAGGCATGATGATGTCCCACTCCTCCTCCGTGAGGTTCAGGTTCTTGAGCAGCCATACACGGGCAAGAATCTCGCGCATAGTTCGCACGACATTGCCCCCACTACGCAGCTTCCTCGGAGGCAAGCCAAGATCCAGCACCACCTCTTCGCAGGGTGTAGTGGTGATATCGTCCTCATCCAGTGGGGCAGGGAGGGGGCCGGCCATCCTCCTGAGCTCGTACGTCCTCGAGAAGAAGATGTGCACTGTCATAGTGTACGGGGACGCCTCGCCCTCGCCCACGGCCGGCGGCTCGCCGACGGAGAAGTCGGTCGTGCTTGCCGACACACGGCAGGCACGGAAGACATGTGGGCCAGACTCGATGATGCGCTCGCGTGAGGAGCGCTCTAGTAGGGGCGTCGCCGCCATTGGGGATTCTTCGGAGGGCTGTAGACAGGCGGCTAGTCGACGGTGAGGTGGTTGGTGTGAGATCTCTGGGATGAGGCCAGGGGAAGTGGGCGAAGTGCTCGGGACTAGGGACTGCCCTCAACTTTCCGCAGTAGTTTATGATAATAATTGGTGGACGAGGGAGACTAGTCCAGAGACTACCCAAAGTTGATAAATCATGTTCGAGGGAAAATGCCCAAGATTTATTATCAAAATTCAAGCTAATTTCGCCGATTTTGTTCTGCCGTTCATTAGACATCATCCAACGGCCTTTGGTCTCTGGGATTCGCTGCTACAGTGTCATCGAGTACTATTTTCTACCCAATTCCAGAAACATCCATAAAGCTAGTAGATAGCTTTCCTGCTTGTTGGCCCCACCCCATTTTTTTAATCTTTTCTTCCTTATCCCCTTCGCTCATGCTAGCAGCTACTTGCAGCCATTGCTACACCAGCGAGGTGATCTCTATATGATAGGCACGGTTTTAGTAAGACAGCAAGTTGTAGATAGCTAACCATGAGACACATGCCTCTCTGGTTGAGACTGAGCTCGCTCTTGTGATTGGGCTCCAATGGTCGAGGTGAGTCACAGCTGCAATGACAGAGGTTTGTGCTGAATTAATTAGCACAGAGGCGTAACTAGCACTAGATGGAGAAGGCATAGTACACATATCGGACACGAAGTCGCGTCTGGCGAGCAGCTCGCATTCACTTGCATCAGTGCGGTACAACAAAGATGATGAAGAAGGATTGGAGCTTTGAAGGTAGTCAGAAAAGTTACAAAAAATAATACGTGCAAAACTTAACCTGTATAAACGCACATGCATGGATAATTTTACATTTCTGCATGAGAAAGACATGTCAATTTTCAGTACGACATGGTTTGATTTGTCAAATTTGATGCTCCTTAATGCATTTTAAGTGAAAATTACAGGTTTATTCATTATAATTGCCGATTTTTAACGTTACGTGCAGCTGACTAGCAAACTATAAGTGTGTGATTGCTTGCTTCCAAAATAAGGATATGTAATCATTTTGTATAAGGTAGTACCAATTAGTCGTTATATTGCAGAACTTAAAGAGTTTTGAGAGATTCAACTCGTTGCTACTCCATAAGAATGGTCATGTTGACAAATTTGATCCAGTGTTGAACAGAGCCAGAAACATTT
The DNA here is from genome assembly GCA_030979885.1 of Lolium multiflorum. Classification (NCBI taxonomy): domain Eukaryota; kingdom Viridiplantae; phylum Streptophyta; class Magnoliopsida; order Poales; family Poaceae; genus Lolium; species Lolium multiflorum. Next base: position 94,464,223 of record CM061752.1, on the reverse strand, counting down.
CAAAAACTTGAGCATGGAAGAGGCTAGGGGTAAATGCCCCAAGGCCAGCCGAGCCTATCGTAGGTGCCGTCCCGAGGAGGAAGTACCTTAATTTGGGGCGCGCGCGGACGCTGCGGTACCCCGAGCTCGAGACGCCGCCGTACCGGTAGCTCGACCCGCGACGAGGCATGGCGGCGGCGGCGGAAGCGGAGCGGCGGCGGCGGAAGGTAAAGCTCCTGCTGACAAACATATTAGGCACAAATGGGCAACCTTCAGTAACCCATGTTCCATTTTTTTTGTCAGGATAACCCCATGTACCACCTTCCCAATAGAAAAAGTACTGTTCAACCTTCCCCTGTTGGGCCCAATATTTCACTTTTGGGTTGCCAAGGAACATCTACATGGTAATTGTTATCGGTCTACTTGCTCCGGCCGTCGAAGCCCAATAACTTCAAATGGGCCTTTCTGCTCATGCAATTTCGGCCCTTTTCTAATGAAACACAGATCCTATGATTGGCAAAAAAAAATACACGGAGATTCTACATAAAAGTTGTTTTTATTTATTTTGAATTATAGGGTTCCAATTTTTGAAACTGCTCATGCCCAATATGAAAATCCTTGATCGCTCCATACCCACATGGATAACGGTATTTTTAAAAATTCATAAAGTGGATTTGAAATTTAAAACATATCCTAATAATTCCTTGATTTAATCTATCAACTTGCAAGATCTTGGAGCCAAAGAGCTTGTATTAGTCTGCGAAAATAATACTGATAAACCTGTCGTTAACAAGAAATGAAGGTTTATCGTTCAGAGAGGATGCCATGTGGGACCCATGAGACAGTAGCGTCCTCAACGTTTCAAAGAAAAAGGCAAGTAGCCCGAAAATAGGGGTAAAAAATAAATCCTACAAAGGAAACATTTATAGTTCATAGAGGCTGACATGTGGGACCGATCTGCCAGCTGCATCCTCATCATTTCGAAGTCGGCAGGGATCAGAAGAAAAAGGCAAATAGCCAGAAATTAGGGGTCAAAAATAAATCCAAAAAGGAAACTTATATTCTTCATAGAGGATGACATGTGGGACCGACCTGCCAGCAGCGTCCTCATCGTTTCAAAGGCCGCAGGGGATCAAAAGAAAAAGGCAAATAGCCAGAAATTAGGGGTAAAAAAAATACAACAAAGGAAAGGTTTATTGTTCATAGAGGCTGACTTGTGGGACCCATGAGCCAGCGGCGACCTCAATTTCAAAGGCGGCATATGATCGAAAAGAAAAAGGCAAGTTAGCAAAAATCAGTGGGTAAAAAAAATCTAAGAAATGAAACTTTATTGTACAGTCCCATGAGCCAGCACCTTACTCAACGTTTCAGTGGCGGCATGAGATAGAAAGAAAAAGGAAAGTGACCAAATATCAGGAGCAAAAAATAATCCAAGAAAAGAAACTTTTATTGTACATAGATGATGACATATGGGTCCCACTTATACAAGCTCTTTCGCTCCAAGATCTTGCAAGTTGATTGTACATAGAGGATGACATGCGGGCCCCTTGTGTCAGCAGCTTACTCAACGTTTCCAAGGCGGCAGGGGATCAAAAGAAAAAAGGAAGTAGCCAGAAATTAGCGGTAAACAATAACTCCAAGGAAGGAAACTTTTATTGTTCATAGAGTATGACATGCGGGACCCATGCGCTAGCAGCTTCCTCAACGTTTCAAAGGGGGCATGAGATCGAAAGAAAAAGACAAGTGACCAAATATCAGGAGCCAAAAATAATCCAAGAAAAGAAACTTTATTGTACATAAAAGATGACATGCGGGTCCCATTTTGCAGCAGCGGTGTCAACGTTTCAAATGCGGCTTGAGATCAAAAGAAAAAGAGTAGCCAGAAATTAGGGGTAAAAAAACTCCCAGAAAAGAAAGTTGATTGTACATAGAGGATGGCATGCGGGTCCCATGACCCAGCACCTTACTCAACGTTTCAGAGGCGGCATGAGATCGAAAGAAAAAGGAAAGAGACCAAATACCAGGAGCAAAAAATAATCCAAGAAAAAGAAACTTTTATTGTACATAGAGGATGACATATGGGTCCCACTTATACAAGCTCTTCCGCCCCAAGATCTTGCAAGTTGATTGTACATAGAGGATGACATGCGGGCCCCTTGTGTCAGCAGCTTAATCAATGTTTCCAAGGCGGCAGGGGATCAAAAGAAAAAGGAAACAGCCAAAAATAAGAGGGTGAAAAAATCCAAGAAAAGAAACTTTTATAGTATCGAGGATGACATGTGGGTCCCATGAGCCAGCAGCTTCTCAACGTTTCAGAGGCTGCATGAGATCGAAAGAAAAAGGCAAGTGACCAAAAATAAGGGGGTAAAAAAAATCCAAGAAAAGAGACTTGATTGTACATAGAGGATGACATGCGGGTCCCACCAGTCAGCAGCTTACTAACGTTTCCAAGGCGGCAGGGGATGAAAAGAAAAAGGAAATAGCCAAAGATCAGAGGGTGAAAAAAATCAAAGAAAAGAAACTTTTATAGTACATAGAGGATGACATGTGGGTCCCATGGGCCAGCAGGTTCCTCAACGTTTTCAAGGGCGGCATGAGATCGAAAGAAAAAGGCAAGTGACCAAAAATCAGAGGGTGAAAAATAATCCAAAAAAAGAAACTTTTATTGTACATAGAGGATGACATGCTGTCCCAACGTTTCAAATGCGGTTTGAGATCAAAAGAAAAAGAAAGTAGCCAGAAATTAGGGGGTAAAAAAACTCCAAGAAAAGAAAATTGATTGTACATAGAGGATGACATGCGGGTCCCACGAGTTTGCAGCTTACTCAACGTTTCCAAGGCGGCAGGGGATCAAAAGAAAAAGGAAATAGCCAAAAATCAGAGAGTGAAAAAAAACCCAAGAAAATAAACTTTTGTATTACATAGAGGATGACATGCGGGTCCCATGAGCCAGCAGGTTCCTCAACGTTTCAAACGTGGCATGGGATCGAAGGAAAAAGGCAAGTGACCAAATATCAGGAGCCAAAAATAATCCAAGAAAAGAAACTTTATTGTACATAGAGGATGACATGCGGGTCCCATTTTGCAGCAGCGGTCCCAACGTTTCAAATGCGGCTTGAGATCAAAAGAAAAAGAAAGTAGCCAGAAATTAGGGGGTAAAAAAACTCCAAGAAAGGAAAGCTTTATCGTTCATACAGGCTGACATGTGGGACCTATGAGCCAGCAGCTTACTGAACGTTTCAAAGGCGGCAGGGGATCAAAAGAAAAAGGAAATAGCCAAAAATCAGAGGGTGAAAAAAATCCAAGAAATCAAACTTTTATTGTACATAGAGGATGACATGCGGGTCCCATGAGCCAGCAGATTCCTCAACGTTTCAAACGTGGCATGAGATCGAAAGAAAAAGGCAAGTGACCAAATATCAGGAGCCAAAAATAATCCAAGAAAAGAAACTTTATTGTACATAGAGGATGACATGCGGGTCCCATTTTGCAGCAGCGGTCTCAACGTTTCCAAGGCGGCACAGGACCAAAAGAAAAATGAAGTAGCCAGAAATCAGGGGGTGAAAAAAATCCAAGAAAAGAAAGATTTCAATTGGGCTGCATCTGGACATCTGGGCCTTCGAACTATCCTTCTGGGCCTTTTGACACGTACAATTTCAGCCCACTCCAGAACATGATAGTTCGGATTTTTCTCAAAAAAAAAACAGGAAAGTCCTATGCTTCGCCAAAACAAAAAACAAGGAGATTCAAGATATATGTTGTAAAAATAAAGATTTAATTTATCCGTTTGCAATAGCTCAGAGCGAAATACACTGTTTATTGTCTGCAAAATAATCAAGATATCACATGTTTCTTGTACGGGGAGGCTGACATCAGGGACCCATGAGCCAGCAGCGTCGTCAACGTTTCAAAGGCGGCAGGGGATCGAAAATAAAAAAAACCAAAAATCAGTTGGTAAAAAAATCCAAGAAAAGAAAACATTTATCGTTCTGAGAGGATGACACGCGGGACCGATGAGGCAGCAGCATCCTCAACGTTTCCAAGGCGGCAGGGGATCAAAGAAAAAAAAGGAAATAGCCAGAAATTAATTAGGGGTAAAAAATAAATCCACCAAAGGAAACTTGTATTGTTCATAGAGGATGACATATGGGACCGACCTGCCAACAGCGTCCTCATCGTTTCAAAGGGGGCAGGGGATCAAAAGAAAAAGGCAAATAGCCAGAAATTAGGGGTCAAAAATAACTCCAATAAAGGAAACTTTTATTGTTCGTAGAGGATGACATGCGGGTCCCATGAGCCAGCAGGTTCCTCAACGTTTCAAACGTGGCATGAGATCGAAAGAAAAAGGCAAGTGACGAAATATCAGGAGCCAAAAATAATTCAAGGAAACTTGATTGTACATAGAGGATGACATGCGGGTCCCATGAGTAAGCAGCTTACTCAACGTTTCCAAGGCGGCAGGGCATCAAAAGAAAAAGGAAATAGACAAAAATCAGAGAGTGAAAAAAACCATAGAAAATAAACTTTTATAGCACATAGAGGATGACATGCGGGTCCCATGAGCCAGCAGGTTCCTCAACGTTTCAAACGTGGCATGAGATCGAAAGAAAAAGTCAAGTGACCAAATATGAGGTGCCAAAAAAATCCAAGAAAAGAAAGTTTTATAGTACATAGAGGATGACATGCGGGTCCCATTTAGCAGCAGCGGTATCACCGTTTGAGAGGCGGCAGGGGATCGAAAGAAAAAGTCAAGTGACCAAATATGAGGTGCCAAAAAAATCCAAGAAAAGAAAGTTTTATAGTACATAGAGGATGACATGCGGGTCCCATTTAGCAGCGGTATCACTATTTGAGAGCGGCAGGGGATCGAAAGAAAAAGTCAAGTGACCAAATATGAGGTGCCAAAAAAATCCAAGAAAAGAAAGTTTTATAGTACATAGAGGATGACATGCGGGTCCCATTTAGCAGCAGCGGTATCACACTGTTTGAGAGGCAGCAGGTGATCGAAAGAAAAAGTCAAGTGACCAAATATGAGGTGCCAAAAAAATCCAAGAAAAGAAAGTTTTATAGTACATAGAGGATGACATGCGGGTCCCATTTAGCAGCAGCGGTATCACCGTTTGAGAGGCAGCAGGTGATCGAAAGAAAAAGTCAAGTGACGAAATATGAGGTGCCAAAAAATCCAAGAAAAGAAAGTTTTATAGTACATAGAGGATGACATGCGGGTCCCATTTAGCAGCAGCGGTATCACCGTTTGAGAGGCGGCAGGGGATCGAAAGAAAAAGGTAAGTGACCAAATATGAGGTGCCAAAAATAATTCAAGAAAAGAAAGTTTTATAGTACATAGAGGATGACATGCGGGTCCCATTTAGCAGCAGCGGTATCACCGTTTGAGAGGCGGCAGGGGATCGAAAGAAAAAGGCAAGTGACCAAATTTGAGGTGCCAAAAAAACTCCAAGAAAAGAAAGTTGATTGCACATAGAGGATGACATGCGGGTCCCATTTAGCAGCAGCGGTCTCAACGTTTCCAAGGCGGCAAGGGATCAAAAGAAAAAGGAAGTAGCCAGAAATCAGGGGGTCAAAAAAATCCAAGAATAGAAAGAATTTTGGTTCATAGAGGATGACATGCGGGACCCATGATCCTGCATCGTAAACGGCTCGATCGGAGAACGTTGAACGAGATGGCGCGATCTAGAAAAAAACAATGCCAGAGAGGCTGCCATCTGGGCCCTACATCCCTCGGCGGTGCGGATTTGCGTTGACTCGGCCGGCGAACCCGAGATTTCGAGATGCACCACGTCCCGGGCCACCATACGCCACGTTTTGGCCGCTTTCGTCGGGCTAGGTGGCCTCAAAAACGAGAAAAAAAAAGTTTTGACATGCACCACGGAGGGACCAAAATCGTCGGCCATGGTACACCAGCAACCACGGCGCGACTTCGTGGCCTTGGCAATATGTGTAGACCTTGTTTATCAACTTGATTGCTTACGATATGACATAAGAAGACTATGTGATTTGGTTTTTCATTTTTCTGATTTTTTTGAATTTTGTGCCCACCCATTTGTATCTTCGTCAAATCCTAGGTTTGACCAAGATAATTTAAACAAGTTTAAAACATGAAAATGTAAAGGGAAGCATGTATCCTTCTTAGTCACTCTAAAATGAAGCTTTTGGGAGGTTTTTGAAATTTCCATGTTTGAAACCCAAAACCACTTCTCTTCACATGCTTGACTTCATAAGACAGAGTTTAGGGGTTAGGGGTATAGATACATGATTTGTCTGGTTTGAATATGTCTAGACCTTGTTTATCAACTTGAATGCTTACTATATGACATAAGAAGACTATGTGATTTGGTTTTTCATTTTTCTGTTTTTTAATTATTTTTCTGCCCATTTGAATCTTGGTCAAATCCTAGGTTTGAACAAGATTTAGACAAGTTTAACACGTGAAATTAAACGAATAAGTAAGCCTTGATCCTTCTTAGTCACTCCAAAATGTACCAATTGATAGTGTTAACTTTGCTTCATGGAAAAAATAATGTCATGTAAATGAGTTAACTTGGATTTCCTACCCTTGAATCCATAGGAAACTTTGTTCTAATGCACTATAATAATCAACCGAGTTTTTACACCAACAGGTCTGTCACTTACGTGTGGTGCCCACGCGTGTGGTCCCACACTTCAGTGAGCACAAGTCACGTGCAATAGGTACGCCAACTCCCAGCCATCTTCTTTGTCAAGAGAAGACGCATCAGGATGCGTATTGGAAGTCTGTGGGTCCTTCTCGATCCTTCGGTTGTCCCTCTCACAAAAAAAACAAATCTCTCTCATTCTCGGCCTCTCTCGACTCGCTCGCTCGCACCTCCTGCTCACTGACAAACCCTGTACAACAGTCAACATCATCATCATCACCCGAAAAAGGGAAGACACCATAATGCTCTGCCTTTTTTCTCTCCTTCCGAGTGATCCCTCTTCCTCCGAGTTTCACTCGACGGGCAAACGCACATCTGCAGCATAGTAATAATAAAAAGGTAGAAAAATCGATATACGAATCTATAATTAAATAGGTTAAACTAGGGTTTTGCCCTGTACTACAGATCAAGGTTCAAAAAAATCCAACTACGGGGTTCGAACAACACGATTCTAATCCAAGAACTTTTTCGACCTCATCCAAGTGGCCTCAAACTATAGGGTTAGCATCTAGTGCAGTATGTGTGAAAATGTATGCACTATGTGTGCTATAACTTGTATGTCTTTCAAATTTGAACCAAATTTGAATAAGTTTGAAATATTTGAAATGGGGCTTTTGGCTTAAACGTTTGAAACTCAAAACGACTTCTCTTCATGCTAGACTTCATAAGACCGAGTTTAGGGTTAGGGGTAGATACATGATTTGTCTGGTTTGAATATGTCTAAACCTTGTTTATCAACTTTAATGCTAACTTCTCAGTCACTCTAAAATGAAGTTTTTGGGAGGTTTTTGAAATTTCCATCTTTGAAACCCAAAACCACTTCTCTTCATGCTTGACTTCATAAGACAAAGTTTAGGGTTAGGGGGTATAGATACATGATTTGTATGGTTTGAATATGTCCAAACCTTGTTTATCAACTTGAATATGCTTACTATATGACATAAGAAGACTATGTACTTTGGTTTTTCATTTTTCTGATTTTTTTAATTTTCTGCGCATTTGAATCATATCTTGGTCAAATCCTAGGTTTGACCAAGATTTAGACAAGTTTAACACGTGAAAACGAGTAAGTAAGCATGGATCCTTCTTAGTCACTCTAAAATGAAGCTTTTGGGAGGTTCTTGAAATTTCCATGTTTGAAACCCAAAACCACTTCTCTTCATGATTGACTTCATAAGATCGACAGATTAGTTTAGGGTTAGGGGTAGATATATACATGATTTTTCTGGTTTGAATATGTCTAGACCTTGTTTATCAACTTGAATGCTTACTATACATATGACATAAGAATGCTATGTGCTTTGGTTTTTCATTCTCTTTTTGAATTTTTTCTAAATTTTTAGGCCCATTTGAATCTTGGTCAAATCCTTGGTTTGACCAAGATTTAAACAAGTTTAAAACATGAAAATGAAAAGGGAAGTCTGTATCCTTCTTAGTCACTCTAAAATGGAAGCTTTTGGGATGTTCTTGAAATTTCCATGTTTGAAACCGAAAACGACTTCCCTTCATGCTAGACTTCATAAGATCGACAGGGGGTAGATACATGATTTGTCTGGTTTGGATATATCTAGACCTTGTTTATCAACTTGAATGCTTACGATATGACATAAGAAGACTATGTGATTTGGTTTTTCATTTTTCTGATTTTTTTGAATTTTGTGCCCACCCATTTGTATCTTCATCAAATCCTAGGTTTGACCAAGATAATTTAAACAAGTTTAAAACATGAAAATGAAAAGGGAAGCATGTATCCTTCTTAGTCACTCTAAAATGAAGCTTTTGGGAGGTTTTTCAAATTTCCATGTTTGAAACCCAAAACCACTTCTCTTCACATGCTTGACTTCATAAGATAGAGTTTAGGGGTTAGGGGTATAGATACATGATTTGTCTGGTTTGAATATGTCTAGACCTTGTTTATCAACTTTAATGCTTACTATATGACATATATAAGAAAACTATTGCTTTGGTTTTTCCTTTTTCTGATTTTTTTAAATTTTGATGCCCATTTGAATCTTGTCAAATCCTAGGTTTGACCAAGATAATTTAAACAAGTTTAAAACATGAAAATGAAAAGGGAAGATGTATCCTTCTTAGTCACTCTAAAATGAAGCTTTTGGGAGGTTTTTGAAATTTCCATGTTTGAAACCCAAAACCACTTCTCTTCACATGCTTGACTTCATAAGACAGAGTTTAGGGGTTAGGGGTATAGATACATGATTTGTCTGGTTGAATATGTCTAGACCTTGTTTATCAACTTTAATGCTTACTATATGACATAAGAAAACTATTGCTTTGGTTTTTCTTTTTCTGATTTTTTTTAAATTTTGATGCCCATTTGAATCTTGTCAAATCCTAGGTTTGACCAAGATAATTTAAACAAGTTTAAAACATGAAAATGAAAATGGAAGCATGTATCCTTCTTAGTCACTCTAAAATGAAGCTTTTGGGAGGTTTTTGAAATTTCCATGTTTGAAACCCAACACCACTTCTCTTCACATGCTTGACTTCATAAGACAGAGTTTAGGGGTTAGGGGTATAGATACATGATTTGTCTGGTTTGAATATGTCTAGACCTTGTTTATCAACTTTAATGCTTACTATATGACATAAGAAAACTATTGCTTTGGTTTTTCTTTTTCTGATTTTTTTGAATTTTGATGCCCATTTGAATCTTGTCAAATCCTAGGTTTGACCAAGATTTAAACAAGTTTAAAACATGAAAATGAAAAGGGAAGCATGTAACCTTCTCAGTCACTCTAAAATGAAGTTTTTGGGAGGTTTTTGAAATTTCCATGTTTGAAACCAAAAACCACTTCTCTTCATGCTTGACTTCATAAGATAGAGTTTAGGGTTAGGGGTAGATACATGATTTGTATGGTTTGAATATGTCCAAACCTTGTTTATCAACTTGAATATGCTTATGTGCTTTGGTTTTTCATTTTTCTGATTTTTTTGAATTTTATGCCCATAAATCTTGGTCAAATCCTAGGTTTGACCAGGATTTAAACAAGTTTAAAACATGAAATGAAAAGATAAGCCTGGATCCTTCTTAGTCACTCTAAAATGAAGCTTTTGGGAGGTTCTTGAAATTTCCATATTTGAAACCCAAAACCACTTCTCTTCATGATTGACTTCATAAGACATAGTTTAATTAGAGTTTTAGGGGTAGATATATACATGATTTTTCTGGTTTGAATATATATGTCTAGAACTTGTTTATCAACTTGAATGCTTACTATACATATGACATAAGAATGCTATGTTCTTTGGTTTTTCATTCTTTTGATTTTTTCTGAATTTTTAGGGCCATTTGAATCTTGGTCAAATCCTTGGTTTGACCAAGATTTAAACAAGTTTAAAACATGAAAATGAAAAGGGAAGTTTGTATCCTTCTTAGTCACTCTAAAATGAAGCTTTTGGGATGTTCTTGAAATTTCAATGTTTGAAACCCAAAACGACTTCTCTTCATGCTAGACTTCATAAGATCGACAGGGGGTAGATACATGATTTGTCTGGTTTGGATATATCTAGACCTTGTTTATCAACTTGATTGCTTACGATATGACATAAGAAGACTATGTGATTTGGTTTTTCATTTTTCTGATTTTTTTGAATTTTGTGCCCACCCATTTGTATCTTCGTCAAATCCTAGGTTTGACCAAGATAATTTAAACAAGTTTAAAACATGAAAATGTAAAGGGAAGCATGTATCCTTCTTAGTCACTCTAAAATGAAGCTTTTGGGAGGTTTTTGAAATTTCCATGTTTGAAACCCAAAACCACTTCTCTTCACATGCTTGACTTCATAAGACAGAGTTTAGGGGTTAGGGGTATAGATACATGATTTGTCTGGTTTGAATATGTCTAGACCTTGTTTATCAACTTGAATGCTTACTATATGACATAAGAAGACTATGTGATTTGGTTTTTCATTTTTCTGTTTTTTAATTATTTTTCTGCCCATTTGAATCTTGGTCAAATCCTAGGTTTGAACAAGATTTAGACAAGTTTAACACGTGAAATTAAACGAATAAGTAAGCCTTGATCCTTCTTAGTCACTCCAAAATGTACCAATTGATAGTGTTAACTTTGCTTCATGGAAAAAATAATGTCATGTAAATGAGTTAACTTGGATTTCCTACCCTTGAATCCATAGGAAACTTTGTTCTAATGCACTATAATAATCAACCGAGTTTTTACACCAACAGGTCTGTCACTTACGTGTGGTGCCCACGCGTGTGGTCCCACACTTCAGTGAGCACAAGTCACGTGCAATAGGTACGCCAACTCCCAGCCATCTTCTTTGTCAAGAGAAGACGCATCAGGATGCGTATTGGAAGTCTGTGGGTCCTTCTGGATCCTTCGGTTGTCCCTCTCACAAAAAAACAAATCTCTCTCATTCTCGGCCTCGCTCGACTCGCTCGCTCGCACCTCCTGCTCACTGACAAACCCTGCACAAAAGTCAACATCATCACCCGAAAAAGGGGAGACACCATAATGCTCTCCCTTCTTCTCTCCTTCCGAGTGATCCCTCTTCCTCCAAGTTTCACTCGACGGGCAAACACCCATGTGTTGCATAGTAATAATAAAAAGGTAGTAGAAAAATCGATATATGAATCTATAATTAAATAGGTTAAACTCGGGTTTTGCCTAGTTCTACAGATCAAGGGTTCAAAAAATCCAACTACGGGGTTCGAACAACACGATTCTAATCCAAGAATTTTTTCGACCTCATCCAAATGGCCTCAAACTATAGGGTTAGCATCTAGTGCAGTATGTGTGAAAATGTATGCACTATGTGTGCTATAACTTGTATGTCTTTCAAATTTGAACCAAATTTGAATAAGTTTGAAATATTTGAAATGGGGCTTTTGGCTTAAACGTTTGAAACTCAAAACGACTTCTCTTCATGCTAGACTTCATAAGACCGAGTTTAGGGTTAGGGGTAGATACATGATTTGTCTGGTTTGAACATTTTTAAATTTTTTAAATTTTTATGCCCATTCTGATGTCATATAGTTAGCATTTAAGTTGATAAACAAGGTCTAGACATATTCAAACCGGAAAAATCATGTATCTACCCCTAACCCAAAACTCTGTCTTATCAAGTCAAGCACGAAGAGAAGTCGTTTTGGGTTTCAAACATGGAATTTTCAAAAACCCTCCAAAAAGCTTCATTTTGGAGTGACTAAGAAGGATGGAGGCTTACCTTTTTCATTTTCATGTTTTAAACATGTTTAAATCTTGGTCAAACCTATTATTTGACAAAGAATCAGATGGGCTTAAAATTTCAAAAAAATCAAAAAATGAAAAACCAAAGCATGCAGTCTTCTTATGTCATATATATATTACACATTCAAGTTGATAAACAAGGTTTGGACATATTCAAACCAAAAAATCATGTATCTACCCCCTAACGCTAAACTCTGTCATATGAAGTCAAGCATATGAAGAGAAGTGGTTTTGGGTTTCAAACATGGAAAGAAAACCCTCCAAAATTAGCTTCATTTTGGAGTGAATAAGAAGTCAAGGCTTACTTTTCATTTTCATGTTTTAAACTTGTTTAAATCTTGGTTAAACCTAGGATTTGACCAAAATTCAATTGGGCATAAAAATTCAAAAAAGAAATAAAAAATGAAAAACCAAAGCACATAAGCGCGCTTCTTATGTCATATAGCTAGCACTACAAGAAAAGTTCTGATAGACAACGTCCCAAAATCGTCAACTAAGGGGCATTTTTCGTCGCCTATGGGCCTAACCCGACGATATGGGTTCCGTTGTCGAAACTGCGTCAGGCAAAGTCCAACGACGATTTTTTCGGTCCGTCGCGCTTGGGCGCCCTTCCGCCACGGAAAATCGGACCGTTGCGGAAGTGTTTTCGGGAGCCCGTTGACTGCTGACGTCATGCAAACTGACACGTGGCAGAGGCCGTTAACTGCCAGTTAACGGCGTTAACCGGCTGAAACCCCGTGGTAGATGGTAGGCCCACACGAGGCCTGCCACGTCTTAAGCGGGCCGGGCCAGATGACATAGTTTGACCGGTCAACTATATAGCTGGGCTGGTCCATTAGTTACGTGGGCCGGGCCTAACCTCTAAGGTTGACTGGTCAAAACTTAAATGGGCCGGCCCATTTAGCATTGGGCCGCCCAAGAAGCAAGTGGGCGGGCAAACACAGTGGGTCGCACTTTCTTAAAAGGTGGCCCATTTAGTGTGTGGGTCCACCGTATAGCAAGTGGGCCGGCCCAACAAGCTAGTGGCCGGGCCAAAACACAGGTGGGTCCCACTTTCGCTAAAGGGTCGGCCCATTTAGTTTGTGGGGTCCACCATATAGCAAGTGGGCGGCCCAACAAAATAGTGGGCCGGGCCAAAAACACGTGGGTCCCACTTTCCTGTAAAGGGCCGGCCCATTTAGTATGTGGGGCCCACCATATAGTGGGCTGGCCCACCAAGATAGTGGGCGGGCCAAAAACATGGGTCCCACATTCTGTTAATGGGCCGGCCCATTTGGTATGTGGGGTCCACCACATAGAAAGTGGGCCGGCCCAACAAGATAGTGGGCCGGGCCAAAAACACAGGTGGGTCCCACCTTCCTATTAAAGGGCCGGCCCATTTGGTGTGTGGGGTCCACCATATAGAAAGTGGGCCGGCCCAACAAGATAGTGGGCCGGGCAAAAACACAGGTGGGTCCCACCTTCCTATTAAAGGGCCGGCCCATTTACCATGTGGGACCACCATAGAGCAAGTGGGCCGGCCCAATAAGCATGTGGAGCCCATTATCGTGTAACCGGGCCGGCCTACTAAAGAAGTGGGCCGGCCCAAAATGAAAGTGGGTCCCACACTACTGTAAGTGGGCCGGCCCAATCTGTTGTAGGGCCCTACTTGTTTGACTAGTCAACTTGCATTAAATTTCATGAGCCTAAAATCTGATTTCAATGATACACACAAGTACATACACAAATAAAACAAATAGGAAAATTACAAGGCAATTAATGTGCCCAAATAAAAAAATTACATAGAATCATTGAGGACTTCTATTAGCATCATCAATAACACGTTGACATTTGGCAATCGCCTTGATTGAATCTTGTGTACTCTTTGTCAACATATCAGCTACAGATCTTAAAGCAGCAATACCATGTCTTTTATAAAGTACAGCCTTGAGATATTTACTGTCTGATGAAAGAAATGGTCTAGGTTGACGGCTATGAGAAGATGCATCAGAAGAAAGATCAGAACTTTTTGTGGGCCTCACTGGTAATGAAGATTGCTTCATCACAACTGCATTCTGATAATAATGCAAAAAGAGTTAAACGATGAACTATGCAAACATTTATTATGCAATGTAGATATAAGATAATAACAAGTTGCATAAATAAGACATGTATGGAACTTGTACTAAGCACAAACTTACATCATAATGTTGCACAGGGTCGCTACAGATCCTTTTTTGGCGACTATCTTCTAATGATGACTGCTTCATTAAAACTGCATTCTGGTAACATTGTAAACATAGTTACAACAATTAACTATTCAAACATGTATTACGCAATGTAGAGATCAGATAACAGCATGTAGCAGAAATAAGCACAAGATAAGATAAGATGCATGTACTAAGCACATACTGGCTCACTGCAGGTCCTTCTCTTGCGTGCACTAGTCGTGGTCAACATGCCTATCATTTTAGGTTCAGCCATCAAGTGAAATGCTAATCCTCCTGCTCCATTGTCCTTAATCTGTGTTTAGATATCACATTTAAGACCAAGTCAGCTGGTTTCAAATAACAAAAAACTTGAGCTGCCAAATGAATAAGCCAATATTTACCAGATATCAGATTAAAACCAACTAGATGTTGCTTTGCATGAGATACGAATTTCAGACATTCAGATTTAGAGTAGGGTAATGCCAAGGTTTTACACATAAAGTAAACTGGCATTAAGAATGACCAAATGTCAGGTTCAAATCACCCTCGAAGTTTCTCCAAGACAAGCATATCAAATAGGCAGAAACATAGTAAAGCATGAATGGCATTGCTATGGCAGGGTTCCAAGTGTTAATCTCTTGCATAAGGAACAATGCATATAGGTTATAGATAATAACGGAAGTAAACTGCCAAAATTACCAACCACGAACTCAGATTCCAACCTTACCTAGCGTCCCCGCTGTTAATGTTGGATGTTCTAATAAGTGGTTCGCATGATCAATCCCTAGGAAAAATAACATTGACAAGTCAGTCTACGATAATACAAAGACCAGACATGCACGCAGCAATAACTATATAAGCTAAAGACGAGGTATAAGAGCAAGCAGATTGGAAATGCACATAGCATGATTATAAAAGCAGTGTGAGAATAGCAGACACGAGAAAACAGCTAGCGGTGAGCTAATGACGTGGTATAAGAACAAGCAGATTGGAAATGCCCATAGCACGACTATAAAAGCAGTGCGACAATAGCATGCAGTACAAAAACAGTTGGCAGCAAATGAATGGGTACAAGGCTATAAATATGTGGATGCACACAGGTGTCAGTAGAATGAACAGGATGGTAGCGACCGGATAATGCTTTTGTACTGTACAATATTTAAACAAACTTCATGCGAAGCAACACATCAAGAAAGTTAACGGCATATGAGATCTGCAAATAACTACACAAAACATGGCTAAAGAAACACCGCGATCTAACGGGCCAGCGTACTAACCAAGCTGCGGCGGGGTGGACGGGGGCGGCAACTTGCATTCCAGCGGCGGCGAACGCGGGAGACGATGAATCGACCCTGTTTCAGTAGAAGCGGGCGTTAGTGAAGCAGATCTGGTTGGCTGGCAAGGTATTCGGTGAAGTTGATACAGCCGCTGCGGCGAGGTAGTCGGTGGCGAGGTCGGCGGTGAAGCAGATCCGTCGGTGGCGAGGTCGGCGGTGAAGCAGATCCGTCGGTGGCGAGGTCGGCGGTGAAGCAGATCCGTCGGTGACGAGGGCGGCGGGGGAGCGGATCAGGTGGGTGGACAGCCAACACGATCAAGGCTACGCTGTGGAGGAGTATGCCGGCGGCGAAGCAGATCTAGTACTGTAGAGAGTCAGAGCTTTGGCGTGTGAGAGTATTTTTGAGCTAATGGGGCGAATGGTTGGTGGGTGGGTGTGGGCCTGTGGGGAGGGTTCGGGATCTAGGCAAGATATTTCATTGTTACCGAATGAGCCCTCCATGGTCGGTGGGTTGTAGCTTCCGGACCAGGGTTAAAAGGGTAAAACTGGTCACGGGATTTTCGAATGGATGCGGCGGGATGATTTGGCGCGTGGCCGAAATTTTCAGTTTCAAGCTACGAGCAGAACGACAAAAATAATGTTCTTCCCCAGGGAGCTCTCATTTCTTCCTCTTCTCTTTCTCTCTCGAGTCTCTCCCACTCCCCCGGCTCCTCTCCCCCTTCTCTCCGGCGGCCTCGCCGGCCGGAGACGAGGCCGACTTCTCTCTGTATATTGTACACCCTCCGAACTAAATTAATTGATTCAACTTTCCTTAGACGTGTATGTATCTAGAGTAAAAACATGTGTGGATACATCCATATTTAGATAAGCAAAGTTGAGTCAGCTAATTTGGATCCGAGGGAGTTAGTGTTGTTGTAAGCTTAGATCCAGTGTTTCCCATGAGCAGAATGGCGCAATGGAGTCGGGGATCTCGTCATCGGCTTCAGATCTGGCCTATGGTGAATCTGGCGGATCTTGCCGGCCAAACCCCGATCTGGTGCCATCAATGTGATGGCGCTAACGGTGAGGCTTGCTTTGGTCAGTGCTTCAGATCTGGCCAATGGGGAAGTCAAGCTGCTAAAGTTCACAAGCTCGGGGCATACGACGGCGTCATCCGTCTTGCCCGTGCACATCTTGGACTTTCAGCGGCCCTTCTCAGAGCCAATATGCCGTTGCTGAGGCCCTTCTTCTCCTTCGTCCTGGCGACTACCGGCGACACCGTCCCAAGTGGTGCGTCCCCGGCGACGGAGTTGCTGGAAAGGATGCGGAGCAGAGATCTGATGTGCGGTCGAGAAGGACTCGATTGATTTTCTTCTATATGTTTTGGGGTCCTTTTTGTAAAGTTGCAGGTTCTATTAGTTATTGTCTAGTACTTTTGGTCCTCTATGTAATTTTTTGGACTAGTTTCCATTGGCACTGATAAACTTGAATTTTGACAAGTTCACGGGGAAAAAAATTCCTTTGCACATATGGCCTATCATGTATAAACATTCTTGAGATTTAAACTATATGTAATGTGCCATGCATTAACCCTAAACCATATATATGTAACTAACCCTAGCTGATCAAACCCTACTTAATTAAAACAAATAACCCTAAACTATACGCATGCACTTTATGCGCAAAGGCGCGGGTGCCTCTAATAATGTGTGTGCGCACTCGATCGATGATCCCTAAACCTTATACAACCCTGAAACCCTAATCCCTAATCCCTAAACCCTAAACACCCTAAACACTAAACCCTAGACCCTAAACCCTAACCCTAACCCTAAACCCTAATTAAACCCTATATATAGGCCAACGACACTTAATTGTGCATCAAGCAGGCCAGGGGTGCCTCGCGGTCCTCTAATTAAATTAAATGTGCCATGCATTAACCCTAAACCATATATATGTAACTAACCATAGCTAATCAACCCTACTTAATGAAAACACATAACCCTAAACTATACTAGCTATAACCCGATCTAATAAAAACATGCTCTATATATAGCAGCTAGCTAGCAAACCGTAGATTAACACCAATTAATATATACATGGCCTATATCGATCATGTTGTATAACATATCCCTGAGATTCATTAATTAATTATATAATTATCGTGATAAATTAATTAACTTTAATTTTGACAAGTTCTCTCGAATGAAAACACATTTGATTAAGTTGCCTCATAATATATATATATAATTAGTGTGCATGCATGGCCTACCATGCATTCGTGCATATATTTTAATGTATATTTGAACATATTCTTGGGGATTTCAATCTCTCTCTCTCGATCATCTATATATCGTTGGTGGCCAAAAACACACATATATATGCATGCAATTTATGCGTAAAGGCGCGGGTGCCTCTAATAATGTGTGTGCGCACTCGATCGATGATCCCTAAACCTTAAACAACCCTAAAACCTTAAATCCCTAATCCCTAAACCCTAAACACCCTAAACACTAAACCCTAAACCCTAGACCCTAAACGTACCCTAACCCTAACCCTAACCCTAAACCCTAGCTAATCCTAAACCCCAATTAAACCCTATGTATAGGCCAACGACACTTAATTGTGCATCGATCGAGCGGGTCATGGGTGCCTCGTGATCCTCTAATAAAATTAAATGTGCCATGCATTAACCCTAAACCATATATATGTAACTAACCCTAGCTAATCAACCCTACTTAATTAAAACACATAACCCTAAACTATACTAGCTAGCTATAACCCGATCTAATAAAAACATGCTCTATATATAGCAGCTAGCTAGCAAACCGTAGATTAACACCAATTAAAATATACATGGCCTATATCGATCATGTTGTATAACATATCCCTGAGATTCATTAATTAATTATATAATTATCGTGATAAATTAATTAACTTGAACTTTGACAAGTTCTCTCGAATGAAAACACATTTGATTAAGTTGCCTCATAATATATATATAATTAGTGTGCATGCATGGCCTACAATGCATTCGTGCATATATTTTAATGTATATTTGAACATATTCTTGGGGATTTCAATCTCTCTCTCTCTCGATCATCTATATATCGTTGGTGGCCCAAAAAACACACATATATACGCATGCACTTGATGCGTAAAGGCGCGGGTGCCTCTAATAATGTGTGTGCGCACTCGATCGATGATCCCTAAACCTTAAACAACCCTAAAACCCCTAAATCCCTAATCCCTAAACCCTAAACACCCTAAACACTAAACCCTAAACCCTAAACCCTAACCCTAACCCTCTACCCTAGCTAACCCTAAACCCTAATTAAACCCTATGTATAGGCCAACGACACTTAATTGTGCATCGAGCAGCCCAGGGGTGCCTCGCGGTCCTCTAATTAAATTAATTGTGCCATGCATTAACCCTAAACCATATATATGTAACTAACCCTAGCTAATTAACCCTACTTAATTAAAACACATAACCCTAAACTATACTAGATATAACCCGATCTAATAAAAACATGCTCTATATATAGCAGCTAGCTAGCAAACCGTAGATTAACACCAATTAAAATATACATGGCCTATATATATCGATCATGTTGTATAACATATCCCTCAGATTCATTAATTAATTATATAATTATCGTGATAAATTAATTAACTTGAATTTTGACAAGTTCTCTCGAATGAAAACACATTTGATTAAGTTGCCTCATAATATATATATAATTAGTGTGCATGCATGGCCTACAATGCATTCGTGCATATATTTTAATGTATATTTGAACATATTCTTGGGGATTTCAATCTCTCTCTCTCTCTCGATCATCTATATATCGTTGGTGGCCCAAAAAACACACATATATACGCATGCACTTGATGCGTAAAGGCGCGGGTGCCTCTAATAATGTGTGTGCGCACTCGATCGATGATCCCTAAACCTTAAACAACCCTAAAACCCCTAAATCCCTAATCCCTAAACCCTAAACACCCTAAACACTAAACCCTAAACCCTAACCCTAACCCTCTACCCTAGCTAACCCTAAACCCTAATTAAACCCTATGTATAGGCCAACGTCACTTAATTGTGCATCGAGCAGCCCAGGGGTGCCTCGCGGTCCTCTAATTAAATTAATTGTGCCATGCATTAACCCTAAACCATATATATGTAACTAACCCTAGCTAATTAACCCTACTTAATTAAAACACATAACCCTAAACTATACTAGATATAACCCGATCTAATAAAAACATGCTCTATATATAGCAGCTAGCTAGCAAACCGTAGATTAACACCAATTAAAATATACATGGCCTATATATATCGATCATGTTGTATAACATATCCCTCAGATTCATTAATTAATTATATAATTATCGTGATAAATTAATTAACTTGAATTTTGACAAGTTCTCTCGAATGAAAACACATTTGATTAAGTTGCCTCATAATATATATATAATTAATTAGTGTACATGCATGGCCTACCATGCATTCGTGCATATATTTTAATGTATATTTGAACATATTCTTAGGGATTTCAATCTGTCTCTCGATCGATCGATGATCCCTAAACCTTAAACAACCCTAAAACCTTAAATCCCTAATCCCTAAACCCTAAACACCCTAAACACTAAACCCTAAACCCTAGACCCTAAACGTACCCTAACCCTAACCCTAACCCTAAACCCTAGCTAATCCTAAACCCCAATTAAACCCTATGTATAGGCCAACGACACTTAATTGTGCATCGATCGAGCGGGTCATGGGTGCCTCGTGATCCTCTAATAAAATTAAATGTGCCATGCATTAACCCTAAACCATATATATGTAACTAACCCTAGCTAATCAACCCTACTTAATTAAAACACA
The DNA here is from genome assembly GCA_030979885.1 of Lolium multiflorum. NCBI lineage: Eukaryota > Viridiplantae > Streptophyta > Magnoliopsida > Poales > Poaceae > Lolium > Lolium multiflorum. The sequence goes on along the minus strand of CM061752.1, from coordinate 94,443,992 downwards.
TAACCCTAAACTATACTAGCTAGCTATAACCCGATCTAATAAAAACATGCTCTATATATAGCAGCTAGCTAGCAAACCGTAGATTAACACCAATTAAAATATACATGGCCTATATCGATCATGTTGTATAACATATCCCTGAGATTCATTAATTAATTATATAATTATCGTGATAAATTAATTAACTTGAACTTTGACAAGTTCTCTCGAATGAAAACACATTTGATTAAGTTGCCTCATAATATATATATAATTAGTGTGCATGCATGGCCTACAATGCATTCGTGCATATATTTTAATGTATATTTGAACATATTCTTGGGGATTTCAATCTCTCTCTCTCTCGATCATCTATATATCGTTGGTGGCCCAAAAAACACACATATATACGCATGCACTTGATGCGTAAAGGCGCGGGTGCCTCTAATAATGTGTGTGCGCACTCGATCGATGATCCCTAAACCTTAAACAACCCTAAAACCTTAAATCCCTAATCCCTAAACACCCTAAACACTAAACCCTAAACCCTAGACCCTAAACGTACCCTAACCCTAACCCTAACCCTAACCCTAAACCCTAGCTAACCCTAAACCCCAATTAAACCCTATGTATAGGCCAACGACACTTAATTGTGCATCGATCGAGCGGGTCATGGGTGCCTCGTGATCCTCTAATAAAATTAAATGTGCCATGCATTAACCCTAAACCATATATATGTAACTAACCCTAGCTAATCAACCCTACTTAATTAAAACACATAACCCTAAACTATACTAGCTAGCTATAACCCGATCTAATAAAAACATGCTCTATATATAGCAGCTAGCTAGCAAACCGTAGATTAACACCAATTAAAATATACATGGCCTATATCGATCATGTTGTATAACATATCCCTGAGATTCATTAATTAATTATATAATTATCATGATAAATTAATTAACTTGAACTTTGACAAGTTCTCTCGAATGAAAACACATTTGATTAAGTTGCCTCATAATATATATATATAATTAGTGTGCATGCATGGCCTACAATGCATTCGTGCATATATTTTAATGTATATTTGAACATATTCTTGGGGATTTCAATCTCTCTCTCTCGATCATCTATATATCGTTGGTGGCCCAAAAAACACACATATATACGCATGCACTTGATGCGTAAAGGCGCGGGTGCCTCTAATAATGTGTGTGCGCACTCGATCGATGATCCCTAAACCTTAAACAACCCTAAAACCCCTAAATCCCTAATCCCTAAACCCTAAACACCCTAAACACTAAACCCTAAACCCTAACCCTAACCCTCTACCCTAGCTAACCCTAAACCCTAATTAAACCCTATGTATAGGCCAACGTCACTTAATTGTGCATCGAGCAGCCCAGGGGTGCCTCGCGGTCCTCTAATTAAATTAATTGTGCCATGCATTAACCCTAAACCATATATATGTAACTAACCCTAGCTAATTAACCCTACTTAATTAAAACACATAACCCTAAACTATACTAGATATAACCCGATCTAATAAAAACATGCTCTATATATAGCAGCTAGCTAGCAAACCGTAGATTAACACCAATTAAAATATACATGGCCTATATATATCGATCATGTTGTATAACATATCCCTCAGATTCATTAATTAATTATATAATTATCGTGATAAATTAATTAACTTGAATTTTGACAAGTTCTCTCGAATGAAAACACATTTGATTAAGTTGCCTCATAATATATATAATTAATTAGTGTACATGCATGGCCTACCATGCATTCGTGCATATATTTTAATGTATATTTGAACATATTCTTAGGGATTTCAATCTCTCTCTCGATCATCAATATATCGTTGGTGGCCAAAAAACACACACATATATATATACGCATGCAATTTATGCGTAAAGGCGCGGGTGCCTCTAATAATGTGTGTGCGCACTCGATCGATGATCCCTAAACCTTAAACAACCCCTAAAACCTTAAATCCCTAATCCCTAATCCCTAAACCCTAAACACCCTAAACACTAAACCCTAGACCCTAGACCCTAACCCTAACCCTAACCCTAACCCTAAACCCTAGCTAACCCTAAACCCTAATTAAACCCTATGTATAGGCCAACGACACTTAATTGTGTGCATCGAGCAGGCCAGGGGTGCCTCGCGGTCCTCTAATTAAATTAAATGTGACATGCATTAACCCTAAACCATATATATGTAACTAACCCTAGCTAATCAACCCTACTTAATTAAAACACATAACCCTAAACTATACTAGATATAACCCGATCTAATAAAAGCATGCTCTATATATATAACAGCTAGCTAGCAAACCGTAGATTAACACCAATTAAAATATACATGGCCTATTATATCGATCATGTTGTATAACATATCCCTCAGATTCATTAATTAATTATATAATTATCTTGATAAATTAATTAACTTTAATTTTGACAAGTTCTCTCGAATGAAAACACATTTGATTAAGTTGCCTCATAATATATATATAATTTTAGTGTGCATGCATGGCCTACCATGCATGCATTCGTGCATATATTTTAATATATATTTGAACATATTCTTGGGGATTTCAATCTCTCTCTCTCGATCATCTATATGTCGTTGGTGGCCAAAAAACACACACATATACGCATGCACTTTATGCGCAAAGGCGCGTGTGCCTCTAATAATGTGTGTGTGCGCACTCGATCGATGATCCCTAAACCTTAAACCCTAAATAAACCCTAATCCCTAATCCCTAAACCCTAAACACCATAAACATTAAACCCTAAACCCTAGACCCTAAACCCTAACCTCCTAACCCTAAACCCTAAACCCTAATTAAACCCTATATATAGGCCAATGACACTTAATTGTGCATCAAGCAGGCCAGGGGTGCCTCGCGGTCCTCTAATTAAATTAAATGTGCCATGCATATATATGTGTTTAATTTGGGGATTTCAATCGCTCTCTCGTATGTAGCTCTCTCTACCTCTCTCTCTTTCTCTGTCTCTCTCTCTCTCTCTCTCTCTCTCTCTCGTTGGTGGCCAACAACACACACATGCACTTTGTGCGCAAAGGCATGCGCCTCTAATAATGTGTGCGCAGTCGATCGATCTAGTTTTGATTAATCATAGCACACAAATAAAGAAGTTGTATTTGAATCCACACAACCTAATCTAAAACACATAACCCCTAACATGGCCTAATTAATTAACCCTTCTCGATCTCTACCTAATTAGTGGAAATTGCACAAAATCAAAAGGGGTCCCTCACTAATTATGCATATCTGCTAGATTGTGATAAACTTTTGCCACATATATATTTGGTGGATGGGTGCATCTTGGCATGTAAACAATTAGTGTTTGCAAATGGCGTTGTCAAAATTTATGTACAAATGATTTCTTTCCATCCAAAGTGCATAAAATGGGAGTTTTAATGAAGAAAGTACAAATAAAACAGCTCAACATGCTTCCACACCCCGATTTTCACACGAAGTAGAGCATATTTAAAGGATAATTCCAGAGTTTTACTATTTTTCAAGCAACTTTGCTAATTTTCCCCCACTCACATGACTTTATGTCGATTTAACGAAAATATGGCGAATTTAAACTACATGGGCGGGATAGTTTGAATTGTGCGCGCGGCAAAGGGAACCGCCTATTCCTCAACCTTGTGCACGGCAAATTACACACGCAACTCCATTAAACGCCACCTACCGACCTTAATTATCACCCCGGCGGCCCGGCCGCATGACCCCCCACCCACCCGTACACAACTTATCCCCGTCCGTGCGAAGAGCTTCCCCTCCCCGTCCCGTCCGTGCGAAGAAGAAGCTTCCCCTCCCCGTCGTTCTTCTCGAGACGCACCGGCGGTCAAGTTGATCCACGGTAGGGCTGCTATCTCTAGCTCAATCATGTATCGGGCAAGACAGCCTAACGATTTATATTTTCTTGATGCTGCTAAAAAAATTCGTCAGTATGCTCGAACTAATTGGCACTTTATAGTTTTCCGCTCGATTTGTCATCGATCAATTTGTTCATTTGCGTGGGCATATAGAGTCAGTTCTGCACTCGATCCGTTAATTTGCTGAAATGCCATGGCAGAGTTTTGTACACGATCTGTTTGCTAAAATGTCGATGGGCATTTTTTGTTTTGTACTCGACATGATTGCTGAAATGCATAATCATGTAGTATAGTTTTGTACTCGATGGATATACATTTCCTACTTCGCCTTAAATTAATCACCAACCACTGTATCTCATAATTAAACAGATGGACAGAACTTGGATACTGCATGGACACTTATGTTCCCCTTCATATATAAATGGTGTTCAACCCTTTATGGGGTTTATTAGAGCTCATGATGGTCACAACCTGGACGTGTATTGCCCGCGCTGCACATGTATGAATGGTGAGAAGAGGCCTCACCCTGTAGTGGCAGATCATTTACACATTTTTGGGATGGACCGCACATATGTTAGGCGGGTTTAGCATGGTGAACCATATAATGATCCTTTAGCAGGAGAAGCAGATCTTGCTCACACTGTATGTGTGCTGGCATATGTAGTTAATTATTTATATTGATGCTGCCGCTGTTTCAATCAATAGTTTGCATTGCTGTGCAAGGTTCTGTACTCAAATTTAACTTGTTGCAGATGGATGGACGGGAAGGAGAGAAAAAGCGCTTGCTTCAGGAAACGGGTTTCAGCTCTGGGACATGTGCTGTGCCAGATGAGAAGGTAAATATGTAAAACGGCATTTGTTCAGGTTGCATCCCTTAGATGTTTGTCTAATCGGTTGATGTACTAATTGCAGAAGCATAGAGTTAAAGAGGTCTCTCAGTTTGATGGGAGATTTGAAGATGAATCTCAGTTTGATGCACCTGTGGATGGTACTGATGACGAGCCTTTCATAGACGAAGGTCCTGCACCTGAGATTATCCAGCCTACAGAAGGAGGCCGTGGACCGAGTACACAGCTTTGCGTTGAAGTGGATGCACGCCCGGAGATCATCACGGGCGTCCGGGTAGTCTCAAGACCACCCAGCCCTGATGCACCTGTGGATGGTACTGATGACGAGCCTCTCATAGACGAAGGTCCTGCACCTGAGATTATCCAGCCTACAGAAGGAGGCCGTGGACCGAGTACACAGCTTTGCGTTGAAGAGGATGCACACCCGGAGATCATCAGGGGCGTCCCGGTAGTCTCAGGACCACCCAGCCCTGATGCAAAATGTTGAGCTACTTTATGATTCGTACTCTTATGTTCTGGTGCTGTAGTATGTTATGATTTGTACGCCTTTGGCGCTAGATTAAGCATTCAGTGGATGATCGCGTTGCAAAATTCGACACCCACACAATCAGTTCATCGTATGAGTAGTAGCACAATTACTTCTACAGCGATTCCTGCCAGCGCATTAGTTGGTAGCATGAAACACTTTCAGGTACTCCCCTCTGATTCATATTAATTGACTCAATTCTGTCTAGATATGGATGTATCTAGATGCATTTGTTAACTAGACTAACAAACTTGAGTCAGTTAATATGAATCCGTGTAAACCGCCCAAGTCCTCGAGCAGCTAGTTTATTGACTCTGGACTCCAAGCCTCTCGCGGCAAGCCATCGACGAAGCTTTGACCAGATCTTGGCCCGCAATTTTTTTTGTGTGGCGAATAGCAAAGCTTTGACCAGTTCCTCTCGGGATACAGCACGCCGGTGAGCTTGCACGGTTGCCATGAGCACTTTCCGGCGGAACTTCCTCTTCAGCGCCCTCAAGCCGCTGCTGCGAGACAGCACGCAGTGCCTCGAGGTGGACGGAATTCTGGATCTCAGGGCGGGTGGTCCGCATCGTCCGGGAACGATCTCCAGCGGGTTAACGAGGACATGCATGGCGGCCAGGGGATTTGTTTTTTGTTTTTTTTTTGGTTTGAGCTTGGGATTTGGGGTTTTTTCGGATAGGGGAGGAGGAACCGAGGAAGAGGAAGGAACAGCCGCGTGCTTGGCGCGTGGCGGTGTGCTTGAATTTCGAATTTTTGTGAAATGTTTCATTTCCCCGCTACAATTCGGGGGTTTCTTGACGCGCCAATGCGTCCCGCCGGGCAGCTTCAAGTAAATTTGGGGTGCCACACTATGGGCCCTAGTTTCAGTGAGACATGTAATGACTAGTCACATCAGTAAGTTCACTGTGTAATAAAATATGTTACCCCTCCCCTTTATGTAGCACCCCTTCTCTCCCGATCGAGTGCCGATTGCCGACGGATGCAAGCCGCTAGCTCGATCCCCTCCTTTCGCCTCCACCGTCCAGGCATCCAGCTTGGAGGGGCAAGCTGCATCTAGCCCAAGCGGATTAGGTAGGACTAGTAATGTTCTCTCCTTTCTCGAGATCGGTTCTTTTTTCCTCTCCTCGATATCTTGCGCATCTCTTTCCTATTCTGGGCGAAGGGGTGTCTTTCTGGTCACCCTCGAGCTGGGAGTGATTGATGGGGGTGGGGGCGGGGGCTACCTTTGCTTGGATTGGGGTGTTCTTCCTTTATTTGTCGACATTTGCAACCTTTGTAGTTTCTGCTGATCCTCACTGTATCTTTTGTCAGCTTGTACAGGAAAGGTAAGACCTCGGCGGTGGGGGCAATGGAGCGTAAGGCCACCACGCATGTGGGCAGTTGGCTGAGCCTGAGCTGCGTCCCCAGCCCCGCGAAGCAGGTACTCCGTTTGCTTATCCACTCTTTACCTTTTAAGTGTCTCTCTGGTCTCTGCATCCTCAATCTGTTCCTGTTCTGGAATATGCTTAAAGTAGCACATGTCTTCAGCTGTTTGTGCGTAAAGCCTCTGTGACACCATGCTCTATATTCTCTGTATCAGGTTGGTACCTCCAGGTTCCGTGCTGAGGCTATGGGGAACGAGAATAGCGCCCCACCTGCTGCAGGAGCATGGCCCGATCTGCAGCACAAGAAGCGAAATGCCACTGCCGAGCTGGGCAGGGACCGCCCAGGGGTAATTTTTTTAACCAACTTACCATGATGTAGTCTGAATCTGATACTCCCTCAGATCCAAATTAATTGACTCAACTATCTGTAGATACGGATGTATCTAGATGTGTTTTAGCTCTAGATACTACTGCCTCCATCCCAAAGCTTTGGGCTTATATTATTTTTAGAAAGTCAAACTATACCATGTTTGACTAAGCTTTTACCAAAAATCAGTAACATGCAAAATACAAAATTAATATCATTAAATAGATAATAAAATATATTTTCCTACGGTATCTACACAGTATTATATTTGTTGATAGAATGTTCTAAAATTTTGGTCAAACTTTGCTTGTTTTGATTTCTCAAAAATAAATAAGGCTTAAGCTTTTGGATGGTGGTAGTACATTCATATCTAGACAAAGCTGAGTTAACTAGTTTTTTTGTCTGTCCATAGCTAGTGTTCACGCTGCAAAAGGCTAAGAGCATCCACTATATGCATCAGTCTATCTCATACAGTAATTCAATATCACTGCTGAGGTCTGCCTTTTGTTTTGCTATTCATATGCAGACTGAAACTTTAGGGCCTTTACTCAAAAGGAAGATCAAAACTGCGGCTGATCAGGCTGCCAGTATGTTGATGCCGCCCCCATCTTCTAAATGCCTCTACAAGCACAAGGCCACGCACCAGCTGGGTGGTGATCTTTTAATGAATATGGTATATTTTCTTAATCCACAAAACATGCCTTGATTTTTCTCTGTTTATTGTCGGTTTTTTCTATGCTTGCCAAAAGTTTACAACAACAACAACAACCAAGCCTTTCAGTCCCAAACAAGTTGGGGTAGGCTAGAGTTGAAACCCATAAGATCTCGAAGCCAAAAGTTTAGAAACACCAAATTCGTTTGCTTACAATCATCATACAGTAATGTTCATCTACTCCAGTTCCCCTAACCCAACATAAAATGATGTTAATTTCGATTTTTAGATTAAAAGAGCACCATTAGGCGCTGTTAATTACGACTTTGAGATTAAAATGTCATTTGCAATTGTTAATTACAATTTTGAGACAATTGGTTAGTTTAACCTCGATCTCTTCTGCTCTCCATTTTTCCCAACCGAACAAAAATGTAACCATTCCATTCCTCTGAAATGGAACCATTCCATTCCATTCCACGCTGTTTCAGAACCGAACACACCCTTGCATTGTTGTGAACTGTTGTCCATACACGGCCATACCCTTCCACTTACATCTAGCACTATATGCATCAGTCTGTCTCAGAGTCATTCAATATCACTGCTGAGATCTGTTCCCATTCTTATGCAGGCTGAAACTGCTGCGCCTTTACTCAAGTGGATGCAAAATGAGGCTGCTGTGAGGACGATGGTGCCGGCACCATCTTCCGAAAACCTCTACAAGCACGAGGCCATGGGCCAGCTGGGTGGTGACCTTTTAATGAATCTGGTATATTTTCTTAATCCACATACATGATTTCATTATTATCTGTTTAATTACTGTTGGCTTTGTCTAATGCTTACCAAAAGTTCAGAAACACTGCGTTTGCTTACAATCATCATACACTAATTTTTCACTTTTCAGTCTGTCTCATCCAGTATATAAACTGTTGATTTCCATTGGCTTCTTTTGTAATCATTTGCATTGTTGTCAACTGTTCTCTATGCACAACCCTATTCTTCCACTTACACCCGCACTATTTGCATCAGTCTATCTCATAGATTTATTAAATATCAATGATGAGTTCTGTTGCTATTCATATGCAGGATGAAACTTCTGTTCCTCTACTCAAATGGATAAAAAATGATCCTGATGAGGCTGCTGTGAAGACGATGGTGCTGCCACCATCTTCTGAAAACCTCCTCAAGCACAAGGCCACGGGCCAGCTGGGTGGTACCCTTTTCAGTAAGCAGGTATATTTTCTTAATCCTCATACATGATTTGATTTTTGTCTGTTTATTGCCGGCTTTGTCTAATGCTTACCAATAGTTCAGAAACACACACACCTATTCTTCCACTTACATCCAGCACTATATGCATCAGTGTCTCATAGATTCATTTTATATATCACTGCTGATGTCTGTTGCTCTTCAATTTTTATATGCAGACTGAAACTGCTAAGCCTTCATTGGTCAAAAGGATTGCAACTGCTGCTGATGAGGCATCTGCAGAGGCTGCCACCAAGTTACTGTCAGCCCCACCTTCTGGATGCTTATATAAGCTCAAGTCCAAGGATCAGCCGGGCCGTAACCATCCAAGGGTTCGGGTATATTTTCTTAAGCCACATATACATGCCATGATTTATGTCTGATATTATCACTGGCTCTGTCTAATGCTTTTTGGAATTCGGAAACACCAAATTAGCATGCTTATATTCATCATACACTAATTTTTCACTGTTCAGTTTGTAACATAGTGTTATGCACTTGCTTGTCAACATTTGCATTGCTCTGAACTATGCACTTTACACAACCTAATTCTTCCACTTACGTTCAGCGCTACGCACCAGTAGTACCTCCCATGTTTCCTTCACCATCCCGATGCCGAGCTTGCGGGAATATGGCGGGCCCATGTACATACCCCGCATATAACACCTCCTATGGCTCTATCTACCTTTCTAGTAGCTCCTTCACAGAGTTACAGGTATGTATTCTCAGTGGTTTAGCATGAATTGGCATATAGTAAAGTCTTGTTTTTAGTCTTCCTGCTTCTTACATTTGTATCAATTTTCACATGCAGACTGTACCTTGTGAACTTCGTCCAATGATTAACCAGATGTGTCCGCATGAAGGATCTTTCACTATGCATGGCAATGGCAAATTGATGAACACCTACACGGTCTATGAGGTGTATGTCTACAAGACGCAGGCCATCACATATTTGTATGGACATGATTGGAGAAAGTTTGCTTTTGACTACGGTCTGAAGAAGGGCGACGAGCTGAGGATCAGAAACTCAAACGGGCAGATATACGTAACTGCTTACAGAGTTGGAGACACTTCCAAATATATAATATGTAACTTTTTTCTACTCATATCTTTTGATAACTGCATTCTGAGCAGTTGTTCTAAACCATTCCCTCTGTTCTAGCTTGCTGGGTTTAACATGATCAAAGCTGCAGATCCCCTGATGGAACAGGAGCGGATGTCACAAAGGGCAACCACACCAGCACCGGCACCGGCTTCCCACTCTCCTGCATCAGCACCGGTTCCTGTACCAGCTCCGTTTACTGCATCTACCCAGCAGTCCCCTACATCAGCATTGGTTCCTGTAGAGGCCCCATATACTACACATGCCCAGCAGGCTCCTGCATCAGCACTGGTTCCTCTAGCTGCACCGTTTACTGCACCTGCCCAACAGTCTCCTGCATCAGCACCGGTTCCTCTAGAGGCACCGTTTACTGCACCTGCCCAGCAGTCTCCTGCATCAGCACCAGCTCGTGTACCAGCCCAGGCTCATGCACCTGCCCCAGCCAGATCACCGAGGTCTCAGCTCATTGCTGTGGCCACCCGTGTGGTGACCAGGACGCATCTGAAGGCTATGTTCGTGAGTATATGACAGCATAACTGCTCTTATCTTGATGTCTTCTCTGCTCAAAGTCTCACATGGTTCAGTGCATTGGTGCCATTGACTAATTTTTGGTGGTATCTCTTGCTTTGAATCAGAAATTGCCTAAAAGTATCTCCAAGGATCTCAATGCTGGCCGAAGGGGCAAGATATCCCTCGTCATGGAGAGTGAAGGTCTCACCGTGGAGGGACGGTACTCTGTCAGTCCCACAGATGGCCGCTTGGCTGTTACTTCCAGGTGGAAAAAGTTCATTGACGGTGCCAAACTTCGCATTGGATCAAAGTTGAAGGTCAAGATCTTTCGATGCCGCTGTGACATGCTGGTCATAAAGTTCGCGGTTGTCTAGTTCTGTTGTCCCATGAGCCCTTAGCAAATGCATTTGTAGTTATACTTATATAAGGTTATCTTATCTGAACTGCTAATTAATTGTATGGGTGGTAAAACTCTGGCAAGCTTTTGCTCTTAGCAAGTATGTATGTATGATCAGCTATTATGATAACTAATGTTTGTGTTCATCTTAATTTGCATTTCCCTTTTAGAAAAAAACTTAATTTCTATTTTGGCTGACCTGTTAGAGAACTATCAGATTGAACCCACAACATGATTCATATAGATTCATTACACCGAGCCACATGTCTTGACCTTGCGATACACTACTTCCATTAATTAGTGCAAGAAGGCTTACCTGAGCTGCCTGAACCATGGCAGATTCGAATCCACCTTATCTATCTAGAAATACAACCTTTGCAGAAAGAGGATTTGCAGTATGGGGAGGCTGACATTGGGGACCCATGAGCCAGCAGCGTCGTCAACGTTTTAAAGGTGGCAGGAGATCGAAAGAAAAAATAAGCCAAAAATCAGTTGGTAAACAAATTCAAGAAAAGAAACATTTACCTTTCTGAGAGGATGACATGCGGGACCCATGAGGCAGCAGCATCCTCAACTATTTCAAGGCGGCAGGGGATCAAAATAAAAAAGGAAATAGCCAGAAATTAATTAGGGTCAAAAATAAATCCATCAAAGGAAACTTTTATTGTTCATAGAGGATGACATGTGGGACCGACTTGCCAGCTGCGTCGTCATCGTTTCAAAGGGGGCAGGGGATCAAAAGAAAAAGACAAATAGCCAGAAATTAGGGGAAAAAAATAAATCCAACAAAGAAAACTTTTATTGTTCATAGAGGATGACATGCGGGACCCATGAGCCAGCAGCTTCCTCAACGTTTCAAAGTCGGCATGAGATTGAAAGAAAAAGTCAAGTGACATAATATCAGGAGCCAAAAATAATCCAAGAAAAGAAACTTTATTGTACATAGAGGATGACATGCGGGTCCCATTTTGTAGCAGCGGTCTCAACGCTTCCAAGGCGGCACAGGACCGAAAGAAAAATGAAGTAGCCAGAAATCAGGGTGTGAAAAAAATCCAAGAAAAGAAAGATTTCAATTGGGCTGTATCTGGACATCTGGGCCTTCGAACTATCCTGCTGGGCCTTTTGACTCGTACAATTTCAGCCCACTCCAAAACAGGAAAGGTCGGATTTTTCTCAAAAAAAAACAGGAAAGTCCTATGCTTCGCAAAAACAAAAAACAAGGAGATTCAACATATAAGTTTGTTTATGTAGATATAAAGATTTAATTTATCCGTTTGCAATAGCTCAGAGCGAAATACAACGTTTATTGTCTGCAAAACAAAATATCACATGTTTCTTGTACGGGGAGGCTGACATCGGGGACCCATGAGCCAGCAGCGGAGTCAACGTTTCAAAGGCGGCAGGGGATCGAAAATAAAAAAAGCCAAAAATCAGTTGGTAAAAAAATACAAGAAAAGAAAACATTTATCGTTCTGAGAGGATGACATGCGGGACCAATGAGGCAGCAGCATCCTCAACGTTTCAAAGTCGGCATGAGATCGAAAGAAAAAGGCAAGTGACATAATATCAGGAGCCAAAAATAATCCAAGAAAAGAAACTTTATTGTACATAGAGGATGACATGCGGGTCCCATTTTGTAGCAGCGGTCTCAACGTTTCCAAGGCGGCACAGGACCAAAAGAAAAATGAGGCAGCAGCATTCTCAACAATTCCAAGGCGGCAGGATCAAAAGAAAAATAAAGGAAATAGCCAGAAATTAATTAGGGGTCAAAAATAAATCCACCAAAGGAAACTTTTATTGTTCATAGAGGATGACATGTGGGACCGACCTGCCAACAGCGTCCTCATCGTTTCAACGGGGGCAGGGGATCAAAAGAAAAAGGCAAATAGCCAGAAATTAGGGGTAAAAAATAACTCCAATAAAGGAAACTTTTATTGTTCGTAGAGGATGACATGCGGGACCCATGAGCCAGCAGCTTACTCAACGTTTCAAAGGCGGCATGAGATCGAAAGAAAAAGGCAAGTGACCAAATATCAGGAGCCAAAAATAATCCAAGATTTATTGTACATAGAGGATGACATGTGGGTCCCATTTTGCAGCAGCGGTCTCAATGTTTGTAATGCGGCTTGAGATCAAAAGAAAAAGAAAGTAGCTAGTAATTAGGGGGTGAAAAAAATCCAAGAAAAGAAAGTTGATGGACATAGAGGATGACATGCGGGTCCCTTGAACCAACAGCTTACTCAACGTTTCAAAGGGGGCAGGGGATCAAAAGAAAAAGGCAAGCCAAAAATCAGAGGGTGAAAAAAAACCAACAAAGGAAACTTTTATAGCACACAGAGGATGACATGCGGGTCCCATGAGCCAGCAGGTACCTCAACGTTTCAAACGTGGCATGAGATCGAAAGAAAAAGGCAAGTGACCAAATATGAGGTGCCAAAAAAACTCCAAGAAAAGAAAGTTGATTGCTCATAGAGGATGACATGCGGGTCCCATTTAGCTGCAGCGGTCTCACCGTTTGAGAGGCGGGGGATCGAAAGAAAAAGTCAAGTGACCAAATATGAGGTGCCAAAAATAATCCAAAAAATGAAAGTTTTATAGTACATAGAGGATGACATGCGGGTCCCATTTAGCAGCAGCGGTATCACGTTTGAGAGGCAGCAGGGGATCGAAAGAAAAAGTCAAGTTACCAAATATGAGGTGCCAAAAAAAATCCAAGAAAAGAAAGTTTTATAGTACATAGTGGATGACATGCGGGTCCCATTTAGCAGCAGCGGTATCACTGTTTGAGAGGCAGGGGATCGAAAAAAAAGTCAAGTGACCAAATATGAGGTGCCAAAAAAATCCAAGAAAAGAAAGTTTTATAGTACATAGAGGATGACATGCGGGTCCCATTTAGCAGCAGCGGTATCACCGTTTGAGAGGCGCAGGTGATCGAAAGAAAAAGTCAAGTGACCAAATATGAGGTGCCAAAAAAATCCAAGAAAAGAAAGTTTTATAGTACATAGAGGATGACATGCGGGTCCCATTTAGCAGCAGCGGTATCACCGTTTGAGGCGGCAGGGGATCGAAAGAAAAAGGTAAGTGACCAAATATGAGGTGCCAAAAATAAAAGAAAAGAAAGTTTTATAGTACATAGAGGATGACATGCGGGTCCAGTTAGCAGCAGCGGTATCACCGTTTGAGAGGCGGGGATCGAAAGAAAAGGCAAGTGACCAAATTTGAGGTGCCAAAAAAACTCCAAGAAAAGAAAGTTGATTGCACATAGAGGATGACATGCGGGTCCCATTTAGCAGCAGCGGTCTCAACGTTTCCAAGGCGGCAAGGGATCAAAAGAAAAAGGAAGTAGCCAGAAATCGGGGGTCAAAAAAATCCAAGAATAGAAAGAATTTTGGTTCATAGAGGATGACATGCGGGACCCATGATCCTGCATCGTAAACGGCTCGATCGGAGAACGTTGAACGAGATGGCGCGATCTAGAAAAAAACAATGCCAGAGAGGCTGCCATCTGGGCCCTACATCCCTCGGCGGTGCGGATTTGCGTTGACTCGGCCGGCGAACCCGAGATTTCGAGATGCACCACGTCCCGGGCCACCATACGCGACGTTTTGGCCGCTTTCGTCGGGCTAGGTGGCCTCAAAAACGAGAAAAAAAAAGTTTTGACATGCACCACGGAGGGACCAAAAATCGTCGGCCATGGTACACCAGCAACCACGGCGCGACTTCAACTTCGTCGGCCATGGCAACTTTTCTTGTAGTGTAGTAAGCATCAAGTTGATCAACGAAGTCCATACATATTTAAACAAGAAAAATCATGTATATATATACCCCTAACCCTAAACTCTGTCTTATGAAGTCATCAAGCACGAAAAGAAGTGGTTTTGGGTTTCATTTTTTGATTTCTTTTTGAATTTTTATGCCCATTTGAATCTTGGTCGAATCCTATATCTTTTGACCAGTATTTAAACAAGTTTAAAACATGAAAATGAAAAGTAAGCCTGGATCCTCCTTCTCTTATTCACTCCAAATGAAGCTTTTGGGAGGGTTTTTGAAATTTGCATGTGTTTGAAACCCAAAACCCCTTCTCTTCGTGATTGACTTCATAAGATATATATATAGAGTTTAGGGTTAGGGGTAGATACATGATTTTTCTGGTTTGAATATGTCTAGACCTTGTTTTATCAACTTGAATGCTTTTACTATATGACATAAGAAGACCATGTGCTTTGGTTTTTTATTTCTCTTTTGAAATTTTATGCCCTTTTGAATCTTGGTCAAAACCTAGGTTTGACCAAGATTTAAACAAGATTAAAACATGAAAATGAAAAAGTAAGCCTTGATCCTTCTTATTAACTCCAAAATGAAGGTTTTTGGGAGGGTTTTTGAAATATCCATGTTTGAAACCCAAAACCACTTCTCTTCGTGCAGAGTTTAGGGTTAGGGGGTAGCTAGACACATGAATTTTCTGGTTTGAATATGTCTAGACCTTGTTTATCAACTTGAATGCTTACTATTTATATGACATAATTAAGGAGAGTACATGCTTTTGGTTTTTCATTTTTTTCATTTTTTTTTTTTATTCCCTTATGTCATAAAGTAAGCATTCAATTAAGTTGATAAACAAGGTCTAGACATATTCAAACCAGAATATTATACTGCATTAGTACAAAAAGTTTCCTATGGATTCATCAAGGGTAGTAAAGCCAAGTTAACTCATTGTCATGACTAAGAAGGATCCATGCTTACTTTTTCATTTTCATGTTTTAAACTTGTTTAAATCTTGGTCAAACCTAGGATTTGACCAAGATTCAAATGGTCATAAAAAATCAAAAAAAATCAAGAAAATCAAAAACCAAATCACATAGTCTTCTTATGTAATATAGTAAGCATTCAAGTTGATCAACGAAGTCTAGACATATTCAAACCAGAAAAATCATGTATCTACCCCCTAACCCTAAACGCTGTCTTATGAAGTCAAGCATGAAGAGAAGAAGTGGTTTTGGGTTTCAACATGGAAATTTCAAAAACCCACCCAAAAGCTTCATTTTGGAGTGACTAAGAATGATCCAAGCTTACTTTTTCATTTTCATGTTTCAAACTTGTTTAAATCTTTTTCAAACCTAGGATTTGACCAAGATTCAAATGGGCATAAAAATTCAAAAAAGAAATCAAAAAATGAAACACCAAAGCACATAAACTTCTTATGTCATATAGTAATTAAGCATTCATGTTGATCAACAAAGTCTATATATATTTAAACAATAAAAATCATGTATATATATACCCCCAAACCCTAAACTGTCTAATGAAGTCAAGCACAGAAGTGTGGTTTTCGGTTTTTATTTTATTTCTTTTTGAATTTTTAAGCCCATTTGAATCCTGGTCAAATCCCTGACCAAGATTTAAACAAGTATAGAACATGAAAATGAAAAGTAAGCCTGGATCCTTCTTATTCACTCCAAAATGAAGCTTTTGGGAGGGTTTTGAAATTTCCATGTTTGAAACCCAAAACGACTTCTCTTCGTGCTTGACTTCATAAGACAGAGTTTAGGGTTAGGGTGTAGATACATGATTTTTCTGGTTTGAATATGTCTAGACCTTTTTATCAACTTGAATGCTTGCTATATGACATCAGAAGACTATGTGTTTGGTTCTTATTTTTTTGAATTTGTTATGCCCATTTGAATCTTGGTCAAATCCTAGGTTTGACAAAGATTTAAACAATTTTAAAACATGAAAATGAAAAAGTAAGCTTGGATCCTTCTTAGTCACTCGAAAATGAAGCTTTTGGGAGGTTTTTGAAATTTCCATGTTTGAAACCCAAACCACTTCTCTTCATTCTTGACTTCATAAGACATAATTTAGGGTTAGGGGGTATATACATGATTTTTCTGGTTTGAATATGTCTAGACTTTGATCAATGAATGCTTACTATATGACATAAGAAGCTTATGTGCTTTGGTTTTTTTTTTTATTTCTTTTTTGAATTTTTATGCCTATTTGAATCCTGGTCAAATCCTTTGTTTGACCAGGATTTAAACAAGTTCAAAAACATGAAATGAAAAAGTAAGCATGGATCCTTCTTAGTCATGAAAATGAGTTAACTTGGCTTTCCTACCCTTCAATCCGTAGGAAACTTTGTACTAATGCAGTATAATAATCACCGAGTTTTTACACCAACAGGTCTGTCACTTACGTGTGGTGCCCATGCGTGAGGTCCCACATTTCAGTGAGCATAAGTCACGTGCGGTAGGTACACAAACTCCCAGCCATCTTCTTTGTCAAGAGAAGACGCATCAGCATGCGTAGGAAATTCTGGGTCCTTCGGGATCCTTCGGTTGTCCCTCTCACACAAAAAAATCTCTCTCATCTCCTCGCTCGACTTGCTCGCTCGCTCACACCTCGCACTGACAAACCCTGCACAACAGTCAACATCACCAGAAAAAGAATATACACCATAAATAAGAGGGGCCCCGTGACTGCTATCCCTTCTTCTCCTTCCGTGTGATTCCTCTTCCTCCGAGTTTCACTCGACGGGCAAACACACATGTGCTGCATAGTAATAATAATAAAAAAGTAAAAGAATCGACTACGAATCTATTATTAAATAGGTTAAACTAGGGTTTTCCCAGTACTACAGATCAGGTTGGAAAAAAAATCCAACTACGGGGGCCTACAAATAAAATTTATATAAATCAAGGTTTAGAGGCTTATCATAATATCTATTTGTGACTCTAGCTCGGTTTGTCATCGTATACCAAAAAGGGGGAGATTGTAAGGGTATTTTACCCTTATCCATTATTTTGGTAACTATGACACCGTGCTAGAGTATTTGGACTAATACATGTCTACAAGATAATTCACAGGTATTAGCCAAAGAGGTATAATGGTGTATCGATGGAACAAGAAGGCAACGGGAGACCCCCCAATTCGATGAAGAATCAGCAAGGTTTCCAGAGACTGGCCGGTCCCAGATCCGGTCGGACCGGCCCTGGCGCCGGACCACCCGGTCACCAACCGGACCAAGCACCGGTGCCATCCGGGCAAGATCCAGTAAAGGATGAAGAGCTGTCCGGTCAGTGTCCGGTCGCCAGCCCGGTTTGGACCGGCTGCTCCATTTCCTGGCCCGGTCGGACCGGGCTCCAGACCGGGCGTCCCGGTCTGCAACCGGCCTTTGCGCCTGTGCCATCCGGGCACTATCCAGTAAAGAATGGCGCCTGCCCGGTCAAGACCCGGTCCCAGCTCCGGTTGGAAACCGGCCGGTCCGGTCAGTGGCCCGGTCTGACCGGGCTGTGGACCGTCCGGCGCCAGATCCGGTCGACCGGGCTCCTCGAGGAATCTGCTGATGTGGCAAGTGACCAACGGCCATATTTCGAAGTACACTATAAATAGGCCTTCTTCTACCTCTGAACAGTTAGGCACTACACTACAAGCTGTTCTTGAGCTCCTTCTTCCATACTCCATTGTTAGAAACACCAAAAGCCTCAGATCTCCCTCCTCCTCCACCCAAACTCAAATCCCTCCGGGGAAACGATAGAGGAGGACCCGATCTACCGTTCTACCAAGCCAAATCTCATTCCCCCTTGTATTCATCAAGAAGCTTGCTTCCTAGGGTTCCTTGGAAACCCTAGGTGGGCAAGAGGAGTCCGGAAGCATCCGGGCTGTGGATCTGCTCCGGGCAAGATTGTGAAGGTTTGGAGGCTACCTCAAAGTCTACCACAAGTGAGAGAGCTATTCCTTCGTGGGATAGGCTCCGGAGAATAGGGTGAGCCTTCGTGGCGCGGGGAATCCTTCGTGGGACCTCCACTCCTCCAAACGTGACGTACCTTGTTGCAAAGCAAGGGAACACGGGAATACATCCTCGTCTCCGCGTGCTATCGGTTATCTCTAACCGAACTCCTTACTTGTGATTTAACTGCCTGTGAGAGCCTTCGTGCTCGAGTTAGTTGTATCCTCATATAGGTTGCTTCACCTAGTTTGCATTAGGCTCACCTTTATATTCCGCAAAGCCTAATATTGCAAAGAAAGAATTAAAATCTGTAGAAACCTATTCACCCCCCCTCTAGGTTTACCATCTCTATACTTTCAATTGGTATCAGAGCCTGGACTCTTTTTAAGGGCTTCACCGCCTTAAGAGTGAGATGGAAAAACTATTCGAGGGTCTAGATGATGACTCTAACCTTTCGGTTAAAGAAATGAAATCTAGATTCTTGGCATATGATGCCGAGAAGAAGAAAAAGGAGGATGAACTACAAAGCCAAATGGCAGAAATGTCTGTCATGCTTAAGAACCTAACTGCTAGTGGAGCTCCTAGTGGGACTTCGGGCTCTAAGGAAACTTACAATGAAGTTAACCATGACTATCCCAGAAACACTTCACCCATGCCTCATATAAACCATAGTGGGACCGTTCCCCATTTTGATGGAACTCACTTTCCACATTGGAAATCTTCTATGGAATCTCATATTCGCAGCTGCAGTGTGGAGCTATGGGAGATCATTCTTCATGGATACCGGGAGCCACAAGATCCCATTCGATTGACCTCCACCGAGTTCTACAACCGTCAACTCAATGCCTCCGCACGTGACAAGATTAGAAGTGGCATCAATCGCAAGCTCCTTGATCAAGTCAATGACATCGGCTCCGCTAAAGAGTTGTGGGATCGAATCGTAGTACTCACAGAGGGAACCGATTTGATCCAATCATCTCTTTATGAGACCGCAAAGCAAGAAGCTCACCGGTTCATGATTCGAGAAGGAGAATCCTTGGCCGATGCCTATGCAAGGCTTGGTGCTCTTAAAGTAAGGATCAAGGGACTTGGTGCTGAGAAGTATGATGATGGCTTTGAAATGAATGAAGGATTCATAAAGTCCAAGGTCATTGCTATGATTGCTGTCAAGCAAGAAGATACCAACCTTGCACTCAACTTGCAAATCATGACCAAGAGTGCCGATCTGAACTCCGATGATCTAGTCTCCTATGTGGCCGCCAATGAAAACATGGCCAAGGCAGGAAAAATGCTCATGGCAATGAACCGTGTTGATGAAGCCTCACACAACCATGAAGCGCCACACAACCTTGCTCTCAAGGCTAGAGCTGACCATGGAGGAGAAGAAGAATATGAAATTGAAGAAGATGAGGAGATGACTTCAACTAGTGACATCGCCACGATTTTGCCTTCTTTGCCAAGAAGTACAAGGGAAAGTTGCCTATGCTCCTCAATGACAAGAAGAAGAAGAGAACTTGCTACAATTGTGACGAAGAGAGCCACTTTGCAAATGAGTGCCCTTATGAGAAAAGGGTTGACAAGCCAAAGTTCATCAAAGGGGTCAAGCCAAGATTGAAGCCAAACCCAATCAACGATCGATACAAGAGGAACAAGGGAAGAGCCTTTGTTGGGGCCGAGTACTTGTCCGATGAAGAAGAGGAAGATGAGGAGAAGGAGGCCGGAGTGGCCGGCTTGGCTTTCTCTAAGCCCGGGTCACTCTTCACATATGACTACTCCAAGGATTACTCCACGGAGAATGATGTTGGTTCTTCCTTCATGGCAAGAATAACTCAAGATGATGACTCCGACGACTCTTCCTCATCTACAACCATTGGCTCTTGTCTTATGGCAAGAGAAACCAAGGTAATGGAACCCCCACCTTCTTTGTCTAGTGTCCTTGATAATGAAGCTGAAAATCAAGATGAATTAACTGTGCTTAAGGAACTTTACAATGTTAGATGCACCCTTCGTGGTGAAGCTCTTGTCAAATTTGATTTCTTGATGGACTCTCTCAAAGAAAAGGATGAGTCCATTGAGGAATTAGAATATCATTTGAATGATAAGGAAAGGAGATTCAATCTCCTAAGACAAGAGCTAAAAACCGAAAGGTGCATATCTCAAGGTCTTAAGCAACAAATTGAAACTTATGAACTAGATAAAGTTAAGGATCTTGAAACTATTGAAAGGGCTCAATCATTGACCCAAGAGCTTAATGCCTCAAAGGAGGAACTTGAAGTTGCTCATGCTTCTCTCACTAGGGATCTTGACCACCTTGAAAGAGCTAACAAGCTTGTCAAGGATGAGCTCAAGAAACTTGGAAAGAACCATGACCTACTCCAAGAAACCTACTCTAAAGCTCTTGAATCAATGAATGATTCTATTGTTGATAAAAATGTTGCTAGTTCCTCCACCACCTTTACTAGTGAGCATGCTAAGCTTGTTGCGGAACATGTTCGTTTACAAGAGGAACTATCTTTGCATGTTGAGACCAATACATATCTTGAATCTTTGGTAACCAAATATGGTCTCAACTATTATCCTAATGAATCGGCTTGTGAGCAAGCAACTACTCTTGAGGAAAATGTTAGGTTGAAGAAAGAACTTGCCAAGTTCACCACAACCAAGAGTAAGATGGGATTGGATGACCTCTTGAGTAAGCAAAGGTCAAACAATCAAAAGTATGGACTTGGGTATGTTCCCAAGCCCTACAAGAAGAACAACTACAAGAAAGAGAAGCCCGCTCAAGAAAAGAACAAGAAGGTCACTAATGATGGCAAAGCCCCAAAGGGCAAAGCCACTAGTGGTGACCGCACGGGGCCAAACAATCACTATGCTTTATTTGTTGATTATTATGGTGATGTTTATGCTAACTATGTTGGTCCTCGTAATGGCTATGCTTATAGAGGGTACTCGATTTGGGTACCAAAAGATCTTGTTGCCATGACTAGGGAACCCATTAATCAATGGGTTCCTAAATCCTCTACTTGATTTTGTAGGGGTATTCCTCCGGTGGTCCAAAATGGGTGTTTGATAGTGGATGCACCAATCATATGACCGGAGGAAGAGGTGTGCTTGACCAATTCATTGAAGATATTAACAAGAAGTCAAGCATTACCTTTGGTGACAACTCAAAGGGAAAGGTACTTGGGTATGGCAAGGTGGCAATCTCTAAGGACTTGTGCCTTGAGACGGTCATGCTTGTTGAACACCTTGGTTATAACTTGCTTTCTATATACCATCTTGCCGATGCCGGTTACAATTCATATTTTACTAAATATTATGTGCAAGTCTTTAGGAGTGACAATCTCAAATTGGTCCTTGTTGGATATGTGGAGAACAACCTTTACGTGGTTGACCTCTCGAAAGAGAGCCCCTCTCCCTCCACATGTCTAATGGCGGCCAAGCATGACGAAGGTTGGTTGTGGCATCGCCGCCTTGGTCATGTTAACATGAGGAATCTTAAACAACTCCTAAAGGGTGAGCACATTGTTGGACTAACCGGCATTTCTTTTGAGAAAGATCGTGTATGCAGTGCATGTGTAGCGGGAAAACAACTCAAGAAGAAACATCCTATCAAGAGTATTGTCACCACATCTAGGCCTTTGGAGCTCCTTCATTTGGATCTCTTTGGGCCATCACATTATGATACTCTTGGTGGGAGCAAGTATGGACTTGTCATTGTTGATGATTACTCAAGATACTCTTGGGTCTTTCTCCTTAAGTCTAAGGATGAGACCCATAGAGAGTTCATCACCTTCGCCAAGAAAGCTCAACGTACATATGAATCCGAGATCAAGGCGATTAGGACCGACAATGGCACCGAGTTCAAGAACTACACTATGCAAGAGTTTGTTGATGATGAGGGCATCAAGCATGAGTTTTCGGCGCCATACACCCCTCAACAAAATGGTGTTGTTGAAAGGAAGAACCGGACTATCATTGAGATGGCAAGAACCATGTTGAGTGAATTCAACTCACCCCACAACTTTTGGGGAGAAGCCATCTCTACGGCCGTCCACTACTCCAACCGGCTCTTCCTCCGTCCCCTCCACAACAAAACTCCATACGAGCTTCTTACCGGTAACAAGCCTAATGTCACGTACATTCGTGTCTTTGGATGCAAATGTCTTGTTAAGAACAACAAAGGAAAGCTCGGTAAATTTGAAACTAGAACTATAGAGGGCATATTTGTTGGATATGCGGAGAACTCTCACGCCTATAGATACTACAACCGGTCCACTGGGACTATTGAAGTATCTTGTGACGTGGTGTTCTTGGAGGATAATGGCTCCCAAGTGGAGCAAGTTGTTCCATGTGTTGCAGGTAATAATGATGATCCATCTAGTGCCATCAAGCATATGGGCATTGGACACATCCGGCCCATGGAAGTTCATAATGATGATCAAGATGATGGAATAGAAGTATCAAGCACGGCTCAAGTGGAGCCTAGCTCAACTCAAGCCGAACCATCAAGTGCAACTCAAGAACCATCCTCCACTCAAGATGAGTCACATTCCGAAGAACAAGAAGAAAGTCCTCATTCCACGGAGCAAGACCATGATGATGATCAAGAAACATCCTCAACTCATGATCAAGCTCAAGTGATCCCTCATGATCAAGCACTAGCAAGAGATGAATTCATTGATCATGAAGGAACCATTCGGAAGATCAAGGCCGCTACAAGGGCAAGTGACATGAAAGTAGATCAAGTCCTTGGTAGCATCTCAAGAGGAGTGGTAACTCGTAGACACCATGCATTACTTATCACTTATTGTCAACACCATGCTTTTGTGTCTAGTTTTGAACCACTCAAGGTACATGAAGCCTTGGTTGATCCGGATTGGGTAATTGCCATGCAAGAAGAATTGGAGTGTTTCACTCGCAATGAAGTATGGTCTCTAGTTGAGAGACCCAAGGATCATCGCATCAATGTTATTGGGACCAAATGGGTATTCAAGAACAAGCAAGATGAGAATGGCATTGTCATACGAAACAAAGCAAGGTTAGTGGCGCAAGGGTTTGCCCAAATAGAAGGTATGGACTTTGAGGATACCTTTGCGCCGGTAGCCCGTCTTGAAGCTATTCGTCTTTTGCTTGCATTTGCATCTTTCCACAATTTCAAACTATATCAAATGGATGTGAAAAGTGCATTTTTGAATGGTCCTCTAAAAGAAACCGCATATGTAGCTCAACCCCCGGGTTTCGAAGACCCATGCCGACCCAACCATGTGTATTTACTCCATAAGGCACTCTACGGTCTCAAGCAAGCTCCACGTGCTTGGTATGAGTTCCTTAGGGATTTTCTACTACAAGATGGGTTTTGCATGGGTACGGTCGATTCCACCCTTTTCACCAAGCGGGTTAAAGGGGGTGGCTTGTTTATATGTCAAATATATGTTGATGATATTATATTTGGTGGAACTAACCCCAATCATAACAAAGCTTTTGAGCTATTGATGACTAGGAAATTTGAGATGTCCATGATGGGGGAGTTGAAGTTTTTCCTAGGCTTCCAAGTGAGGCAACTTGCAAAAGGCACCTTCATCTCTCAAGAAAAGTATGTGAAGGACATGCTCAAGAAATTCAACATGACCAATGCAAGCCCAATGAAGACACCCATGCCCGTAAAGGGGCAACTTGGCTCATGTGACGGTGAGAAGGATGTGGATATAAAGGTATACCGCTCCATGATAGGATCCTTGCTCTACCTTTGTGCCTCTAGGCCGGATATCATGCTAAGTGTAGGGATGTGTGCTCGTTTTCAATCCGCTCCTAAGGAGAGCCATTTGATGGCGGTCAAACGGATTCTAAGATACCTTGTTCTCACTCCTACTCTCGGGCTATGGTATCCAAAGGGGTCAACCTTTGAACTCATTGGCTACTCGGACTCCGATTGGGCCGGTGATAAGGTTGACCGGAAGTCTACCTCCGGGGCTTGCCAATTTATTGGCCGGTCATTGGTGAGTTGGTCATCCAAGAAACAAAACTCCACCGCTTTATCCACCGCCGAAGCCGAATACATATCCGCGGCATCTTGTTGCACTCAATTGTTATGGATGAAGCAAACCTTGAAAGACTATGGTGTGTCTCTTGGTACGGTGCCTCTTCTATGTGACAATGAAAGTGCAATAAAGATCGCCAATAACCCGGTTCAACATTGTCGCACCAAACATATTGACATTCGCCATCACTTCCTACGTGACCATGTTGCCAATAAGGATATTGATCTCACTCATGTGGGAACAACCTACCAATTGGCGGATATTTTCACTAAGCCTTTGGATGAAGCCCGGTTTGTAAACTTGAGAGGAGAACTTGGTATTCTTGATCCTAAAAACTTGGATTGAATCAACTTCTTGCACTATATTCTTGCATTTATCTAACTATCTAGCTTAGAGGCATAGCACATATGGGGATAGTCATCTTACCATGTCTTGGTATGATGCATACCCATGTGTGCAACATAAATAGACCCAATGTCATTATATGGACCCAAGCACGTCTCTTCGAGGTCACATGACATTTGCGCTTTCACATAGGGGGAGTAATCCCCCGCCCCTCATTTAGTCTCAATTGCAACTTGATTTGACTATACAAGGCTAAATGATCTTATTGCAAAAATCACTTCAAAATGACTTATGATTCTTGATTTATATTTCGAATCATGCCCATTGTTGCTATTTACATCTTGTTTGGATTTTCACTCCAATGGGTATGCCTAGAGAATTTTGTGTTTCCAACCCCATGTCTATGCTCATCTCATCATCCTCTATCTATCTATATGTACATGTCATCATCATATGAGCATTCATACACACTTACACAAAGAATAGGGGCAAAACGAGGCAAAACGAGACACAATCTGTGGCCGGTCTCTGGCCCGGTTGGACCGGCCCTGGCGGATCAGCCGGCCAGGTCCCGATCGACCGGACGACCGACCGGCCGGGTGGCTGTTATGTTTTGAACAAGGATACCCCTTGGGGGCTTCTTCCTCATTATCCCCTGATGCGCGTAGATGTACACGTCCGTTGGGAACCCCAAGAGGAAGGTATGATGCGCACAGTGGCAAGTTTTCCCTCAGAAAGAAACCAAGGTTGATCGAACCAGGAGGAGCCAAGAAGCACGTTGAAGGTTGATGGTGGCGAAATGTGATGCGGCGCAACAACAGGGATTCCGGCGCCAACGTGGAATGCACAACAAAACCAAAGTACTTTGCCCCAAGCAGTGAGGTTGTCAATCTCAGCTTGTAACAAAGGATTAAACGTATCGAGTGGAAGATGTTTGCAAAGAAAACAGTAAGAGCAGTAGTAACGCAAAACAGTAACAAGCAGCGATAGCAGTATTTAGGAACAAGGCCTAGGGAATAGACTTTCACTAGTGGACACTCTCAACATTGATCACATAACAGGATAGATAAATGCATACTCTACACTCTTGTTGGATGATGAACACATTGCGTAGGATTACACGAACCCTCAATGCCGGAGTTAACAAGCTCCACAATTAATGTTCATATTTTAGTAACCTTATAGTGTAAGATAGATCAAAAGACTAAACCAAGTACTAACATAGCATGCACACTGTCACCTTCATGCATATGTAGGAGGAATAGATCACATCAATATTATCATAGCAATAGTTAACTTCGCAATCTACAAGAGATTATGATCATAGCATAAACCAAGTACTGACACGAGTGCACACACTGTCACCATTACACCGTGTAGGAGGAATAAAACTACTTTAATAACATCACTAGAGTAGCACATAGATAAATTGTGATACAAAACACATTGCAATCATAAAGAGATATAAATAAGCACTTCACTATGCCATTCATAACAGTGAATAAGTATTCTGTGAAATATAGCCTAAGAGACCCACACGGTGCACACACTGTCACCTTTACACACGTGGGACAAGGAGTCTCCGGAGATCACATAAGTAAAACTCACTTGACTAGCATAATGACATCTAGATTACAAGCATCATCATATGAATCTCAATCATGTAAGGCAGCTCATGAGATTATTGTATTGAAGTACATAGGAGAGAGATGAACCACATAGCTACCGGTACAGCCCCGAGCCTCGATGGAGAACTACTCCCTCTTCATGGGAGCAGCAGCGGTGATGAAGATGGCGGTGGAGATGGCAGCGGTGTCGATGGAGAAGCCTTCCGGGGGCACTTTCCCGTTGCCGGAACAGAGACTCCTGTCCCCAGATCTTGGCTTCGCGATGGCGGCGGCTCGGAAGGTTTCGCGTGCCGTGGCTTCCTCCGTAAGGGTTTTCGATGGGGCTTTATATAGGCGAAGAGGCGGCGCAGGAGGGTCAAAGGACCACACCATAGGGTGGCGCGGGCCCTGGCCGCGCCACCATGTCATCTGGGCCCACAGGGCCCTCTGGCGGCTCTCGGGTGTTCTGGATGCTTCCGGGCAAAATAGGAATGGGCGTTGATTTCGTCCAATTCCGAGAATATTTCGTTACTAGGATTTCTGAAACCAAAAAGCAAGTGACGGCATCGGCATCTTGTTAATAGGTTAGTTCAGAAAATGCACGAATATGACATAAAGTGTGCATAAAACATGTAGGTATCATCAATAAAGTAGCATGGAACATAAGAAATTATCGATACGTTGGAGACGTATCAGCATCCCCAAGCTTAGTTCTGCTCGTCCCGAGCAGGTAAAACGATAACAAAGATAATTTCTGAAGTGACATGCCATCATAATCTTGATCATACTATTTGTAAACATATGTAATGAATGCAGCGATCAAAACAAAGGTAATGACATGAGTAAACAACTGAATCATAAAGCAATGACTTTTCATGAATAGCACTTTCAAGACAAGCATCAATAAGTCTTGCATAAGAGTTAACTCATAAAGCAATAATTTAAAGTATAGACATTGAAGCAACACAATGGAAGATTAAGTTTCAGCGGTTGCTTTCAACTTGTAACATGTATATCTCATGGATAATTGTCAACATAGAGTAATATAACAAGTGCAATATGCAAGTATGTAGGAATCAATGCACATTTCACACAAGTTTTTGCTTCTTTAAGGTGGAGGGAGATAGGTAAACTGACTCAATCAATAAAAGTAAAAGAATGGTCCTTCAAAGAGGAAAGCATCGATTGCTGTATTTGTGCTAGAGCTTTTATTTTGAAAACATAAAGAGAGCATAAAAGTAAAGTTTTGAGAGGTGTTTGTTGTTGTCAACGAATGGTAGTGGGCACTCTAACCCCCTTGCCAGACAAACCTTCAAAGAGCGGCTCCCATTTTATTTTATTTTTGGGTGGCACTCCTTCCAACCTTTCTTTCACAAACCATGGCTAACCGAATCCTCGGGTGCCTGCCAACAATCTCATACCATGAAGGAGTGCCTTTTTTATTTTAGTTTTATTTAGATGACACTCCTCCCCACCTTTGCTTTCTCAAGCCATGGCTAACCGAATCCTTCGGGTGCCGTCCAACAATCACATACCATGGAGGAGTGTCTATTTTTGTTAATTAATTTGGGACTGGGAATCCCATTGCCAGCTCTTTTTGCAAAGTTATTGGATAAGCGGATGAAGCCACTAGTCCATTGGTGAAAGTTGCCCAACAAGATTGAAAGTTAAACACCACATACTTCCTCATGAGCTATAAAACATTGATACAAATAAGAGGTAATAACTTTTGAATTGTTTAAAGGTAGCACTCAAGCAATTTACTTTGGAATGGTGGAGAAATACCATGTAGTAGGTAGGTATGGTGGACACAAATGGCATAGTGGTTGGCTCAAGGATTTGGATGCATGAGAAGTATTCCCTCTCGATACAAGGTTTAGGCTAGCAAGGTTTATTTGAAACAAACACAAGGATGAACTGGTGCAGCAAAACTCACATAAAAGACATATTGTAAACATTATAAAACTCTACACCGTCCTCCTTGTTGTTCAAAACTCAATACTAGAAATTATCTAGACTTTAGAGAGACCAAATATGCAAACCAAATTTTAGCAAGCTCTATGTATTTCTTCATTAATGGGTGCAAAGTATATGATGCAAGAGCTTAAACATGAGCACAACAATTGCCAAGTATCACATTATCCAAGACATTTTACCAATTACTACATGTAGCATTTCCCGTTTCCAATCATATAACAATTAACGAAGCAGTTTCAACCTTCGCCATGAAAATTAAAAGCTAAGAACACATGTGTTCATATGAACCAGCGGAGCGTGTCTCTCTCCCAAACAATCATTTATTCAAACAAAAACAAAAACAAAAACATACAGACGCTCCAAGTAAAGTACATAAGATGTGACCGAATAAAAATATAGTTTCAAGAGAAGGAACCTGATACTTTGTCGATGAAGAAGGGGATGCCTTGGGCATCCCCAAGCTTAGATGCTTGAGTCTTCTTGAAATATGCAGGGATGAACCACCGGGGCATCCCCAAGCTTAGACTTTTCATTCTTCTTGATCGTAGTATATCATCCTCCTCTCTTGACCCTTGAAAACTTCCTTCACACCAAACTTCAAGCAAAATCATTAGAGGGTTAGTGCATAATCAAAAATTCACATGTTCAGAGGTGACACAAACATTCTTTTCACTTCTGGACATTGCATAAAGCTACTGGACATTAATGGATCAAAGAAATAAATCCAACATAGCAAAAGAGGCAATGCGAAATAAAAGGCAGAATCTGTCAAAAACAGAACAGTCCGTAAAGACGAATTTAAAGCTGGCACCAGACTTGCTCAAATGGAAAAACTCAAAACTAATGAAAGTTGCGTACATATCTGAGGATCACGCTCGTAAATTGGCAGATTTTTTCGAATTTTCTACAGAGAACTGTGCCCAGATTCGTGACAGACAGCAATGCTGTTTCTGCGCAGCGATCCCAAATATAACATCAACTTTAACATAGAAACTTTACTTGGCACAAAAACATGATAAGGAGAGGTTGCTACAGTAGTAAACAACTTCCAAGACACAAATATAAAACAAAGTACTGTAGTAAAAAAACACATGGGTTATCTCCCAAGAAGTTCTTTCTTTATAGCCATTAAGATGGGCTCAGCAGTTTTAATGATGCACTCGCAAGAAATAGTAGTTGAAGCAAAATAGAGCATCAAGAGGCAAATTCAAAACACATTTAAGTCTAACATGCTTCCTATGCATAGGAATCTTGTAAATAAACAAGTTCATGAAGAGCAAAGTAACAAGCATAGGAAGATAAAACAAGTGTAGCTTCAAAAATTTCAGCACATAGAGAGGTGTTTTAGTAACATGAAAATTTTTACAACCATATTTTCCTCTCTCATAATAACTTTCAGTAGCAACATGAGCAAACTCAACAATATAACTATCACATAAAGCATTCTTATCATGAGTCTCATGCATAAAATTATTACTCTCCACATAGGCATAATCAATTTTATTAGTTGTAGTGGGAGCAAATTCAACAAAGTAGCTATCATTATTATTCTCATCATCAAATATAGGAGGCATAGTATCATCAAAGTAAATTTTCTCCTCAATGCTTGGGGGACTAAAAATATCATGCTCATCAAAACCAGCTTCCCCAAGCTTAGAATTTTCCATAGCATTAGCAACAATGGTGTTCAAAGCATTCATAGTAATAACATTCCCATTAGCATGCATATAAAGTTCCATGGGTTTCTTAATTCTTTCTTCAAACACATCATGTCCTAATTCAAGATAAAGTTCATAAAGATCTCTCATATTTTTGTTGTTTTCCATTATGCCTAACTAGTGAAAATAAAAACAAGTACAGGACTAGACATGATAACAAAATAAATTAAATGCAAGTAACTAATTTTTTTGTGTTTTTGATATAGAGAGCAAGACAGTAAATAAAGTAAAACTAGCAACTAATTTTTTTGTGTGTTTTGTTTAGGTGCAGCAAACAAAGTAGTAAATAAAATAAAGCAAGACAAAAACAAAGTAAAGAGATTGAGAAGTGGAGACTCCCCTTGCAGCGTGTCTTGATCTCCCCGGCAACGGCGCCAGAAAAAGGCTTGATGCGCGTAGATGTACACGTCCGTTGGGAACCCCAAGAGGAAGGTATGATGCGCACAGTGGCAAGTTTTCCCTCAGAAAGAAACCAAGGTTGATCGAACCAGGAGGAGCCAAGAAGCACGTTGAAGGTTGATGGTGGCGAAATGTGATGCGGCGCAACAACAGGGATTCCGGCGCCAACGTGGAATCTGCACAACAAAACCAAAGTACTTTGCCCCAACGAAACAGTGAGGTTGTCAATCTCACCGGCTTGCTGTAACAAAGGATTAAACGTATCGAGTGGAAGATGTTTGCAAAGAAAACAGTAAAAGCAGTAGTAACGCAGTAAAACAGTAAACAAGCAGCGATAGCAGTATTTAGGAACAAGGCCTAGGGAATAGACTTTGACTAGTGGACACTCTCAACATTGATCACATAACAGGATAGATAAATGCATACTCTACACTCTTGTTGGATGATGAACACATTGCGTAGGATTACACGAACCCTCAATGCCGGAGTTAACAAGCTCCACAATTAATGTTCATATTTTAGTAACCTTATAGTGTAAGATAGATCAAAAGACTAAACCAAGTACTAACATAGCATGCACACTGTCACCTTCATGCATATGTAGGAGGAATAGATCACATCAATATTATCATAGCAATAGTTAACTTCGCAATCTACAAGAGATCATGATCATAGCATAAACCAAGTACTAACACGAGTGCACACACTGTCACCATTACACCGTGTAGGAGGAATAAAACTACTTTAATAACATCACTAGAGTAGCACATAGATAAATTGTGATACAAAACACATTGCAATCATAAAGAGATATAAATAAGCACTTCACTATGCCATTCATAACAGTGAATAAGTATTCTGTGAAATATAGCCTAAGAGACCCACACGGTGCACACACTGTCACCTTTACACACGTGGGACAAGGAGTCTCCGGAGATCACATAAGTAAAACTCACTTGACTAGCATAATGACATCTAGATTACAAGCATCATCATATGAATCTCAATCATGTAAGGCAGCTCATGAGATTATTGTATTGAAGTACATAGAGAGAGATGAACCACATAGCTACCGGTACAGCCCCGAGCCTCGATGGAGAACTACTCCCTCTTCATGGGAGCAGCAGCGGTGATGAAGATGGCGGTGGAGATGGCAGTGGTGTCGATGGAGAAGCCTTCCGGGGGCCCCGTCGGCAGGTGCCGGAACAGAGACTCCTGTCCCCCGGATCTTGGCTTCGCGATGGCGGCTTTGGAAGGTTTCGCGTCCGTGGCTTCCTCCGTAAGGGGTTTCGATGCAGGGGCTTTATATAGGCGAAGAGGCGGCGCAGAGGGTCAAAGGGGCGACCACACCATAGGGTGGCGCAGCTCCTGGCCGCGCCACCATGTCATCAGGGCCCCAGGGGCCCTCTTCTCGGGTGTTGGATGCTTCCGGGCAAAATAGGAACCTGGGCGTTGATTTCGTCCAATTCCGAGAATATTTCGTTACTAGGATTTCTGAAACCAAAAACAGCGGAAAACAGGAACTGGCACTTCGGCATCTTGTTAATAGGTTAGTTCCAGAAAATGCACGAATATGACATAAAGTGTGCATAAAACATGTAGGTATCATCAATAAAGTAGCATGGAACATAAGAAATTATCGATACGTTGGAGACGTATCATCCCCCAACCTCCAAACACTCCATGGCCGCCGCCCCCACCAGCTCCACCACGCCCTAGGCCCTTCCCCCCACTAGTTTCTCCCCAAACTACACTCAACCATAGATCGGGATCCCTCAAGCCTCTTCACCAAAGGATTTGGTCCCTCTCAAGCTATTTTGGGAGATCTTGGGGATTTGGTCCTCAAGCCCTCTTCACGTGTTCCTCCTGCTCACTTGGGCAAAGAGGACAATGTCTTCGGGTAACTCTTTCTCCCTATCCCTCTCCCTCTTGCTTTTCCTCTCCCATTGCCAAATTTTGAGGAACTTTGAGAAAAATTAGGGTTAGGGTTAGGGTTAGTAAGTCCTCATGCCAACTAGAGTGTCTCACATGCCTATGCACATTGTTCACTCTCCTAGTATAGTCTATGTTCAAGTTTGTGAGTTTTTGCATGATTTTGTGTCGAATTTCTGGGCAAACATCACACATCAGCATGACCCGGTTTACAGCCCGGTCGACCGGCCTCTCAACCGGCTGGTCCGGCGCCTTGTCGGTCAACCGGATGGAGAGCCGGCTGGTCCGGTCCACCGTCCGGTCTGACCGGCCCCTGCGCGGCTAGCCCAGCTTTTCGCATAATTTCGTCGAAACACTTGGATATAGGCTATGCTTTTGGCTTCCTCATATATACTGATGACATGTACACTTATCCCCCCTGCTCCCTCTTGTTCTATTTTGCTGATTCACAGGAAGTTGGAGCGGTGAGGATCGTGGCACTACCGCCAAGAGAGGAAGGCTTGCAAGTGGCCGTGCATCTCAGCCAACGGTGGCAGCTCAGCTAGGGGACGCAACAAGACATCGCCAATAAGAGGAAAGATAAACATGTAGCACAAGACGGTGATGAGGTATTGCCAGATTGCCATGTTGGTGATGTACATGTTGGGGCATGGAGAAGACTCAGAGAGTCCAACCCCTATCGGTTTGAGGAACCCACTTACCAAGGGGGAGATAAGTTTTTCTGGACCAAGACACAGCAAGTCATGTGGAACGACTACTATAACTCCCGAGAGCACATGAAGACGGGCACCATTGTTATGCCCAAGGCCATCAAGGATGTCATTGGAATGTATGAAGCCACCAAGTTTCGCTTTGTGGTTGAGACCTTGAGGCGGATGGGGTTGTATGATCTTATGTGCTTGACACCTACTGATGGGTGCTATTGTCCAATCTTGGTGAGACAGTTTCATTGCACAGTCTTTTTCCATGATGATGCAGCTCGGACTATGACTTGGATGACTGGCAAACAGAAATACACTTGCAACTATCTTGATTTCTGTGAAGCCTTGGGGTTTGGTGGAGGCCGTGCTTCTGGCTTCAAGATACATTCTCAGCAGACGTTCACCAGAGGGGACATCACATTTTGCTATCCTCCGGACCCCGCACCTGGACCTCCCAGCATCTCTGGCATGTACTACTCCTATCTTATACTTGCCAAGATATTCCGTGAGAGTCTCATCAGCAAGATCGGCGATACAAGTGAATGCCGTGCATACCATCTGAACTTGATGTACTGCCATCTGAGCACCAGAAACTTATTGATGGCTGTGATCTCATCTACTGTGAGTTACGGCGCTGTGTTCGTGAACGGTTGACTCCTAATCTTCCCCAGTATGTTCAGCTGCTCATCAACAAGGTTGTGCAAGCACCTCTCAATACGCAAGGTGAGCGGGTCAGGATGGCAGCCTTCAGGGGTGATGACCGGAAGTCGCTGCCATGATGCCTTCTGAGCGCCGGTCCAAGGAACGCCATGACCATGCTAGCTCCAGCTACTCTAGGCGCCCACAGCATGGTGTCTCACGGTTCTTCTCTAGCCTATGGCAGATGTGCAAGAACACCAATGATGTTGCACATCAAAGTCTTTCTTTGAACCAAGAGACGAGGCGGCGCCAAAATGAGTTCATGGCTACTAGGAATGCACCTGTTCCTCCTCCTGGCCCTGAGTTGGAGCCTGTCCATGCACCAAACTGGGAGATGCCTCTCCTTTCTGATGAGATGTTCCAGAACTTTGATCCTTCCTTGTACTTTGGTGGTCCTCCTCCTAGACCTGCCCGTGCACCTACTGCTGATGCTGATGATGAAGAGGATGAAGGTGATGAGGATGACAATGGCGAGGATGATGATGAAGAGGATGACGATGAGGATGGTGATGGCAGCTCTCCATCCGCGGGGCACGAGTTCTATTGATGGGACGCTAGCATCTCTCCTCTTTTCTTCGCCTTTTTGGTGTTCCGATGCCAAAGGGGGAGAAGAGAGTAGAGTCTAGAATCACGGGGTTCTTTGATTGTCACAAGCCATGGGAGTTGCTTTATTTGGATTTTATATGGCTTGTGCGTATTTGCTTTGATTTCTCAAGAACATTTGGATTTGCTACTTCGAATAATTTGTGTATGGACGAATATTATGTGTGCTACTCTATGTTAGGATGTTTTATGTATGCTATGCTTATATATCTTGATATGCACATCTCCATACCATGCTTGTTTCCTAAAGATATTGGGGGAGCTTCTCATGATCCACTAGTGTTGCACTTTGCATTCAAACGCAAATTCTCCAAGTGCACACTTTATGGGGGAGCCGTCTCAATATCTTATATGGAATCAAGGTTTAAAGCTTATCATAATATTTATATGTGACTCTAGCTCGGTTTGTCATCGTATACCAAAAAGGGGGAGATTGTAAGGGTATTTTACCCTTATCCATTATTTTGGTAACTATGACACCGTGCTAGAGTATTTGGACTAATACATGTCTACAAGATAATTCACAGGTATTAGCCAAAGAGGTATAATGGTGTATCGATGGAACAAGAAGGCAACGGGAGACCCCCCAATTCGATGAAGAATCAGCAAGGTTTCAGAGACTGGCCGGTCCCAGATCCGGTCGGACCGGCCCTGGCGCCGGACCCGGTCACCAACCGGACCAAGCACCGGTGCCATCCGGGCAAGATCCAGTAAAGGATGAAGAGCTGTCCGGTCAGTGTCCGGTCGCCAGCCCGGTTTGAACCGGCTGCTCCGGTTCCTGGCCCGGTCGGACCGGGCTCCAGACCGGGCGTCCCGGTCTGCAACCGGCCTTTGCGCCTGTGCCATCCGGGCACTATCCAGTAAAGAATGGCGCCTGCCCGGTCAAGACCCGGTCCCAGCTCCGGTTGGAAACCGGCCGGCCCGGTCAGTGGCCCGGTCTGACCGGGCTGTGGACCGGCCTGTCCGGCGCCAGATCCGGTCGACCGGGCTCCTCGAGGAATCTGCTGATGTGGCAAGTGACCAACGGCCATATTTCGAAGTACACTATAAATAGGCCTTCTTCTACCTCTGAACAGTTAGGCACTACACTACAAGCTGTTCTTGAGCTCCTTCTT
Organism: Lolium multiflorum; assembly: GCA_030979885.1. Classification (NCBI taxonomy): domain Eukaryota; kingdom Viridiplantae; phylum Streptophyta; class Magnoliopsida; order Poales; family Poaceae; genus Lolium; species Lolium multiflorum. The sequence goes on along the minus strand of CM061752.1, from coordinate 94,408,215 downwards.
CCATACTCCATTGTTAGAAACACCAAAAGCCTCAGATCTCCCTCCTCCTCCACCCAAACTCAAATCCCTCCGGGGAAACGATAGAGGAGGACCCGATCTACCGTTCTACCAAGCCAAATCTCATTCCCCCTTGTATTCATCAAGAAGCTTGCTTCCTAGGGTTCCTTGGAAACCCTAGGTGGGCAAGAGGAGTCCGGAAGCATCCGGGCTGTGGATCTGCTCCGGGCAAGATTGTGAAGGTTTGGAGGCTACCTCAAAGTCTACCACAAGTGAGAGAGCTATTCCTTCGTGGGATAGGCTCCGGAGAATAGGGTGAGCCTTCGTGGCGCGGGGAATCCTTCGTGGGACCTCCACTCCTCCAAACGTGACGTACCTTGTTGCAAAGCAAGGGAACACGGGAATACATCCTCGTCTCCGCGTGCTATCGGTTATCTCTAACCGAACTCCTTACTTGTGATTTAACTGCCTGTGAGAGCCTTCGTGCTCGAGTTAGTTGTATCCTCATATAGGTTGCTTCACCTAGTTTGCATTAGGCTCACCTTTATATTCCGCAAAGCCTAATATTGCAAAGAAAGAATTAAAATTTGTAGAAACCTATTCACCCCCCCTCTAGGTTTACCATCTCTATACTTTCAGGAGGAGTTGGAGTCGGAGTCACTGTCGTCGTTGAACGGACGACGGCGACGGCGATGTCGCCGCCCGCGCCAACCTGGCTCTTGCGCCTCCAGCCAGGAGAACCTGCGTCCGAGTCCTCCTCCCCGCCCTCCTCCTCCTTGTCCTCGGCGTCGCTTCCAGCGGCGCCTCCGTCCACCTCCTGGCCGTCGCTGGCATTGCCTTCTCCGTCCTCCTCCTCCTCCTGCCCGTCCTCCTCCTCGTCCTCGGCGTCGCTTCCAGCGGCGCCTCCGTCCACCTCCTGGCCGTTGCTGGCATTGACGGCTCCGTCCTCCTCCTCCTTACTCGGCGTGGAGGTTGGGTCACTTGGCGTGGAGCCCGGGTCGCTTGGCGTCGCGTCAGTTTCCCACCAATGCTTCCATCCCGGCGGCTTGCCCTCGCTATCGAGTCGGACGGCAGGGTGTAGTCGCTCATGGCTCGCCGGTGTTGGAGAAGAAGAAGCGTAAGAAGGACGCGGTTGGACGTGAATTACAATGGACACAGGGTTTTCTGCGGAAATTAATGTCCGGAAGAGACCGGCGGTTGCATTTTAGGCGGTTCGGCGCTCCACGCCGGCGGTTGCCACTCCGGCGGGTGCCATTCGCGCGCTTCCTGTGGTCTAACTGTAGGAGAACGTAGCATAGAAAACAAAAATTTTCCTACGGCGAACACGCAATCCAAGCCAAGATGCAATCTAGAAGACGGTAGCAACGAGGGGATTATCGAGACTCACCCTTGAAGAGATTCCAAAGCCTACAAGAGGAGGCTCTTGTTGCTGCGGTAGACGTTCACTTGCCGCTTGAAAGCGCGTAGAAGATCTTGATCACGATCGGTTCCGGCGCCACGAACGGGCAGCACCTCCGTACTCGGTCACACGTTCGGTTGTTGATGAAGACGACGTCCACCTCCCCGTTCCAGCGGGCAGCGGAAGTAGTAGCTCCTCTTGAATCCGACAGCACGACGGCGTGGTGTCGGTGGCGGAAATCAGCGGAGCTTCGCTAAGCGTGCGGGATATGGTGGAGGAGCGGGGCGCTAGGGTTTGGGGAGAGGGGGTGGCCGGCCACTAAAGGGGGCGGCCAAGGTGGTGGCTTTGGTGTGGCCGGCCCCCTCCCCTATGCCCCTCATTATATAGGTGGAAGCCCCAAGTGTTGGACTACAAGTCTCCGAATAAGACCCGAACCCAAAACCTTCCATATGGTGGGAAACCTTCCCAAGCTAGGATTCCCACTAGAGGTGGGAATTCCACCTACCATAGGGGGGGTGGCCGGCCTAAGGGGGAGTCCACTTGGGACTCCTCCCCCACTAGGGTTGGCCGGCCATGGACTCCACCTTCCTTGGTGGTTTCTTCCGGACTTTTCTAGAACCTTCTAGAACCTTCCATAGAACCTTCCGCGACATTTTATTCACATAAAATGACATCCTATATATGAATCTTATTCTCCGGACCATTCCGGAACTCCTCGTGATGTCCGGGATCACATCCGGGACTCCGAACAAATATTCGAACTCCATTCCATATTCAAGTTCTACCATTTCAACATCCAACTTTAAGTGTGTCACCCTACGGTTCGCGAACTATGCGGACATGGTTGAGTACTCACTCCGACCAATAACCAATAGCGGGATCTGGAGATCCATAATGGCTCCCACATATTCAACGATGACTTTAGTGATCGAATGAACCATTCACATACGATACCAATTCCCTTTGTCACGCGATATTTTACTTGTCCGAGGTTTGATCATCGGTATCACACTATACCTTGTTCAACCTCGTCTCCTGACAAGTACTCTTTACTCGTACCGTGGTATGTGGTCTCTTATGAACTTATTCATATGCTTGCAAGACATTAGACGACATTCCACCGAGAGGGCCCAGAGTATATCTATCCGTCATCGGGATGGACAAATCCCACTATTGATCCATATGCCTCAACTCATACTTTCCGGATACTTAATCCCACCTTTATAACCACCCATTTACGCAGTGGCGTTTGATGTAATCAAAGTACCTTTCCGGTATAAGTGATTTACATGATCTCATGGTCATAAGGACTAGGTAACTATGTAATAAAAGCTTATAGCAAATAACTTAATGACGTGATCTAATGCTACGCTTAATTGGGTGTGTCCATTACATCATTCATACAATGATATAACCTTGTTATTAATAACATCCAATGTTCATGATTATGAAACTAATCATCTATTAATCAACAAGCTAGTTAAGAGGCTTACTAGGGACTCTTTGTTTGTTTACATATCACACATGTATCAATGTTTCGGTTAATACAATTATAGCATGGTATATAAACATTTATCATAAACATAAAGATATATAATAACCACTTTTATTATTGCCTCTTGGGCATATCTCCAACAGTCTCCCACTTGCACTAGAGTCAATAATCTAGATTACATTGTCAAGTACCTAACACCCATGGCATTCTGGTGTTGGTCATGCTTTGCCCTAGGGAGAGCTTTAGTCAACGGATCTGCTACATTCAGATCAGTGTGTACTTTGCAAATCTTTACTTCTCCATCTTCGATGTACTCGCGAATCGAGTGGTAACGCAGCTTGATATGCTTCAGCCTCTTGTGTGACCTTGGTTCTTGTGCATTGGCGATGGCACCCATGTTGTCACAATAGATGACTAGTGGGTCCAATGCACTAGGAACCACACCGAGCTCTACAATGAACCTCTTCATCCATACCGCTTCTGATGAAGCCTCTGAAGCCGCTATGTACTCCGATTCTGTTGAGGATTTTGCCACCGTGCACTGCTTCGAGCTTGCCCAGCTTACTGCAGCACCATTCAATATAAACACGTACCCAGATTGTGACTTAGAGTCATCAGGATCAGTGTTCCAACTTGCATCGGTGTAACTTGTTACAACGAGCTCTTGGTCACCTCCATAACAAAGAAACATATCCTTAGTTCTTTTCAAGTACTTCAGGATATTCTTGACCGCTGTCCAGTGTTCTATTCCTGGATCACTTTGATATCTGCTAGTCAAACTAACAGCATGTGCTATATCCGGTCTTGTACATAGCATGGCATACATGATAGAGCCTACTGCCGAGGCATAGGGGATCTGACTCATCCTTTCTCTTTCTTCTGCCGTAGCCGGTCCTTGAGTCTTACTCAAGACCTTGCCTGGTAACATAGGTAAGAATCCTTTCTTACTTTCGTCCATTCTAAACTTCTTCAGAATCTTGTCCAGGTATGTACTCTGTGATAGCCCTATTAGACGTCTTGATCTATCTCTATAAATCTTGATGCCTAATATGTATGATGCTTCACCAAGGTCTTTCATTGAAAAACTATTATTCAAATAACCCTTTACACTGCTTAATAGTTCTATATCATTCCCAATCAATAATATGTCATCTACATATAATATCAGGAATGCTACAGAGCTCCCACTCACTTTCTTGTAAATACAGGCCTCTCCATGACACTGTATAAACCCGAAGTCTTTGATTACCTTATCAAAACGTCGGTTCCAACTTCTCGATGCTTGCTTCAGTCCATAGATTGAACGCTGAAGTTTGCATACTTTGTCAGCATTTTTAGGATCGACAAAACCTTTGGGTTGTACCATATACAACTCTTCCTCAATGTCTCCATTAAGGAACGCCGTTTTGACATCCATCTGCCAAATCTCATAATCGAAAAATGCAGCTATTGCTAACAAAATCCTCACAGATTTTAGCTTCGCTACAGGTGAGAAAGTCTCATCGTAGTCAACACCTTGAATTTGTCGGAAACCCTTTGCGACAAGTCGAGCTTTATAGACAGTAATATTACCATCAGCATCTGTTTTTCTTTTGAAGATCCATTTATTCTCGACAGCCTTGCGGCTATCAGGTAATTCTACCAAAGTCCATACTTTGTTATCATACATGGATCCCATTTCGGATTTCATGGCTTCTTGCCATTTGTTGGAATCTGGGCTCATCATCGCTTCTTCATACGTCGCAGGGTCTTCATCATTGTTATCCACAATCATGACATTTAGACAAGGATCATACCAATCTGGAGTGGCACGATCCCTTGTCGATCTGCGAGGTTCAGTAGCTGTCTCATTTGAAGTTTCATGATCATTATCATTAGCTTCCTCTGTTGCCGGTGTAGGTGGTACAGGAACATTTTCCGGTACTGCGCTACTCTGATCAACGAGTAGAGATTCTTCAATCTCATCGAGTTCTACTTTTCTTCCAGTCACTTCTTTAGTGAGAAATTCTTTCTCAAGAAAGGTTCCGTTCTTAGCAACAAAGATCTTGCCTTCGGATCTGTGATAGAAAGTGTACCCTATAGTTTCCTTAGGGTATCCTATGAAGACGCATTTCTCCGCTTTGGGTTCTAGCTTGTCCGGTTGTAACTTTTTTACATAGGCTTCGCAACCCCAAACTTTTAGGAACGACAGCTTAGGTTTCTTATTAAACCATAATTCATACGGTGTCGTTTCAACGGATTTTGATGGTGCTCTATTTAAAGTGAATGCGGCTGTCTCTAATGCATAACTCCAAAATGATAAAGGTAAATCAGTAAGAGACATCATAGAACGAACCATATCTAAGAGAGTTCGATTACGACGTTCGGACACACCGTTTCGTTGTGGTGTTCCCGGCGGTGTCAATTGTGAAAGTATTCCGCATTTCTTTAAATGCATGCCAAACTCATAACTCAGATATTCACCTCCGCGATCAGATCGTAGAAATTTAATCTTCTTGTTACGTTGATTTTCTACTTCACTTTGGAATTCCTTAAACTTCTCGAAAGTTTCGGATTTATGTTTCATTAAATAGATATACCCATATCTACTCAAATCATCTGTGAAGGTTAGAACATAACGATAACCACCGCGCGATGCTACACTCATTGGTCCACACACATCTGTATGTATGATTTCCAATAAGTCAGTAGCTCGCTCCATCATACCCGAGAATGGAGTCTTAGTCATTTTTCCCATCAGACATGCTTCGCATCTATCAAGTGACTCAAAGTCAAGTGATTCAAGTAATCCATCGGTATGGAGTTTCTTCATGCGTTTCACTCCAATATGACCAAGACGACAGTGCCACATATAAGTAGAATTATCATTCAATTTAATTCGCTTAGCATCAATGTTATGTATATGTGTATCACTACTATCGAGATCTAACAGAAATAAGCCATTCTTTTCAGGTGCTCGACCATAAAAGATATTATTCATAAAAATAGAACAACCATTATTCTCAGACTTGAATGAATAACCGTCTTGCATTAAACAAGATCCTGATATAATGTTCATGCTTAACGCGGGTACAAAATAACAATTATTTAGGCTTAAAACTAATCCCGAAGGTAGATGTAGAGGAAGTGTGCCGACAGCGATCACATCGACTTTGGATCCATTTCCAACGCGCATCGTCACTTCATCCTTCAGTAGTCTTCGTTTATTCTTTAGTTCCTGTTTCGAGTTACAAATATGAGCAACCGAACCAGTATCAAATACCCAGGTACTAGTACGAGAACCAGTGAGATAAACATCTATAACATGTATATCAGATATACCTTCTTTCTTCTTCTTGACAAGGCCGCTCTTCAGATCCGCCAAATACTTGGAGCAATTACGCTTCCAGTGTCCCTTCTCCTTGCAGTAATAGCACTCAGCATCAGGCTTAGGGCCAGACTTAGGTTTCACAGGAGGCGTGGCAGCTTTCTTGCCACCCTTCTTGAATTTTCCCTTAGACTTGCCCTGTTTCTTGAAACTGGTGGTCTTGTTGACCATCAACACTTGGTGCTCTTTCTTGATCTCAATCTCAGCAGCTTTTAGCATGCCAAAGAGTTCAGGAAACTCCTTGTTCATGTTCTGCATATTGTAGTTCATCACAAAGTTCTTGTAACTTGGTGGCAGTGATTGAAGGACACGATTAATCCCCAGTCTGTTAGGAATCACTATTCCCAAGTCACTGAGTTTCTTCGCATGCCCGGTCATGACGAGCATGTGCTCACTGATGGAGCTGCCTTCTTCCATCATACAGCTGAAAAAGTGTTTCGATGCTTCATAGCATTCCACGGCCGCATGAGTCTCAAAAATAGTCTTCAACTCTTTCATCAACTCATGAGGATCGTGGTGCTCAAAACGTTTTTGAAGATCGGATTCCAGACTGCATAGGATGGCACACTGAACTTGAGAGTACCGAGTTTTCCGAGTCGCGTAAACATTCTTTACTTCATCGGTTTCAGTTTCTGCAGGAGGGTCACCTAGCGGTGCATCAAGCACATATTGCAGATTTCCGCCATTGAGGAAGATCCTCACATGACGGAACCAGTCGGTGAAGTTGCTACCGTTGCTCTTAAGCTTTTCTTTCTCTAGGAACTGGTTAAAATTGATTGGGGACGCCATATCTACAACATATTTGCAATAGTTTAGACTAATGTTTATGACAAATTGAGTTCAAATTTTAATTTAACAAAATTAAAAACTAGGTGAACTCCCACTCAAAACAATATCCCTCGCATTGTCTTAGTGATCACACGAACCAAATCCATCATACCTATGCCCGATCATCACGAGACAAGATGTAATTTCAATGGCGAACACTCAAAGTGTTCATCATATCAATCATATGATTCATGCTCTACCTTTCGGTATCACGTGTTCCGAGACCATGTCTGTACATGCTAGGCTCGTCAAGGCCACCTTAGTATCCGCATGTGCAAAACTGACTTGCACCCGTTGTATGCACTTGTTGATTCTATCACACCCGATCATCACGAGATGCTTCGAAACGACAAGTCTTGGCAACGGTGCTACTAAGGATGAACACTTTATTATCTTGAAATTTTAGTGAGAGGGATCATCTTATAATGCTACCGTCGCGATCTAAGCAAAATAAGATGCATAAAAGGATTAACATCACATGCAGTTCATATGTGATATGATATGGCCCTTTTGTCTTTGCGCCTTTGATCTTCATCTCCAAAGCACGGACATGATCTCCATCATCAACGGGCATGATCTCCATCATCGTCGGCGAAGCACCAAGGTCAATGGCGCCGTCTTCATGATCGTCCTCCATGTAGCAACTATTACAACTACTTTGAAATACTACTCAACATGAAATTTAAAGACAACCATAAGGCTCCTGCCGGTTGCCACAATACAATAATGATCATCTCATACATATTCATCATCACATTATGGCCATATCACATCACCAAACCCTGCAAAAACAAGTTAGACGTTCTCTAATTTGGTTTGCATATTTTACGTGGTTTAGGGTTTTCGAGCAAGATCCAATCTACCTACGAACATCAACCACAACGGTGATACTAGTGTTGTCAATAGAAGAGTAAATTGAATCTTCACTATAGTAGGAGAGACAGACACCCGCAAAGCCACTTATGCAATACAAGTTGCATGTCAAGCGTGGAGCAAATCTCATGAACGCGGTCATGTAAAGTTAGCCCGAGCCGCTTCATCCCACTATGCCACAAAGATGCAAAGTACTCAACTAAAGATAACAAGAGCATCAACGCCCACAAACCATTGTGTTCTACTCGTGCAACCATCTATGCATAGACACGGCTCTGATACCACTGTAGGAGAACGTAGCATAGAAAACAAAAATTTTCCTACGGCGAACACGCAATCCAAGCCAAGATGCAATCTAGAAGACGGTAGCAACGAGGGGATTATCGAGACTCACCCTTGAAGAGATTCCAAAGCCTACAAGAGGAGGCTCTTGTTGCTGCGGTAGACGTTCACTTGCCGCTTGCAAAAGCGCGTAGAAGATCTTGATCACGATCGGTTCCGGCGCCACGAACGGGCAGCACCTCCGTACTCGGTCACACGTTCGGTTGTTGATGAAGACGACGTCCACCTCCCCGTTCCAGCGGGCAGCGGAAGTAGTAGCTCCTCTTGAATCCGACAGCACGACGGCGTGGTGTCGGTGGCGGTGGAGAAATCCGGCGGAGCTTCGCTAAGCGTGCGGGATATGGTGGAGGAGCGGGGCGCTAGGGTTTGGGGAGAGGGGGTGGCCGGCCACTAAAGGGGGCGGCCAAGGTGGTGGCTTTGGTGTGGCCGGCCCCCTCCCCTATGCCCCTCATTATATAGGTGGAAGCCCCAAGTGTTGGACTACAAGTCTCCGAATAAGACCCGAACCCAAAACCTTCCATATGGTGGGAAACCTTCCCAAGCTAGGATTCCCACTAGAGGTGGGAATTCCACCTACCATATGGGGGGGTGGCCGGCCCCTAAGGGGGAGTCCACTTGGGACTCCTCCCCCACTAGGGTTGGCCGGCCATGGAGGTGGAGTCCCTTGTGGACTCCACCTTCCTTGGTGGTTTCTTCCGGACTTTTCTAGAACCTTCTAGAACCTTCCATAGAACCTTCCGCGACATTTTATTCACATAAAATGACATCCTATATATGAATCTTATTCTCCGGACCATTCCGGAACTCCTCGTGATGTCCGGGATCACATCCGGGACTCCGAACAAATATTCGAACTCCATTCCATATTCAAGTTCTACCATTTCAACATCCAACTTTAAGTGTGTCACCCTACGGTTCGCGAACTATGCGGACATGGTTGAGTACTCACTCCGACCAATAACCAATAGCGGGATCTGGAGATCCATAATGGCTCCCACATATTCAACGATGACTTTAGTGATCGAATGAACCATTCACATACGATACCAATTCCCTTTGTCACGCGATATTTTACTTGTCCGAGGTTTGATCATCGGTATCACACTATACCTTGTTCAACCTCGTCTCCTGACAAGTACTCTTTACTCGTACCGTGGTATGTGGTCTCTTATGAACTTATTCATATGCTTGCAAGACATTAGACGACATTCCACCGAGAGGGCCCAGAGTATATCTATCCGTCATCGGGATGGACAAATCCCACTATTGATCCATATGCCTCAACTCATACTTTCCGGATACTTAATCCCACCTTTATAACCACCCATTTACGCAGTGGCGTTTGATGTAATCAAAGTACCTTTCCGGTATAAGTGATTTACATGATCTCATGGTCATAAGGACTAGGTAACTATGTAATAAAAGCTTATAGCAAATAACTTAATGACGTGATCTAATGCTACGCTTAATTGGGTGTGTCCATTACATCATTCATACAATGATATAACCTTGTTATTAATAACATCCAATGTTCATGATTATGAAACTAATCATCTATTAATCAACAAGCTAGTTAAGAGGCTTACTAGGGACTCTTTGTTTGTTTACATATCACACATGTATCAATGTTTCGGTTAATACAATTATAGCATGGTATATAAACATTTATCATAAACATAAAGATATATAATAACCACTTTTATTATTGCCTCTTGGGCATATCTCCAACAGTCTCCCACTTGCACTAGAGTCAATAATCTAGATTACATTGTCAAGTACCTAACACCCATGGCATTCTGGTGTTGGTCATGCTTTGCCCTAGGGAGAGCTTTAGTCAACGGATCTGCTACATTCAGATCAGTGTGTACTTTGCAAATCTTTACTTCTCCATCTTCGATGTACTCGCGAATCGAGTGGTAACGCAGCTTGATATGCTTCAGCCTCTTGTGTGACCTTGGTTCTTGTGCATTGGCGATGGCACCCATGTTGTCACAATAGATGACTAGTGGGTCCAATGCACTAGGAACCACACCGAGCTCTACAATGAACCTCTTCATCCATACCGCTTCTGATGAAGCCTCTGAAGCCGCTATGTACTCCGATTCTGTTGAGGATTTTGCCACCGTGCACTGCTTCGAGCTTGCCCAGCTTACTGCAGCACCATTCAATATAAACACGTACCCAGATTGTGACTTAGAGTCATCAGGATCAGTGTTCCAACTTGCATCGGTGTAACTTGTTACAACGAGCTCTTGGTCACCTCCATAACAAAGAAACATATCCTTAGTTCTTTTCAAGTACTTCAGGATATTCTTGACCGCTGTCCAGTGTTCTATTCCTGGATCACTTTGATATCTGCTAGTCAAACTAACAGCATGTGCTATATCCGGTCTTGTACATAGCATGGCATACATGATAGAGCCTACTGCCGAGGCATAGGGGATCTGACTCATCCTTTCTCTTTCTTCTGCCGTAGCCGGTCCTTGAGTCTTACTCAAGACCTTGCCTGGTAACATAGGTAAGAATCCTTTCTTACTTTCGTCCATTCTAAACTTCTTCAGAATCTTGTCCAGGTATGTACTCTGTGATAGCCCTATTAGACGTCTTGATCTATCTCTATAAATCTTGATGCCTAATATGTATGATGCTTCACCAAGGTCTTTCATTGAAAAACTATTATTCAAATAACCCTTTACACTGCTTAATAGTTCTATATCATTCCCAATCAATAATATGTCATCTACATATAATATCAGGAATGCTACAGAGCTCCCACTCACTTTCTTGTAAATACAGGCCTCTCCATGACACTGTATAAACCCGAAGTCTTTGATTACCTTATCAAAACGTCGGTTCCAACTTCTCGATGCTTGCTTCAGTCCATAGATTGAACGCTGAAGTTTGCATACTTTGTCAGCATTTTTAGGATCGACAAAACCTTTGGGTTGTACCATATACAACTCTTCCTCAATGTCTCCATTAAGGAACGCCGTTTTGACATCCATCTGCCAAATCTCATAATCGAAAAATGCAGCTATTGCTAACAAAATCCTCACAGATTTTAGCTTCGCTACAGGTGAGAAAGTCTCATCGTAGTCAACACCTTGAATTTGTCGGAAACCCTTTGCGACAAGTCGAGCTTTATAGACAGTAATATTACCATCAGCATCTGTTTTTCTTTTGAAGATCCATTTATTCTCGACAGCCTTGCGGCTATCAGGTAATTCTACCAAAGTCCATACTTTGTTATCATACATGGATCCCATTTCGGATTTCATGGCTTCTTGCCATTTGTTGGAATCTGGGCTCATCATCGCTTCTTCATACGTCGCAGGGTCTTCATCATTGTTATCCACAATCATGACATTTAGACAAGGATCATACCAATCTGGAGTGGCACGATCCCTTGTCGATCTGCGAGGTTCAGTAGCTGTCTCATTTGAAGTTTCATGATCATTATCATTAGCTTCCTCTGTTGCCGGTGTAGGTGGTACAGGAACATTTTCCGGTACTGCGCTACTCTGATCAACGAGTAGAGATTCTTCAATCTCATCGAGTTCTACTTTTCTTCCAGTCACTTCTTTAGTGAGAAATTCTTTCTCAAGAAAGGTTCCGTTCTTAGCAACAAAGATCTTGCCTTCGGATCTGTGATAGAAAGTGTACCCTATAGTTTCCTTAGGGTATCCTATGAAGACGCATTTCTCCGCTTTGGGTTCTAGCTTGTCCGGTTGTAACTTTTTTACATAGGCTTCGCAACCCCAAACTTTTAGGAACGACAGCTTAGGTTTCTTATTAAACCATAATTCATACGGTGTCGTTTCAATGGATTTTGATGGTGCTCTATTTAAAGTGAATGCGGCTGTCTCTAATGCATAACTCCAAAATGATAAAGGTAAATCAGTAAGAGACATCATAGAACGAACCATATCTAAGAGAGTTCGATTACGACGTTCGGACACACCGTTTCGTTGTGGTGTTCCCGGCGGTGTCAATTGTGAAAGTATTCCGCATTTCTTTAAATGCATGCCAAACTCATAACTCAGATATTCACCTCCGCGATCAGATCGTAGAAATTTAATCTTCTTGTTACGTTGATTTTCTACTTCACTTTGGAATTCCTTAAACTTCTCGAAAGTTTCGGATTTATGTTTCATTAAATAGATATACCCATATCTACTCAAATCATCTGTGAAGGTTAGAACATAACGATAACCACCGCGCGATGCTACACTCATTGGTCCACACACATCTGTATGTATGATTTCCAATAAGTCAGTAGCTCGCTCCATCATACCCGAGAATGGAGTCTTAGTCATTTTTCCCATCAGACATGCTTCGCATCTATCAAGTGACTCAAAGTCAAGTGATTCAAGTAATCCATCGGTATGGAGTTTCTTCATGCGTTTCACTCCAATATGACCAAGACGACAGTGCCACATATAAGTAGAATTATCATTCAATTTAATTCGCTTAGCATCAATGTTATGTATATGTGTATCACTACTATCGAGATCTAACAGAAATAAGCCATTCTTTTCAGGTGCTCGACCATAAAAGATATTATTCATAAAAATAGAACAACCATTATTCTCAGACTTGAATGAATAACCGTCTTGCATTAAACAAGATCCTGATATAATGTTCATGCTTAACGCGGGTACAAAATAACAATTATTTAGGCTTAAAACTAATCCCGAAGGTAGATGTAGAGGAAGTGTGCCGACAGCGATCACATCGACTTTGGATCCATTTCCAACGCGCATCGTCACTTCATCCTTCAGTAGTCTTCGTTTATTCTTTAGTTCCTGTTTCGAGTTACAAATATGAGCAACCGAACCAGTATCAAATACCCAGGTACTAGTACGAGAACCAGTGAGATAAACATCTATAACATGTATATCAGATATACCTTCTTTCTTCTTCTTGACAAGGCCGCTCTTCAGATCCGCCAAATACTTGGAGCAATTACGCTTCCAGTGTCCCTTCTCCTTGCAGTAATAGCACTCAGCATCAGGCTTAGGGCCAGACTTAGGTTTCACAGGAGGCGTGGCAGCTTTCTTGCCACCCTTCTTGAATTTTCCCTTAGACTTGCCCTGTTTCTTGAAACTGGTGGTCTTGTTGACCATCAACACTTGGTGCTCTTTCTTGATCTCAATCTCAGCAGCTTTTAGCATGCCAAAGAGTTCAGGAAACTCCTTGTTCATGTTCTGCATATTGTAGTTCATCACAAAGTTCTTGTAACTTGGTGGCAGTGATTGAAGGACACGATTAATCCCCAGTCTGTTAGGAATCACTATTCCCAAGTCACTGAGTTTCTTCGCATGCCCGGTCATGGCGAGCACTAATGGAGCTGCCTTCTTCCATCATACAGCTGAAAAAATGTTTCGATGCTTCATAGCATTCCACGGCCGCATGAGTCTCAAAAATAGTCTTCAACTCTTTCATCAACTCATGAGGATCGTGGTGCTCAAAACGTTTTTGAAGATCGGATTCCAGACATAGGATGGCACACTGAACTTGAGAGTACCGAGTTTTCCGAGTCGCGTAAACATTCTTTACTTCATCGGTTTCAGTTTCTGCAGGAGGGTCACCTAGCGGTGCATCAAGCACATATTGCAGATTTCCGCCATTGAGGAAGATCCTCACATGACGGAACCAGTCGGTGAAGTTGCTACCGTTGCTCTTAAGCTTTTCTTTCTCTAGGAACTGGTTAAAATTGATTGGGGACGCCATATCTACAACATATTTGCAATAGTTTAGACTAATGTTTATGACAAATTGAGTTCAAATTTTAATTTAACAAAATTAAAAACTAGGTGAACTCCCACTCAAAACAATATCCCTCGCATTGTCTTAGTGATCACACGAACCAAATCCATCACACCTATGCCCGATCATCACGAGACAAGATGTAATTTCAATGGCGAACACTCAAAGTGTTCATCATATCAATCATATGATTCATGCTCTACCTTTCGGTATCACGTGTTCCGAGACCATGTCTGTACATGCTAGGCTCGTCAAGGCCACCTTAGTATCCGCATGTGCAAAACTGGCTTGCACCCGTTGTATGCACTTGTTGATTCTATCACACCCGATCATCACGAGATGCTTCGAAACGACAAGTCTTGGCAACGGTGCTACTAAGGATGAACACTTTATTATCTTGAAATTTTAGTGAGAGGGATCATCTTATAATGCTACCGTCGCGATCTAAGCAAAATAAGATGCATAAAAGGATTAACATCACATGCAGTTCATATGTGATATGATATGGCCCTTTTGTCTTTGCGCCTTTGATCTTCATCTCCAAAGCACGGACATGATCTCCATCATCAACGGGCATGATCTCCATCATCGTCGGCGAAGCACCAAGGTCAATGGCGCCGTCTTCATGATCGTCCTCCATGTAGCAACTATTACAACTACTTTGAAATACTACTCAACATGAAATTTAAAGACAACCATAAGGCTCCTGCCGGTTGCCACAATACAATAATGATCATCTCATACATATTCATCATCACATTATGGCCATATCACATCACCAAACCCTGCAAAAACAAGTTAGACGTTCTCTAATTTGGTTTGCATATTTTACGTGGTTTAGGGTTTTCGAGCAAGATCCAATCTACCTACGAACATCAACCACAACGGTGATACTAGTGTTGTCAATAGAAGAGTAAATTGAATCTTCACTATAGTAGGAGAGACAGACACCCGCAAAGCCACTTATGCAATACAAGTTGCATGTCAAGCGTGGAGCAAATCTCATGAACGTGGTCATGTAAAGTTAGCCCGAGCCGCTTCATCCCACTATGCCACAAAGATGCAAAGTACTCAACTAAAGATAACAAGAGCATCAACGCCCACAAACCATTGTGTTCTACTCGTGCAACCATCTATGCATAGACACGGCTCTGATACCACTGTAGGAGAACGTAGCATAGAAAACAAAAATTTTCCTACGGCGAACACGCAATCCAAGCCAAGATGCAATCTAGAAGACGGTAGCAACGAGGGGATTATCGAGACTCACCCTTGAAGAGATTCCAAAGCCTACAAGAGGAGGCTCTTGTTGCTGCGGTAGACGTTCACTTGCCGCTTGCAAAAGCGCGTAGAAGATCTTGATCACGATCGGTTCCGGCGCCACGAACGGGCAGCACCTCCGTACTCGGTCACACGTTCGGTTGTTGATGAAGACGACGTCCACCTCCCCGTTCCAGCGGGCAGCGGAAGTAGTAGCTCCTCTTGAATCCGACAGCACGACGGCGTGGTGTCGGTGGCGGTGGAGAAATCCGGCGGAGCTTCGCTAAGCGTGCGGGATATGGTGGAGGAGCGGGGCGCTAGGGTTTGGGGAGAGGGGGTGGCCGGCCACTATAGGGGGCGGCCAAGGTGGTGGCTTTGGTGTGGCCGGCCCCCTCCCCTATGCCCCTCATTATATAGGTGGAAGCCCCAAGTGTTGGACTACAAGTCTCCGAATAAGACCCGAACCCAAAACCTTCCATATGGTGGGAAACCTTCCCAAGCTAGGATTCCCACTAGAGGTGGGAATTCCACCTACCATATGGGGGGGTGGCCGGCCCCTAAGGGGGAGTCCACTTGGGACTCCTCCCCCACTAGGGTTGGCCGGCCATGGAGGTGGAGTCCCTTGTGGACTCCACCTTCCTTGGTGGTTTCTTCCGGACTTTTCTAGAACCTTCTAGAACCTTCCATAGAACCTTCCGCGACATTTTATTCACATAAAATGACATCCTATATATGAATCTTATTCTCCGGACCATTCCGGAACTCCTCGTGATGTCCGGGATCTCATCCGGGACTCCGAACAAATATTCGAACTCCATTCCATATTCAAGTTCTACCATTTCAACATCCAACTTTAAGTGTGTCACCCTACGGTTCGCGAACTATGCGGACATGGTTGAGTACTCACTCCGACCAATAACCAATAGCGGGATCTGGAGATCCATAATGGCTCCCACATATTCAACGATGACTTTAGTGATCGAATGAACCATTCACATATGATACCAATTCCCTTTGTCACGCGATATTTTACTTGTCCGAGGTTTGATCATCGGTATCACACTATACCTTGTTCAACCTCGTCTCCTGACAAGTACTCTTTACTCGTACCGTGGTATGTGGTCTCTTATGAACTTATTCATATGCTTGCAAGACATTAGACGACATTCCACCGAGAGGGCCCAGAGTATATCTATCCGTCATCGGGATGGACAAATCCCACTATTGATCCATATGCCTCAACTCATACTTTCCGGATACTTAATCCCACCTTTATAACCACCCATTTACGCAGTGGCATGTATGGAGAAGAAATCTAAGGAAGATCGGAGCTTTTACAGGTAGTTAGAAAAAATTCGTGCAAAGTTCAACCGGTATATCCAAGTGCACATACATGGCATCAATTTACACTTCTACTCGTATATATATGTGACTGCAAGTTCAAACTAAAATGGAGTATTTCTTGCTAATGTTGTTCTCTTGGAGTCATCATTTTTTTCTGAACGTGTTTCATTAAGACATAATCATCAAATTTGATTCTCTTAATGTTATTTTTGAGTAGAAATTGGTGGAGTATTCGTGAAGTAATGATTTATTTTTAACGTGCAAAGCACGTGTGTTTGTGTGTGTGGGGCGTCCCATCTTAATGCTAACCTTGACTTCCTATAGCGGGAGACATCATAATTAAGATAAGTGTGGCGGGATATATCTTATGGCAAAAGTTCACACTATAGGTGATGCCCTAAGGTCATCCACACTATATATGTTGTCCACTAGACCTATCCACCACAAAGGAAAACGTAGTTGATAGGTTATATATATATTGTACATTAGTGGAGGTTGCCAGGAAAAATTCTTATTGGGTGACTTACAAGCAGCTTGTGTGGGTTGTCCATAAGCAATAGAAAATAAATTCTCTCTCCTTCCTCTCTCAAGCATGAGGGTACACCAATATCATTTGTGGGTCCCATCTTAGTGCTAAGGTTCAGTTCCCTATACACCCATTTTTAATATAAATACAATATAATATGGTAGTTTTTAACTGTGCATTAGAGCATCAATCCTACCTTATGGGTTCCAGAATCTTGAACGACTAACTTTAGAGGGACTCGCCAGTGCTGCATGATCGCAATTGTCTAGGTGCCTCTAAACGTCTAGAACACCATCGCTTGCCTTTTTCTAGGAAAAGATGCCGAATGCACATGTGGGCGTTGGTTGTGAATCGGTGATCAATCTTGGGATTGCCTATCTATATGTCCAACAATTGATATTCAAAAATTTGCATATATGCATGTTTCTATGTACATATTATGACCCTGGGTTTTTCATAAAAAAATTCATATATGCGCTTACTATTAATATACATAAGATTTTATGCGATTTTCTTGGTTTAACTATATCTATGGAATACACGTGTGTGCATTATTCATCGAAACGGAAATGTAACCCTTCAAGTGAAGTCATTTTAAGTGACCTAACAACTAAAATTCATATATAGGATTTGTATAGGAATTATGTAGGATTTAGATCACATGTGAATTTTCCCCACACTAGTTGTTTGATTCATAGGAACATATCCTATAGGAATCTTGCAGTGCAAATCCTATAAGAATAAAACATTAGGTCATACCTCATGGAAAATTTCCTTTGGCACAATCAAACACAACTCATCTTCCTATATGATTCAACTAGCCATTAAATCTCAATCCTATGTTTTTCATATTTCTATGGTTTTCCCATCCTATGAATCAAAGGAGCCTTAGGGCTTATATCTTTTTTTAGAAAGGCAAACTATGTTAAGATTGGCCAAGTTTTACGAAAAACCTTTAACATGCAAAATACAAAGTTGAGTCATTTTTTTTGAACCAAACTGCCCCCTTCACGAAGCTTTTATTTTGGGATAGAGCTTCACTGACTTGATACTTCCAAGTCTCACAGTGACTTGGTGCCACCATCCACCATCCATCTCAGATCCAATGTATGCGATCGACTTAGAATTTAAACTAAATAATTATTATAATTGCTCAGAAATATTTCAAGAACTTCCAGTTAATCGTGCATATTTCGATTTATATTTTGGTGAAGTTTCATTCGATTTGAATCAAAGGTTTGTGAGCAAATATATATTTAGTTTAAACTAGTGCTCGTATACGTAAAAAGCTCTTTAATCACAAGCTAGTCGTCCGAGTGGGATGAAATATTCACAGATTTTAGAACAAGGCATCTACATTTTACTGGATTTTTTTCATAATTTTTGTTTTTAGGTTCGAAATAAGAGATAGTTTGGAACGTTGGATCTCAAATGGTTGGTAGATGGTGGCACCAAGTCACAATGAGATTTGGAGACTTCAAGTCACTGCAGCTCTGTCCTTTTATTTTGACAAACTGCAGAGCCGCTGGTGCATCTATGGTTGCGTACGGCCGACGCCGATTCTTAGCAAGGAAGTTCTTCCTATAAGTAGTAGTATCCATACTCCACTCCAAGGCATGTATAAAAAAAAGAACCCATCCCGTTCTCGTTTTCCCGATCACTCTTCTCTGAAGATGGAGGAGGCCCTCTTCTTGTGCCCCCTCTGCCTGCTGCCCTTCAAACCCCCCATATCCAAGGTCGCTCCCTTCCGATTTCATTCTTAGGTTCACCTGTGAGAAATGTCAATGACAACTGATGCCACGTACGTTGTTCCGTGCAGTGCAAGGGCGGTCATATGGGCTGTCGGCGCTGCGTCGGCGAGCTTGCGCCGAACCCGTGCAAGAAGTGCGAGCAGCCGGCGAGGTTGCCGCCGTCGAATCGATCTGGGGCAATGGTCAAGTGCGTCGGCTGCCAGAGCTTGGTCGCCTCCACGGAGTCCTACAAGCACTATATCGCGTGCCCGCATGGTCCGTGCGGCTGCACAGAGGCCATCAATACCGGCTGCAGCTTCACCGGCCCGCCGCGGGAGCTCCTGGTACACCTCCAAGCATCCCACTCCATCCCAGTGTTTACGTTCCAGTATGGCATACCCGCCTGGTGCATAGTTCGTGTTCCGGTACAACCGCGGGGACACCTGTTCATCGGCAGTGGGGAAGAAGACGGTAGCGTGTTCGCCATCACCGTTGGCGCGCTCGGCCCGACCACCATTGTGTCCTGTGTGTGCATCAGGTCGGCCGCGTGCTTGTTTCCGATGTACAAGGCGCAGCTGCTGGTGATTGGTCCGCCGGCGCCGGCGCCGGCTGGGACCAGTGACCTCTCGACGGACACCTTGATGGCGGTAATCGAGCCGACGAGCTCCCCGACGCCTAGCTCGATCATGTTGCAGCAGCTCACTTCTTTCCTGGCGGTGCCGCCCCGTTACGCGAAGCAGAATGGAGGGCAGCGTGTGTTGCCTATCTGCGTTTGCATCAACAAGAAGGTTATACAATAATCTTCGTTTAGTCATACTGCAATGTAGTTACTCGAAGATCGGAGGGAGTAGTTTAGTTCGAAGTAGGGTTCGTTCGGATGTATTTTGGACTTGTATAGTAGTACTACTACTCCAGAACTATTAGCTAGCTAGTTGGAGTGCTAGAATGCAGCTCGGAGTATTAGTATTTTGGCAGTACTATTAGTAGTCTACTAGTATATATATGTGACTGCAAGTTCAAACTAAAATGGAGTATTTCTTGCTAACTAGTAAATGTGCACGTGCAACGCACGTCTCTTAAAGTGTAATAACACATATCATGTATAGCACATTTATTGTTTCTCAAGTTTCTTTTTATCAACTCAAATAGGTCATGAAAAGACGTAAGGGTGTGCGCAAAACCTACGATCTACAAACACACTGTATCAATTGAAATTTGAGGATGTTTCTTTCATCATTTTTGAAGTATTGGCTTCTCATGCCCTCGTCCGCCAATTTCCGGGTCAACTAAAACATTAACTTTTGTTGATGTGCCATATAAACCTGGCAAATTGTAACGATAGTTGGGGTTTTCAATAATAATAGGACATAGAATAAGTATCATTATAATGAAAAAAATGTTTGATTATTGGACAAAATATCCCCTGGTATGTATTTCATAACGTTTAACCTCCACAAAGCACATGATGATTTGCCTCATTACAGAATTCGAATGATAAGAAGTCTTTGACAAAATGGTGATTTTTAAACATAACTAATTAAAATTAGTTATCTAAAAGATATCAAAAATATAATTAAAAACCAGGAAGGGTGCTTAAAATATACAGAGAAGAAAATGAAGCAGAGATAGCTGCTGCCGAAGTCCTCGTCAGACACATATAGCTATCCCTACAGGAAAGAAATAAAAAGCCTGGATCGGACACACCAGTCAGTCCTCATCATCCCACTCTATCCATCGCCGCTCCAAGTCCAATGACACCCCGCCGCTGGCGCCGAGGGCCTCCCCTTCCCCCGCCCCTCCTCCGCTTTCTAGCCCCTCGCGCGAGGACCTCTCCTTCCCCCGCTTCCCCCGCCCCTCCCCCGCCGCCCCTTACTGCCACGAGCCCGCGACGACCAACCCTTCCTCTGCCTCCCGACTGCTGCTGCCTTTTCATCGCGCCGGCGGCACACACTTGTTCTCTGATGCGCCATATTCGTAGATTCCGGTCACCGAAGATCCTGAGGAGGCACTGGAGATCCTAATCCTATGGAGAGCAAGAGGCGCCAAGCTCGGCATGCTCGCGGCAGGCCAGACGACCCCGAGCTAGAAGCGGACGGATGTCTCCACCAGATCCGTGGCCGCGGCCAGCACACGTGCTTTACAGGGCTGCACGGCGCCATCCTTCTCCTCCCGTGGGACGGGGCGAGGATGCCCTGCTTCGGGTCTCTCCAACGCTCACGCGTCTCCACAAGGTTCGTCAGTCCCTCGTATCTCCACGCTCGTGAAATCCCAAATGTTTGATTTCCCCGTGTTGATTTTATTCAGTTTGTATGCCTTTTCCAAATTATAAATAGGTTAGTTTGCTGCTGCACTGTAAACAATTGGTCCTAGCTGATGCCGTGATTTTTCAATTCTTGGAGGCAAGTTTTTGTTTAAGAAAATTGACTATTGGGACTTCACTCATGACTCTATTATTGAGATTTGAGATGGATGAAAGTAATGCACTTGATTAACTACCAAATCTGAAAGTATATTTTGTGGAAAATCAAAGCTAAACTTATTTAGAAGGAGATTTCACTTAAAAAAGAAAAGCATGTAATGGTACGCTGCATTGCACATATTGTCCTTGTCCAACACATAGTAATATAAGGAGGACAACAACATTCTGCCATGTTGAGCGAAAATAATGTTTCAGCAACGCCTCCTAGACTATGGCTGTAGACTTTGCCAAAAAAAAAATAGCAGATGGTTCAAGAGCTAGGAATTAAATAAATGTCACACTGCACAATTGTTCAGTAAAACACTGCTTGATTTGAAAGTATTAGTGATATAGCTTCAGATGCTACAAGATATGGTGCTGCATTATATGATCATGTAAACTGAACTTCATCGAGATAAGTTGATATATTGGTATGTTGTTCCATCAGCCGCAGATATAGATTTGTAGGCAACCTGAAAAGCGAGATTTGATCAACTGATTATTATATCATCTTACATGGGACTGCAACTTCCAGCCCAGATACTTGCCATAAAAAGGATGATGCTCCCGAAAAGATCAGAGGAAGGTGGTGTTCATCTTGAATAGTTGCAAGATCTGCATTAGAAACATGAGAGCTTGCTATTTCCTTCGAAAGGAGGAGGCTGTGGTTATCTTGTCAGTCAGTCAGCTTCCCACACTTATGGAGGAGGGCTCCTTACCACCAGGAATACGGGATCATGTCTTCTACCTGGAAGGAGATCACATGCATTCTAGTGTCCAGAAGGTACATGTTATGTTTATTTTCTTCTCTGGTGCTAAAGCTTCTCATTATTTATGCTCCAATTCGTGGTTTGTGATTTACGTGGTCTAGTGGTTGTAGGGTATCTGTATAGCATAGATGGTTATTTGTAACATAGTAAAGGTGCACGTGCCACACACGTATTATAATCTATAATAAAATAATTTTATTTCAAATTGTATTGTTTAGCGAGTTTTCTTAAAGAGGTACTTTCAATGTATATCCTGCCCAACCATGTGAGAAGCGAGTGTAACAAACGATCCACGGACATGTCTCCACATAAAATTCATCATCATATAAATATATGTATTCTAGTTAGTTACAAAAAAAAATTACTTCAAAATAAGAACTAAGCAACATTGTATCTTTTATTTATTCGCGGATGATGGTTCTATCTTGAAGGTCCACTTTTTTATGCGATCAATAAGGCTTCGTGCAATGGCTGGAATATTGTCTAAAGCTTCATTTGCTTCGTACTTGAGGATATGAACCAAAAATCGCTTCCTTAGTTGAAAACCGTCCTATATATGCATTATAGAATATTGTTATAAGACAACATGTGCAAAGTGTATGTAAATGAACATCGTGTAAAAATGTAAATACTCACCGTCGGTACTGGAAAATGTAGCAGTCCATCGTACCATGAATGCATGAACTCAAAAACCAAATAACCCGACAGAGCACTGCATGCGTAGAATGTTACATTGCAGGCTGAATAAATACATATAGAATATAGCACATTGATAAGATTCTTACCCATGTGAGTTTGTCGGAATTTTGGGATACTTGCAACCCCATTTATTTATGTCATCCTTTGATGCAGGGTTTGCAACTTTGAGCGCACGGTTAAAATTATCAGCCACAGTTTTAAGTATATTCTTCCCTAAATTTGGTATTGGAAGTGGATCTAAAAAAGAGACAACTTTTTTGTTCCGATCCAAGACGAACAACTGGAATAACCCAAGAATATCCCAAGGCAATAAAATCTGCAACGATACATTTATACATTAATAACGGATAAATCACTCTTAAGAACGAAGGATTGAATTCTTACCATATTACATTCAGAGATATGATACTCATTGCTATCAGGCCAGCTAAGAAACAATTGAGCCAACCTAGCAATGTCAGGATTTTCACTACGACTTGGATCGCGTGCATAGTGAGACATCAACTAAACAATAATAAAAAGCATTAGTATATGCGGCAAATGAGTAACATATAAATAGATTTAATATGTGATTATAGTAACTTACACAGAAGTTTAAATCCATGTAGTGAACTGGGACATCCCTAGCAAACTGGATGTCGTGCCACGCTAGTATTCGTACGGCCATGTTAAAGCAACTAACGTCCATATTTTCATCCATATTTAGTATGTTACTTATTTGCCTCAAATTAAGACTAATAGGATAAGGACTGGAACTTCTAACCCATTCGGTCCTGTGAAATCAGAATTATATCAATTACAATAACGCTAGAGAAATTTTATTAAAAAACACAATGAACTGGAAAAAATGTTGCTTACTCTAGTGAAGGGATATCATGAACCGTGCTGATGTATAGGCAAAGTTTATCTATTAAATCCTTGTCCGTTAGATTGACAGATGGTGATAGAAGAAATGATTGCGAGATGAACCCAATTTCTGATGATAGTTTCGATGCTTTGATGTTTTTAGGGGGTCCGTCCACAATGACACAATCCGTGGGATCAAATGTATGGTCTTCATCTTCTTTCAAGTCTCGATTCCTTATATTATCATCATTCAAATGTGAATCCACCAAAATAACTGCTAGTTTGCTTCTAAAATCTGTCATATTGACCTATTAATCAGGAGAGTTAGTTTTCAAATAATAATGATACATCTGGAATAAGTATCACAACATGGAGCGAATATACCTGTTCAGGAATGTCGGATAAAATATCCCCCGTGAAATATTCCATAAAATTTAACATCCACAGACCACACGATGACCTGCATGATTACAACTTTTTGGTGATACAAAATTTGATATATCTCCAATAAGGACAATCATTATTCGCCAAAATAAATCTTCAAAATCATGAAGAAGGAAAATTTGAGGGCACTAATATTTTTTTCGAAGCCCTCCCTCAGTCGCTCACAACCGAAGATGGTAAAATTCCATTCTTTAGTGGAGATTTTCTTGCAATAGGAGGATTTCTGATTCATCTTAGGCTCAAGATCCAAGATTCAAGATATGCCCTTGCTTATTCTGTAGATATCTGGATTTTTTGGTATTCATAGTCCGGCACATCTGGATTTTAGGATTTACAGAAGATAGAGATGTGCTAAGTAGGTGCACGTTTTTGTGATGCATGCAGTCAAAATAGAGATGACACTGATTTGAACTTTTGAGCTTGATTTAGCATGAATAGACGATTATTATAGGGTGTATATGTTATGACGATTAATCTAGTGGTGTGTGTATATTACTGGAATGAATTTGTCATGGATTTATTTGAAGCACACAATCAAAACAATCTAAAAAGCTATATCCAACTATCTTATATATGCATTTTGTCGAAAGATATTTTTTAGTGCTCTGTACGTCAACAGTTAATTGATTGCATGCCCCTGTACGTCAACATAATTTGTTACACTGATGAGAGACTGGATGAGAAGAAGTGGCCTGCAAAGTAAATCCGCATTGAGCAGATTATCCATCAAGGTACGACATGGGGGCGGCAGCCTCGTCCTCTCCCTCGCGTCGCCCCTCCAGGCGACCGGGGGGGAAACCCTAATCCCGCCGCCGCCGCCTTCCCCCTCCCCCTCCTCTCCCCTCGTCGCCCCCGGAGGCGGCCGCCGGCAAGGCCGTGCGACGCCGGTGATGGGGGTGGCGGGGATCTCTCCTCCGGGCCCCGTGCGCTTCCGTAGGGAGGACGACGGCCGCGCCGGGGTGGCCTCCGCCGCGGGCGAGGTTGGCCGATTCCCCGTCCCCCTTTCCGGCGTGGCCTCGCCGGGCTGGGAAGTGGTGGCCGGGGCTTGAAGGCCTCCGTCGTCCGGGTCGGGGCCAGGACTCCGGGCGGCGGCCCTGGGCGCAAGTGGGGCACCGCCGGCCCTGACGGCGGGCGGCCGGTGCTGATGCTGCGGACGGCTCCCTTTGGCCGCGCGGCGGTGAAGGGGGCGGGCGTGGGCGTGGTGTGGAGGTCGCCCCGATGGGCCTCTCATACCAGATCTGAAGACGAGGCTTCCCATCCCTCGGTGCTCGTCGCACCTCCCCGGCCCGGACTGCCTCCGGTGGCTGCGGAGCTGGTCGGATGTGGGCTCGGACCGGGGGAAACCCTTGGCCGACGGTGGCGGCCGCGACGTCGACGACGCTGATGGCGCCGTTCTCCTTCCTGAAGGCGACGTCGAGGTGATACCCCTTCCCTCCATGCCTATCTATCTCGGGTGAAAACCCAAAGCTTTGGCTTGGACGGTGGCGGCGCCCGGGTGGTGCCGTTTCCTCGTTGGAGGCGCCGTTTTGAGATTGTGGGTTTGGGGGATGAGCTCGGCGGTGGTTGGTTTGCATCGTCTTCGCTTACTCCTGGCAGCTTGGTCGATTTGGTGGTTTGTGCTGCGGGTGGCTATGAAGTTCGTGGGTGGCGGCGCGGCGAGGCGAGTGCTCGGAGTCTTTCTTCATGGCGGCAACTTCCATTATCCATGCGTGCTCAGGGAGAGCGATCTACCTCCGACAGGTACGGTGCCCTCCGATCCAGGGCGAGCAGGGAGCTTTCTTTGGAGGTGGAAACGGATGGTGCCTGGGCTTTGCTTGGCCTCTGGAGGTTGACGATGGTGCGTTTCCCTTAATGGCGGCCTTCTTCACCAGCTTCGACACCTCTCTAGTCGGATCACAAGATTGGACAATGGTCTCGGAGCTCAAGCTGTGTTTCACTCCTTTTTCTTGTTTTGCTTGTAGTTTTTCGATTCCTGTTAGCTGATTTTCAGCATCTTGTATCTTCTTGCCGGAAACGGCCTTATTAATTTAAGGCAGGGCTACGGCCTTCTGTTTAAAAAGGTACGACATGGGGAACAACAATACCTAAGGAAGCAAAGGGGAAGACAATTACCTTTTAAGAAACAAAATGTGAAGTAAAATCCCCAAATGGCTCTATCTGCTCATAAGACGATTTCACATGAGCTGGTGTGGTCCTCGAACCTGTAGATGTGTGGGTATCTCCGAAAAATCAAACACCAATAGACAGTAAGAATGAAGAATGATCAAAATAGAAGCAAAAGTACCCATAGAATTGCAATTAATAAGTAAAAAAGAAAGGAGCTGAATCACATGACCAAAAAGTATGTGCAGTGCTAGCTAGAAAATGCATATAGCCGGTTCTATAGGACCTAACATAAAAATATGTGATATCCAAGTAAAAAAACTTCAGAAAGAATGTAAAGCACATAATAAGAGGAAAAGTCAAGATCACTCCGTACCATCCGTGATTTCTAGGTCTATAACATTGAGGAAAAGCGCTATATTTCATTAGCAGTCTGAATAGGAGATTAGGACCAAGAACATTAAGTAATAGACGAAAAGACTGGCAAGAAAGAACAAACCTGTTCTATCCCTCCAATACATCCTTGTACACAATGTTCTTTGTGCTTTTTCCAGTGGGGTCTATGTCTATATTTGGCTTGGCCAAAATCCGAGTGGTCTGCCTTGACACACCCCTTGAAAGTGCAACATAAAGCTGGCCATGGGAGAATACAGGCTCTGGGAGGTAAATACCAACGGTCGGAATGGTTTGCCCCTGGGCTTTGTTGATGGTCATTGCAAAACTCAACCTGATGGGGTATTGCTTCCTCTTAAACTTGAAAGGAAGTGAAATGTCCTCCGAGGGCGACAAAGGGATCCTTGGTATGAACACTCTATTTCCAGCATGTAGTCCACCAACAATCTCGGCATCGATTGCGTTATCCTGGAATGCTCTAATCATCAGTCTTGTTCCATTGCACAACCCATTGTGCGGATCAAGATTCCGGAGAAGAATGACGGGACAATTGATTTTGAGTTTCAAATCATGCGGGGGCAGGCCATTTGGAGTGAGAGAGTTTAGATAGTCAAGTGGGTAGTTATTGCGTGAATCGTCCTCGACAGAGTCAAAGCTATAATAAACTCTTTCTTGGCCAGGAAGCCTACCAATCATCTTTTTATTCAGATTGTCCACATGCTCATTCTTGGTTGAAAGAATGGCACGTGCGCTCATGTACGATCCAGATGTAGCATTCTCATGAAGCGATGGGAATACATCTTCAATAAGTTTATTCACTGGTTCTTCGGTGGAAGTCCAAGGAATAACAATGTCATCCGGAAGACGCACGTAGTCAGCACCAATCGTCTCTTCTGTTCCATTACCTATTCTTAGGAGGTAATTGGAGAACCACTGATCGGTTTGTGCCCTCATATTACGCGTGAGGCGTATCTTCCTAATCTGCTCCCATAAATAAGACCTCTGTAGCGTAGCGTCAGTGATTTGAGCTCTTGTACCACGTGTTACAACGGGAAGGACCTGCCTAAAATCCCCTCCAAACACCACGACTTTTCCCCCAAAAGGCAAAGCAGATCCCATTATGTCCTGTAGGGACCTATCAAGCGTCTCAACAGTTTGACGCTTTGTCATGGCAACTTCGTCCCAGATTATTAATGATGCCCTACGGAGCAACTTTGCGGTACCACTCTGCTTGGTAAAATTGCATGTGCTGCTATCTGTGAGCTTAATTGGAATTTTAAACCTGGAATGGGCGGTGCGCCCACCAGGCATGATCGATGCCGCTATGCCAGATGTAGCTGTAGCAATAGCTATTTGACCCAGAGAACGGACCTTTGCAAGGAGTGCTTTGTATAGATATGTCTTCCCCGTGCCACCCGGACCATCAACAAAGAAAATCTGGCTCCTTTTGTTGACAACACAAGAGAGGATTTCATCAAAACCAACACGCTGCT
The DNA here is from genome assembly GCA_030979885.1 of Lolium multiflorum. Taxonomy (NCBI): domain Eukaryota; kingdom Viridiplantae; phylum Streptophyta; class Magnoliopsida; order Poales; family Poaceae; genus Lolium; species Lolium multiflorum. The sequence continues at coordinate 94,380,079 of CM061752.1, read as the reverse complement.
CTTTGTTAAGAGATGTAAACATGTTTATGTCTTCTTTGTCAAAACTAACAGACAACTCCTCTTGTACCTCTCTCGAATCTCCATTGGAACACTCATCATCCACCGGATCCAAATCTGGGAGGCCATAACTCCCAATATCTTTTCCCATGGAATGCATCAGATCCCTAATGTCTCTAAGGACCATTTGCTCTAGTGTGACCTGGTTGGACTGGTTACGACGGTAGTCCTCAGACATTGACTCAAGGTGCTTCTCCCACAATGATCGGATTTGGGTCACCTCGCAGAACACCAGAATAGTTGCAAAAAGCCTTCTTAGAGCATATGGCATTTGGAAAGTAGCTGCCTCGGTCAAGCAGTCATCAAGTGACTTGTCGGTCTCTATGAGACCTTTTCTCTCACACGATTCTCTGAAATTCGAGCACAGCCTGCCATTTACACTTTTCAAATCGTCAAATGATGTTGCACCTCTCACATGATTCATGAGCACTCTAAGAAAGTACCTCTCACCTTCAGCAGGATGCGCATACACAATTCTTCCAATCTGACCTCGCCCCTTTAATTTTCTTCTTTGCCACTTCTTTGTACCTTTGATCCACCGGTAGAATTCTGGGAACTCTTTGTACAAGAAGTTCCTCGCATAAGGATCCACCAGGTTCATCTTGAAAAATTCAGTGAGCATGGTATTGGAAGAAGAGGGCCGATTGACGACGTCATCTAGATTGTCGCCCTCTTTGAATGTGATAGGCTGCATATCTTCCAGATGAAGCTGGAGTTGGAGAACAGAGGGAGAGACACCGAACATTGGAAAACCGCAAATCCTGTGGATAGGCCCCACGAACCTAGCATTCCTGTACTGTTTGATCTCATTGATTACTTCACCATCATTCTCTACTGTTGGATCGACTGAGAATGAGGCACGATCATGTCCTTTATAGATGTACTTGAATAAATATTTCACTGCCTTGATGCTAGAGCAAGCTTCAACATTGATGTGACAATTATATCGCATAAACAAACCAGGGTTGTATGGGACAACCTATCTATTATCCAGCTCTGCTCCTCTGACCTTCACTTGATGACCATCATGCCTCCTCCTATAGATAGGATAGGAGTCCTTTCCTTGCTGCGTAGCATCACAAAACTGCCGAGGATAGCGAAATCGACATTCACCATCTATCATGCAAGCACAATTTTTTCTGAGAGCACCACATGGACCATGTAGCATATGTTTAACCACCAGAGAGTGCAATACAGGGTACTTGTCCTTGTTAGGAAGTTCTGCTGATATCACCTTGTCGTATCCATCTGGGTTTGTTAGCTTGCTATCGGAGCGCATGATCAAAAGCATGTGCTCATGTGGCAACCCCCTTTTTTGAAACTCAGTAACATGGACATATGCAGCAACCTCTCCAAAGTATTTTTTCTTAATCAAGAAATCCTTCATACTTCTCAATTTTGCTCTGTATACTCTCGCCACAAGGTCTGGACGGTCTTGTGGTGTTTGTCCGGGTTCAAGTCTGGACGTAATCTCCTCCCACTGGGGGTTGCAAGTCATTGTGATGAAGTAATCAGGCTTTCCAAACCGCTGGACTATCGCCATCGCATCAAGGAATCTTCGCTGCATGTCTCGATCACCTCCTGGAAAAGTCCGCGGTAGTACGATTCTCTTACCAACCTGAGAACCACGTGTCTCGCCAGCATCCATGACGTCAACAACTCCCTTAAGAAATAAAGCAGTCAAACCATAATTATGAGGTAAATTTAAATGCGTAGGGGCGATGTGTAATATAACATGGAAACGTTTTAACATTATAATACCTGTTATAGATCAGCACGAATGAGCTTTTGATTCTTAGGCTTGGAGAAGAAATCAAGTCTCATAGTCTCCATCTTGATGTACATGTCAACTGCCCATTGCTGGAACCCGCGTGCACCGAATAATATAATGTTAAAAAGTCCTTTCCTGACTTGTAGCTTGAAGCAGTAGTACTCCCTTGCGCTCACGAATTTTCTAGACCCCCCGGTTTCACCATCATCCTGGTCCTCTTCATCATCTACAACATGGATAAAAAACCATTAATCGGTCATCTGCAACAATGAATAAGATGTGAAACAAGTTTAAAGGATGCGGATAATTACCTGCTACCTCATCTGTGTTTTGTTCCAGATGTACATTTGAACTCCGATCTAGACCTTGCAAGTCTTCACGCTCGATGTCATCCTCGTTGTCCTCTTGAGCGACTTTAGGTGGGGTCTCATATGGTATCCAACGATTCCATCCCGTCTCCCCTCTCGGGAAAAATAATGGATATGCCAAAGGATCATAGCAACCATAGTAAGCTCTAATATATATAGGACGGTCCCCTTTGCCATGAACGACAACTTGCCTATCAAAAGTGTTTTGTGGGTCACTCCCTTCAACCCACATCGCGGCCACCTGAAGCAGTTGGGGCATTGTATCTTTGGTCCAGTCTTATATCTGTGTTAAGGGATATCCTATATTCTTCTAGATTCGGAACAGATCCACACTCTTAAAGGTCTGTACATATGGGTTGTCCTCTAGTATCTCCAGAATCTTCCGTATGATATTGATATCAAGATCTGGAGACCGCTTGACTCTATGTTCCAAGGTTTCATCTGTATCATAGAAGTAGAGCTGGAGATGTCTAGGTCCATGACCACCAGGCACCAGGTCGTCCATCTTATAATACATTGCTCCTTGTGCTACAAATGTATAAACACCTGTTCTCGCCGCATTGCTGACTGTCTTATCAAGGGTGACTCCAAGCCTTGTGAAGGAGAAGTGGGTATTGAAATATCGTATGTGCTTTCTGAAATATTTTGCATCAGCATCAACCTGACTTGTAAACAACCGGCGCAACTCGTCAGGAACTTCCGGTGTAACTATCTTGACCTTTCCTTTTCTGCAACAGAAAGCGGGACCCTCATATTGCAGCTTCATTGCTCCACAATGTTCACAATCATTTACAGGCTTCAACACATGATGCTTGGTTGGTAGATTGTGGTAGACATAGTCATAAGGATCGGCATTCTGGTTACACAGCGGAATGCCATTTGTCACTCGCCACGAATCGAACACATCGCCTGCAACATATAATAATCGGAATAAAATAGATGCATTGAATTTAGTATCCCATTGCAATAATAGAACTTAGTTAGTGGTACAAGCTACCTGTAGCACTAAAAATCCTGCACCCCTCGTCATCATTATGTATTGCTTCTTCCTCTTGGAAGGTGTCCAAGTGACCTGTGTGAAACATTTTATATGAGCTTAAGGTATTGTGTGATGGTAACATCTGTAATTACATTGAAGGTTTGTACTTTACCTTCGAATACAACACCTTCTTCCGTTGGCTCAAAAATCCCAGTAGGATCAAAATCTTCGTCACTATTTGTGTCACCTGGAAATGCTGTGTACAATTAAAGATGCTGAGAATTAACTGACAGAATAACAAAAGATGGCGAAAATTATTATCTGATAGGATAACAATACCTGTTTGGTAATGTTTGGATGATTGTGCTTGCATGGCCGGTCTGGTTTGTTGGGTAAAAATTGTTCCGCTTCCGTGTCTGCATTTTTTGTACTCACGGTTCTTGCGCAAACGCTCCTGTTTCTGTTCATCCGACATTAGCGAGTACATTTCCCTATCATGTTGACGTTTCTTATCAGTAGATGCATTTTTCTCTACGAAGCTCTGTTGTCCATTAAATTCTGCGGATGTGGATACGTGTTTCATAGCTGATTCTCTGCATGGCGTTTGAAAATTCCTGGTCATGCTGACATATGTACTTCGAGTATCTGAAGCACGTAATCAAGTAGAAAGTGTGAGCCCAAAGTAACACAATGAAGCCATATTTTACATCTACAAGGAGTGATGTCGCATGAGGTTCATTTAGCAAGCACGTGTTAGTCTGTTGGGGACGTTGCTGAATGGGATACCTGGTGAACTCGGAAAAGAAGCTGCTGATCTTTGAGACATGCCGGCATCTTTCCTTGTTGCATATTTTTTTTCCTGTCGTGCTATGCGCAGCCTCTGTAAGTGCTCCGCCTTTTTATCATCAGATAATCGAGCATACCACCCTTGACCAGTCTGCCTCTTTTTGCCTTCACGACTCTGGTAGTTTGATTTGTTTGTAAGAGTGTTAACTGGTGCGGACATACCAGATCGTGACCCAGATGCTCCCGGTTGATCGAGTGAAACATTACTGCACCCTAGAATATAATCAACACATAAACACCTCAAACATGAGAGCAGAGAATATGAAACCTATATGTTTGCGAAAACAAAAAGACATGATGTCATGTATTAGCTTACCCGATAATTGGGTGGGTGATCCTGTTAAGTGGCCATGTCCACTTGCAGTTACCTGCATGTGGTATGCATCATTTCTATGCAGCCAGTTGGACTCATCGTCAGCACACACCAAAGAAAAGACCTCATGTTGCTGTGAAGTGTGTGCCACAGATATTTGAGATGCATCGCGTTGATCTGGAGCCATACCTATCAATACGTTGCAACTATAAAATCAGTATTTCATACAATGTACAACCTATGTTCTATATGTTGCAAATATAGGACATGACCTTCATTTTGTATCTGGGTGACTCCAGATTGTGTAATGTCTTGCATAGGACAGAACATGTTTTCATCATTGACATTGCTTGTTGACTGTTTTTTAAGTTCCCGTAATTCCCGTTGGCGCTTTAAGATCTCGTCTTTATTTTGTGCATACCTTTCTCTGTCCCTCCGCCTCTTGACCTCTTTAGGATCTGCATATAGAGCACAGTTTAGTATACCACCATAATTTTCTGCTCACCGTTGCACTTTTTTACCTACCCTGGCTTTGCTCGTTGGTTATATCCTGAAATGGAGTGCGGTTGGATGATGACATATGGATATCTGATTGCACTATCCTGCAATTGTAGCAAAGCATTAGGATAAACGAAGTATGTCCATATATTGCAAAACCATTTGTAAAGCACATTAGGTTGTTACACAGTTTGTTGCATTAATACAATTTGGATAAAAGAGTAACAAATCTGAATGCTCAGGCTTGCAACAACTAATGGAAGGTTAGAGTTAAAAAAAAATCAGTAGAAAGGGTGAAAATACTCTTGTCGGGATTGTTGAGAATGGTATCTATTCTAGGTCCTCACCTGGTCAATAAAGAGGGCCAAGCATGTAGCACAGATACACCTGCAGGTCAGCACATGTTTATTATTCTTCCCCTTATGGTCATGTGGTTCATAGTTTCTGGTAATGTCTGCATGGTAACCGTGCACCTCCATATGCTATCTGCCTATGTCTCGTCTTTATTTGCAGTCCCACATTTTTTGAACTACTGCTTAGATGAATGGCTTTGGGCGTGGTACACACTTCTGTACCATGATGTCCAATTTTCATCTAAAAAGGCTTTGGATCTAATACAACGTTACGTTTTCATCTAAAAAGGCATCCCTCTTGTATTTCATTTTTTATTATGTATCACTTAATTCAAGAATGAAGATAGAGGCTACCTTTTTGTAACATAGAGGGCATGATATGGTCTGAAGTTTTTTTTCCTTTTACTTATGTTGGAACCTGACATAATGTGTCTTTCCCATACATTGCAGGGTAGAAAATAAGAAAGATTCCACGTGGCCTCTATGGTTTCAGCCGGTAATATTTGATTCCTGAATATGTTTAAGCCGGAATGAAGGTATTGTACTGAAGGTGATTCCTGAATCTGAATTCTTAGTAAGCAAATATTGACCGAGAGCAGTTAGTTCTGAAAACCGAGTATATATACCAGTTCTTTCAGTGCTAAGAGAGCACTCAGTTATGAAAACCGAATCTATTACAGCAGAAGTTGAAAATTACACAATGCTTTCATGATATTTGTATGAAATTGTAGCAGGGATAGGACACATCAGTATGAATTATTCAATGTGAAAAATGCATGCTAAAACTTGTGATATTTAAAGTTTGTTATTTATCTCCATGTGAAATCTGCAATTTTCTAAACTCTGATGCCTTTTCATCATGAACTAATTTGTTTGGCATATATTTCTTGATGGATGCCCTGTTATAAAATTTTGCCTACGTGGATGAGTTGTGATTGGAAGGCATGTATGTTTTGGCAGTCAACATTTGTATCCTCATCCTAAGCTTATGGCCTAGATGTGTTTGGAGATTTTTTTGACATAGTAATCCATGTTGAGATAGTGTTAATGGTTCTGAGAAAGTTATAAATCCACATGGGCGCATGGTAGTTTGGTGAAAATCGTAATCCGATGTGGTACAATCTCGGCCAACCCAATACTAATATGTTTAAGTCCGAATGAAGCTATTGTACTGAAGGTTATTGTACTGAAGGTGATTCCTGAATCTGAATTCTTAGTAAGACAATATTGACCGAGGGCACTTAGTTCTGAAAACCAAGTATATATAGCAGTTGTATTACAGCAGAAGTTGACTGCTCAATTATATATATATAGAAGAGTTGTCTTATAGAATTATCTTTCATAGTTTCTAACTCATTCTGATTATTTTGCATTCAGTGTTAATAGAGCATTAAGTTGTGAAAACCGATTGTCCTGGTTGTAGATGGCATTCAGGGCTTAACAGGTATACAAAGCTGTAGATACATACATTGAGGGAGATTTCAAGTTGTCTGACCTAAAGGAATTGCAGGTGTGTGCGGCAGAATGTTGTCTCCACGGCGCCTGGAAGTGTTCCGACAGCGATCGGCGTCTGGGAGTGTCTCCGGCGGCGATTGGCGAGTGCGTATGCTGTCACGCTGGAGTGCTTCGGCGGCGATCGTGGAGGCTGGAGAGCTCGAGCGCTTCGGCGGCAATCGTGGTTGCTGGCGAGCTGGAGTGCTGGCAGGCGGCGGTCGTGGAGGCTGGAGCGCTTCGGCGGCGATCGTGGTTGCTGGCGAGCTGGAGCGTTGCGGCGGCGAGCAGGAGTGCTGGCGGGCGGCGATCGTGGAGGCTGGAGAGCGGGAGCGCTTCGGCGGCGATCGTGGTTGCTGGCGAGCTAGAACGCTGCGCCGGCGAGCAAGAGCGGTGGCTTTCGGGAGTGCTGCGGCGGCGAGCGTGGTTCCGCGGCGAGCGGGGCGAGCGGGAGCGCTGCGTGCTGGCGAGCGGGCTGCGTGCTAGCGATCGGGACGGTTGGCGTCAGTTTTTTTTTGTTAGACATTAGACATGTCGTGCGTGGGTTGGTTGTTAGTGGTGGGGTGTACCGATTGAAAATCAATCTGTGCGTGGGAATGGATGTTCCGCTGCATCAAACATGGAGACAATTTGGTGCGTTCGATAAGCTGATCGTACGTCTCAGATTGGCTGGATCAGCCCCTCTGGGGCTTTTATTAGTAGTAGATAGATGTTGTTCTCTTGGAGTCATCATTTTTTTCTGAACGTGTTAACTATGCTATTGTCTAAGGCTTCGTTTAGATTTCTTAGGTTGAATTCATATTTCGTCTCTTCCTAATTTGGCAAAACTGCACTGTCATGGGCATTCTTACAAGGTCGCTGAAGTTTCGAAGTTTCTTAATGTATATTGCGTAGGGTGTACCCCCTTAACATGGATCTGTTGCATTTTTTGGTTGTATTTTTTTTGGCAATTTTCAGGACCATAAAATAGCACGCCTTCAGTTGAAATTTGAATTAGTGGCCGATACTAGCATGGAGTAGTAAGTTTTTTTGTACTCCCTCGGTCCCACCAAAAGTGTCTCACCTTTGTTAAAATGTAGATGGATAGATGTATCCATTTTTTTTTGACAAAGTTGAGATAAATTTGGTGGGACGGAGCCACGGAGTCCTAGTTGATGGCGAGAAGGTTGATGCCTTGCTAGGTTGGTGTACGTTGCAAAAAGAACAAGGTTGGTGTATTTGATTAGACAACACAAGCCTGGGATGTTTCACTTATTTATTGTAGGAAGCACGATTAATGGACTGTAATGATGGGGCTACTCCTATAGTCCGTCTGCTCGGCTCCTACTCGGGTGTCGGGTCACAGTCACACTCTCCTCTTTTTTTGAACACATTCACACTCTCCTCTTTTTTTGAACACATTCACACTCTCCTCGAAACTGCAGTAGGCAGTATATGCATAAGAGGAGGAGCGTCTCGGTTCACCTCCGTCGTCTATCCCCACTCCGCCCAGCTTCCATAGCACGCGCCTGCGTCTCCGCCATGGCGCTTTCGCATCCTATCCAGCAGTGCCCAGTTTGAGAGCCTCTGTTCTCCAACTCAAACCCCCACCTGCCGCCATTGATCGCCATCTCTCTCCCAAAGTTCGAATCAGTAAATCTCCCAAGAAAATCCCAACCCCATTGTACCACCTGCCTCATTGCGATGGCGAAATCGAGCAGGGTCTGTGGATCTGGGCTGTTTCACAAGGTGTTTACGGAAGGCCCCCTTGAAGTGCTCATCAGCCAGTGCGACGCCATCACCGCCGCGTCCCTAGTCGGTTCCTCCAAAAGTATTCTTCAGTCAGCCAAATACAGTGCCACTCTGCCTGCTTCTCAGCCGTTTGGCCTTCCGTGTGTTCTCTGTTGTGACCCGGCGGATAAACCATGGGTGTTCAAGGAGGATTTGCCGGTGCACAGCAAGTGCAAACTAGTGCCGCTGGACAGGTTCTCCTATGATGGCCTAGTGCCACACGGTAAGGATGAGGAGCGGGCAGGTGCCAATGGAGATTGGATCGCCATGGTTGGCCCCGAATGCAAGTGGAACCTCCTCAATGTCTACACTCATCGCAAGATCAAACTTCCATCTTTGAGGAAGAAGTTTGAAACCACACGCAATCCACTTATATTCGGGTATAAGGGTTATGTTATTCAACTGCAGAAGATAGCTATTTGCCAAGTTCCTACAGCTGCTCGGGGGTATGAAGATTTCTCCCTTGTCGCAATCTTCGACTTTGCAATTGCCTACCTCCATGCCGAATATCCTGGTACATGGATAATTCTTGAAAACCAGTTTGAGTACGGCGCCATATACTGCGATGCAATTATACATAACGGACTTGTGTTCGCCGTTACTGAGCTTGGAAATGTTTATGCATGGGATCCTAATCAATTTGGTAACATTTCCTCCCTATCTCTTTTTTTTAACGTCTTGTGGTATGACTGATATTTAGAATTTAACATCTATAGGAATTTTAGTATGGTCTAATGTGCATGTTGTTCCGTAGGAAAAAGGCCCCCTAGTAATTAAGTTTCTTTATTATTACTCCCTGGAAAATTTAAGGTAGAGTAGAAATAGAATCAATAAAGGTGCCATGCAATACTGATAAAAACTTTCATTTGTTTATATTCCCCCGGTTCTAGAGAATAAGGAGTACTATAGTCAAACCATCTAAAATTTGGACCAATATTTTGGGGAACATGTTTTAAATCCATATGAAGTTTTACCAAGATGTTCGAAATATATTTCAAATCATCTTATGTTCGACCATGATTTTATAAAGTACTAGTATTGGCATCTACAATATCAAATCAATATCACTAGTAGATAAATCATGAAATATATTTTCATGTGACGTGTTCTTTCCTTTTTCAAGGTCCTATAGTGCTCCCTGCTCCATTCATTCCGTGGACGGCTGGATTTGATGACGATGATGATTTTGACTCTAATAGTCGTACGTGGTGGCTGGCAAGATCTCAAGATCGTTCTAGACTTCTCCTGGTCTATGCACGTGGCGTAATGGATTTTGACGCTGACGGTGCTCCAACTTATTATGATAGTACCCCTTCTGTCCATTGCGGTCGCGCTGTTCACAGCTATTCGGGGTATACCTGCATTGTATTCTCGAATGACACTAGTCGGTTACTTCCAGCCAACCCGTGGGAAAGGGTTACTAATCTTGGAGACTATTCTATGTTCCTTGGGGTGAACTATCCGATTTTCATGCCAGTGGGTGGTGCAACATTTCCCCCAGGATATTTGACAAGAAGAAACTGCATCTACACCACGCCTCAGGCCATTGGCTCTCAGTTTGACACATCACATCAAGAAATTTTCCGCTTCAGTCTAAATGGCGAAGACCACCAAAGCATCTCTTTCTCAAGCAGCGGTCCAGGGGCCAACTGGCATACGGGGTTTTGGTTCATCCCAAGCTACACCAACGCGCTGGACTGGAACAAAGACAATCAGAGTTAGGGATATTTATGTAATAGTAGGATCATACTACTAGCTAGCTCAGTTGGTCTTGACTCCTATTTAACTATTTATAGCTAATGTACTTAGGTGATAAATTGATGCTATTTGCATGAACCCAGGTGCTTCTTGTAATTTGATCAAATACGGTCTATACACATGCATGGTTGTTTGGCTGTTTCAGTGTCCCTAGAGGCATACATATATACTGTTATTTAGCAATCTTTATTACAGTACAAAGGTCTTAACCTCATGGTTCACAGAAAGTATAAACGTAGATCAGCCATCTAAACATAGAAGACATTCTAGTGTATGATTCTTACATATACACATCAACATCCTATCAGAAAATCTTAATGTGAATTGTACTGGCTGTACAAACCCGTGCATCATTCTCTAGCCGGTTGCACCCAAAAACCAAATCGTGGTACTTCATAGTTGACTGTATGTAGGACAACATACAGATCCAATGCGAAGCCATGGGTATCACCTGCATGACAGAACCATATTTCACATGGTTGGAGGTACTCCATATGGCATTTAAAATCATTCCTTGTCCTTCATATGGCCCTAAAAATAGTACAGTTGGATTTGTGGGTTTTAATTTTTTATTAACACACTCAATTGATTGCCCAAACATTGATTAATAATATTATTAAGGGGTGTGATGTTGAAAGCCATAAGAACAATGTGCCAAACAATCTTTGCTAGCGGACGGTAAATGTATACCCATCAGAAATATTAGTACTACTAGTAGTACTATCAAAATAATCAGCAGACGTGAATGTTTCTTTGGTCAGAATAACTGCTGCACCATCTTAAAAGTAAATGGCATGACCATTTATTTGATTTGATAGCGTGCAGCTAGATGGCGTACATTACTATCTCTACTTCCTTGGGTCGCCCAAATCTGGAGTACTAAAAGCAAATCCTGGTGATTCATTTGACAAGACAACACAGATGCGTCCAAATTTCTCCGCCCATATTATTATAGTAATATACGAAATCTGGAGTGCGTTGCCTCGTTGCCTTCCAAGAGAAGCTGCATTCCTTGCCAAAAAAGAGAGAGAGGCTGTATTTATAACTACCTCACCGGCCGCCACTAGTACAAACCATCACTCCCTCTCCACCTCCACCTCCACCTCTTCCCTAGTAGCTCCACCTCCATATCGGCGACGGACCACAATCGCGCGGCTTCGACTTCCTCTTCGACGGCGGCGGCGACAGAGGCGTGAGGCACCTTCTCCGCGGCGCATCACTCATCCTCGTCCCGCGGCAACAATGGCTGTATGTGAAATCACCATACCCTTGTGTATGGTAGAGATGATGATGTGCGGATAAAATTTTATTGGCGGTTGCTCATCCTTGTTTGAATATTTGGTGTAGATTCACATCTAGGGCAGGGTGTCAAGCGGGGTGGGTAGCGGGCTAGCTAGTTTCAGTGCGAGTGCTTTAAATCTGCTCTAATCTCAACCACTATTTGCTCTAATTTTCTGCTTTGCGGGACGATTCGCGGACGCCGCTTGCAACCCTAATCTAGGGTATTGATCCTAGTTTAGTAGACTACTAGGATTTACATGCCAATTTGTTTTTAGACTAGATCCGGATATTTGTCAATACTACTACGTACTTCTTCCGTTCGTATTTAATTGACTCTAGTTGAAAGCATCGACAGTTCATTTTCTTCTCTCCCTCTCGTCGACTAATTAAAACCGAACAGAGGGAGTATTAGGAATCCATGTGCATCCGTACTACCAGTAAGGTATTGCGTTGTTGCAGAGGCTCAGTGTAATCAATATCTTTCGATATTAATATACTCACTTTATCAGAAAATAAATTAGTAATCCATGTTCAAACTTGCTAGTTTGATCGACGTTTGATGATGATTTGTGAGGCCATGTATGGGCCTAGTTTGTTTTGCCTGGTGGTCAGTAGGCTGATGATTTTTTTTTGCTTGGTCGATCTGTGGTCGTTCCATGGCCACTGCTGATTAATCATTACTAGAATCAACAATTTTTTGCTTGTCTGGTGATTGGAATTGTATGCGCTCTTCTGAAGAGCACCATCGCACGATGATTAGTCTTAATGGAGATGCAGATGTCGATCAAGAGGGAGAAACATATCTTGATCATGCATTTCTCACGAGATTACTTGGTGATTGGAAGTAGAATCCACAATTTGTTGTGCAAACTTCTCAACATATGCATATATTCGTTGAATTGGCTTTATGTGATCAATATTACTTCTTATTGCAGATGGATGGAGGGGAAAGAGCGAAAAAACCGATACTTAGTGAAATGACTTCTCATTCTGTGACTTCTGATATCCCAGATGACAAGGTAAATATATAGAACGATGATTCGTAGGTGATGAAAGCAGAATCCACAATTTGCCGTGCAAACTTCTCAACATATGCATTTATTTGATTAATTAGTTTTATGTGATCAATAGTATTACTTATTCCAGATGGACGTAGGGGAAGGAACGAAAAAGCGGATGCTATGTGAAATGACTTCTAAATCTGTGTGTTCTGATATCCCAGATGACAAGGTAAACATATGGACCGACGCTTGTTTTGCTGCTGCCCCCGTTAGATGGCTAGATGCTCTGGTCTAATTTCTGTTCATGTGCTTATTATTGCAGAAACATAGAGTTGAAGAAAACTCTATATTGTCTGATGACAAAGGTGAAATGGCATGCCAGTCTTTTAAACCTCCGACGCCACCTTGTTTACTGTCTATGGAGACTGATGCAGCTGGACCTGGTACTGATGAGCCTATACGTGGCATCATCGTGCCACATGAAGAAGGTTGTGGATTGGGTTTACCCCCTGCTGTAGAAACTGGTGGTGCAGCTGGAGCTGCTAGTGTAGAGCCTCTAGTGAACGGTGTCGTGCCACGGGAATTCTCTGAACTGGAGCAAGACGGTTTACCTATTGTCAAGACCGATGTAACTGGTGCTGATGCTGGAGTTGCTACTGATGATCCTGCACCCGAAGTTGCCACGCCACCCGAAGGAGGTTTTGTATTGGTAGAACCCGTCATGACTATGCCCACAGTACTGACTGGTGGTGGACCTGGAGCTGGTAGGGTAGAGCCTCTAGCGAAAGGTGTCGTGCCACGAGAATCCTCTGAAGTGGATATTGGTGGTTTACCCTCTGTAGATACTGGTGGTCTACCTGGAGCTGGTATTGTAGAGATTTCAGCAAACGGTGCTGTCCCACCCAACTCCTATGAACTGGAGCATGTACCTGATGTGCCTTCTGTAGAACCTGATGCACCTGTAAGTAGTGGTGATGATTCCGCTGAATCTGATCAAGAAGGATCTGCATCTCGAGGACAAGATGTCAGCTGTCATTCACCTGAACCCGAGCTGAAGTCAGCAACGGTAGCTTATATGGCACGGACTGTCCTTCAAGCTCTAAAGATCCAGTTGGGTGGTTCACAGGACCAGCTACTCCAAGCCATTGTCACTACAAAAGACCAGCCAGCATGCTTCGTCATCTCCTGCATACTGTTTGACAAGCTGAAGCACTGCAACTGGCGCATTGTTCAATCCCATCAGCATGGAGAGAGGAGCTATGTTTATGTCAAGATGATTCATGCTGATTTGGTAAGGTTCCATGATAAGATGTATGGGTGGGGTGAGGCAAGAGCCACATTTTGCAGCATTCACACAGTCTTCGCTCTTGAGCCAGACCCCATGGATGCTTACCCAGTGGTGCAGCTGTCCTGACTTGATATATGTTTTATGATCAGTATGCTGCTGTCGTGGAACTGTGATGTGGAGCTACCTTTCTTATGGTTTCTAGGCTTTTGGTTTCAACATGTATTATGGAGCTTACCTTAGGACTTTCGCATGCGTTTGGCTGTTGACCTGTAATGTTTGTGGTTGGTTGTCTAATCTACTTGGCACAATCACATTGCAAAGGCAAATGTTCCTTTTCTCTTTAATTGTTATTATGACTTATGTGTTATAACCAGGCAAGAATATGCAATCTTGGTTCTCTGACCGATATATATGTACATACAACTTTTGTTCACATAATAACACTTACACGGGAAAAGAGTAGCTTTCTCTGTTGGACAAACACCAAACCACAAAAGGGTAACAACACAATATCCAAACTAGGTACGGCACCTGTTGAGCATACAGACTTATCGTAATTTCACGTTCCATACCTTTATTGATGATACCTACATGTTTTATGCACATTATATGTCATATTTATGCATTTTATGGAACTAACCTATTAACAAGATGCCGAAGAGCCAGTTGCTGTTTTCTGCTGTTTTTGGTTTCAGAAATCCTAGTAAGGAAATATTCTCGGAATTGGAGAAACTTTCGCCAGGGTCCTATTTTTGCACGAAGCTTCCGAAGACCGAAGAGATAACGAAGTGGGGCCACGAGGCAGCCAGGGAGCTAGGGCGGCGCGGCCCAAGCCCTGGTCGCGCCACCCTGCCCCCTGGGCCCTCGTGTGGCCCCCGCGTTGACCTTCCGCCTACTTAAAGCCTCCGTTGCGAAACCCCAGTACCGAGAGCCACGATACGGAAAACCTTCCAGAGACGCCGCCGCCGCGGTCCCATCTCGGGGGATTCGGGAGATCGCCTCGGCACCCTGCCGGAGAGGGAATCATCTCCCGGAGGACTCTACACCGCCATGGTCGCCTCGGGTGATGAGTGAGTAGTTCACCCTGGACCATGGGTCCATAGCGTGCTAGATGGTCGTCTTCTCCTTGTTGTGCTTCATTGTTGGATCTTGTGAGCTGCCTAACATGATCAAGATCATCTATACGTAATACTATATGTTGTGTTTGTCGGGATCCGATGGATAGAGAGTACTATGATTATGGTGATTATCAATCTATTGTTTATGTGTTGTTTATGATCTTGCATGCTCTCCGTTATTAGTAGAGGCTCTGGCCAAGTTTGTACTCTTAACTCCAAGAGGGAGTATTTATGCTCGATAGTGGGTTCATGCCTCCATTGAATGTGGGACAGTGACAGAAAGTTCTAAGGTTGTGGATGTGCTGTTGCCACTAGGGATAAAACATTGATTCTATGTCTAAGGATGTAGTTGTCGATTACATTACGCACCATACTTAATGCAATTGTCTGTTGCTTAGCAACTTAATACTGAATGGGGTTCGGATGATAACCTGAAGGTGGACTTTTTAGGCATAGATGCAGTTGGATGGCGGTCTATGTACTTTGTCGTAATGCCGGATTAAATCTCACTATATTTATCATATCATGTATATGCATTGTTATGCCTTTCTCTATTTGTCAATTGCCCGACTGTAATTTGTTCACCCAACATGCTTTTATCTTATGGGAGAGACGCCTCTAGTGAACTGTGGACCCGGTCCTATTCTTTACATAGCATACAATCTACTGCAATTGTGTTTTACTATTTTCTTTGCAAACATCTTCCACTCGATACGCTTAATCCTTTGTTACAGCAAGCCGGTGAGATTGACAACCTCACTGTTTCGTTGGGGCAAAGTACTTTGGTTTTGTTGTGCAGATTCCACGTTGGCGCCGGAATCCCTGTTGTTGCGCGCATCACATTTCGCCACCATCAACCTTCAACGTGCTTCTTGGCTCCTACTGGTTCGATTAAACCTTGGTTTCTTTCTGAGGGAAAACTTGCTACTGTGCGCATCATACCTTCCTCTTGGGGTTCCCAACGAACGTGTGAGTTACACGCCATCAAGCTCTTTTCGGCGCCGTTGCCGGGGAGATCAAGACACGCTGCAAGGGGAGTCTCCACTTCTCAATCTCTTTACTTTGTTTTTGTCTTGCTTTATTTTATTTACTACTTTGTTTGCTGCACCTAATCAAAACACAAAAAAATTAGTTGCTAGTTTTACTTTATTTACTGTCTTGCTCTCTATATCGAAAACACAAAAAAATTTAGTTACTTTTATTACCATGTCTAGCTCTGAACCTGTTACTTCTTCACCTGAGGACTTAGTTTTTACTTTTAAACAAGGGGATGAGGAGAGTTTTAAGGATGCCTGGTCTAGAATTTTTACTTCTTATCTTAAAACTGAACCTCAAATGACTCTAAGTTTGCTCCTTAGTAATTTTTATTTTGGTCTTATGGTTCGCTATAGATATGCTTTGGACACTTTAGTAGGAGGAGATTTCCTTCATTGTAATGGGGATCAAGCTTTTAATGCCATAAAGAAATTGGTTGCATCACATGATTCAGCTAATAACTTTGATTCAGCCCTTATTAGCATTTATAATAGATTGAACAATCTTGAGATAAGTACATCTCGCTTGAATGACAATTATCACTGTGTTCGTAATCGTCTTGAACAAGTTTTAGTGAATTCTAAACCTTCATTATGGGATCCTACTATTAAAATTGTTATTGGTGATCAAACTCTTCGTGCCAACTGTGATATTATGTCTGAATTTTGCCTTATGCCTGAGAGCATTTATAAATCTTTGGAACTATGGGGAGTTGATGAAGGAGGAGAAGAAATAACTCTCATTGATAATTCTGTTATAATGCCTAAGGGAATAGCCGCAGGTGTGCATACGACCATTCTTGGAAGAACAATATCCATTGATTATCTTGTTATTGAATGTGTAGGAACAGGAAAAGTCACACTCGGAAGATCCCTGCTAAAACTATTGGGAGCAGTAATAGATGTGGGAGAAGGCATCTTGGATTTCACCTCTATACCAGGGGGAATCATACATTTCCTAAATCAAGAGAAAGGAAAAAAACAAGAAAGGTAAGGGTAAAGCCCAAGGTAAGGATGATGTACCACCATTCGATAATACTTGATTTGCACTTTCTGCGCCTAGCTGAAAGGCGTTAAAGAAAAGCGCTTATGGGAGACAACCCATGTTTTTACCTACAGCAATTTTTTGTTTTATTGAGTCTTGTAAGTTGTTTACTACTGTAGCAACCTCTCCTTATCATGTTTTTGTGCCAAGTAAAGTTTCTATGTCAAAGTTGATGTTATATTTGGGATCGCTGCGCAGAAACAGCATTGCTGTCTGTCACGAATCTGGGAACAGTTCTCTGTAGAAAATTCGAAAAATCTGCCAATTTACGAGCGTGATCCTCAGATATCTTTCATTAGTTTTGAGTTTTTCCATTTGAGCAAGTCTGGTGCCAGCTTTAAATTCGTCTTTACGGACTGTTCTGTTTTTGACAGATTCTGCCTTTTATTTCGCATTGCCTCTTTTGCTATGTTGGATTTATTTCTTTGATCCATTAATGTCCAGTAGCATTATGCAATGTCCAGAAGTGAAAATAATGATTGTGTCACCTCTGAATGAGTGAATTATTAATTGTGCACTAACCCTCTAATGAGTTTGCTTGAAGTTTGGTGTGAAGGAAGTTTTCAAGGGTCAAGAGAGGAGAATGATATACTATGATCAAGAGGAGTGAAAGCTCTAAGCTTGGGGATGCCCCGTGGTTCACCCCTGCATATTTTAAGAAGACTCAAGCGTCTAAGCTTGGGGATGCCCAAGGCATCCCCTTCTTCATCGACAACATCATCAGGTTCCTCCCCTGAAACTATATTTTTATTCAGTCACATCTTGTGTTCTTTACTTGGAGCGTCGGTTTGTTTTGTTTTTGTTTTTGTTTGAATAAAATGGATCCTAGCATTCACTTTGTGGGAGAGAGACACGCTCCGCTGTTGCATATGGACACATGTGTCCTTAGGCTTTACTCATAATGTTCATGGCGAAGTTTCTTCTTCGTTAAAATTGTTATATGGTTGGAATTGGAAAATGCTACATGTAGTAATTCTAAAATGTCTTGGATAATGTGATACTTGGCAATTGTTGTGCTCATGTTTAAGCTCTTGCATCATATGCTTTGCACCCATTAATGAAGAAATACATAGAGCTTGCTAAAATTTGATTTGCATATTTGGTCTCTCTAAGGTCTAGATAATATCTAGTATTGAGTTTTGAACAACAAGGAAGACGGTGTAGAGTCTTATAATGTTTACAATATGTCTTTTATGTGAGTTTTGCTGCACCTGTTCATCCTTGAGTTTGCTTCAAATAACCTTGCTAGCCTAAACCTTGTATCGAGAGGAATACTTCTCATGCATCCAAAATCCTTGAGCCAACTACTATGCCATTTGTGTCCATACCTACCTACTACATGGTATTTCTCCGCCATTCAAAGTAAATTGCTTGAGAGCTACCTTTAAAATTCCATCATCCACCTTTGCAATATATAGCTCATGGGACAAAATAGCCTTAAAAACTATCGTAGTATTGAATATGTACTTATGCACTTTATATTTTATTAAGTTGCTTGTTGTGCGATAACCATGTTCTGGGGAACGCCATCAACTATTGTTGAATATCATGTGAGTTGCTATGCATGTCCGTCTTGTCTGAAGGATCTATCATTTTAGTGGTTGGAGCATGCAAAATTGTTAGAGAAGAACATTGGGCCGCTAACTAAAGCCATGAACCATGGTTGAAGTTTCAGTTTGGACATATATCCTCAATCTCATATGAGAATAATAATTGTTGCTACATGCTTATGCATTTAAGAGGAGTCCATTATCTGTTGTCCATGTTGTCCCGGTATGGATGTCTAAGTTGAGAATAATCAAAAGCGAAATCCAAAATGCGAGCATTCTCCTTAGACCTTTGTACGGGCGGCATGGAGGTACGATGTCTACGGGTGCTTCTATTCTTGTAGGCAGTGTTGGGCCTCCAGAGCAGAGGTTTGTAGAACAGCAGCAAGTTTCCCTTAAGTGGATTACCCAAGGTTTATCGAACTCAGGGAGGAAGAGGTCAAAGATATCCCTCTCAAGCAACCCTGCAATCACAAAGCAAGAAGTCTCTTGTGTCCCCAACACACCAAATACACTTGTCGGGTGTATAGGTGTACTAGTTCGGCGAAGAGATAGTGAAATACAAGTAATATGGATGTATATGAGTGGTAATAGCAATCTGAATAAAATATGGCAGCAAGTAAACATGCAGTAGAACAGTAAATAAACGGTGTTTGCAGTATTGGAAACAAGGCCTAGGGATCATACTTTCACTAGTGGACACTCTCAACATTGATCGCATAATAAATACTTCTTCTCATATGTGCTACATACACTCTTGTTTGATAATGAACATCATTCGTTGCGTAGGATTACACGAACCCTCAATGCCGGAGTTAACAAGCTCCACAACATTCGATATTCATGTTTAAGTAACCTTAGAGCATAATAGATCATTGCAAAATAAACCAAGAACTAACATAGTGCACACGCTGTCCATATTACACTATGAAGGAGGAATAGATCACATCAATACTATCATAATGATAATTAACTCCACAATCTTCAAGAGATCGTGATCATAGCCTACGACAAGAACCACACGGTGCACACACTAATCACCTTTACACACGTGGAGGAGGAATAGACTACTTCAATAACATCACATGAGTAGCACATAACTAGTAGCGATACAAAGCTCATCATATGGATCTCAATCATGTAAAGCAGCTCATGAGATCATTGTATTGGAGTACAGAGAGAGAGATTAACCACATAGCTACGGTAGAGCCCTCAGCCCGGGGGTGAATTACTCCCTCCTCATCATGGAGCAGCGATGGCGGTGAAGATGGCGGTGGAGACGGCGGTGGAGATGACTCCGGGGGCAATTCCCCGTCCGGCAGGGTGCCGGAACAGAGACTTCTGTCCCCCGAATCTTGATTTCGCGATGGCGGCGGCTCTGGAAGGTTTTCTCCGTATCGTGGCTCTGTCGGTGTTTTTAGGTCAGAGAGGCTTAAATAGGCGAAGAGAGGGAGTCGGAGGGGCCACGGGCTGCCCACACCCTAGGGGGGCGCCCTGGCCCGCGCCGGGGTGTGGTGTGGGGCCCCCTGGCTCCCCTCTCGTCCCTCTCGGTGCTCTGGAAGCTTCCGGAAAAATAGGAACTGGGCGGTGATTTCGTCCGATTCCGAGAATATTTCGTTACTAGGATTTCTGAAACCAAAAGCCAGAAACGGCACTTCGGCATCTTGTTAATAGGTTAGTTCCAGAAAATGCGTAAATACGACATATAATGTGCATAAAACATGTAGGTATCATCAATAAAGTAGCATGGAACATAAGAAATTATCGATACGTTGGAGACGTTACCCCTTGTGACACTTGGTTGAAACATGGCATGCAAAGATCCGGTAGTCCAAGCTAAGTAGGACGAAGTGCGGACACTATTAGTATACTATGCATGAGGCTTGCAACTTGTAAGATATAATTTACATAACTCATATGCTTTATTACTACCGTTGACAAAATTGTTTCATGTTTTCAAAATAAAAGCTCTAGCACAAATACAACAATCGATGCTTTCCTCTTTGAAGGACCTTTCTTTTACTTTTATTGTTGAGTCAGTTTACCTATCTCCTTCCACCTAAGAAGCAAACACTTGTGTGAACTGTGCATTGATTCCTACATACTTGCATATTGCACTTGTTATATTACTTTATGTTGACAATATCCATGAGATATACATGTTATAAGTTAAAAGCAACCGCTGAAACTTAATCTTCCTTTGTGTTGCTTCAACACCCTTACTTTGATTTATTGCTTTATGAGTTAACTCTTATGCAAGACTTATTGATGCTTGTCTTGAAGTACTATTCATGAAAAGTCTTTGTCATATGATTCACTTGTTTACTCATGTCATTACCTTTGTTTTGATCGCTGCATTCATTACATATGTTTACAAATAGTATGATCAAGATTATGATGGCATGTCACTTGAAATTATCTTTGTTATCGTTTTACCTGCTCGGGACGAGCAGAACTAAACTTGGGGATGCGATCGTCTCCAACGTATCGATAATTTCTTATGTTCCATGCTACTTTATTGATGATACCTACATGTTTTATGCACATTATATGTCATATTTATGCATTTTACGGAACTAACCTATTAACAAGATGCCGAAGAGCGAGTTGTTTTCTGCTGTTTTTGGTTTCAGAAATCTAGTAAAGAATATTCTCGGAATTGGACGAAACTTTGCCCCGGGGTCCTATTTTTACGAAGCTTCCAGAAGACCGAAGAGATAACGAAGTGGGGCCACGAGGCAGCCGGGAGCTAGGGCGGCGCGGCCCAAGCCCTGCGCCATGCCCCCTGGGCCCTCGTGTGGCCCCCGCGTTGACCTTCCGCCTTAAAGCCTCCGTCGCGAAACCCCGGTCCGAGGCCACGATACGGAAAACCTTCCAGAGACGCCGCCGCGCGTCCCATCTCGGGGGATTCGGAGATCGCCTCCGGCACCGGGAGGGGATTCATCTCCCGGAGGACTCTACACCGCCATGGTCGCCTCCGGAGTGATGAGTGAGTAGTTCACCCCTGGACCATGGGTCCATAGCAGTAGCTAGATGGTCGTCTTCTCCTTGTTGTGCTTCATTGTTGGATCTTGTGAGCTGCCTAACATGATCAAGATCATCTATACGTAATACTATATGTTGTGTTTGTCGGGATCCGATGGATAGAGAGTACTATGATTATGGTGATTATCAATCTATTGTTTATGTGTTGTTTATGATCTTGCATGCTCTCCGTTATTAGTAGAGGCTCTGGCCAAGTTTGTACTCTTAACTACAAGAGGGAGTATTTATGCTCGATAGTGGGTTCATGCCTCCATTGAATCTGGGACAGTGACAGAAAGTTCTAAGGTTGTGGATGTCTTTGTTGCCACTAGGGATAAAACATTGATTCTATGTCTAAGGATGTAGTTGTCGATTACATTACGCACCATACTTAATGCAATTGTCTGTTGCTTAGCAACTTAATACTGAATGGGTTCGGATGATAACCTGAAGGTGGACTTTTTAGGCATAGATGCAGTTGGATGGCGGTCTATGTACTTTGTCGTAATGCCGGATTAAATCTCACTATATTTATCATATCATGTATATGCATTGTTATGCCTTTCTCTATTTGTCAATTGCCGACTGTAATTTGTTCACCCAACATGCTTTTATCTTATGGGAGAGACACCTCTAATGAACTGTGGACCCCGGTCCTATTCTTTACATAGCATACAATCTACTGCAATTGTGTTTTACTATTTTCTTTGCAAACATCTTCCACTCGATACGCTTAATCCTTTGTTACAGCAAGCCGGTGAGATTGACAACCTCACTTGTTTCGTTGAGGCAGTGCTTTGGTTTTGTTGTGCAGATTCCACGTTGGCGCCGGAATCCCTGTTGTTGCGCCGCATCATTTCGCCACCATCAACCTTCAACGTTCTGGCTCCTCTGGTTCAATTAAACTTGGCACTTTAAAGGAAAGCTTTCTCTGTTGGACAAACACCAAACCACAAAAGGGTAACAACACAATATCCAAACTAGGTACGGCACCTGTTGAGCATACATGACTTTTGGCGTAAAATCACGTTAACCAACACTAGCAGCATCTTGTTCTTTGCAAGGTGCTATGCTTATCAGTCTAATCCCAATACACCACCTACTTCAGGTGGCACGATGATGTCAGGTGCAGGCTCACCAGTACCAACTCTCTTGCATCAGTCTCCATGGAAGTGATGGGCCACTGCTGCTGTGACCCATTCGCAATGCAAGCTGAAGGGTTCTTAGAGGATATCGGAGAACACGAGAACGCGAAGAACACACGCACACCAACCCGATGCAATCGATACTTACCCTCGTGGCTTGATGGACCACGCCAATAGAATCAACCCGGGAGAGACGCAAAGTAGAATCCCGGAGTGAGAGATCGGTGTTGGGGACGGAGACCGGTGAGGGAGAGAGAGTGGGCTACACTAGAATCTCACTCACATAGATCCAATCATCCAACATGGGTTGCCTTGATACAAAGGGGATGAAACCCTAGGGAGACAAAGCTCAAAGTCATGTTTAAGCCTAAATCTTGTCTAACCAGCTATGGGGGCGAGCTGGGGTCTTATATAGGCATACAAGGCGACACGGGTCGAAGAGGTACAAGTTGGTGGGTCAAACCCGACGAATCCGGTCCTGGGGCCGGTCGACCGGGCTGGGACCGGCGGGTCCGGTCCGGGTCCGGTCGACCGGTCGCCAACCGGAAATGTCGCAGATCTCCGTCCGGTTGGCTTCCGGTGGCCGGTTGTCCTGAGGTGCGCCGTCTGTGGCCCGGTCTGACCGGCCTCTGGGCTGGCCGGCCTGTTCCTCCCTCCTCTTCTTCCTCTTCCTTCTCCTCTTCTTCCCTTCTTCTTCTTCCTTCTTCCATGCACCATGGGGGTTCCTTCTCTCTTGGTCCTTGTCGACGTCGGCACCTATAGACATCAAGATGATAGGCATGAGGTAGCATACCATTCAAGTTGGTGTTGAGATCGACCATAGAGAGGAAGGAGTTCACCTTGACATATATGGCGGGGTTTTGTGTTGTTGGTCCACTTGGGGGACTCCTTGGCCATGGTGTAGCGTCGACGATAGGCGGGGCTGCATCATCTCCCCCCCCTTGGGGAAGAGTCGTCCTCGACTCTTGCTCCTCCTCACCGATGAGGTAGACGGGAAGGACTTGTATAGGTGCCCTTGTGTCCTTAGGGATGCTCGTCGTAGTGCGGCGTCTTTGTTGTAGTCCATAACGGGTCTCCCATGTAGTGGTGGAGGGGCAAAGTCTCGGTCGAAGAAGAACAAGGGGAAAAACAACTTGCAAAAGGAAAGCTTGTGGATGCCAATTTGGTGACCGGCGAACAAGAGGCTCTCAATCAAATACGAAGCATCAAGTCGTTTCTCCAAAAGGCATTGGGCAAAAATGGTGATCAAAAGAGTGTCGATGTATCCAAAATGTGGTAGGACAAAAATTTGTGCAAGTAAAAATTTGCTTTGGAAGGTGTCAAAAATGTTGTTTGTAGCATTGTCCCACACAAATGGAACAATCAAAAGGCAAGTATCGGCGGCAAAATTTGGGGCAAAATTGTTATGTGCAATGGCAAAGCTATGGAGACTTCTAGCTTGGGAAAGTATGGTTGGCGTGAGCCAAGTATGGGTATCCTCAAGTGTCAAAGAATCCATTGCAATTGCCAAAGATGAAATGAGAAATCCAAAGGAGAGCAACTTTTGGTGTGACATGTGGCACAAGGTGCATAATGTGTCTCTCACATGTATGACATGATCCTTGAGATTCTCGTAGTGTATGATGATATCATCAATACATTCAACAACCATTGTGCCAACAAGATGTTTCAAGATATGTTGCATAAGAAGCAAAAGAGGTGACGAGGAATTGGACCAAACCGGAAGCTCGACAAGAAATGTCGGAAACACATGATGGCGAAGGCGTTGGGAAACATACCCTTTGGTGTGAGTCCCATGGGTTGGATCATGTATCTCGTCCTTGTTGGGGTAGCTCTCAATTGCGCGTTTCGTGAGCTCATGCTCCGTAGCGGTGGAAGTGGTCGTCCGTGTACCTACACATGGAAGAAACAAGACAAAAAGCGTGTGTGCATGGTAGATGAATACATCATCCATCATGATGTTCCATGTCTTGTGCACATCACCATTAGTGTCAAGCAAGATAGTATGAAATGTATGGTGATAGTGCATATGGCATGAAGGTGCATTCGTGGCATGTGGTAACGCATGATCATCAAAAAGTGAAAAGGCTATGGGGGCCTTCTCATGAACAATAAAATAAGCATTCTTGCATTCCAAGCATAAGAAAGAGCAATTGTTCACAATCTTGGATGCAAGGATCATGGAATGGTGTAAACATTTTGGGCAAAGCATGTGAAAGCTAATGTCATCATTGTTGTCGACAACCCTATGGAAAGAGCAAGTGTTCATCAAGGGTGTCACAACACAAGCATGAGCATAATCATTATCATTGCAAGCAAGCGGAGCAAATATGAAACTTTCATAGCATGGCATGTTCATGGTATCACAATCAATCAACTCCACATGATCAACAATGTTAGCAAGCAAAGCATCACATGGGAATATGAAAGAATCAAGTGACGTAGCAAATGTATCATCAAGATCATGCATGCACTCATAAGTCATCATGTCCACTAGTGGGATCATGGCATCATCAACACCTATGTTGTTACCTTTGTAGGCCGACTCATGTGAAGTAGGTGTTGTGGAAGTAGGAGGATCCATGTGGTCGACATGTCCATCGCGGAGCAAGCATGGTGAGATATCATCATCTTCATGCACCATGTACATCTTCTCCATGAGCGGGAACTCGTCCTCCGTGGAACCTAGTGCAACATAAGAAGACACAAACGAGGGAGAGGTTAATGTGTTAGCAAATGCGATGTCCTCCATGGACCTATCATCTACCTCTCTCAACTCACTTTGTGTATCACTCATTTCCTCCAAATGGAAGCACTCAAACTCACATATGGGGTGGAAGTCACTCAACTCACTATCACTCTCGCTCAAGTGGGCTAAGTGGCTCTCATGCTCACATGGGATTGGTACCAACTCATCAATCAAGCATGTAGGAGTAGGTTCGACTTGCTCATCTCCATGCGCCTCCGTGGTTGAAGGGAACTTCCCATGCTCAACCATCTCAACTCCATGCGCCTCCGTGGGTGAAGGGAGAATCCCATGCTCACCATGCTCAACTCCATCGCCTCCTAAGTCGTCCTCAAGTGGTGGCATCTTGGAGACTTGTGCATTTAGCTCGTCGAAGTAGAGCTTCTTGGCGCTTGGCGTTGTGCATTGCCATGCCACGTGACCCTTGGCCTTGCACACCTCACATAGGAGATTGGGACATTCCTGTGGAAGGTGGCCTTGTTGCTTGCACTTGTAGCATCGGAGTCCATAGGCATATGACGAGGTAGGGGCCATTGTGGTGGTGGCGCAAGAGGTAGAAGTCGCCTTATGAGGAAGGTCTTCATGTCGAGGCTCTCGTCTTCTTGCCTCATCACCATGTCTTGAGTGGTGTCGTCGAAGATCATGTGTGGAAGGATGTCGATGTAGACCATGAGGTGGTGGTGGTCGACGACGATCATGAGATGGTGTGAGTCGATGACGGTCCTTGCCATGCCTAGGTGATGGCTCATGTTGGGGGCGCTCTTGATGCTCCATATGATGTCCGTGATGTCGATGATCTTGTGCATAGGCACTCTCATGATGGCGCCTTGTGGAGCTCGGAGAAGTGTGTCGATGCCGAACATGTTGGGGACGCTCTTGATGATCCATATGATGGTGCCATCGGGGAGGTCCTCGATCTTCATATGTAGCTCCATTGGCCAAGTAGGGGTATGTGGGAGCATCGGCGGTGTACATGGTGGGGTCGATGTCGTCCTCGTGGTGGTGCTCCACCATGTCGTCCATGCTTGTTGAGCAAATGTCGATGTAGAGCTCGTCGATGTCGTCCATGTTGGCGATGCTCTCGGAGCCATAGTCGGTGTAGAGCTCCTCGATGTCGGTCATGTTGGCGATGCTCGCGGAGCCATAGTCGGTGTAGAGCTCCACATGTTCCTCCACATCCGCGGTGCTTGAAGAGGCATCCTCCTCGAAGTGCTCCGTGTACTCCTCCGTATCTTCGTCTTCGCTATCCATGTTAGCACGACAATATCTATATGGTGTATGTTAGTGGAAGAACACTACCTCGCAATCTTACCGTGGTATGACAAGATTGGGGTGATCCAACAAACCGAGAGTTAGAACAATTGTATCGGGCACTCACACAAAGACACACGCAAAAGCTAGCAAATATGGTGTTAGGTGAGTATGGTGGAAAGCCAAAAGATGAAATCCGAAATCAAGTTTGTTGTTAAGGGTGGGTAAGATCCAAAAACTCAAATGTCAAAGCGATGATCACTATAAACACGGAAAAGATATGGAACTCACACACGAGATAAGCGGGGTTAGTGCGACCAAGGAATGAGCGGAAAAGTGTATGAAGCCCGAAAGCAAGGTTGCTCGGTGTCACACTAACACAAGGAGAGGCAAAGCTTTGGTTGCAAACGAAGAGACAACAAGATTCACACGCGGCCTCTCTTCTCTTTTCTCTCTTTTGCTTAAAAGCTTTTCCTCTTTTTGTATTTGGTGGCACTTACACTCTTTGTGTATTTGTATGTATGATAGCACTCGCACACTTTTGCTCTATGGTGCACTTGCACTCTTTTTGTGTTTTGGCGGCTTTTTCTCGCACTATGTTAGCGTTAGCTCGCTTTTGCTATCTTGCCACACGAGTTTTGCTTAGAAGCTTGACTCCACACTACACACACCTCACAATCGGGGCCACGTGCAATGTCTCGCAACACTAGATAAGCAATGCTCGATAGGATAGATCGCAAAAGAAGAGGGGTTACAAGGGTAATGCAAGTTATACCTAAGATGTTAGGCGGTGATGAACACGCAACTTGCGATGACGGCGGTGGTGTCAAGAGTACGTTTGCAAGTCCGGGGTGCCGAGGATGTCGTCGCTTGCTTCGGAGCTGCGGGTTAGTTTCACAAACAAGGCACTCAAACCGAAACAAGCAAACACAAGTTAGCAAAAGAGTGGTGTCGGCGGTGGTGGTGCTGCGGAGGAGGTGGCGGCGTAGCCCGGGAGGGCTGGCGGTGTGATGCTTGGGTGCGGGGTGACTAGTGGGGCCCGCCTGCCCTAAGCACCGGCGGGTCTAGTGCTGGATTCCGGGTTCAAGCCGGACGGTGGAGCTACTCTCTCCGTTCTTGAGCAAAATCGTCCAAATCGACCCAAATCGAAGGAAAACGATGGAATTGGGGGCTAGAAAGTGGGGGAAATAGTAGATCAAGCACCTCAACACCAAATCCATGGACCAAAACCACTCAAAACGCAACAAAATCGCAGATCCATCCAAAGGCAAATTAGGGCTATTTTTTGGGGATTTTTGGGGAAAATTTTTAGAGACAAAATTGGATGGGTGGGGGGTCAAATTCGCGGAAACCAAAAGCTGCTGATACCATATGATGAGGTCTAAGACCCCGTGTGTGGCCCGATCTCGCGAATGACCCAAGATCCAAAGGGGGAAGAGAGGGAGAGGCGGAAGAACACGAACGCGAGAGAACACCGCACACCAACCCGATACAATCGATACTTACCTCGTGGCTCGATGGACCACGCCAATAGAATCAACCCGGGAGAGACGCAGTAGAATCCCGGAGTGAGAGATCGGTGTTGGGGACGGAGACCGGTGAGGGAGAGAGAGTGGGCTACACTAGAATCTCACTCACATAGATCCAATCATCCAACAAGGGTTGCCTTGATACAAAGGGGATGAAACCCTAGGGAGACAAAGCTCAAAGTCATGTTTAAGCCTAAATCTTGTCTAACCAGCTATGGGGGCGAGCTGGGGTCTTATATAGGCATACAAGGCGACACGGGTCGAAGAGGTACAAGTTGGTGGGTCAAACCCGACGAATCCGGTCTGAGGGCCGGTCGGCGGCTTTGGGGGGGCCATCCCGGTGGGGCAAACCGGTCGGGCCGAATGTCGCAGTCTCCGTCCGGTTGGCTTCGGTCGACCGGTTGTCGCCAGGGTGCGCCGGTCGTGGCCCGGTCTGACCGGCCTCAGGGTGGCCCCCTTCTCTTCTTCCTCTTCCTTCTCCTCTTCTTCCCTTCTTCTTCTTCCTTCTTCCATGCACCATGGGGGTTCCTTCTCTCTTGGTCCTTGTCGACGTCGGCACCTATAGACATCAAGATGATAGGCATGAGGTAGCATACCATTCAAGTTGGTGTTGAGATCGACCATAGAGAGGAAGGAGTTCACCTTGACATATATGGCGGGATTTGTGTTGTTGGTCCACTTGGGGGACTCCTTGGCCAATGTGTTGCATCAGTCTCCATGAACGTACGCCACTGCTGCAGTAGACACCATTAGCAATGCAAGCTGAAGGTGTTCTTATCCTCATATCAGGATCACATAATACAGGTGTCAAGCTTCATGCACTAGCCAACACAATCAAAAGTCCGAACTAGGATCGCTAGGAAAAGAAACATGAAGATCTTTTTTTCGAATCCCACGCTGAACATCTTTTTCACTAATTGGTGGACTCTGCTGACAAACATATTACCGCAACTCCAGCAGTGGCTCTATATTTTGGCGTTGTGGGCTGATGCTGCGCATGGAGCCGGCAATAGCTTCACCGGAAGCTGCAAACTGTGGCGGCCAAATGCAGGGCTGAAACAGCGTATTTTCAGAGGCGCTATAATGCAGCGCCAAAAACAGAATATAATGAAAAATAGAGTGCAGTAAAACAGAAGATCAAACAAAAACTAGAAATAGACATAAAATAGGAGAAAATTAGCTTGATAGATACTCCGCAGTTCATATTTTTACAAAGTAGTGCGATAAAACTAAACTAAAACTCGACATCTGACGAGTCCGGTGTCGTGCCCGACACCGGATCCGACGAGAAGAGGTCAATCCAACGGGGGTCGTCCTCGCCAATGGTGGTCGGCCCGGCGAGCTGCGCTTCGATGAAGGCCCGCTTCTTCGCCTTCTCCGTCGTCGTGCGGGTCCTCCTTCTTCGCAGCCCGCCTCGTCGCCTTCTCCGCCCTCCGTGCGGAAGTGCTCGTTCTCGGCGGCAACGTCCTCGGGGAAGCGGGCCGCCCACTCGCGCGCCGCGCGCTCGTCCCGCTCGGCGATGCGCAAACGGCGCTCCGTCTCGCGGCGGCGGCGGCTGTTCCTCCTGTCTAACGATGTTCGGCGGCGCGAGATCCTCAGCCTGCTGGCGCGTCCACACGTCATGGAATTTCATCGATGATCGCGGGCGCCCGAGCCGCCACGCCACGACGTCGTACGTGCACGCGGCCTCGTGCGCGGTCTCGTAGGTGCCGAGACCGATGCGCTCGCCGCCGTCACGTATCTCCGCGTAATACGTACCTTTGGGCGCGCGCGGGCCTTGCGATACCCGTGCCGAGACGCAGCATACCGCGAGCTCGGCGCGAGGCAGGCTGGCGTGGCGGAAGCGGAAGCCGCGGCGGCAATAAACGCGAGATGGGCAAATCTCGCAACCATGTTTCCATCTTTTTGGCAGGATTAAGCCATGTACCACCTTCCAATTAGAAAATAGTACTGTTCAGCCTTTGTTGGGCCCAATATTTCACTTTGGGTTGCCAACGGCCATCTACATGGTGTGCTATCGGCCTACTTGCTCCGGCTGTCGGCCAATAACTACAAATGGGCCTTTCTGCTCATGCAATTTCGGCCCTTTTCTAATGAAACACGATCCTATGATTGGCAAAAAACGCGGAGATTCTACATAAAGTTGTTTTTATTTATTTTATTATTGGGTTCCAATTTTTGAAGCTGCTCATGCCCAATATGAAAATCCTTGATCGCTCCATACCCACATGGATAACGGTATTTTTAATAATTCATAAAGTGGATTTGAAATTTGAAACATATCCTAATAATTCCATGATTTAATCTATCAACTTGCAAGATCTTGGAGAGAAAGAGCTTGTATTAGTCATGAGAATCCTCAACGTTTCAAGGCGCAGTGGATCAAAACAAAAGGAAGTAGCCAGAAATTAGTGGTAAAGAATAACTCCAAGAAAGGAAACTTTTATTGTTCATAGGGATGATATGCGGGACCCATGAGCCAGCTTACTCAACGTTTCAAAGGCGGCATGAGATCGAAAAAAGGCAAGTGACCAAGTATCGGGCCAAAAATAATCCAAGAAATGAAACTTCTGTACATAGAGGATGACATGCTCCCATTTTGCAGCAGCGGTTTCAATGTTTCAAATGCGGTTTGAGATCAAAAGAAAAAGAAAGTAGCCAGAAATTAGGGGGTAAAAAAACTCCAAAAAAGAAAGTTGATTGTACATAGAGGATGACATACGGGTCCCATGAGTCACATCTTACTCAAATTTCCAAGAGCGAGGGGATCAAAGAAAAAGGAAATAGCCAAAAATCGAGGGTGAAAAATAATCCAAGAAAAATTTTATAGTACATAGAGGGACTACATGCGGGTCCCATGTTGTCGGGTTCCTCAACGTTTTCAAAGGACCGAGGAGATCAAAGAAAAAGGCAAATAGCCGAAATTAGGGGTAAAAAATAAATCCAACAAAGGAAAGGTTTATTGTTCATAGATTTGACATGTGGGCATGAGCCGGCGTCAAGGCAAGTGACCAAAAATCAGGGTAAAAAATCCAAGAAAAGAAACTTTATTGTACATAGAGGATGACATGCGGGTCCCATGAGCAGCACCTTACTCAACGTTTGAGGCGGCTTGAGATCGAAAGAAAAAGGAAAGTGACCAAATATCAGGAGCTAAAAATAATCCAAGAAAACTTTTATTGTACATAGAGGTTGACATATGGGTCCACTAATACAAGCTCTTTCGCTCCAAGATCAGCAAGTTGATTGTACATAGAGGATGACATGCGGGGCCCTTGTGTCAGCAGCTTACTCAACGTTTCAAGGCGGCATCAAAAGAAAAAGGAAATAGCCAAAATCAGAGGTGAAAAATAAATCCAACAAAGGAAAGGTTTATTGTTCATGGAGGCTGACATCTGGGACCCACGAGGCAGCGTCCTCTACGTTTGAAGCGGCGGGGATCGAAAGAAAAAGGGCAAATAGCCAGAAATTAGGGGTACAAAATAACTCCAAGAAAGGAAATGTTTATTGTTCATAGAAGGCGGCATGGGACCCATGAGCCGACAAAGTCTTCAACGTTTTAAGGCGGATCAAAAGAAAAAGGAAGTAGCCGAAATTAGGGGTAAAAAATAACTCAGGGAAGGAAACTTTTATTGTTCATAGAGCATGACATGCGGGACCCATGCCCAGCAGCTTCCTCAACGTTTCAAGGCGGCATGAGATCGAAAGAAAAAGGCAAGTGACCAAATATCAGGACCCGAAAATAATCGAAGAAAGAAATTTTATTGTACATAGAGGATGACATGCGGGACCCATTTAGCAGCAGCGGTCTCAACGTTTCCAAGGCGGCACGGGATCAAAAGAAAAAGGAAGTAGCCAGAAATTAGGGGTCAAAAATAACTCCAAGAAAGGAAACTTTTATTGTTCGTAGAGGATGACATGCGGGACCCATGAGCCAGCAGCTTACTCAACGTTTCAAAGGCGGCATGAGATCGAAAGAAAAAGGCAAGTGACAAAATATCAGGAGACAAAGATAATCCAAGAAAAGAAAACTTTATTGTACATAGAGGATGACATGCGGGTCCCATTTAGCAGCAGCGGTCTCAACGTTTCAAATGCGGCTTGAGATCAAAGAAAAAGAAAGTAGCCGGTAAAAAAAACTCCAAGAAAGGAAAGCTTTATCGATGAGCCAGCAGTCCTGATTCAAGGCGGCAAAGAAAAAAAGGAAATAGCCGAAAATCGGAGGGTGAAAAAAAACAGAAAATGAACTTTTATAGTACATAGAGGATGACATGCGGGTCCCATGAGCAGGTTTTCAACGTTTCAAGCGTGGCATGAGATCAAAGAAAAAGGCAAGTGACCAAATATCAGGATCAAAAATAATTCAAGAAAAGAAACTTGATTGTACATAGAGTATGACATGCGGGTCCCATTGTAAGCAGCTTACGGCACAGGATCCAAAGGCAAGTGACCAAATATGAGGTGCCAAAAAAATCCAAGAAAAGAAAGTTTTATTGTACATAGAGGATGACATGTGGGTCCCATGAGCCAGCAGGTTTTCAACGTTTCAAACGTGGCATGAGATCGAAAGAAAAGGCAAGTGACCAAATATCAGGAGCCAAAAATAATTCAAGAAAAAAACTTGATTGTACATAGAGGATGACATGCGGGTCCCATTTAGCAGCAGCATTTGAGAGGCTGCAGGATCGAAAGAAAAAGGCAAGTGACCAAATATCGGGGAGCCAAAAATAATCAAGAAAAGAAATTTTATTGTACATAGAGGATGACATGCGGGTCCCATTTTTGCAGCAGCGGTCTCAACGTTTCAAGTGCGGACCAAAAGAAAAAAAGTAGAAAAAACGGGGTGAAAAATCCAAGAAAAGAACGATTTCAATTGGGCTGCATCTGGACATCTGGGCATTCGAACTATCCTGCTGGGCCTTTTGACTCGTACAATTTCAGCCCATCCAAAACAGGATAGTTCGGATTTTTCTAAAAAAAACAGGAAAGTCCTATGCTTCGCAAAAACAAAAAACAAGGAGATTCAGCATATAAATTTGTTTATGTAAAAATAAAGATTTAATTTATCCGTTTGAAATAGCTCAGAGCGCAATACACACGTTTATTGTCTGCAAAATAATCAAGATATCACATGTTTCTTTGTACGGGAGGCTGACATCGGGGACCCATGAGCCAGCAGCGTCGTCAACGTTTTAAAGGCGAGGGGATGGAAAGAAAAAATAAACCAAAAATCTGTTGGTAAAAAATCCAAGAAAGAAACATTTCGTTCGAGAGGATGACATGCGGGACCCATGGAGCGGCATCCTCAGCGTTTATTGTTCATAGAGGCTGACATGTGGGACCCATGAGCCAGCGCCTTCCTCAACGTTTTAAAGGCGGCGGAGATCGAAAGAAAAAATAATAAAAATCATTTGGTAAGCAAAATCCAAGAAAAAAAACATTTACCGTTAGAGAGGATGACATGCGGGACCCATGAGGCAGCAGCATCCTCAACGATTCCAAGGCGGCAGGATCAAAGAAAAAAAGGAAATATCGAGAAATTAATTAGGGGTTCAAAATAAATCCATCAAAGGAAACTTTTATTGTTCATAGAGGATGACTTGTGGGACCGACCAACAGCGTCCTCATCGTTTCAAAGGCGGGAGATCAAAAGAAAAAGGCAAATAAGAAATTAGGGGTAAAAAATAACTCCAAGAAAGGAAACTTTTATTGTTCGTAGAGGATGACATCGGGACCCATGAGCGGCTTACTCAATGTTTCAAGCGGCATGAGATCGAAAGAAAAAGGCAAGTGACAAAATATCGGGAGCCAAAGATAATCCAAGAAACGAAACTTTATTACATAGAGGATGACATGCGGGTCCCATTTAGCAGCGGTCTCAGCGTTTCAAATGTGGCTTGAGATCAAAAGAAAAAGAAAGTTATTTGTACATAGAGGATGACATGCGGGTCCCATGAGTCGGCAGCTTCTCAAGGCGGCGAGGGATCAAAAGAAAAAGGAAATAGCCAAAAATCGGAGGGTAAAAAAATCCAAGAAAGAAAGTTTTATAGTACATAGAGGATGACATGCGGGTCCCATGAGCTGCGGGTTCCTCAACGTTTCAAACGTGGCATGAGATCGAAAGATAAAGGCAAGTGACCAAATATCAGGAGCCAAAATAATTCAAGAAAAGAAACTTGATTGTACATAGAGGATGACATGCGGGTCCCATTTAGCAGCCGGTATCACCGTTTGAGAGGCGGCGGGGATCGAAGAAAAGGCAAGTGACCAAATATCGGAGCCAAAAAATCCATGAAAAGAAAGTTTTATAGTACATAGAGGATGACATGCGGGTCCCATTTAGCATCAGCGGTATCACCGTTTGAGGGCGGCGGATCGAAAAAGGCAAGTGACCAAATATGAGGTGCCAAAAAATCCAAGAAAAGAAAGTTTTATAGTACATAGAGGATGACATGGGTCCCATTAGCATCAGGTATCACCGTTTGAGAGGCGGCGGATCGAAAGAAAAGGCAAGTGACCAAATATGAGGTGCCAAAAAATCCAAGAAAAGAAAGTTTTATAGTACATAGAGGATGACATACGGGTCCCATTTGCAGCAGCGGTATCACCGTTTGAGAGGCGGTAGGGGATCGAAAGAAAAAGGCAAGTGACCAAATATGAGGTGCCAAAAATAACTCAAGAAAGAAAGTTGATAGCTCATAGAGGATGACATGGGTCCCATTATTTGCGCGTCTCAACGTTTCCAAGGCAGCACGGGATCAAAAGAAAAAGGAAGTAGCCAGAAATCAGGGGGTCAAAATCCAAGAAAGAAAGAATTTTGGTTCATAGAGGATGACATGCGGGACCCATGATCCCGCATCGTAAACGGCTCGATCGGAGAGCGTTGAACGAGATGGCGCGATCGAAAAAACAATGCTAGAGAGGCTGCCATCTAGGCCCTACATCCCTGGCGGTGCGGTTTGCGACTCGGCCGGCGAACCCGAGAATTCGCGATGCACCACGTCCCGGGCCACCATACGCGACGTTTTGGCCGCTTTCGTCGGGCTAGGTGGCCTCAAAAACGAGAAAAATAAGTTTTGACATGCACCACGGAGGGACCAAAAATCGTCGGCCATGGTGCACCATCAACCACGGCGCGACTTCAACTTCGTCGGCCATGGCAACTTTTCTTGTAGTGTTTCTGGTGCCTTTTAGCCGGTGGTGCGCTGGGGCCGGCATCGGACGTGGTGCTCTGTTGGAGCTCCGCTTGGTGGTCTTCGGTGCTGCGGTTTTCTGTGCCGCCAGCGGCACGGTGTTCTCCACCACCTGAGCATCCGGAGGCTGAAGTCGGATCCGGAGAATATGTGTAGGAGATGAGCACGGGGTTATATACCTCTTAAATGATGCAATCATCGTTATCGTCATTGGCGTCATCCGCCCAAGTCTTTAGTGGATGTGGAGCAGAAGTCTTACCGGAACCCGAGTTGACGTGGGCGTCCATGTCGTCCAGCGGAGTGTTCTGGACGGAATCTGATACTCCACGTCCATCTCAGTCTGGTCCGCCGAATATTTTGTCACGTTCTCGGCTTTCTGCCGTTTAAAGTTCTAAAAAAAGACAAATATACCGGTTAAAAATCATGCCGGAAAACATGTGCCGGAATACAAAAGCTACTTCTTACCAATGGTGGGGGTTTAGCTCGGGAGTAAGGCTCCAAGTCCCATTCCCAATCCTGGCCTTCATTCATCTCAGTCTTCACGGTGGCTTTAACTTTCAGCACGACCTCCAGCTTGGACACCTTGAAGGTGGTGATCCGAGTTGGTTCCATCGGGCCACTCATCTGGCAGATCTTGTGGCTCCGTTGCTAGAGTGGCAAGACCCGCCGTGTGATAAAAGTGTGTACTATGTTGTCGGCTGTGGGAACTTCCTTTTCCATGAGCTTCTCGATGTACTAGCAAATCCGGTTGGTCTCCGAATGACTTTGTCCCGGGTTGTAGGTCCAGTTTTGCTTGGTCGGATCGCCGAGCACGTATGCCTGGAGGTTGATGAGATCCTTAGAGCCGGTATTCTTGACATAGAGGAAGGTCCGCTGCCACTTCCGGCATGACTCTAAGCCGTTGACCCGGATGAACTTGACATTCCGGCGCAGAACGACTATGGCGGCTCTGCATGCCACCATGGGTTTGGGTTTCGGCACCGAAGGATCCTGGACTGAGTTGGTCCGGAGTCTGTAAAGCCAGGCCCAAAGCTCTAGGGAGGGCCAGAGGCCAACATAGCCCTCACAGAAAGAAAAAGAAGAAGAAAGAGTCAAGAGGCATTCACCGGCATGTGACGCGTAGTAATCTAAGAAGCGGCGAGGAAATTTCTTGCCGACAAACCTAAGCCGCGCACAAAGTGTGTGGTGAACACTATGACTTCACCGAGTTTTGGCTTCGGCTCGATCTCGTCTTCTGGAAGCCGGTATGCGACTCCCGCCGGAATGTGTTTGG
The DNA here is from genome assembly GCA_030979885.1 of Lolium multiflorum. Taxonomy (NCBI): domain Eukaryota; kingdom Viridiplantae; phylum Streptophyta; class Magnoliopsida; order Poales; family Poaceae; genus Lolium; species Lolium multiflorum. The sequence continues at coordinate 94,343,400 of CM061752.1, read as the reverse complement.
ACTTATAAAGTCAGACGACCTCAGATGGAGTGACATTGGATCCCTCGCACCTGCCGCGGGTGTGGGGATCTCCACCCTCTTCCATCTCTTCTACCTCGTCCTCGATAGGGATAATCTCATGCTCCTCAGAATCCATAGAGGTGTATGCCGGAAACGGTGGGGAATGAACCGACCACGTGGCAAAGGTGGAGGAAAAGAAGATCTAGAAAAGGAAAAAAAAGAAGTAAATACAAGAACTTAGGGAAGATCTAAAGTCAAGAACGCGAAGAACACGAAGAACTCGAGCGGAAATCAATCTAGAGGAGAGTTGGATTTGAGATCTAAACTAACCTCGTTCGGTCAGCGCCGGCGGTGACTTCGGTTACGGCGGCGACGGCGCGTCCGGTTGCGGCTGTGCTGGAGAGAATGCGGGTGTTGCCAACGGAGGCGAGCGGCGGCAGCGTGCGCGCGTGAAGAGCTCCGGCAACGGCGGTAGAGAGCTCGAGGAAGACGAAGTGAGGGTGAAAAGTGAAATTACCTAAGGGATGGGAGTACTTATAACCCTGGGGAGGTCGTGGAGCACGGATTTACCGTGCCCACGATCCCACTAACCGCGCATGTATCGCGGGGTTGACGCGGTCAACGGGGCCACACTGAGGGCCACAGGGATCCCAACTGCTCGCATTTAATGCGCGGTTATCGGAGAGTCGGTACTCATTAGCGTGCGGTGACACGGCCGCTCGGATGATAGGTGGGTCAGTAATAGTGATGCATGTTTCTGGCATATGTGAGTTACGAGATATTCCTCGGCAAGTTGAAAACCAAGTGACACGAAGTAAGACGGAGCAGACTCCGGATGAAGAACAAATTCAGTATGATGGTCCCGGCATAAAAGTATGCCGGATGAGTAGTTTTTTGGTAGAGAGGCTGCCGGATTAAATTGAAACCGGGATGATCAACCCGGTACGTGAGCATTGATTTTGCAGGTAACCTGCTGCGGCCCATCGGCGGGCAGCGCAAGACCACACCAACTTCGGGGATAAATATCGGGGGGATGACCCCAAGTAGGTCAGGAGCATGGCTAAATAGCTAAGTTATGTGTCTAATTACCGGCTTACACGGGTAAGCCGGATGTTCTTATCGCTTGATACGGTGTTGACCGGATTAAAGTTCATCCGGGTTGAGTATCTGGAATACCGGCATAGCCATGCCGGAATGGAGTTACCGACATACTGTAAGCCGGAAAGGTCAAGATATGCCAGATCATAGAAAGAGGGTCGAAGAATGAAGATCCGGTTTACATTAAGTGGAACCGGGATAGGGGTCCGACATAGGTCCAACGGTCATGTGCCTATCCCCAGAGTGCAAGATCCGGTTGTGCCACTACAGACATGGACGAGATACGGAGAATATCTTCATGACGAAGGCAAGCGCTCCATTCCAAGGGAGGGCAGAGCACGCCGATGACGAGGTGTACAATGGTCAGCGCCACAGTGCCAGAAGGCCAAGTCAGAAGGTACCTTACGGATGAAGACCGGAGCTACAGGCCAAGGGCATATCGACGTAAGCTAAGATTCTCAAGATACTTCTTTAACCCATGCTAGGGTTTCTCCCTTGTAACCTACCTTCCACCTATATAAGGAGAGGCAGGATTCCCTTGCACGGACGGCTCGCCAGTTCCTCTCATTCTCCCCCTTAGCGATAGGAGTTTATCTTCTACCTCTCGCCATACAGCTCAAGGAGCGCCATTGTAGCTCTCATATACAGCTCTTATACATCGCAGACTTGCAAGAGTAGGGGTTTTACCTCCTAACGAGGGCCCTGAACCTGGATAAACCTTGTGTTGTGTGTGTGTGTTCTTCCATCTCGCTCCTCCGGATCCCCCGGGGCACATCGGCCCCAACTTAAGCCTACCCATGGCATTTGTTTGTTCACCACGACGACAAGTGAGCTTATGCAGAACCGCCTCAAAATTTGTGCACTAGAGTGTCCAATCAGGTCTTATTTGGTTAGCCCCTCCCCGGCCGGTTTTGCGACCTAATACCCGTCAAACCTTGTGGGTCGGCCTGGCTCGGGATTAAATCCCCGTCCGGTAGAATTCGAGCATTCGGTTGCACCCCGCGGAGATTCCAGCCTGGCCCAAACCCTCCCGATCCCAGCCATTCTAGGGGGGATAAAATAATCGTGCCACTACCCGTGGAACGATTCCCGAACCGTCGCCTAGAAAAGAAAGAGCTCCCTCTTCTTTCACGACACGGATGCCACCTTGTCGGCGTCGGCCGCAGCAATGGCCGGCGGCGATGGACCAGCTACGACGGCCAGCGTGTCGATGCGGTGGAGCATACCACTCCGTGGGCACCGTCGGTGTTACAGAGCATCTGTCCTGCGAGAGGAAGGATGTACACGGCCCGCCCGTTCGACCGCGACCAGCAGGGACCGCCAGCCACGAGGATGGGGAGGTGGCTGTCCAAGGGCGTCGTGCTGCTGGGAGCTGGCCCAACGGGTCGATATATTTTGCTGCTGAGGAATCTTATTCCGATCGTTCATATAAAGTAGAGAATTCAATACAGTCAGTTTCATTTCATACGTGAAAGTCCACGGAGACATAAATTGTATAGCTTGTTGTTGGCCTATGTTCTGATGTCATTTATTTCCTCGTTGTACATTTTTACTGTTTAATAATGTACTTCGTATATCATTGCCTGAATTATATCTGTAAATTGCATGCTCCCCCAAAAACAAAAGCAGATCGGAGGGCTGGCCGCCGGCACGGAAAGTTCCGGACCAAAGGCGGAGGGCGTGTGCGGGCTCCTCCCGTCTCCTTTTCGCGCGGGGAGTAGGCGATGCGGGAGGTCGAGAGGTTGGCGGCGGCGGCCGCGGCGGTGCGGCGGAGCTAGCAGGACTGTGCTGCGGCGAGGTGGCTGGGGCGACCTGTCGACGGCGTGGCAGGGCGGTGGCGCTCTCACGGGCTCCGACCAGGAAGGGCCCTCGCGGGCCCGATCTGGGCCTGCCCGGGCTTTGGGCCGCGGCCGCGGCTTCGGCCGCCTGTGCTGCTCGGCTTGCCCGCGCGGCGGCAGGGCATGGGCGCGGCTTTCGCCGGTCATCGCTGCTGCCGTGGCCGGAGGTCACCCAGTGCCTTCGCTGCCTGCCTGCTAGCAAGGGGCTGTGGAAGTTTTGGCTGGCAGCGTTCTGGGCTGCCGGGGTGAAGCTGGCGGCGGTCATCTCCCTAGTGTCAAGTGCTAGCCTCTGTGGGTGGCATCTCCGGCTGTTGGTGTCCGATTACTTGGGTGGAATTTGGGGTTGATGGAATGGCCGGGAGAAATCCTATGCTTTGCAGGACGACGGCGACGCCCGCGGGCATCGTCACCTTCTTGAAGGCGTCGTCTAGGCCTTTCCATCATGGCCCCTCCCGAGCAACGGGGGAAACCCTAGATCCATCTTTTTGGCTCAGATAGTGGCGGCGCTGCGGCGTCGTTCTCTCGTTGGAGACGCTATCCGGTTTGCTCGTGGAGCCCAAAGTTGGTAATCGGGATCACGGCTGGCCGCCACTCGGAGCGTGGGCGTCTTGGGCGCTATGTACACTGTCGCCGACATCCCCTTTTAGCGTCGCTGTTCTCAGGTCTGGCCATGTCCTGCCGTCCACTTGCTACTTCTCGGCGCTTTGGGTGGGCTGTACGTCGACGGGTGCCTTCCTGGAGCTAGTGTCTGCTTGGAGGTGGTTTGCTTCAGTTGTGACGCGGTCTCGGCGCTCTGTGTCCCAACCATTGCGCCTCTTTGGCTGGTGGTTGGGCTAGGTGTGTGTGCGCTTGTCGCGGTTCGGGTGTGGTTTGCCGTTTAGTCTTCATGTGTAAGGGTTTTGGGTCCGGTTTACCTCATAAACTGGATCGGGGTTTTTTCTCTCTTTAAGCTTAATACAATGACGCGCAGCTCTCCTGCGGGTTCTCGAAAAAATCCTTTTTCATTAGTTCGATCGCGTTAAATGGGCCATATCCCGTTACCGCGCTGCTTCTCCACAGATCAACTTAGGACGCTCCTGGTTAATCGGGCCGCTGAACGCTTATATGGGTCTTGCGGCTTTGCTCGGCGGCCCACCGAGGCTTGGTAGACGATTCGTCTGTCCAGTGAAACGGCCAGCCTCATCTTCCACTCCCCGCAACACCGTATAACTGGACCAGCCCCATCTTCCTTCAGGACGGCGATCTCCCCGCGCGGCCGCACCCCAGACCCCACTCCTCCCGATACCGGCGTAAGGCGAAACTAGGTGCGACGCCGTTGTTTCGGTCGTCGACGTTGAGAGACTACCCCTTTCTGTCCATGCCCTTCTTGATCGAAGCCAGTCGTTCAAGGCGGAACAACGCCGCCGCTGCCCTCCCCACCTTTCTTCCGCTAGCACAGTTGAGAGGGGCTCCAGCAGCATGTCAGGTGGCGGAGTGTGGCCTTCCTAATGGGCCACGCGGTCAGCGGCAAGGGATTTATTGGTTTGGGCGCTGATCTGCAGGTTTGGCTGGCTGCTGCTCGCATCTCCTCTTGTGGTTCGTTGATGTCAAATCCTCTTCCCACGAAGTCAGCTTGCCACTTATTGCAATCTACCCTCCTCCATGGCAACCAGACATCAGGTTTTATCGACTTTATCTCTGTTTCCCCCCTCTGTCAAAATGTTGTGCGAGAATGCATATTCAGGTATGACAGAGCTTTCTCACAACTTTTCAGTTGCGTCATGTTAATTGGGTAAATGGTTGCTACAGAAATGATGATTGTATGATCTATTTAGTTTTAGGTACATCGTGCAATCATCCTCATAGATGTGTTCTGCACTTCTGCTTGATTATGTTCATGTCAGTTTGTATGTGTTAAAGGAACCAACTAGAAAAGTAAGGAAGTGTAAAGATCGTTGCGATAATTTTTTGGTGATGCTTCCATGCTTCTGTTTCTTAAGATCGTAGCCATCTATGTGGGTCATAGGTTTACCTTTTTATAAATAAATTTAGACCAAGGTTTATATTTATCATATATTTGGATATAATTCACAATGTCTTATGTGTTTAGTATTCTTCCTTTTCCTTTTATTGGATTATCTAGGATGAAAATTAAATTCCACAATGTCACGGCAATGTCTATCAGGATCAGTGTCTTGCTACACCTCATCTCGCACTAAAAGGGGACCATGAGTGTGTGTTGCCTCGGGAATAATGACAAAAAGAAACCAGAAGATTACGTTGTAGGTTTTCTAGACTCCTAATGACTTCCCTTTCTTTGCATATCGATGAACTAATAGGTAGTCAGCAGATTTCGTTTTCCACTTATATGCATTTGAAAACAAATGGCTACGTAGATAATGATAAAGGTTTTGAATATTCTGGTTGTCAGATCGTACAGATCGTAAATATGTTACAGTGAATATTTTAGTTTTAAGTGTAAAGGTAATCACTAATTTTATACGGAGTACTTATTATTCTAAATCTCAATGGTTACCTCATAAGTCTGAACTCCAAAGTTAACAATTCTTTCCATGTTATAAATCAAATAACTTCCATATGTACAATCTATTGATTTTACAAGTGATGCTAATGTAGCAACAAAGCAGCAACTAAGTTCCAGCATAAAGTACATGATTCTGATTTCCCTTAGCTGCAAGCTTTAGTAATAGTACACTTTGACCTCTAAGTATTATTTTTTCTCATGTCCTTTTACAATTTATCATTCCCTATCTTCCTACTTTCCTTTCTCTCTTCTGCGGATTAAGTGACTGAAAGTAAACCATTTGCTATACACTAGAACCTTTAAGCATCTGAAATTTATGTTGAATGTTTATCAGCATCCATAAATTACTTTTGCTCATCATGTAGATTACCCTTTTCTAAATCGTGTGGTAAATTTTAAGGTAGGTGTCCATTGACAACACTGAAGATCAAATAAAAAAGGCAGCAAATATTACGAAAAAAAATTTACAGCTGCAGAATTCCATAGAAGGGTAGGAGGCTGCGAAAGGGAACCCTAGTGCTCCGCCGAACTCTACTTTGAGCGGTGGCGGCCACCACGACGAGCTAGCTTGTCCTAGCGATGATCTCTGTAAAGATTATATGATCTTGTTGTTTCTCTGTCCTCCCAAGTTCATATATATCTACCCTCGAAATCCCTTTTCATATCTATGATCTCTGTATTTATTGTTGATTACCAAATACTTTAATAGAAGTGATAATACCAAGGGAAGATGATGTTGCTTAGTTGTTGTGAAGGTGCCCGATGGATATCTCGGCAGAATGTAGCCGGAACAGTTGCTGCGTTGGCAGGTTTCTTGGCTCTGAACCCCATTCCTGAAAGGTGGGCTCTTAGGGATTGGCTTGTGTTATAATGGCCCAACTAAGAAGTTTAATTAATTCGGAAGATTGGGAAGTTGCATGTCCATTTTCTTTGTTAATGGGTTCCTTGAAGAGTATACCCTTTGATATTTAGCAACCAGATTGTCGCTTTTGTAAGAAGTTGTTATCACCAGATTTTGGCCAAATCAGGAGATGGGCCGTGATGAAGATGGGCTTGAAGGATATACACGTGGAGTATCTCTGAAGCGGCCTTGTGCGAAGAGTTTGGGCTAGATTGCCCGTGTATCTGTAAATTATAGTAGATCACATCTTAGTTTAGAAGTAAAAGTTAGAGTTTAACCCGTGCACGGTTAGGTGCACGCCTGAATTAGAAAGTCCCTTGGACTATAAATATGTACCTAGGGTTATTGAGAAAGGAGGACAATCACGTTCACAACAAACACAAATCGGCGCATCGCCACCCTTCTTTCGAGGTTTCTTCCGGTAAGCATCATGTTGCCTAGATCGCATCTCGCGATCTAGGCAGCGTACGTTTATTCGTTTATCCTGTGTTGCTCGTGCTGAAGCGTTGTTGATGGCGAGTAGCACTATTTATCTTAGGTGTTTTGGGGCTTGCATGGATGCTTTTCTTACACATATTTGCTTAGCTATGTCGTCCCTTGATATCTAGCTGCCCTTACACCTACCTAGATGTAAGGGCAGCACTTGCTTGTTCGTCGTTTAGTAGATCCAATCTGTTATAGTTGTTCCTTGTTTTCCAAGGATTAGTTTAATATCCGTATGGTTAGGCCTTGCAAACGGGTTGAACGATCCGGTAGTGCGTAAGGTATAGTTTGTTAGCTCTAAGAGGGATTGTTCGGAATTAACTTAATGTTGGTTTTTAGGCCTCTTTTAGGGTTAGCTTTCTATCATCTTTCGTGTCTATTAGGCTCAACTACGCGTAGGATGTTCCGATCATACGGTGAAAATCCTAAACTGTCGTGGATTAGTTTAACTTTGTGTTGATCAAGCAGGAGCCCCATGTCATCATAAACCCAACGTGAATCATGGGGCGATCGGCTCTTGAGCCGATCCACAGGGCAACCTGAGAGCCGATCGGGCTCGTATTCAATGTTTACGTGTCTACCATGTAGGAAACTAATCGAAGCAATCCGACACCTTCCTGACCAGGTATAGGTCAGGTGCACGCCCTTGCAACCGTCAGGTCGTGTGCCGGAACATTGCGGGACGACATCGAGGGACCAGGGCCAATGGAAGCCTCCCGCTCTTCGTGTTGCTTAACCATTGCTCGCGGTGGGTTTTGGCAGGCAACACATTCTGGCACGCCCGGTGGGACAGCTTCTACAACAACTACGTCAACACCTGCATCCGAGATGGCGGACGAACAGATCAAGTACGAGGATCTGCCTGCAGAGCATAAGAAGAAATACGATGAGCTGAAGGCCATCCTCGAAGCCGATCTCATCGGCTCCTTTGAGAAGACCCATTCGCACGGCATCAGGTTCAAAGGATTCACCCAAGGCGCGCTCGAGGGTTTGGATCTGTCTCTCCCTTCGGAGGAACGTGCCGAGCCTGCGTCAGAAATCAACTACGTTGTGGCTCATTCTCTACATCGGCATTCGAGAGCCTGGTGAATACTGGAGCGTGTTGCGCTTCGCGTGGTAGAAGAAATCATGAAGCATCATTATTCTCCGTCGGGATAGGAACCCACCATGGAGAAATACCGTTCTACACCAGGCCACCACTGCCGTACACGATGGCAGCTCCACAGCAACAAGGATCACCGGCGTATGTCGTTTACAAGGTTGGAGGTGATCCTGGCGACTACCAATTCCTATATGAGCCGCCCAAGGAGATCCCACATGGTTACGTGTGCACATCGTCGGGCCGCAACAGGCAGCGATCCGGACTTCGGGGAGGATTGCCGGAGCGGGAGCGATTGTTACGGCGGGAGGATTCCGGAAGCGCGGGAGTTCGGAGCGGCGAGAAACGGCGTGGCTAGCTAAATATGCCAGCGAGTCATGAAAGCTCCTACGCTTCCACCGTGGATCGATCAGCACAATCTTGAGAGACCAGTTCGGTATCCCGCCGAAGAAGAGAACAATCGGCTATTCCAGCCGTATCCCAACGAGTATGACCTGATCCCCTACCACCTAAGTATCGGCTCCCTGACTTCACAAAATTCATGGATCGAAGGATCTAGCTCAATTGAGCACGTGAGCCGATATTTGGCGCAGTTAGGCATAGTCTCAGCATCGGATCAGCTACGTGTGAGGTTCTTTGCGCAATCTCTCACGGGTCCAGCTTTGGGTGGTACACCTCGTTGCCCAAATTCGTTCGATCATGGAAGCAGCTGGAAGATTTCACATACAATATCATTCGAAGCTACAAGTGGCATTGCCGATCGACACGGTTCGGCAAAGGCGAGGAGAGACGGTGTCCGAATACATCCAGTTTATTTGTCAAGAACCGATGTTATTCGGTTCGTTTATCCGAGAAGGAAGCAGTTGAGGCAATAGCAGGCCTGTCGCCAATCAAAGACGTGATCTTCCAGCGGACTACAATTCAGCGCATATGGTTCGAAATTGACATCGTATGAACGGCGCCACCCAGAATTGTACCAGGACAAGTTCAAGCGCGTCGCCTGATCGAGATGGAAGAAGATGAAGATTCGGAAGATCAGGAAGTCGCTGTAGCCGAATGGACTCGGGGAAAAACTCGTGTCTGCAAGTGGGTGAAACAACCGGGGCCTGCAAAAGGGTTCGACTTTGATTTGAGCAAAACTGAGCAGATTTTTGATTTGCTGCTAAAGGAAAAACAGCTGAAGTTACCCGAAGGCCACAAAATCCCCACGTCACAAGAAATGAACGGTAGGCCATACTGCAAATGGCATCATACGTTCACCCACGCCACCAATGACTGCAAAGTTTTGCGTGGACAGATTCAAATGGCGATAGAACAAGGCCGATTGCTTTTCGGTCAGTTTGCCATGAAAGTTGACACACATCCGTTTCCTGGCGTCAACATGGTGGATCTCGTCACTTTGGACGTGAGCCAGGTTTCTCTTTTGATGTCAACATGGCAGGGCTTGTAGACCGCCATAGCAAGGAAAAAGCAGAAAGCAGTCTCCGTGGCAAGGATAAAGAGGAGGCCGCTCCACGCGACCGGCCCCAACATGATGATAGACGGTACCTGACCGAAGTGAGAAGCGTGCGGTATCAACGGCCACTCTCCGCGCATCTCCTTAACAAATATGGCAGTATGACCGACGTCGGCGCTACGACGTAGATGATGAAAGATATCATCGGTCTGATGCAGATGACAGGAGATACTGTCGGTATGATAGAGGCAACGACAGGTATGATCGTCACGCTAGAGGGAGGTCAAGGGAACAAGAAGACGTGGATAGGCATTGGGACTGCCCTTTTTAAACATTGCTGGGACTCGGGAATGAGCCGATTGCCAACAATCGAGAACGCCCAGATGCAGACAAGGAGGAAGGGAACAAATGAGGTTTCGGTGTTCAAACGTCTGGGCCTCTCCACCTCAGAACAAAGAGCTGAGTCGTCTCAAGAGGAAGACTTTGAGGAGTCGGAAGAAGAAGATAGGTATCACCGACCAAGGTGGTGCCCGATGGACTCGGCCATTCTCGGGCGTAGGGTGCAGCGGCTACGAAACTGGAGGAAGCCGAGGCGTGCACTGTACACATTGAAAAGCACGCCCGATCGGCCGTGAAAATTCAGCAAACATTGGAGACGGAGGCGCGCCCGCCAAAGAAAGTGTGGCCCAAACAGACAAAAGCCGATGCGAGGCATCGGCTGATACAAACATGTTGTTTATACTCCCGTCAGAGTTTTGTGCTCCAATAGACGAGGAAGTATCAGTGGCACAGTTCGACTGCGGTCCACGACCAGTCATCTTTGAGAAGCCACGAGAGATGAGCTACAGGCATCTGAAAGCCCTATACCCGAAAGGTTACATCAATGGGCAGCCTATCGCAAGATGTTGGTTGACACGGGAGCGGCAATATAATGCCGTACTCTATGTTACGACGTTTGGGACGTTCAAATGAAGATCTCAAGACCAACGTCACACGAGTGATTTCAACGGCCAAGCATCCGAAGCACGAGGCGTTCGAACGTGGAGCTAGCGTGGGCCGAAAACCATCCTTACGTCGTTCTTCATCGTCGACAGCAAGCACCTACGCTGTCCTACTAGGGAGGGATTGGATTCACGCTATGTTGCATTCCATCCACAATGCATCAATGTATCATACAGTGGGATGGAGATGAAGTAGAGGTCGTCCATGCGGATGACTCGATCGAGATCTCGCTAGGCGGCATGAATGTTTGGGATGCGGACGGCCAAGAACCGCTCTCTGGAATTGGACGGCTGCGAGCGCATCGAAGCTTCAAAAAATGGGGTGAGGCTGGTCTTATCCACCGCTGACAGAGTAGCAAGGTCCAAGGCAATGGACGTACGTGGCGAGGCCGATCCCTGCGATCGGCCCCAAAAAATAAAAGCAAAGGTCTCACTTCAAGATTGTCACGTAGCCATAGTAGCGAATCAAAAAGTTGTAAACCATCATTGAGCATTGCAATAAAAGAGGAGGCCGGTTCTAGCGATCGGCCAAAATCATCCTAGGGCGACTGAAGAGCCGATACCCTCAATTACTTGAAAGAATCGGCTCGGGGGGCACTTAGATGGATAAGACACGAGGTTACGAAGTATGTGCCTTGTGGTTGTCAATGGCCAGCGCCCCAAGAAATATTCCCCGAATATGTGAGATGATGGACATTGAAGTATGGGGGGCCGATGCATAAGTAAATCGGCCGGAAAAAATACAAATTTTTTAAGCACAACCGATGTACAGACATCGACTCTAGAATAGAAAGCCGATGTGCAGCCATCGACTCAAGAGATACAAACTGCTATAAGCAGAAGCTCAATGGAGCAGTTATCGAGTTACATGGAGAGGCTCTACTGGAGGAACGTTGTTTGGTGACTCGGATCCTCTCTTCAAGGACCTCCAACTCCTTTCGCAAATCTTCAAGTTCAGCAGTGCTAGCAGAAGCGTCAGTTTTGGCGGCCAAAGCTGCCTTTTTCTCATTAAGCCGCTGACACTTGTCTGCAATATCGGCTGGGGCAAGTTTGAGGGATCGCAACCCTGACCAACAACAAGAGCAGCATAAGCATGCAGATCGGGTTAAGGGTGAGCCCAACAAAGGGAGCATACCTCTCCTAGAACCATGAGAACAGCCGATGACGAAGCAATCGGCTGTGGCGTTTTTTGCCTGGGTTTGGCCAAGGTGGCGACTTGGTCGATGTCACCGTCAGAGGTTGTTACGTCCAGAACTTCATCAACATCCCCACTGGAAGTTGCACCAGTCTGCAAAAAAGATGGTGAGCCGATCTGAGTAGCAAGGCACAAGAATTGAGCTAGGAGGAGTTGGAGAGTCATTACATTTGAAGCTTCTTGGTTCGAGGAAGGGGTTTGTTGATCCTTCCGAGCCCTCTTACTGCATCGGCTCTTTGGGCGTAAGCTTTCCTGCCATGTTTTGATGGGAGCTGGAGGGGCAGCAGGTTCAGGGGCTGACCTTGTCTTGAAAGCCGATGGTGGCACATTTGGCTGGTTTTGCGTGGTGGTGTCCTCAGAGGTGCCCGAGCTTGAGCCTCGTCGGCTGGACTGCGTCTCCTCGCTGGTATTATCTTCAGTAGAGGTCTACAAGGGCAGGATTAATGAACTAACATGCTATTGAAGCCTAGAAGGATGAATGGAACAAATCGGGGTATAGATTAGCTTACATATAAGCTTTCTTGAGCTGACACAGGGTTTTTTGCCCTTCTAAGTTATCCTGGTAGCCACCTTTCTCACTGTTGTTCTCGCCCTGACTGAGGCTCGGGGGGCAGCTGGCCCTGAAGGTTCTTTGCTCTGGGGAGCCGATTTTGTTGGAATCGGCTGGCTCTGCATCACAACTTTTTTGAAAGGTGGTGAGTTCTTGTAGGAGAGAACCACCGGAGCTGGTGGGAGGAATTTGAAGAGGGAGCCATCATCGTTGATAGGCTCTGGGCCATCTTGTTGCTGCAAAAAAACAGAGCAGGGTTATAAACATCGTTGTAAACTATCACAAGGAAATTTGTGGGCAAGTGGAACCTGTTCTGCAGAAGTATCAGCTTCAGCATCAAGTTGCTTCAGCAACAATCCTAGAGCTCTCCTAAAGGCACCTGCCCAAGACCGATTTGCCGGCCTACTACGACCGGCTGGTAAGATTCATAACCAGGTTTTATGATCCTGTTTGAGGTGATCATGCCAACTGGGAGGAAGCAGGGACGGATCATGATGGAATATAACTGCCGAGTGCTGTCATCATCGGCAAAGCTGTTTAACCTGAAGGAGCATGGATTTCCAAAATTTTCAGACTCCTGATAAGGAGAGAGGGTCATCCAGGCCACGGTGAAAGGTTCGAACCATCCTGATGCTTCCTTGGAGTTCAGTTTGCTGCCTGGAATTTGGGTGTGCGCGTCCAAGATCTAGGGTTCCGCGCGGTGCGGGCTGGACTGTTCGATTGGAGATTTGGGGATGAATTTGAGCAAGGGTTGCAGTTATCGTTTGAGGGGATAACTGAATTGGCCTGTCTCGCAGTTTATTGTGAAGGACTGATGCGTTGCCATCGGCTCATTGAGCATCGACCAAGTTGACAATCGGCTAAATTAGCATAAAGGGAATCGGCAAAATCAAATTAAAGGAAATTCTTCATTGATAGCGAGATTTCTTACATAAAGAGCTGATTGCTCTCAAAAGGAAGTACCAGGGGATACATTGCCCTATCTACTACTACTGACCCTATGCTAAGGATCCTATCTATGGGCCGTCGCTGCCCTCGTCGTCGCCGTCGTCGCCTTCCCGGCGCTGCTCCCCGGCGGCTCGTCGTCGCGCTACCGCGGCCACGGCGGGGCCCTCGTTGTCCTCGTCCTCCTCGTCCGGCGTCGTCGTCGGCTGTCGGTCGCTGCGGTTCCCCGGCCAGGGGCAGAAGCGTTTGGCCGGCGGCTCATCGGAGGAGCTGTCGTCCTCCTCCTCCTTCTCCTCCTCCTCCGCCCCCTCGGAGGAGGTGAAGTCGTCCCAGGAGAAGCGATCGTCATCGCTCTCCCCCTCCGATTCCCCGTCGGCAGGAGCGGAGCTTCCTCCCGCCGGTCGAGGACTTGTCGTCCTCGGTTACGGAGAAATCGTGGATGGACTCGTCCCCGTCTTCTAGGCGCGGCGAATGTAGGCCTCGTGGGCCTCCATCGGGTCCCACTCCGGCGTCGGCTCGCGGGAGGGGAGAGGAAGGACGAGGGAGGAGGAAGAAGACATGGTGGCAGGGCTTTTGGAGTGCTAATGCGAAGGGGATGAAGAGATGAACTGCTCGATGCGGTTAAATAAAAAGAGATAGAGTGGAGATTTAATGCGCGAGCAGTTTTCGAGGATGTGGTGCCAAAACTGTCAAATCGTGCAAAGAAGTTGGTAAGGCAAGTCGTCATGATGAAGAATACTGCGACGGTTCTGCTCTGCCACGACATGACCCTTCGAAGGAAAAACAGAGTGGTTTTGAAATTATCATTGCCAAAACCAGGGGGCATGTGTTATCACCAGATTTTGGCCAAATCGGGAGATGGGCCGTAATGAAGATGGGCTTGAAGGATATACACGTGGAGTATCTCGAAGCGGCCTTGTGCGAAGAGTTTGGGCTAGATTGCCGTGTATCTGTAAATTATAGTAGATCGCATCTTAGTTTAGAAGTAAAAGTTAGAGTTTAACCCGTGCACGGTTACGCCTGAATTAGAAAGTCCCTTGGACTATAAATATGAACCTAGGGTTATTGAGAAAGGAGGACAATCACGTTCACAACAAACACAAATCAGGCGCATCGCCACCCCTTCTTTCGAGGGTTTCTTCCGGGTAAGCATCATGCTGCCTAGATCGCATCTAGGATCTAGGCGTACGTTTATTCGTTTATCCTATGTTGCTCGTGCTGAAGCGTTGTTGATGGCGAGTAGCACTATTTATCTTAGGTGTTTTGGGGCTTGCATGGATGCTTTTCTTACACATATTTGCTTAGCTATGCCGTCCCTTGATATCTAGCTGCCCTTACACCTACCTAGATGTAAGGGCAGCACCTTGCTTGTTCGTCGTTTAGTAGATCCAATCTGTTATAGTTGTTCCTTGTTTTCCAAGGATTAGTTTAATATCCGTATGGTTAGGCCTTGCAAACGGGTTGAACGATCCGGTAGTGCGTAAGGTATAGTTTGTTAGCTCTAAGAGGGATTGTTCCGGGAATTAACTTAATGTTGGTTTTAGGCCTCTTTTAGGGTTAGCTTTCTATCATCTTTCGTGTCTATTAGGCTCAACTACGCGTAGGATGTTCCGATCATACGGTGAAAACCCTAAACTGTCGTGGATTGGTTTAACTTTGTGTTGATCAGGAGCCCCATGTCATCGTAAACCCAACGTGAATCATGGGGCGATCGGCTCTTTGAGCCGATCCACAGGGCAACCTGAGAGCCGATCGGGCTCGTATTTAAGTTTACGTGTTGCAGGAATCTAATCGAAGCAATCCAACACCTTCCGACCGGTATAGGTCAGGTGGCACGCCTGCAACCGCCAGTCGTGTGCCGAACATTGCGGGACAACGTCGAGGGACCCCTGCAGTCTTGGAAGCCTCCCGGCTCTTCGTGTTGCTTAACCACTGCTCGCCGGTGGGTTTTGGCAGAAGTTTGAACTTTTTATTGTCTATTTGATTAAATGCGCGTGTCGCCTAAAAGATTATCTGACATCCAGTTTTGTTCGGGTGAATGTCATGCTTGTGTACACTAAACATTCTTGATTTAATTTAACAGCTAGGCCATGGACATAATTAGCGTAGATGCCATTAACTAGGATGTTCAAGCCATTGGATGAGCTCACTGTTGACAGCAAGGTTATGTTCTGCTTTCAAAGTTAATCTTCATGTATCTATAATCAGCTCTTGTTGGACATACTTATTCTGTGATGCTACATTTGCAGAATATTTTAATGTTTTATGATTTTGAGAATTCCATTGAAGCTGGTAGACTTTTCACAGAATTCAGGCTCCAACTTTTATCAGCCAGTAATAGCAAACGTGAACTACAAAAGGTAAGACAAGAAACTCATTTACTGATGTGAGCTACTCTGTATCGGTTGAAGGTTAATTTTACTTAGCTTTGTTCGATGACAAGAGACTCATTTACTGCTGTAAAAAAGACTTAAAATTCAGTTCACTATATTTAAGAGCTGCAATAAAGAAGTGTCTGATCGGCTCGGTTAAGCTAGGTAACTTCATATTTTTTAACTTTATGCTTCAAATCAGATTTCATCCTTGAAATTACCTATACACTTTAGTAAGTGAACTACATCATTGAATTGCCTGCTTTGGAATTCGAACTAAGATCCTTTGTTGTTCAGGTTCCACTCATTAATTACCTTTGATAAAAAAAATTGACTGAGGTTTTAGAATTCATTTTTCTCTTTTCCTGTCATTTTTTTCTATTATGTAAAACACATCAGTTGAATTTAACCCCAAAGTACATTGCTTACAGTATATAAATGGGACATCATCTGTATATTTTATGTAGTCATTTCAACTAAGGTGGGAACTTGGTACTTTAGAGACTAATCAGATAGTATCTTTTCATGTATGCACTGCACTCATCTTGATTATTGTTGCAAACATGGCTGACCTAACAGTATATATAGTCTAAGGAGAATAAATTATTGTTCACTAATATCTCTTTGTAGATAAATACACATATCACCTCACTTATTTCAACTGTGAGATCAGTACACAAGTGCCTAAAATCTGAGACCAACATCATCCAAGAGTCTTACGTGCCTATACTTGAAAATCATTTTTTCCCTTATCATCATGTGACATGATTTTGAGTTATATAGACTAGCCGCATGGTCATGCCATGATTCCTCGGTGCTATTGTCCCATTATTTAATTATTATTGTGTTAGTGATTATTTATTTTGAATAAGGAGGCAATAGCCCCAGGCCCATCTTAGTAATACAACTCATGAACTGAATGTTCAAAAAAAAAAAAAACCTTTACCTTTGGATTATGCAACTATGTTCTTTAATTTAAACTTTCATTGTTTTTGCTTTTGCCATCTATAAACATGCAATCATTTCACCTAATGGCAGAACTTCACACTTTTTTATATTTCTATGCTCCATGCCAGGTTTTTTATTGGTGTTATTTGTACCATCCATCATGCTTAGCCTCCTTTGTTGTTGTTACATTTATTTGCTTTATGTTCATTGCAGGTTAATAAAGGCAATGCTCATGGCTATTTGAAAAAGGAGTGGCGTGGTTCTGGTGATAATAAACTTGTTTTATCTCATCAGATGGAACACAATGGTTATTGTTAGCATGCCTCCATGTTTTCGAATAGTTTAGACAACGCAAGTATGCATACATGATCAGGACTTGTGTAAGCACTTTCTTTGCCATTGTTTATCGTTTTTCATCTCATTTTGAAATGTGTATTATATGATTATTTCCTTAACTCGATGATACGATTAATGCTATAAATAACAATATCTGTAGACCCAGTGAGAAGACATGTTCATAATTGAGATAGTCAACTATTCATTCTTTATGTTATATTGAGAGTGGATTTGGTGACCGGGTGTATACGTGAGCACGCGTCTAATACCGTTGGATCTATTCCCGCACCATTGGTTGCTGCCCATGTCCATTTGTCCACTAACAGCGACTTCACGGTTCTATTCCACGATTGCATGTGAGTGGGACCCGCTTCATGGAGAGAATAAAAAACGAAGCATCCCACGGCAGCGACAGATACACTTGATCTCTTCCATATAATTTTTAGTTTGGTCAATAATTTTACAGCTTGTTCCATATTTTGGTTAACCAAGTTACAATGAGCACTAATGAAAACCGTAAGCTCCTAACTTAACTAATTGAACCAGATTCGCCCCATGAGATAAAAGTTAGAACTGTATAAAATTCGATTGGTCCCGAGGGTAAGTAGCGAACAAATACAATCACACATTCGATTAGTTCAGCAAGAACAATTTTATAGCTGATCGATTCTGAATTTGAGGACGCAAAGAGCACAAATCTGGCATGGTATTGCATCCTGCTGAGACTGCAACCTAGCCTATCCTCGTCGGCGCCGGAGATCCGGTCAAGAATCTCAAGCACTCCGCTCACCCGACCGAGTCCAACCAGCTAGATCAACATGAGATCTTGGCATAGTCTAGGACGAATCGAACATCAGCAAATTCGGATCAAATTTATCAAAAGAAAGCAGGGATAAACAAGGATCTTCAGAAAGAAACGAGAAGAAGAAACATGAAGTCTTCCAAGACCAGAGGGGAGCGGTGAACTCGAGGGCGTGGTCGTCCTCGCCCTGGAGGAGGGAGCCTACCACGACGTTCTGCGCACATCCCGCCGTCTTGCGCACATCCATGGCGTTCCTCGTGCATGTGACGACGGCCTCGACCCCCGCATGCTGGAGAAGCAGAGGACGAGGAGAGGCCCTGACGAACTCCAACCAATCCCCATCCCCGACGAGGTCCGGGAGAAAGGCAGGGCGCGTCTACAGCATCCTGCCTGCGCGAGGTCGACGAAGAGCAAGGAGAGATGGTGGGCATGCGGCGCGCCTGCGCCTAAGCTGGACAGAGACCGAGGCACCTTGTTGTTGCCGGCCGAATACAGCCTCTGGTCGAGGACGAGCTCGAGGCGCTCGGATTCGCAGAAGACCGCGCGCGCTCTACGGCGGCGGAAGCAGCAGGTGACCGGCGCGGCGCCGTCCGCGCGTGGGGTACCCAGCCACTCACGGAGGCCGACGTGGAGATGCTTGGGCAGCGGTGGCGTAGATGATTGCGTGGGCGGCGTCCGTTGCCGAGCTCTCACGCAGGACTGCTACTGCGCATGGTGGCTGAGCGAAGGGGATAAGAAGCGAGCCTCTTTATTTAGGACCACCTACTCGTTCCCAACTCATCATCACCAAACGGCAGCGCACACAGACGTTAGACACGTGTTGAGTAAAGACCGTGTGCTCACGTATAAACCCGATCACCAGGCTTCATCCGTTGTTATACTCTTCTAGATTTTAAGTTCCAACACAATATTGACCCATATTATATATCTGTACTATCCTTATCTTATATACTGTTGATATTCTTTCTTTTAATATGGACGGGTGCGGCAACGCGCCCTCTCATGGTCTAGTAAATTGTATATCTTGTTGTCTTGGTGGCATATGTTCTGTTGTCTTCTATTTCCTCTTTGTACATTTTTAGAGCATGTCTAACAGGTCCCGTATTTTTTCGCCCCTTAAAACACGAATAGAGGGCCCTGTATTTAGTTTCCACCGGCCGAAAACTCGTCCGAGCTAGCAGAACCCGTATCCCACCCCGTAAAACAGATAGCTCGGACGAGTTGTCGACCCCTCAAAACAGGGTTTTAGACAACAATTTGCACAACAATTTCAGATCAAACATAGCACATCCAAAATATGTGATGCATAATTCATAGTTTTTAACATCACAACGCGATCATAGGCAATGTTGAAGCCACGGAAGTTCCCAAATGTGATCAACCATCAACGAGTCCATCGCCAGCGGCGCCATCACTCGCCGGAGACTCACCTTGAGCACTTGCAGCACGATCTTCACGCGCAGCCTTCTTCCTCGCCATGATGTCCGCCTTGGTCTCCTTCCACCACGCCAGCTGATCCTCGTCCATGTCGTCGGTGCGCATCATCATGATATCCCTCTCCTCGGCCAAGAGCTCCTTCATGG
The DNA here is from genome assembly GCA_030979885.1 of Lolium multiflorum. Classification (NCBI taxonomy): domain Eukaryota; kingdom Viridiplantae; phylum Streptophyta; class Magnoliopsida; order Poales; family Poaceae; genus Lolium; species Lolium multiflorum. Next base: position 94,324,269 of record CM061752.1, on the reverse strand, counting down.
CCTTGGCTTCTTTGAGTGCGATCATCCTCAAGTCAAGCTCGGCCTTCAACTTGGCATCTTCCCGCCTTGCTTCCACCTTGGCAAGCTTCACCTCCTTCTTCTTCTCGGTGATGAGGAGCTTGGTCTCCAATGTCTTCATCGTCAATGCCTCCTTGGACTTCATGAGTTGATCCAACTTCTCCCGGAAGCTAGCTGCTTCGCTGTGGTGACCCAGCGTACCACTGCATGGTGTAGTACACAAGTCGTTGACATAACACAAGTGAAACACCGTTCCACTCATATTACATCCCTCGAGTGGTACAGAAACATATGCGAGTCCAAGGTATGTCTATAGAAGGATACATAAGCTGTTTACAGAAGATCAACACAGCCTCCTACTTTACTGAGGTAAAACTTCAAATAAAGCTCCAGAAGAACAACTCGTAGTCTAACTTATTGCTAACTCAAGCTTAAGAGCTACTTGGCTTTCTATAGAAATCTAGCTACTTAGGTGCTAGGATTAGGGAAAAATTCCCTTCTATTACTAGTCTAAGTTTTCACTCTAGTTGCTGCAGAAGTTGACTTCCTTGACTTCTTTGCTTGGATTCTTCATCTTGTTGTAGTTGACTCCTTTGTCTTCGAGTTCCACGGTAGTTTATCCTCCGGTGCCTCCATAACTAAGCAGGGGATTTAAGAGTGGGATGAGTACGAGCGTACTCAGCAAGTTCATATTAGGAAATAGGTGTATCATGCACTAGCTACAGCCACAGACCAGAAAGTCATAGGCAAATGCAAGTTTTCATAAATATTTCTTCAAAAGGTTTATTTTATTCTAAAAACTATGCCCGTCAGTCTTCACAGGTTGACTAGAACTTCATGGAGTTCCTTTCTGCCGCGTTCGCAGTTCCCTTCCCGGAATAGGGAGTCACAATTCAATATCCTCTGCAGAGGTGCGTTACTTTTCCCATAAGAGAACTTAACCTTGTTGCCAACCAAGTCGCGAGCCTTGTCCACACTTCCTTGGTATGGGGCCAGGTATAAGAACCAAGCCAATCACTGCCTTCTCCGCGACCCTCAAACCCACCCTTTTGTCCCGTACACCCCGGTAGACATCTCCCGATCATACGGCTTTACCCACGGTGTACGTCGGACAATCCTTCATAGACGGTAGAGCCTCTCATCCAAACGTCCGGATGGGGATTTTAAAGGCTATCCCAACCTACGGCAGTGCCTCCAGCACCCGCCAGGCTCTATCAAGTCCGTTGGCGTGCAGGAGGGAAAAGATACAGCTGACTTCCCAGAGCCATTATAGATCTTATGGTTAACGCGGTATGTACGGCGCTAGAATCACTGGACGGCATTGGTACTTAGTCCTAGATGAATAGTACCCGTGCAATGGAACCTCCACCAATCAACACATACCATGGTTCCATTGCCCACCACATAGTCATATTCATAATTGTAAAATAATATTTGCTTTTCAATGCAAGAGTGATAAGTATAGTACTTTGCATATAATTTGATAAACATAATCAAATGACATGAGCAAGCGATGAACTTGCCTTTCTTGACTGCAAGATTATGCAGGCAAAAGCTTCGATACGTGAGAACTCCAAATGCTGAAATACCATCATCGTCCGGTAAGGACAATGTTTAAAGAACTGGCAAAGATGCTATAATGCATAGTGTGAGATGCAATCGTCCCGAGCGTAACCTAACCTCGATGATTTATGGTGTATGAGTTGTAAGGATTTCTTTAGGGTTGGTTGCACTTTTAGAATGGTTCTTAAACAAGGTTCTTATTAGGGTTTGGTTATATTAGTATCATAATCAAGTGATATAAGACATCATAACAATCATACACATAAGAATATGGTGGAATAATATGTAAAGAATAGTTGTCAATTTTAAGTTCTACAGAACATGGTTGATGATTACTTCTACTATACTTCAAAAGAATAACTTTTGAAGAACATGTTAAATAAGAATATGAACTACTATACATAGGAGCTATGGATTTCTAGGGTTTGCTATTGGATTCATTTAGTTCTCTAATAGGAACTAGTTGGGTTCTTAAATAGAATTGGTCTATATGTAGCAAGTATTAGCAGGTGTATTACTATGGTTGATTATGGGTATCATATCTAAGAATGATGGTCAAGATGGTTCTATAGATTACCTATTAGGGTTTACTATGGTTTCACAATTGCTTCACTGAGTAATCTCTAATGGTTTCTAAGCTAAGTGGCTTATCATTTTCTAAGTAGGGTGTAGTGGAATAGGAGCATGTGATGTGCATTACTACACAAGATTGGTATTAGAGTTTATCATTATGGTGCTACTAGGGTTTGATGCTTGAGGTTGACCTTAATGGTATGGTATATAGGATAGTGGTTAGTGGTACTAATTCCATTCACAAGTTAGGGTTTATACTTGGGTGTCATTATTGGATCATATAGGTTTTAATCAAAAATAGAGACATGAAATGATAAATTCATGTGAATTGGTTTTATGTTGGTGGATCATGAACATGCATTCAATTGTTGCTTATTAGGGTTCTATATGTCAAGTAATTCTCACATGATCACATGTGGCATATCACTAGGGTTTTAGAGTTGCTTCTAAGGTGGAATGATCACATGAAATAATGGGATCAGGTCTTACTCAAATTGAAACTAGGGTTTCTAAACTATGATACAACTCCTAAAATGATAATTGGTAATATAGTTGTGGTTACTAATTACTTTGAATAAAAATTAGTGATGGTTTGATATTTTATTAATCTTCACAAGATTTAATAATTAGAGTACTCCTATTTTGGTTTAATTAAGAATCAGGGTTTAATAATTGTTATTAGGGTTTAAAATAATTAACTTGTTAACTAAAGATGTTTAAGTAAATAAGTTTTGATTTACCAAAATAATATTGACTTATAATATTTTCTTGAGTTATTACTATTTAAAGAAAATAGAAAATAGTAATTTGCAAATTAGGGTTTATGAATTACCACTAATAATTAAGTTAATGCAAATATGATAAATAAAATTAATCTAAACATTTTACTTAGTTACTGGATAGTTAAAATTTAATTTTAAAACTTCACTAATTGTTGAATTCAATTTGCATTTTAAATAATTGAAATGGCATAATTAATAAGGTTAAAAATAAGTGAATTTTTATTTTGACACACATTTTTGTTTTATATTTTATTTGAATACAGTTTATTTTTGTGAGCATTTTGATATATTATTCATATTTTTCTGAGTTGAAATGAAATTTCTATGATTTTGCAAAGTTTCATCTATTTACTGGTTTTAAAATTAAAGAGAAATACTAAAGCTACCGCTTCGCACCCTAGCTACAGAGACTGACCCGTGGGGCCAATGGACACGTAGGCTGCCAGCTGGGCTTGGACCGAGTCAACAAGAGAAACAAACCCCACCGGCCACGTCACCTCGCCGGAAGGTCTCCGGCGATCGACGGCGACGGTGTTTCTGGCGATCTAGAGCTCCCCGGGAAGAGCGGCTTGTTGCGTTTGAACGAGAAGACGATGGCGAATCTACTGGTGGCAGCGCCCCCTCGAAATGGTCACCGGAGCTAGCTCCGGCAACGAGGTCTGCGGCGGCGAGCTCCGGCCAAAACGCAAAATGAAGCTAGGATGAAAGATAAATCGAGATAAAAGGCTCCAGAGGTGCGGAATCTCACTCTGATGATGATGATGTGCTCGACGGGGTGGATGGAGGACGGAGACGAGCTCTAGCTCGCCATTCCCGGCGATGTGCTGCAAGGGGAAAAACTCAAATTGGCATCACCCTGGGCTCCCCTACTCGATTCCTTCCATGAGGATGATCTGCAGGCTCTGGCGCATCCTCCAAGCCACTCGACGGTCTCCGGGGTGCTCTCAATCGATGGCTAGCCGGAGAACGGCCGTCGGTGATGTTTCTTGATTGCGAGAGATATAAAGGATCTGGGAAGGAATGGATGGGCGGCGAAGCTTTAGGGTTTCCAGGGGAAGCTCTTGACCTATTTATAGAGCTCGAGGCGATCAGGATTGACGACGCGACGGCGGCGTCTGGCCGAGATGCACGGCAATGGCGGCGTTAGTTCTGGGCGTGAATCTTGACGTAGTTGGATAGGACGGACGCGAGAGGAGTTGGGCACGGTTCTGAGATGTCCTGCGACGTCCAGGTCGTCCTTATCGCCGCCGGGGTCGTGGCCTACTGGCGCAGGCGTGCTGTCGACGCCGGGGAAGAAGAAGAAGGTGGCTTTCTTCTTCGCACGATTCTTAAAGCGAATCGGTACGGTGGGCTGGTGCTTGGTTCGTGGACTGGGCTACTGGTGGGCTTGCGTGGACGTGGTGGTGATGGGCTGCTGCGGTGCTGAGGTCCACCAGGTAAGTTTCCCTCCAATTCTCTTTTAAATTTCTGTTTTGAATTCTGTTTTGTTTTCTATTTTCTGGTTTGAATTCAAATTTGATTTCTGCTTTGTTTTGTAGGTTCAAAACTATTTGAATATCAATATCATTTTATGATAATACCCACTGCATTGTTTTGTTTTTAAACAACCATTTATAATGGATTAACTTTAGTTCTTATAAAGCACAAGTTAAAATTCAAATAGATATGAATTTTAGGGTTCAATTCAATTACTTTAAATTTAGGAATCAATTCTGTTTTAAAAGATCTAAAATTGATAACATGTGAATGGTGAACATATTATATTTTGCAAGTGCTTAACCATATTGATTATTCACATAAAAATTAATTATGGCTAGGGTTTAACAAATGGTAAAGGAAATGGGATTGGTTCATGATTTTATGTGAGTGATTATTTCTAGGGTTTAAGAAAATGGTTGAACAAACTCTATAATTATCAATCTTGCTTAGCAACTTCTAGCTTAAATTATCTGAGATAGATCTTATGCTCATCATGGTTAACTCAACTACTTATCTGAATACTATTTTATTTGGTTCACTCAACAAGGTATTTGGATAGCAAAGTAAAATAGGGTATTGGGTTCATCCTACTCACCAAATGGTATTTAATACTAAGCATTTATAACTTGGTTTATACTTGTGATCCATGATACACAAGTGGGGACATAATATTTTATGTAGGGTGGATACTACATGAAAAGGTTTAGGGTTTTGCATAAGCTTCACTAAATTGAAGTATAAATAGGCATGAGGTATGGTAGGGTTATATTTATAATCCAAGTTAATCCATGGGTTGGAATTCAAATGTAGTTTAGGGTTTAAGTAGTGATCACCAATTTGATACACAACTAGGATTAGAATATGAGCATAAGCTTTGGTTATGTTTCACTAATGGCTCTCATCTACAAGATCAAAGGTTGGTTTAAACAAGTAAGATGTAATACTACTCTAAAATTCTCTAGGGTAGACATGGCTATGGTTAGCATCTATAATCTCTCTCACTTCTAAATGTCTTGTAATAGCCTAAGGTCCTACTCAAGATATGATGATATGATCCTCTAAATATATGGGTTGCCTAGGGATTCTACCTTGGTAACTTCTGTAGCTTGTTCTTCAGGAAATCTGATAAACCTGCATCTTGTGGTATGCCTCCACCTCCTAGCTTCTTCATCTTGATCCTAGCTAATCACATGGAGTGGCTCTATGTGTTTGTTCCCATGTATCATGGTACTTGATGAGCAAATGGATGAAGGTGTGGCTCTATTTATAGGCTTGGGCAAGCTCTAGTATCATGACACATAGGTGGTGACTCTTGTGTTGGTTTGATGAGTAAGGTGCTTGGGTGTCATGCCCTCATCCATAGCAATCCTTTGAGCATGAGGTGGCAAAGCTTGGGATGCAAGTCATGTAGATATTTTCATCCTATGTGGCAAGATCATTATCCTCTCATATGATTTATTTTTGGTTAGCCAAGTGGCATTTGTTACTAAATATCTTGTGGATGGTTTTATTATTGTGGATGAGTCACTATATCCTATTTGATTGGATTTACATTAAACTATTGGTCAAAAGTCAATGGTTGAGGGTTATTCCTTAATTTTGGATAGTTGGTGATTGATTTCACCAGGGCATGATCATATGAGTTTCAAAATACTCATGAGTAGTTTTATTCAAATAGTTTGAACTATAATTTGTAATGTAAATGGATTCAGTTTTATGATATTCCATATATTTAATAAGTTATGATTTAAATAAGAATGTGTGGCCTTTATGCACTTTAGACCCTGTGATTTACCTTATTTATTAATAAGTTTAGAATTGAATTATATTACACACAAAATTAGTTGAAGATACACCATGAGAATCATGGTAGAAACATTTATTTAGTAAAAGACATGGAAAAGATAAGTAAAGAATAGTTTCTTAATTATTCATGTGTTGTTGTAAGGAATGTCATGTTGAGATCTTTTATAGAATCTTGTAGTTGACCCTTACTTAAGGTGTTGTTTGTTGTAAAGCTAATTCCATTTGATCTAGCTCATAGATCAAATCCTCTCTACCCAAAACAGGGTTTTAGTAAAGATCACAATGAAGTTTATAGCGCTTGACTTGATGATCTACTTCAATTCCAGCAAGTCAAGTGAAACTTCAGTTACTGTGGTAAGTTTTATTTGAAGCGCGAAAATTCCCCGGATTTTCTATGCATGAATGCAATGCACACTTTGGTGTTCTCTCATTTTATTGCCTCTAAACCTGGGATATTACAGCCTCTCCCCCTTAAACTGAACTTCGTCCCGAAGTTCGAACGCTCTCACGTTTCGGAATGTGGAACGGACTTGAACAGATCACAATCCTTCAAACTCCATGGTGATCTCAGTAGATATAATTGAATATAGCTCTTGTTCAGATTCTTCATGTAGTCTTCTGATGTCTGGCACTGATACTCTCTTCAATTCTAAGATTTCTCCCAACATTCTAAGCTTCTAGTCTTACTCTTCAAAGATCCTTGGATTAGGACATCTTCTTATGTTAATGGACTTTACTAATGGTTGTGGTGACATCTTCCTATTTGGGTACTCAAAGCTTGGTTCTACCAGCTGCGGTGCCCAAACCTTAAGTCTAAAGGATTGGTTTAAAGTAAGGTATTGTTTTTCCCTTACTACCATAACGAATGTAATGGTACTTCGTAAGGTATTTATAATAGGCATGGTCCTGGTTGTTTAGTCCTACGAATGGATTAGACTCATTTAGTCCATCCAATCATGGCTTCTAGTTCATACTAGTTATCTTCCTTTTGGTTTCTTTAGGTTCCATGAAAGGAATCTTTCTAATAGGCTTATGTTTTGGTATGGTCAAACCCTTCGGTCTTTTGTTTTTCTTAGACTTTGATTTCCTCCGACATCTTCTTCATCCAACTTCATTAGCTTAGACTTACTTGAGCTCTTCTGCTTCTGAGTAATTATCAATTACCCACTCAAGTTAAGGTCTAACCCTTACTTCCTCGAGATATGAACCTCGGCTTCTGGTCTGACATCCTCCTGAGAGTACTATTATATGGGTACTTCCCAACAACCTTATAAAAATAAGATTGGACTTCCTTTCAGTACAGACCTTTTTCTCCGTCTATCATTCTACAAATAATATCTTAATACTTCTCCTTCAGCCTTCCTCTCCCCCTTGGAGTTTACTAATGATCTTCAAACTTCCTTTCTTCTAATCATTAAACTCCAAGGTTAGGTAGTTGGTTTAAGTCTAGTTTATATTTTGTACCTTTCTAAAGTCTCACGAAGAATTCTTTGCGGTGTATCCACACAGTTGTGGGTATCCATTATGAATCCTCCGACTAAATATTTACCAACCACGAGATACCAGCTGTGAAATACTAGCTGCGGAATCCCCCTTTCTTTTAGGGTAAAGAAATGTTCAGGCTGTGGGCTATCTGGTACCAGCTGCAGACTACCTAGTACCAGATGTGGCTTATTGGATACCAGCTGTGGCTATGTTATGGTTCTAGTCAATATCTACTTACCAGCTGTGGCTACTTACATAGTTTTAGTTAAGATATACCTCACTTCACATACTTTCTCTTCATGATTATCCTATATCAGCTGCGGTCTGATGATACCAGCTGCGACTTCACTTGTCTATTTTCCTTCTTCTAAGGTTTGTTTTGCAAGATAACCACTTGTTGACACTATGAAAATAGTATTGTAAGTGACTTCACTTGCATTCCCTTCTTTCATAATGAATATGGCTCCACTTCTACTGCTCCATATTCACTATTTTCTCACTTTCATGGTACTTCCATGTTGAAGTACTCCTCAATTGAGGATAAAAATGAGGTTTGATTGGTCCTTTCTTCAAATTATTGTGGTGACTTCCCACAACTTTACTTCCTTCTTCTAGTGAACCTTCATTTTGTCTTCAAAATCTTCAGAATTCGTCACTTCCTCACACGAATACCTTTACCCTCTAGACCTATAACATCAAGTAAGAGCTTGATATTGCAACATGCATTTGCATATCAAAGTCAAACTTCATGTATGGATCTAGTCAATCAATGAAAATCCAATAAAATCCAAGAAAATCCAGCTTTGTGCTTATAATACACATCCTTATATGCCTGAATATAATAGTTGGGTAAGACATCCCTAAACATCAGGCTCAGATGTGTAGTATATATCACCACATAAAATAGGTTTAGGTTGTGATACTTAGCACAAATACGTGTATTTCTACTATTTGTCTCAACATTTATCTTAATTGCACATTTGCAATGAGACAAACTTGAAACAAAATGGCTTGGGATAGTTGAAGTTAACCTAGTTTTCTTTGGAAGTACTAACAAAATAGGATACCATATATATGTGCTATTGAGGACTACTTCCTATAATACAATTAGTTCTAACATGTCTACTCTAAACACATGATTGTTTAGAATATACCACCTATAACTCTAGGATTTCTCTATGTGACATGCTCTAAATAAGCCTTCTTTAAATTAAGGACTATGGTTCTAACATACTTAGTACCGTTATTAGGATTTTAAGGCCTAAGCTTTCGAACTATTCCTTAAATCCTACTCCTTATCACACTCATGTAATTCACTTGTGATGTTCTACTCCCTCACATCATGATTCTCAAGTGAATCGTATATGATTACCAACTTTACCTTGAAAAGTAGACTTATATAACTCCTATCACTCTGACTTACCTCCTATGATTGACTAATCATAGGTATATACTACCTCATATTACTTATCTACATTACTTAACATCAGTCATTTGATATTTTAAATGACTCTTACTTAACCATAACTTGCATTGGTATACTTCTTCCAATAGGATATCTTCCTTATGGTTGTATCCTCTCTTTGGACTACCACGTATTGTATACCAACTGTGGTCTACTACCACCCAATTATCTTAAGCTCCAATGGTGTTCTAGTTATTTGGAATGAAGCAAGATAACTAATCAACTGTACTTAAGAAAGATAGATAAGAAAGATTGACTCAAGTGTGTCAGGATTATTCTCAAGTGAATACCCATCTCAAGTCAAAAGAACAATTGGTTTAGCATAGTTGGCTTAGCATAGTTGTCTTAGCTAATACAACTTCCTATAGACACTACCAAACCTATAGGTCTCCTTTAAAAGGTTTTAATCCTAGGGTCAAAGCATTTGCTCTGATACCAACTGTGGTGACCCAGCGTACCACTGCATGGTGTAGTACACAAGTCGTTGACATAACACAAGTGAAACACCGTTCCACTCATATTACATCCCTCAGAGTGGTACAACAGAAACATATGCAAGTCCAAGGTATGTCTATAGAAGGATACATAAGCTGTTTACAGAAGATCAACACAGCCTCCTACTTTAAAGTGAGGTAAAACTTCAAATAAAGCTCCAGAAGAACGACTCGTAGTCTAACTTATTGCTAACTCAAGCTTAAGAGCTACTTGGCTTTCTATAGAAATCTAGCTACTTAGGTGCTAGGATTAGGGAAAAATTCCCTTCTATTACTAGTCTAAGTTTTCACTCTAGTTGCTGCAGAAGTTGACTTCCTTGACTTCTTTGCTTGGATTCTTCATCTTGTTGTAGTTGACTCCTTTGTCTTCGAGTTCCACGGTAGTTTATCCTCCGGTGCCTCCATAACTAAGGGGATTTAAGAGTGGGATGAGTACGAGCGTACTCGCAAGTTCATATTAGGAAATAGGTGTATCATGCACTAGCTACAGCCACAGACCAGAAAGTCATAGGCAAATGCAAGTTTTCATAAATATTTCTTCAAAAGGTTTATTTTATTCTAAAAACTATGCCCGTCTTCACAGTTGACTAGAACTTCATGGAGTTCCTTTCCTGCTGCGTCAGCTCCCTTCCGAACAGGGAGTGACAGTCACAATTCGATCCTCTCAGAGGTGCGTTGCTTTTCCCATAAGAGAACTTAACCTTGTTGCCAACCAAGTCGCGAGCCTTGTCCACACTTCCTTGGTATGGGGCCAGTATAAGAACCAAGCCAATCACCGCCTTCTCCGCGACCCTGCAAACCCACCCTTTTGTCCATCCGTACACCCCCGGTAGACATCTCCCGATCATACGGCTTTACCCACGGTGTACGTCGGACAATCCTTCATAGACGGTAGAGCCTCTCATCCAAACGTCCGGATGGGGATTTTAAAGGCTATCCCAACCTACGGCAGTGCCTCCAGCACCCCGCCAGGCTCTATCAAGTCCGTTGGCGTGGAGGGAAAAGATACAGCTGACTTCCCAGAGCCATTATAGATCTTATGGTTAACGCGGTATGTACGGCGCTAGAATCACTGGACGGCATTGGTACTTAGTCCTAGATGAATAGTACCCGTGCAATGGAACCTCCACCAATCAACACATACCATGGTTCCATTGCCCACCACATAGTCATATTCATAATTGTAAAATAATATTTGCTTTTCAATGCAAGAGTGATAAGTATAGTACTTTGCATATAATTTGATAAACATAATCAAATGACATGAGCAAGCGATGAACTTGCCTTTCTTGACTGCAAGATTATGCAGGCAAAAGCTTCGATACGTGAGAACTCCAAATGCTGAAATACCATCATCGTCTGGTAAGGACAATGTTTAAAGAACTGGCAAAGATGCTATAATGCATAGTGTGAGATGCAATCGTCCCGAGCGTAACCTAACCTCGATGATTTATGGTGTATGAGTTGTAAGGATTTCTTTAGGGTTGGTTGCACTTTTAGAATGGTTCTCAAACAAGGTTCTTATTAGGGTTTGGTTATATTAGTATCATAATCAAGTGATATAAGACATCATAACAATCATACACATAAGAATATGGTGGAATAATATGTAAAGAACAGTTGTCAATTTTAAGTTCTACAGAACATGGTTGATGATTACTTCTACTATACTTCAAAAGAATAACTTTTGAAGAACATGTTAAATAAGAATATGAACTACTATACATAGGAGCTATGGATTTCTAGGGTTTGCTATTGGATTCATTTAGTTCTCTAATAGGAACTAGTTGGGTTCTTAAATAGAATTGGTCTATATGTAGCAAGTATTAGCAGGTGTATTACTATGGTTGATTATGGGTATCATATCTAAGAATGATGGTCAAGATGGTTCTATAGATTACCTATTAGGGTTTACTATGGTTTCACAATTGCTTCACTGAGTAATCTCTAATGGTTTCTAAGCTAAGTGGCTTATCATTTTCTAAGTAGGGTGTAGTGGAATAGGAGCATGTGATGTGCATTACTACACAAGATTGGTATTAGAGTTTATCATTATGGTGCTACTAGGGTTTGATGCTTGAGGTTGACCTTAATGGTATGGTATATAGGATAGTGGTTAGTGGTACTAATTCCATTCACAAGTTAGGGTTTATACTTGGGTGTCATTATTGGATCATATAGGTTTTAATCAAAAATAGAGACATGAAATGATAAATTCATGTGAATTGGTTTTATGTTGGTGGATCATGAACATGCATTCAATTGTTGCTTATTAGGGTTCTATATGTCAAGTAATTCTCACATGATCACATGTGGCATATCACTAGGGTTTTAGAGTTGCTTCTAAGGTGGAATGATCACATGAAATAATGGGATCAGGTCTTACTCAAATTGAAACTAGGGTTTCTAAACTATGATACAACTCCTAAAATGATAATTGGTAATATAGTTGTGGTTACTAATTACTTTGAATAAAAATTAGTGATGGTTTGATATTTTATTAATCTTCACAAGATTTAATAATTAGAGTACTCCTATTTTGGTTTAATTAAGAATCAGGGTTTAATAATTTTTATTAGGGTTTAAAATAATTAACTTGTTAACTAAAGATGTTTAAGTAAATAAGTTTTGATTTACCAAAATAATATTGACTTATAATATTTTCTTGAGTTATTACTATTTAAAGAAAATAGAAAATAGTAATTTGCAAATTAGGGTTTATGAATTACCACTAATAATTAAGTTAATGCAAATATGATAAATAAAATTAATCTAAACATTTTACTTAGTTACTGGATAGTTAAAATTTAATTTTAAAACTTCACTAATTGTTGAATTCAATTTGCATTTTAAATAATTGAAATGGCATAATTAATAAGGTTAAAAATAAGTGAATTTTTATTTTGACACACATTTTTGTTTTATATTTTATTTGAATAGAGTTTATTTTTGTGAGCATTTTGATATATTATTCATATTTTTCTGAGTTGAAATGAAATTGCAAAGTTTCATCTATTTACTGGTTTTAAAATTAAAGAGAAATACTAAAGCTACCGCTTCGCACCCTAGCTACAGAGACTGACCCGTGGGGCCAATGGACACGTAGGCTGCCAGCTGGGCTTGGACCGAGTCAACAAGAGAAACAAACCCCACCGGCCACGTCACCTCGCCGGAAGGTCTCCGGCGATCGACGGCGACGGTGTTTCTGGCGATCTAGAGCTCCCCGGGAAGAGCGGCTTGTTGCGTTTGAACGAGAAGACGATGGCGAATCTACTGGTGGCAGCGCCCCCTCGAAATGGTCACCGGAGCTAGCTCCGGCAACGAGGTCTGCGGCGGCGAGCTCCGGCCAAAACGCAAAATGAAGCTAGGATGAAAGATAAATCGAGATAAAAGGCTCCAGAGGTGCGGAATCTCACTCTGATGATGATGATGTGCTCGACGGGGTGGATGGAGGACGGAGACGAGCTCTAGCTCGCCATTCCCGGCGATGTGCTGCAAGGGGAAAAACTCAAATTGGCATCACCCTGGGCTCCCCTACTCGATTCCTTCCATGAGGATGATCTGCAGGCTCTGGCGCATCCTCCAAGCCACTCGACGGTCTCCGGGGTGCTCTCAATCGATGGCTAGCCGGAGAACGGCCGTCGGTGATGTTTCTTGATTGCGAGAGATATAAAGGATCTGGGAAGGAATGGATGGGCGGCGAAGCTTTAGGGTTTCCAGGGGAAGCTCTTGACCTATTTATAGAGCTCGAGGCGATCAGGATTGACGACGCGACGGCGGCGTCTGGCCGAGATGCACGGCAATGGCGGCGTTAGTTCTGGGCGTGAATCTTGACGTAGTTGGATAGGACGGACGCGAGAGGAGTTGGGCACGGTTCTGAGATGTCCTGCGACGTCCAGGTCGTCCTTATCGCCGCCGGGGTCGTGGCCTACTGGCGCAGGCGTGCTGTCGACGCCGGGGAAGAAGAAGAAGGTGGCTTTCTTCTTCGCACGATTCTTAAAGCGAATCGGTACGGTGGGCTGGTGCTTGGTTCGTGGACTGGGCTACTGGTGGGCTTGCGTGGACGTGGTGGTGATGGGCTGCTGCGGTGCTGAGGTCCACCAGGTAAGTTTCCCTCCAATTCTCTTTTAAATTTTTGTTTTGAATTCTGTTTTGTTTTCTATTTTCTGATTTGAATTCAAATTTTATTTCTGCTTTGTTTTGTAGGTTCAAAACTATTTGAATATCAATATCATTTTATGATAATACCCACTGCATTGTTTTGTTTTTAAACAACCATTTATAATGGATTAACTTTAGTTCTTATAAAGCACAAGTTAAAATTCAAATAGATATGAATTTTAGGGTTCAATTCAATTACTTTAAATTTAGGAATCAATTCTGTTTTAAAAGATCTAAAATTGATAACATGTGAATGGTGAACATATTATATTTTGCAAGTGCTTAACCATATTGATTATTCACATAAAAATTAATTATGGCTAGGGTTTAACAAATGGTAAAGGAAATGGGATTGGTTCATGATTTTATGTGAGTGATTATTTCTAGGGTTTAAGAAAATGGTTGAACAAACTCTATAATTATCAATCTTGCTTAGCAACTTCTAGCTTAAATTATCTGAGATAGATCTTATGCTCATCATGGTTAACTCAACTACTTATCTGAATACTATTTTATTTGGTTCACTCAACAAGGTATTTGGATAGCAAAGTAAAATAGGGTATTGGGTTCATCCTACTCACCAAATGGTATTTAATACTAAGCATTTATAACTTGGTTTATACTTGTGATCCATGATACACAAGTGGGGACATAATATTTTATGTAGGGTGGATACTACATGAAAAGGTTTAGGGTTTTGCATAAGCTTCACTAAATTGAAGTATAAATAGGCATGAGGTATGGTAGGGTTATACTTATAATCCAAGTTAATCCATGGGTTGGAATTCAAATGTAGTTTAGGGTTTAAGTAGTGATCACCAATTTGATACACAACTAGGATTAGAATATGAGCATAAGCTTTGGTTATGTTTCACTAATGGCTCTCATCTACAAGATCAAAGGTTGGTTTAAACAAGTAAGATGTAATACTACTCTAAAATTCTCTAGGGTAGACATGGCTATGGTTAGCATCTATAATCTCTCTCACTTCTAAATGTCTTGTAATAGCCTAAGGTCCTACTCAAGATATGATGATATGATCCTCTAAATATATGGTTTGCCTAGGGATTCTACCTTGGTAACTTCTGTAGCTTGTTCTTCAGGAAATCTGATAAACCTGCATCTTGTGGTATGCCTCCACCTCCTAGCTTCTTCATCTTGATCCTAGCTAATCACATGGAGTGGCTCTATGTGTTTGTTCCCATGTATCATGGTACTTGATGAGCAAATGGATGAAGGTGTGGCTCTATTTATAGGCTTGGGCAAGCTCTAGTATCATGACACATAGGTGGTGACTCTTGTGTTGGTTTGATGAGTAAGGTGCTTGGGTGTCATGCCCTCATCCATAGCAATATACTAGAGCTTGGGCAAGCTCTAGTATCATGACACATAGGTGGTGACTCTTGTGTTGGTTTGATGAGTAAGGTGCTTGGGTGTCATGCCCTCATCCATAGCAATCCTTTGAGCATGAGGTGGCAAAGCTTGGGATGCAAGTCATGTAGATATTTTCATCCTATGAGGCAAGATCATTATCCTCTCATATGATTTATTTTTGGTTAGCCAAGTGGCATTTGTTACTAAATATCTTGTGGATGGTTTTATTATTGTGGATGAGTCACTATATCCTATTTGATTGGATTTACATTAAAATATTGGTCAAAAGTCAATGGTTGAGGGTTATTCCTTAATTTTGGATAGTTGGTGATTGATTTCACCAGGGCATGATCATATGAGTTTCAAAATACTCATGAGTAGTTTTATTCAAATAGTTTGAACTATAATTTGTAATGTAAATGGATTCAGTTTTATGATATTCCATATATTTAATAAGTTATGATTTAAATAAGAATGTGTGGCCTTTATGCACTTTAGACCCTATGATTTACCTTATTTATTAATAAGTTTAGAATTGAATTATATTACACACAAAATTAGTTGAAGATACACCATGAGAATCATGGTAGAAACATTTATTTAGTAAAAGACATGGAAAAGATAAGTAAAGAATAGTTTCTTAATTATTCATGTGTTGTTGTAAGGAATGTCATGTTGAGATCTTTTATAGAATCTTGTAGTTGACCCTTACTTAAGGTGTTGTTTGTTGTTAAGCTAATTCCATTTGATCTAGCTCATAGATCAAATCCTCTCTACCCAAAACAGGGTTTTAGTAAAGATCACAGTGAAGTTTATAGCGCTTGACTTGATGATCTACTTCAATTCCAGCAAGTCAAGTGAAACTTCAGTTACTGTGGTAAGTTTTATTTGAAAGCGCGAAAATTCCCGGATTTTCTATGCATGAATGCAATGCACACTTTGGTGTTCTCTCATTTTATTGCCTCTAAACCTGGGATATTACATTCGCCTTCTACCTTGACCCTCTCCTTGGCTTTATTGTTGCCCTCGAGCTTGCCGACGTTTCTCGCACTCATTTCCTCCGCTTCACCATCCATGGTGAGCAGTGCCTCCTTCTTGCACTTTGGTTCGCTGTCCCTCAACTTCCACTTAGGAAGATGTTGAAGAATGGAAAAGCAATGTTGAAATTGAAATTCCTTGTTCTTGGAGCCGGCCATGTCCTTGTACCGGGCTTGAGCATACTTGGGCTGCAGAACAATATTATGTGATGTTTCCACATCATCAACACATAATATGGATAGCAACAAACAAGGAAAACTTACATAGTCCTCCGGCACGCATCCACTAGGGGGGTTGTCGGCCACTTGATCCATGGCAGCACTCCAACGAGAACAAGCTGGTTTGATGATGTTCCATCGGCCTTCAAGGGAGCGGTAGGATCTGTCGGCCATGCTCTTGGTGCGAGGCTTTAGCTGGTGGTAGAGATCCTCAATGCGCTGCCAATAGCGCTTGCCGCCTTGGTCCACTCCGGTGCACGCATCCATCCCCACCTTGCTCCAAGCACGGACCAAGATGGCGTCTTCGATCTCGCTGTAGTTCGCCGTGCATGGCTTCGGCGTCGACGAAGAACTGGCGGCAGGCGGATCAACCTCAACCACCACCTCCTCATCACCCTCATCCTCCTCCTCGTCATCAATCTCTTCGACGTTGCACTCCCCATCGAACGCATCAATGCCGGCGTCCAAATTCACCGCGGATTCGTTGAGCATGTCCAGGTACGATGTTGTGGACTCAACATCGAACACCTTGTCTACGTCCATGGTGGGTGGCGGGCGGCGCATCGGACGGAACGGAGGGAGGAGGGGTCGTGGCCTTGGAGGGCGGTGGAGGCGCGAGGCCGATGCGGCTGATTGCCTTTGTCCTCACCTTGGCCGGCGCGGCGCCCCTCGGCCCGACCGCCTTGGTCTTCATCCTGCCCCCTTCTTGGCAGCCGGCGGGGCTTCGGCCGGCGAAGCTGCGGCCGCCGCAGGTGCTTCGAAGAATTGCTTCGGAATCCTCTTCCTCTTCGACGGGATGGTGGCGGAGATCATGGCCGACACGTCGCCGGCCTTTGGCGGACCTCCGACGGGGACATCAACCACCGCGGCCGAAGGAGGTGCACCGCCGGCGGTAGGCGGCCCTTGCGGAGGATCCATGGCAGCGGGATCCGGCCGTGTCGTTGCCGGGAAGGGCAGGGCGGAGGAGATCGGGCGGCGGCAGCGGCGGTTGGCTTCAGCGAAACCCTTCGCGCGCAGTGGAGGGGAGGATACTGGTTTGGCCCTCTATCCCCGCTCCCACCCCGCACAAGTAGGGGGCGAAGACCCGCCCCGTAATCGAAACCAACAAAAATCGAAGCGGGGGCCATTTTTACGGGGCCTTCTAGACGGTCGGGTAGAGCCCAAATCCGTATTCCGGCAGTTATTATACGGATTTGGCCCTTTTAAGGGGTATGTTAGACATGCTCTTACTGTTGTACTCCGTATATCATTGCCTGACATTATATCTGTCAAATTGCATGATCGGCAAAAGAAAAGGCATATGATCGGAAAGGGTGGCAGCCAGCACTGAAATTTGAGTTTACAAAACTACGTGTTCACTTTGTAGATATTTTAGCTAATCTGATTTGGAGCTAATGCAATTCCACCAAGCCATGTTAATTGTGCGGTGCAATCGAACATGATATTTGGAAGGGATTACAGACGTGGAGGGGGTTAGAATCGTGGAAGGGATTAGGGTTATGGACCGGGGATCACCCCAAACCCGGGCGAGTCAGTTCCCTACGGGGGTTACGCCCGAGACAGCTCGCTTGTGGTACTGGTAATCATGGCCAAGGATGAAACGAACCAGGAAAAAGTACGGTCTGAATGTCTGATGATGGAGTGCATTTCACAAAAAAAGACCTGCGTACAATGCACAGAGCAGCTGAGCTTAAGTGTTAGTAGATAAGTAGACCACGTTTTCATTTAGCATATGAGAAGAAAAAGGCAACGTGCTTGGGGCACACAGTTCTAACAACAAGAATTATGGAGTGCATTGGTGGTAGTTCGGTTTGGTGTAGGAGGATTGGCCTAATGATGATGACGACGATGATGCAAAGGAAAGAAAAAAAGCGCATCCCTTTTCGTGGGTATATGAGAAACGAAATCCCTCTAGCAAATAATATAGGGGTCATTGGTTGGACCAAGACTACCAAACAATCTGGAAACAGTGTTAAAACAGCTTTCAACCGTAAAGTACCAACCAAGCCATTTCTGTGAAATTCTACAACTGGACCGTCTTCTTGGTGGTTCTGAAAGTACAAGCCCCGAAATGCTGTCTCCGCCAACGCTGATCCTGCCCTCCCTCTGTAACTCTATCCCTATGCTGTAAAACTTTGGGGTCTGCCCCTTTTTTTTCAATATAATTTAGGTGGGGAACCTCTCCCCCCGGGGAAAATTCGAAAAAAAAAATAAGAAAGAGGAGAACATATATACGCCCTGCAGATGGAGCCCGAGCTCCAGAGAGCCCTTTATTTTTTAAAAAATGAAAATTGTATTACAAGTTTCAAAAAAAAAAAAAACAGGAAAAGAAGTAGTCAATGATGTATCCTGCAATCTAGCAAGATCTCGACTCTGGATACTCAGTATTCTGGGGTTACAAAAAAATGACAAAACCTGATAAAGTTTTATAGTTCCTTAAATGTGCACTATTTACTATGCTCATATCGAGACATTTTTGTGAAGCCTAGAATATGAAGTATTTCACACTGATATTTCACAGCTCGTAGTACATCATTGACTACATCTATGATTTTTTTCAAAAAAAATTAAAGCTTTGAAATATGACTTGAGAAATTTTAATAGTAAATTCTTCCTGGAGCTCAGCCTCCATTTGAAGTTTCCACTTCATCCGTGGTAAACTTAACTGCAACCAAATCTGCCAAAAACATATTTATAATGTGGGAGGGAAATCATTATTGGCACAAAATTGGCAAATTTGTTTGCATGACAAATCAAAATCCTTTCTGATAAGGGCTAAGCCCAGGGATGTGCCCGATCTTCACGGATTTGAAGGGATACGTGGGGGTAGGTGGATGAACGCGATGAACACGTGGGGGAATCGCGGGGATACAACACACACACACGCACACAATTCGAGTTTTCCCTCGTTGGCTCGAAACACCAACTCGATAGAGATTGCAGGAAAAGACCTTCCGGTAGAAGTCCCGCAAAGAGATCGACAAATCAAAGCTCGGGAGATCTAGAAGGGCGAAAAGACCGGAAGGCTTGATAGAAGTGCAAGCAAAAGACCAAATAGGTAGATGTGCAAGCAAAAGATCAAACAAACGGTAGAAGTCGCCAAAGAGATCTTCACGAGTTGATAAGGAGCCCGGGTGGGGATACAAGATCATAGATCTAGGTAGGGTTCCCACAAGGGTGAGCCATGCTCAGGTTTAATTTCACATCAAGTCTAATCTCAGATCTGAGCCAACTAGGCTATTTATAGGTAGGGGGCGAAGAGTTAAGTTACACGCTGAAAAGTAGTGTTGTGCTGAAGTTCGCGGTGGCGGAAGTTCCGGTCATCTTGGGCGGAAGTTCCGGTCAGGCGGAAGTTCCGGCCCCGAAGTTCGGCAGGCCGGAAGTTCCGGCCAAGTTCCGAAATTAACCCGTTTCCTTGCAGTAACATCCAGGGGCGTTTTGACGGACTTTCGGAACTTGGGCGGAACTTGGGCGGAAGTTCCGACCGGGCGGAAGTTCCGGTCCCTCGGGGCGGAAGTTCCGGTCCGATGCTTTTTCCTGCGCGCTGGAGGGCATCTTGGGGGCATCTTGGAGGAATCTGGCCGGAAGTTCCGGTCCTGGGGGCGGAAGTTCCGGCCTGGGCGCTGTAGCTCCATCTTCATCGTTTCCAGCTCTCTCTCCAACGTCTTGGTCTCCATGGCTTGTGTCTTGGTCGATGTACCTGATTGAACATAGGGTATTTGCATGAAGTAGCAAGCCATCCAAGGGGGTGTCAAAGTCATAGGTAGAGAGGAGCGAATTCACCTCTTGGCGTAGTGCTTGGGCTCGAGCTCGTGTCATTGGACCACGAGGAGGGCTTGTCGGTCTTGATGTAGTGTCGACCTTGGGTGGGGCTGCATCATCTCCCCCTTGGGAAAGAGTCGTCCTCGACTCGATGTTCTCCTCATCTCCATGGTATGGTGAGAGGTCGGACACATTGAACGTGTTGCTCACCAAGTACTTGGATGTTGGTATGTCGACGATGTAGGCGTTGTCGTTGATGCGCTTGAGGACCTTGAAGGGACCATCACCTCGGGGCTTGAGCTTGGAGTTTCTTTCTTGAGGGAAGCGGTCCTTGCGAAGGTGTAACCACACTAGGTCGCCTTCATTGAAGATCCTTGCTTTTTTCTTCAAGTTTAGTCTTGTGGCTTGACGAAGAACTTGTTGCTCGATCGTTGCCCTTGTGTCTTCATGGAGTTTCTTCATGTATTGTGCTCGCTTGTCGATGTCCATGTTCACTTGCTCGTGTAGCGGAAGAGGTAGGAGGTCAATCGCCGTAGGTGGTTCAAACCCGTAGACGACCATGAATGGGCTTCTCATTGTTGTGGAGTGCTTGGCGTGGTTGTAGGCAAACTCCGCATGTGGGATGCAATCTTCCCATGCTTTCAAATTCTTCTTGACAAGGACTCGTAGTAGTGTGGAGAGGCTTCGGTTCACCACTTCGGTTTGCCCATCGGTTTGGGGGTGCGAGGATGATGAGAACAAAAGCTTGACGTTGAACTTGGCCATTAGTGTCTTCCAAAGATAACTCATGAACTTGACATCTCGGTCGGAGACAATGCTTCTTGGTACACCGTGGAGTCTCACAATTTCCCTAAAAAACAAGGAGGCAATGTGTGAAGCATCATCCGTTCGGGAACATGGTATAAAATGAGCCATTTTTGAGAATCTATCCACTACCACAAAGATGGAATCATGACCATATTTAGTTCGAGGTAATCCTAGTACAAAATCCATGCTTATATCGGACCAAGGAGCATAAGGAATAGGCAACGGTGTATAAAGACCATAAGAATTGGAGGTGGACTTAGCTTGTAAACATGTCGTGCAACGGTTGCATAGGCGCTCCACATCGCGCTTCATTCGTGGCCAATAGTAATGGGTGGAGAGCATAGAGAGTGTCTTGTCACGTCCAAAGTGACCCATGAGACCACCACCATGCGATTCTTGTAAGAGCAAAAGGCGAAGCGAGGACATTGGAACACAAAGTTTGTTGCCCTTAAACAAGAATCCTTGGTGCAAATAGAAATCATCGATGCCCTTTTCAATGGAACACTTTGCAAAAATTGGGCCAAAGAAGGTATCGGAGGCATATTGTTCTTTGATTTCATCAAGACCCAACACATGGAAATCCAAACGAGTGAGTAAAAGGGTGAGCTTGCGGGAAAGGGCATCCGCAACAACATTGTCCTTGCCCTTCTTGTATTTGATTACATATGGAAAGGACTCAATGAACTCAACCCATTTTGCATGTCTTTTGTTCAAAGTGTGTTGACTTTTCAAATACTTCAAAGATTCATGGTCGGAGTGAATAATGAACTCTCTTGGCCAAAGATAATGTTGCCAAACTTCAAGAACACGAACCAAAGCGTAAAGTTCCTTGTCATAAATAGGATAGTTGAGGCGTGCGCCGTCCAACTTCTCACTATAATATGCCACGGGTTTTCCATTTTGCATGAGCACACCACCAATTCCAAGGCCACTCGCGTCACATTCTATCTCAAATGTTTTAGCAAAATCGGGAAGAACAAGTAGTGGTGCCTCGGTGAGTCTCTTTTTCAATTCATCAAAAGCTTTTTGTTGTGCTTTGCCCCAAACAAACGGAACATTCTTTTTAGTAAGCTCGTTTAAAGGGCAAGCGATGGTGCTAAAATCTTTCACAAAGCGGCGGTAAAATCCGGCGAGTCCATGGAAGCTTCGAACTTGACCAACATTTGTGGGAGTGGGCCAATTGTGGATGGCCTCAACTTTGGAAGAATCAACTTCAATCCCGTTGGCGGAAACCACAAAACCAAGAAAAACCAATTTGTTTTGAGCAAAGGTGCATTTTGGGAGGTTGGCATAGAGCTTCTCGTGGCGCAATATGCATAAGACTTCTCTCACATGTTGAACATGGTCCTCGAGATTTTTGCTATAGACGAGAATGTCATCAAAGTAAACAACCACGCTCTTGCCAATGAGTGGTCTCAAAATGTGATTCATAAGACGCATGAAAGTCGAAGGAGCATTAGAAAGACCAAATGACATGACAAGCCATTCATATAGACCAAGCTTGGTCTTGAATGCCGTCTTCCATTCATCACCAATTGCCATGCGAATTTGGTGGTAGCCACTACGCAAATCAATCTTAGAGAAAATGGTGGCACCACTCAATTCATCAAGCATGTCGTCTAAACGCGGGATGGGATGGCGATAACGGACGGTAATGGCATTGATGGGTCGACAATCCATACACATCCGTTGCGTCTCATCCGGTTTAGGCACAAGAATCACGGGAACGGCACAAGGGCTAAGGCTTTCTCGAACGTACCCTTTGGCGAGGAGGTCTTGTATTTGGCGTTGAATCTCCTTTGTGTCTTCGGGGTTGGTGCGGTAGGCGGCTCGGTTTGGAAGAGGAGCGCCGGGTATGAGGTCGATGCGGTGCTCGATTGAAGCGGTGGTAGTCCATGAGGTAGCTCGTCGGGGAAGACGTCTTGGAATTCCTTCAAAATAGACAACAAAGACGAAGGAATGTTGGTTAAGTCGTTAGTCTCCTCCGAGGGGCCCTTGCAAATGAGCACGTAGTGTAGGGTGGTGGATGGTTGTGGTGCACTTCTCTCATCTCACTCTTGGTAGCTAGGAGGACACTCTTCATCTCACTCACATATGGTTTGTGGCGCTCACTCTCTTTTTGGTGGATCACTCTCTCACCTCTCAACTCACTAGTGATATTGGCTTCCTTAGCCCTCGCTAAAGCCTTTGCATTGTCCGCAATTACTTGGCTAGGAGTCATTGGGCGTAGGATGTAGGTCTTGTCGTTGACCTTGAAGCTATAGGCATTTGTGTAGCCATCATGGTTGGCTTTCTTGTCATATTGCCAAGGGCGACCAAGTAACATGTGGCACACCGTCATAGGCACGACGTCACAATCAACGGTGTCTTCATAAGCGCCAATCTTGAAGGATATCGTGACGGTGTGTTGGATCTTCACATTTCCATTGTCGCTTAGCCATTGCACATGGTAGGGATGGGGGTGTTTCCGGAGCGGGAGGTTGAGCTTGGTGCATAGTTCGGTGCTTGCAAGATTGTGGCAACTCCCTCCATCGATGATAACCTTTATTGACTTGCCATTGATTCCGGCTCTTGTTTGGAAGATATTGCACCTTTGGTCTTCATTGGGAAGTGCATGGGTTGTCAACACTTTGGTCACCACAAGAGAAGGGCTTGCATCATGCACACATAGGACTTGCTCTTGGTCTTCCAAGGCATCATCTTCATGAGAGGTTGCGGCTTGTACCAAGGCTTCATATTCACCTTCACTCAAGTACTCCACATCTCCATCATCTCGAGTGATCATAACTCTTGTGTTCTTGCATTCAAAGGATTTATGTCCTTGAGCACCACACTTGAAGCAAGTGATGTTACTAGATCCGGTGGAAGCTTTGGAGGACATGGTTGATTGCTCCGGCTTGAAGCTTGTTGTCTTGATGGCACTTCTTGCTTGCTTTGGAGGATCCTTGGAGGCAAGTGTACTTGTGTTCTTGATGCTTGAGGAGGCATTCATAGCATTTCTTGCGGCGAAGAAGGTCTTTGTCTTTGCACTTGCTAGGTCTTCTCGCACTTGGCGCTCGGCCCTTGTTGCTTGGTGGAGTAACTCAACCATGTTTTTGTAGGGCAAGAATTCCACTATCCTCTTGACGGGGATGTTCAAGCCATTCAAGAATCTTGCCATAGTTTGCTCTTCTCGCTCATCCACATTTGCACTCATCATGGTCATGTGCATCTCCTTGTAATATTCCTCAACGGACTTGTAGCTTTGCTTGAGTTGAGTGAGTTTGTTGAAGAGGTCACGCTTGTGGTGAGTTGGTACAAAGCGGGTGTGCATGACTTCTTTCATCTCTTCCCATGTGTCAATGGGTGCTAAGTCTTCCTTCTCACGCTTCTTGTTTACCTCTTCCCACCAAACATTTGCATATCCTTCAAACTCAAGTGATGCCATGGCAACTTTCTTTGCTTCGGAGAAGTTGTGGATGCGGAATATCTTATCAACCTTGAGGACCCAAGACAAGTATGCGTCGGGATCTTCCTCTCCTTGGAACTTGGGCATGGTGAATTTGAGCTTCCCAAAGATTTCTTCCTCATTGCGGTCATTGCGTCTAGGAGGTGGTCTTTCTTCACCATGAGCTTGACGTTGTTGAGGTTGAGGTTGTGGACCTTGAGCATCTTCATTGTTGTTTCTTTGTTGTTGAGGAGGAGGTGGTCTTCCATGACCTTCATCTTGATCATCATTGTTGTGGCGTTGATGAGGCCTCACACTTTCTTCACTTGATGCTTGGTGATGATTTGAGTCTTCCTCCATCTCAACATCTCGTGCTTGATGAGGTGGTCTTCTACCATGAGGGCGATCATCATGATGACGACGGTTGTCTTGACCTTGACGGCGTGGTGCCCTATCACGAGGAGGTTGATCAACATTGATGATGCGGCGGTCTTGGTTCACTTCTTGTTCAACATTATGGTGGTGCCTTTGAGCATTGGCCACTTGAGATGGGCGAGGTTGCCCTTGATGATGACGTGCCTCTTGCTCTTGGCGGAGCCTTTCTTGCTCACGTGCATGAAGGAGATCTTGATCATGACGAAGACGTTGTTGTTCCTCTTGGAATTGAGCATGGAGATGTTCTTGTTGAAGGCGTTCTTCTTCAAGGCGTAGACGTTCTTGGACAAGTCGAAGTCGTGCTTGCTCCGCTTCTTGAGCTTGTTGTTGAAGCACTTGAGCATCCACATTATGGTGGCGTGGGTCTTGATTGGAATCATGATGCGACGATGTAGGAGCTCGTGACCTTGAGCTATGAGAGCGCGAAGACCTTGAATGGTGTCTTCTATCTTCTTGACGGTTGAGTGTATGGAGGATGTTGTCCAACGCCGTCTTCATTTCTCTTGTTTCTTGACCTTGTATGGCGAGTGTTGCCTTCAACTCATTGCCTTGAGTTTCAATCTTCTCATTGAGTTCTTGAACTTGATTGTTGAGGTCAATCCTTTGCACTTGAGCTCTTTCTTCATAGCGGACGTTGGTATCCTTGAGCATGGCTTCAAATTGATTGAGCTTGGCGTGGACGGCTTGAGTAGCTATCCAATGTTGGTGCCGCGTCATCGGTAGTTGGTTCCCTTCTCCACTAGACATGGTTACAACTAAAACAAGAACTATGTGGTGGGTGGTTAGGAAAGACTACCAAGAGTGTCACAACTTGCAAACCAAAATCAAAAAGGTGTTTCAAGTCGAGGAACAACCGATATGTATGCACACACACAAAACAAAACTCTATATGGTGTTAGGTATGGATGTGGAAAGCCAAATGGAAGAACCAAACGAAAAGTCTATTGTCAAAAGTGGGTAAGATCCAAAAGTCACAAGTCAAAGGCGGTGATCACAAAAGGCATACACAAGGTGGAACACACGCGTGGGACAAAATGGGGTTAGCGCGACGGAAAATGAGCACGAACAAAAATGGTCCTAACGAAGACTACTAGCTCGGTGTCACGCTAACGCAAGAGAGACCGTGGCTTGGTTGCAAAATTGAGAAGCAACAAGATTTGCGCAAGACGCCTCTCTTCTCTTTTCTCTCGCTTTGGACTCTTTTGTGTATAGGTGTCACTCACACTCTTTTTCTTTTTCTTTTTCTCCCTTTTTTTTGTATGCTTAGAAGCTTTCTTTTCTCACTATCTATGTAAGTATGTCACACTTCTTTTGCCTATCTTTTCACACGAGCTTGCTTCGTAGCTTTGCTCAACACACGCACACCCTCACGGTCGGGACGCTTGCGCAATGCTTCGCAACACTAGAAAGCCACTCTCGATAGGAAAGGTACGCAAAGGAAGCTAAGGCTACAAGTTAGGGGGCAAGTTATACCACTTGATGACGGTGGCCGACGATGTTGAACTTGCTATGGTGGAAGGTGTCAAATGAACCGCTTGGATCTTCGGGGTGCCGTCGTCGTAGTTGATGTTGCGGAAGCTTAGTGGTAGCTGAAATGGCACACACAACGAAGTCCAAACACAAGGGGTTAGTGCCAAAACGAAAACGAAGAATGCTGTCAAAAATTCGCCGGCGGAACTTCCGGTCTGAGGGCGGAACTTCCGGTCCCGGCGGAACTTCCGGTCCTCCGGCGGAACTTCCGTCGCAATCGATCACGTCGTTCTTCGATTTGGCGGAAATCCGGGCCGAAAATCTTCGAATTCGTGGAAAATTTGGCACTAAGAGCGTGGGAAGGTGGGGAATTGCAGATCAACACCAAAGACAAGTTCCTATTGGACCAAAACCACCAAAACTCAACAAATCGCGAGATCCAACCAAGGCCAATTTGGGGCTTTTTTTTGGGAAATTTTTTGGAAATTTTTTGGGCGAAATTGGTGGAATTGGGGTGTGGGTCAAATCCGTGGCAACCAAGGAGCTCTTGATACCATATGATAAGGGCTAAGCCCGGATGTGCCCGATCTTCACGGATTTGAAGGGATACGTGGGGGTAGGTGGATGAACGCGATGAACACGTGGGGAATCGGGGATACACACACACACACGCACACAATTGAAGCTCGTTGGCTCGAAACACCAACTCGATAGAGATTGCAGGAAAAGACCTTCCGGTAGAAGTCCCGCAAAGAGATCGACAAATCAAAGCTCGGGAGATCTAGAAGGGTAAAAGACCGGAAGGTTTGATAGAAGTGCAAGCAAAAGACCAAATAGGTAGAAGTGCAAGCAAAAGATCAAACAAACGAGAAGTCGCCAAAGAGATCTTCACGAGTTGATAAGGAGCCCGGTGGGGATACAAGATCATAGATCTAGGTAGGGTTCCCACAAGGGTGAGCCATGCTCAGGTTTAATTTCACACCAAGTCTAATCTCAGATCCGAGCCAACTAGGCTATTTATAGGTAGGGGGCGAAGAGTTAAGTTACACGCTGAAAAGTAGTGCTGCTGAAGTTCGCGGTGGCGGAAGTTCCGGTCATCTTGGGCGGAAGTCCGGCGGAAGGTCCGGCCTGGGCCGGAAGTTCCGGCCAGGCCGGAAGTTCCGGTTCCGGCCAAGTTCCGAAATTAGCCCGTTTCCTTGCAGTAACATCCAGGGCGTTTGACGGACTTTGAACTTGGGCTGGTTCCGACCGGCGGAAGTTCCGGTCCCTCGGCGGAAGTTCCGGTCCGATGCTTTTCCGCCGGAGGGCATCTTGGGGGCATCTTGGAATCTGGAAGTTCCGGTCCGGGGCGGAAGTTCCGGCCGCGCTGTAGCTCCATCTTCATCGTTTCCCTCTCTCTCCAACGTCTTGGTCTCCATGGCTTGTGTCTTGGTCGATGTACCTGATTGAACATAGGTTATTTGCATGAAGTAGCAAGCCATCCAAGGGGGTGTCAAAGTCATAGGTAGAGAGGAGCGAATTCACCTCTTGGCGTAGTGCTTGGGCTCGAGCTCGTGTCATTGGACCACGAGGAGGGCTTGTCGGTCTTGATGTAGTGTCGACCTTGGGTGGGGCTGCATCACTTTCACTCTTGTAAATTAATTGGAGAAACTATAATCAAAATAATGATCATGTGGAAAACAAGTGTGCGATTCTACTTTTCAAATGTCATACCGAATAACAGGGACAAAGCAAGTTGCATGGCTGAAGAAAGCATCAATGTTAGAATCAGAAAGTCCGTGTTGTATACGAGTTGGACACTCGTACGTGTTGTAATCCTGTATGGCTGCCGTGTATATAAATAGAAGAGGTGGAGACGTGTATGTCTACCACGAAAACCCTAATCACCTTTTTTAACTTGGTATCAGAGCCCATCGCTCCCACAGCCGCCGCGCCGCCGCGAGCCCCATCCGCGCCGTCATCGTCGCTATGAAGTTTTTCGTCCGCACGCGAGTCCCCGTCCGCGTAGCGAGCCTCCTTCCGATCCGTCGCCATGGCACAAACCGGAGCAATCCAGGTGTCCCACTCTGCCGGCGCCATCGTCGCTTCCCCAGGCTCCTCGACCCCCGTCGGTGTTGCACCGGCGCCGGCGGTCCGCCTAGATCATGGAAACTTCATGCTCTGGAAGGGCCTCACCCTGCCGAACCTCTCAGGCGCAGGGCTCCATGGCCACCTCGACGGTACTACCGTCGCTCCCCCGGCGACGATCAAGCAAGGGACCGACGCTGACGCCGTCGACGTCCCTAACCCGGCGTACACCGCCTGGTGGACGCAAGATCAGCGTGTCGTCGGGCTCCTTCTCGGCTCTATGGAGCCGGACGTGGCGTGCCAACTCATCTCCTGCAAGTCGGCGGCCGAAGTCTGGGGCGCTATGCACACCATGTTTGGTGCACAAAGTCGTGCCAACGTCCGCCATCTTCGCCGCCAGCTTCAGACCTTGCGCAAGGAGGACATGTCCGCCACTCAGTATATGCACAAGATGAAGTCCTTCGCTGATGCAATGGCGGCCGCCGGAGCTCCTATCTCCGACGATGAACTGGTGGACTACATCATCACCGGCCTCGGGAAGGCTTACAATCCTCTCGCCGGGAACCTTACCTTGGCTAACCGATCGGTGCCCTACGCGGAGTTTTACTCCGCCGTGCTTTCTTTTGAGTCCCTGCAGGCATCGCAGGGTCTGGACGCCGAGTGGTCTTCTTCGGCAAACGTGGCGACACGCCCTACACCCGTCGCCGATCGCCCCGTGCAGCTCAGCGGGGGTCATATGTGACCAATTATGGTCACCAATCCCAAGGCCATAACGGTGGCAATGGAGGCGGGAACTACTACTGCCCTGACAACAGTCGCAATGGTGGCGGCCGCGGCGGCGGCAACAGCGGAGGGCGTAACGGTGGCGGCCGCAATGGTGGCGGCAACGGCGGCAATGGTCGTCGCAACCGGCCCCGCTGTCAACTCTGCAGCTACTGGGGGCACGCGGCGGCTGACTGCCGCAACCGCTTTGATCGTGACTACCGCGGCAACAATTCTCGAGCGGGGAACTCGGCTTCCACAAGCAACAACAACAACAACCCGCACTGGTACATGGATACTGGTGCAACGGATCATCTCACCAGTGATCTGGAACGTCTACACATGCACGAGCGCTACGGAGGAAACGATCAAGTCCAGGTGGCTAATGGTATGGGTTTGTCTATTTCGCACATTGGTCATTCAAACTTAGCCGGTTCATCCCTAAAACTGAAAAATATCCTCCATGTTCCACGCATTAGCCAACATCTTCTTTCAGTTTATCGCCTTGTTGCTGATAACTATGTGTTTGTTGAATTTCACCGTAATTTTTTCCTTGTCAAGGACAAAGCCACGAGGAGAATTCTTCTTCACGGTAGGAGCAAGGGAGGACTCTACCCCGTCCCGCTTGCTCATGCGTCTTCAACATCCAGTCGTCATGCTTCTGCTAGTGTCAAGGTCACCGCTTCCCGGTGGCATCAGCGTCTTGGTCATCCTACAAATAATGTAGTCAAAGATATTGTTGGCTCAAATAAACTCGTGTGTTCCTTAGATTCTACATCGTCAGTTTGTGATGCTTGTCAGCGTGCCAAGAGCCGCCAGTTACCTTATTCATCTTCCTC
Source organism: Lolium multiflorum (assembly GCA_030979885.1). Classification (NCBI taxonomy): domain Eukaryota; kingdom Viridiplantae; phylum Streptophyta; class Magnoliopsida; order Poales; family Poaceae; genus Lolium; species Lolium multiflorum. The sequence goes on along the minus strand of CM061752.1, from coordinate 94,294,244 downwards.
TCGTGTGTCTACTATGCCTCTTGAGCTTGTTCATTCTGATGTCTGGGGTCCAGCATGTGCCTCCTCTGGGGGTACAAGTACTATGTTAGCTTTATCGATGATTATTCTCGCTTTTGCTGGATCTATCTTATCAAAAATAAATCTGATGTTGAGCAGGTGTTTCATGCTTTTCAGGCCCATGTAGAGCTCCTCCTAGGTTCGAAAATCAAGGCTGTCCACTCTGATTGGGGGGGCGAGTATCACAAACTCCACCGTCATTTTGAGAGTACCGGTATTGTGCATCGCGTGTCTTGTCCTCACACTTCCCAACAAAACGGTGTTGCTGAGCGCAAACACCGGCATTTGGTTGAAACAGGTCTCGCACTCCTTGCCCAGTCATCTCTCCCTCTTCGCTATTGGGATGAGGCGTTTCTTACAGCGTGCTATCTTATAAATCGCATGCCCACACCGGTGCTTAACAAGGAAACTCCCATCTTTCGTCTTCTCCGCATACAACCCAATTACGAGTTTCTCCGTATTTTTGGTTGTGCGTGTTGGCCTAGCCTTCGGAAATATAACTCCCACAAATTAGAGTTTCGATCTAAGCTTTGTGTCTTCCTTGGCTATAGCCCGATGCACAAAGGGTATAAGTGTTTAGACCGGTCTACGGGTCGCATTTATATCTCTCGTGACGTCGTTTTCGACGAGTCCGTTTTTCCTTATGCCACACCTGGTGTCTCTGTTGATGTCTCTACCTTAGCACAGGCTATCACTTTTCCTGATAATGAACCGGTTACGAGTGCACCTGTGCGTAAATATGACACATCTTACCTATCCACTAACCCGTCTGCATTAGACGAAGTTCCTCCGTTTCAGGTTATTGACGCGGCCCCAAGTACCTCCCAGCGGCCGATCGACGTGCATGGGAGAGCCTTGCATGGCGCTCTTCCCGATGCGGCTCCCGCTCCAGCCATGCGCACGGACCCAGCTCCCGCCGTGAGTGCGACTCCAGCTCCTGCAGCAAGCGCGGCTCCAGCTTCTGCCGAGAGCGCGGCTCCTCAGCCCACGATGCCTCCCGCCGTGACTTGTGAGTCCACGGCCGCATCGTCCCCGGCTGAGACGTGCACCACGCCAGCTACGGTGCATCCCATGGTGACGCATCATCGTGACAACACGCGCAAGGAGAAAGAATACAAGGACGGTACTGTGCGCTATGATCCTCGTCGTCGGGCTTTCTTCGCTGTACCTACTTCTCATCATGTTGCCTTGACTGAACCTGCCTGGAAAGCTGCTATGGCAGATGAGTTCGCAGCCTTGTGTCAGACACGCACGTGGACATTGGTTCCTAGACCTCCGGGGGTCAATGTTGTTGGAAGCAAATGGATTTTTAAAACGAAGCATCGTCCTGATGGATCTATTGACAAGCACAAAGCAAGGCTAGTGGCTCGTGGATTTACTCAGCAGCATGGGATTGATTATGGTGACACATTCAGCCCAGTTGTAAAGCCTGCTACTGTGCGTCTGGTGCTGTCTCTAGCTGTGTCTCGTGGCTGGTGTCTGCGTCTGGTTGATGTGAGTAATGCCTTTCTTCACGGGTTTCTGTCTGAGGATGTTTATATGCATCAACCACCTGGTTTTGAGGATGCTCGTTATCCCTCTTATGTGTGCAAGTTGCAGCGGTCTATCTATGGCCTGAAGCAGTCGCCTCGTGCGTGGTATGCTCGGTTAAGTCAGCGGCTTCATGAGCTTGGTTTTGTCTCCTCCAAAGCAGACACGTCACTCTTCATATTCTCCAGAGATGGTGTGCAGATTTATATGCTAGTCTATGTTGATGATATTGTTATCGCTGGGTCTACTCCTGAGGTTGTTGATCGTCTTGTCTGGTCTCTAATGGATACCTTTCCTATTAAAGATTTGGGGAAACTGGATTATTTTCTTGGACTGGAAGCGTCCTACAATTCAGGGGGGATGATGGTAACTCAGCGCAAGTATGCACTTGATCTACTTCATAGAGTAAATATGGAGAATTTTAAGTCCACTTCCACACCATTGCCGACTTCAGAGAGTCTGTCTCGAGTTTCAGGTACAATGCTTGGCTCTGAGGACTCCTTCCGGTACCGTAGCGTCGTTGGTGGATTGCAGTATTTGACGCTCACACGCCCAGACATTTCTTTTGCGGTGAATAAGGTGTGCTAGTTTTTGTCTCAGCCTACAGATGTTCATTGGGAGGCCGTATATTGAGGTATGTCAAAGGCACATTGCAAACCGGGCTGTGTTTTCGCAAGTCAGCTTCCACTGGTGTTAGTATTTTCACCGATGCTGATTGGGCTGGATGTGTGGATGATAGACGTTCCACAAGTGGCTATGCTATTTTTGTTGGACCTAACTTGGTCTCCTGGAGTTCGAAGAAGCAGCCTACCGTCTCAAGATCTAGTACCGAGGCAGAATACAAGGCATTAGCTAATGGTGTTGCAGAGGCTATATGGATCAGCTCTCTGTTAAAGGAGCTGAAGTTCCCAGGCAGCGTACACCTATTCTGTGGTGTGATAACTTAGGGGCAACCTACCTCACAGCAAATCCGGTATTTCATGTCGAACAAAGCACATTGAAATTGATTTTCATTTTGTGCGAGAGCGAGGGTGCTTTGGACGTGAGGTTTATATCTTCTAGTGATCAATTGGCTGATGTGTTTACAAAGCCAGCCACACGGCAGATGTTAGACCGATTCAGGACCAATCTAAATCTTGTATGTAATAGTTTAGATTGAGGGGGTGTGTTAGAATCGGAAAGTCCGTGTTGTATATGAGTTGGACACTCGTACGTGTTGTAATCCTTTATGGCTGCCGTTTATATAAATAGAAGAGGTGGAGACGTGTATGTCTACCACGAAAACCCTAATCACCTTTTTCAACTATCAAGACCCAGAGAAGGGTAGATAAAACAAAAGGACCGGTCATCATATTCAGATTCTATATCACGAGTCACGACTCACCCTAAGCATGATTGGAAGACTGCAGTGACCTATCTGGACATCTATCTGCAGATACTATTTCGTATGAAAGTATGTTACCCCTGGCAATCAACATAACCAAATGAAGAATATGTGCCGTAGGGAACTTGAGCACTAGAGGCCAGACCCTTTTTCTTCTCTTAGCAGGCAGAGAGTTTTAGTTGTGGTTGTAAACAGATTTAGTTTTTGTGGCGTGCTTTTGTTCTGTGTTGGGCTGTAGCAGGTTCGGTTGCTCCTGGAGGGAGGTGGTGTCTGAGTAGTTAAAACTTGGTTATCTGTCTAGGTTAATCAGCAGTGGTTTTGGGTGTGGCCATGGGTGAGTTTTTGCTTTTCTTTGTACTGAACACTGGTTTCATTTTATGATACGAAATGGAGCCGAGGAGGATGTCTCCCTGAGAATCTAAAAAATCAACATAACCAAATGAACCAACAAGGCAAGTATCATTTCCCCTTTCCAGTCACACTGTAAAGTAATATTTCCATGAGTTGATTCAAAACATTAAGGCCTCAGTCTTATGTCAGATGCCAAGTTATTTGGCTTTGATCACGCTAAGAACACTCACATTGCCTTAAATTGCAATGTCGTATCTCCACATCGAGAGACCTAGTAGCCGGTACTGTGATCGCAGAATGAACTTGAGTGTGATAATTTTCTGAACATCAATTGTGTATCCTACATTTTGCTTTATAGATTGCAATATACTGGTATGCGGTAAATAAATTTAAAAACTGCTCCAAGTTGAGTTTCTGGGTGGAGTTTTCCAACTTTCAATTGGAGAAAAATATCAAGTTCAGACCCAGAAATCTTTAACCATTCTGTTTAGCTAGTAAAGTTTTTTCAATGATTTGCAAACCTTATTGAAAAGGGTCCTTTTCTCTTTGGTCAGATTCAGAATACAGAGGAATCAGTCTGCACAAATCATACTAAACTTCAGTTCTCATATTCGATCATACGAATGGAACCTTAATTCATCATAAGAACAACAAAGATTTTCTGGAGCACTACTCATGTAATCGCCTAATCAGTATCGGTTGCAATATACTGTTTAGTAAAGACAGCAAAAATGAGGCACTACTAAATTAGCATGTTCTTTGGGTATAAACATCCTATGGGAATAGTGCCACTAAAACAAAATAGATAATTTCTTGCAACAGAAAGTAAGTTCATGACTGCAGCTGCTCCCGGAGATGCTGATTGTCCTCCAGGAGCCGGTCATACTCAAGCAGCAAACTTTCAGATTGTTTTTGAATTGCAAGCGTCTTGTCCTCAGCAATATGGACTTCCTCAGTCTTTTCTTGAACTTGTAGCTTCAGTTTCTTCATCTCCTCGTTCAGTGTGGTGATCTCTTACTGGTATTTTAGTTTCTCCTCAGAACTTCCATGCTTTGCTTCCTCTAACATTTTGTTCTGCTTCGATGCAGCCTCTACATTCTTCTTTAACCCACGTAGTTCTCTGATGTACTGGTGGAGGCGGTCAATAACTAGAGCGAGAAATAGGGAGTACCCTGAAAGAATAGTATTATATAACTCAGAACTTTGACACAGGAGAACAGATAGCAAGAATACATTGCTCATGCACAAGGTGCAGTTTTTTTGACATTTTTAAGACATGCATTGTTATTATTTTGATGGTGACGAGATAAATTATGCTATGTTATATATAACCAGTAATTCACCATGCTGTCCCTTACCTTACAATCGGGACCTCCTATTTAGACATGTCACTTTCCTAACCAAATAGGAATCCTTACTAACTAATGAGCTACTATCTCCTTGATTACTCGACCACTGTACTGTTGGCCTGGACACTGTTCATGTGAATATTCCTGCATGCGACAACTCCTAAGCTTGGTACTGACCTGAGTCATTGGGCCTTGACCCAACACCCAAGACAACTGAGCGAAGGTTTTGCATGGGAAAGTTGGACCTACTGATAACTACTTTTCTATTCCATCCACACATATTGCATCGATTCAAGTTTTTTTTATGTGAGTGCGTAACCACAGAGTAATAAGAGCATGCATTACAAATCAAAAAAATGATAAAACCGTAACCTGGAATTCTAGAGCTTCAAGAGTGAACCAAAACTCTAATAATATCCTTTCATAATTCTAACTGACGGGAGAAACTGAAAGTCAGCACTTTCGCAGCAATATAAACAGCAAGGAAGCAATTTGTTGGGCCAAAATTTCAGTGTCAATCATGGACATGATAACTCAAACTGACTGCTGATTTTGTCCTGAATTTACCAAACGAAAATCACCTTTTCAAGCAAAATAGCTCCACCAGAGTAATACGTAATGTAAATTCATACAGAAGGCGTATTGTGTTTATGCAAATTACAGATTCAATGTGGTGGCAGTTGTAAAAAGTTAATCACATGGCAAACTATAGCACTGTGACATGGCAACGGAGGACAGGCCACAACAGAGGCTCTGGTTTTTGGGCATCCAGATTCTCAAGTCAGTGAGACACGCTGAGCGGTGCTGGCAAATGGTGGCTTCACAACAAACTCCGCCTATGTTGTCCCAACATAGCCGGTCCCAAGCCCGGGTAAAGGAGGATGGTTGTGATAGGCTTGGCGAGCTAACGTAAAAAACCCAGCCACTCTTATGGAGATGAAACCCAAATGATTTTCATTGGGGCGTAACCCTCTTAGCGACGCGCCATATCGGAACCCGGGTGCGGTGTCAAATGGGCAAGGGCCGGGTCATCACCCCCTAGGTGGCGCGCCGTATCTTGATCTGGATACGGTGGCAAGTGAGCAAGGATCGGGTCGTCGCATCCTTAGTGGTGCGCTACATCGCGCCCGGGTGTAGTGGAAAATGAGCAAGGGTCTTCACATTTGACTCAACGAGTGCGAAGGGTAAGGAAGCTAGCCGAGCCTAGGAGGTTTCGCTTAGGTAGCTGGAACATAGGTTCCCTCGCAGGTAAGCTTCGGGAGCTAGTTGATACAGCGGTGAGGAGAGGCGTTGATATCCTTTGCGTCCAGGAGACCAAGTGGAGGGGACAGAAGGCGAAGGAAGTAGAGGATACCGGCTTCAAGCTGTGGTATACGGGAACGACTCCAAACAGAAATGGAGTAGGCATCTTGATCAACAAGAGCCTCCAATCTGGAGTGGTAGACATCAAGAGATGTGGGGACCGGATTATCCTGGTCAAGCTGGTAGTTGGGGACTTAGTTCTCAATGTTATTAGCGCTTATGCCCCACAAATAGGCCACAATGAGAACACCAAGAGGGAGTTCCGGGAAGGCCTAGAGGACTTGGTGGCGAAAAACTCTTTCATAGGAGACCTTAATGGCCACGTGGGTACATCTAACATAGGTTTTGAAGGGGTGCATGGGGGCTTTGGCTATGGCATCAGGAATCAAGGGGAAGATGTCCTAAGCTTTGCTTTAGCGTACGACATGATCGTAGATAACACCCTCTTTAAAAAGAGAGAATCACATCTAGTGACTTTTAGTAGTGGTCACCACAGCAGCCAAATTGACTTCATCCTCTCAAGGAGAGAAGACAGGAGTGCGTGCCTAGATTGTAAGGTGATACCTGGAGAGAGTGTTGTCCATCAGCATAAGCTTGTGGTGGCTGACTTCCGCTTTCGACTTCGTGTCCAGCGGGATAAGCGTGCGAAAGTCGCTAGAACGAAGTGGTGGAAGCTCAAGGGGAGGTAGCTCAGACGTTTAAGGAGAGGGTCATTAAGGAGGGCCCTTTGGAGGAAGGAGGTGATGCGAACAATATGTGGATGAAGATGGCGACCTGTATTCGTAAGGTGGCCTCGGAGGAGTTTGGAGTGTCGAGGGGAAGTAGAAGCGAAGTTAGGGATATCTGGTGGTGGAACACTGATGTCCAGAAGGCTATTAAGGAGAAGAAAGATTGTTTCAGACGCCTGTACCTGGATAGGAGTGAAGCAACATGGACCTCTACAGCGGAAGGCACGAAGGAAGGCGAAAAGGATCTGAGAGAGGAAGACAAGGGATGTTGACGCATAGATGAGTACTTCGACAGGCTGTTGGGGGACGAGAGGACCATTGCGAACTGGACAACTCCTTTGATGATACCAGTAGGTGTTTTGTGCGACGAATCCAGGAGTCTGAGGTCAAGGAGGTGTTGAGAAGGATGAAGGGAGGCAACGCAATGGGCCCTGATGGTATCCCCATTGAGGTGTGGAGAGGCCTCGGAGACATAGCGATAGTATGGCTAACTAGGCTCTTCAACTCCATTTTTCGGGCAAACAAGATGATCTTCAAGAACAAAGGGGATGTTCAGAGTTGTACTAACTACCGTGGAATTAAGCTTATGAGCCATACAATGAAGCTATGGGAGAGAGTCATTGAGCACCGTTTAAGACGAACGACAAGCGTGACCAAAAATCAGTTTGGTTTCATGCCTGGGAGGTCGACCATGGAAGCCATCTTCTTGGTACGACAACTCATGGAGAGATAGTAGGTCGCAAAAGAAGGACCTACGTATGGTGTTCATTGACTTGGAGAAGGCCTACGATAAGATACCGCGACACGTCATGTGGTGGGCCTTGGAGAAACACAAAGTCCCGGCAAGGTACATTACCCTCATCAAGGACATGCACGGTAATGTTGTGACAAGTGTTCGAACAAGAGATGGCTATACCGATGACTTCCCGATTAAAATAGGACTACACCAGGGGTCAGCTTTGAGCCCTTATCTATTTGATTTGGTGATGGATGAAGTCACAAGGGATGTATATACAAGGAGATATCCCATGGTGTATGCTCTTTGCGGATGATGTGGTCCTAATCGATGATAGTCGAACGGGGGTCAATAGGAAGTTAGAACTTTGGAGACAAACCCCGGAATAGAAAGGTTTTAGACTTAGTAGAACTAAAACTGAGTACATGATGTGCGGTTTTATTACGGACAGGTGGTGCCTCACAAGGACACCTTTCGATACTTGGGGTCAATCCTGCACAAGGATGGAGATATTGATGAAGATGTGAGCCACCGGGTCAAAGCCGGATGGATGAAGTGGCGCCAAGCTTCTAGCATTCTTTGTGATAAGAGAGTGCCACAAAAGCTAAAAGGCAAGTTCTGTAGGACGGCGGTTCGACCCGCAATGTTGTATGGCGCTGAGTGTTGGCCGACTAAAAGGCGGCATGTTCAACAGTTAGGTGTGGCGGAGATGCGCATGTTGAGATGGATGTGTGGCCACACGAGGAAGGACCGAGTCCGGAATGATGATATACGAGATAGAGTTGGGGTAGCACCGATTGCAGAGAAGCTTGTCCAACATCGTCTAAGATGGTTTGGGCATATTCAGCGCAGGCCTCCAGAAGCTCTAGTGCATAGTGGACGATTAAAGCGTGCTGATAATGTCAATCGAGGACGGGGTAGACCACACTTGACATGGGAGGAGTCCGTAAAGAGAGATTGAAGGACTGGAGTATCACCAAAGAACTAGCCATGGAAAGAGCCGCGTGGAAGATTGCTATCCATGTGCCAGAACCATGAGTTGGTTACGAGATCTTATGGGTTTCACCTCTAGCCTACCCAACTTATTTGGGAATAAAGGCTTTGTTGTTGTTGTTGTTGTTGCCTATGAGCTTGAAAAAAAAAATGCTCTTCTATAAATAATGTTTCATCCTATGAAAATCAGAGGCAGATGGATCTAGCACTTCGTCAATTCTAACTCTTTGATTGTTCACTACTCTTACTTTTGACCCTGACTGCATTAGTGGAGGATGCTTCTTAACCTAACTCCAGCAAACCAAAATAAGATTATTCTATATGCAGATTGTTATCAGAAACAAGACATCTTAAAAAACAGTAGAAATCACATGAGTTAAAAAATTGCTCCTTCAAAACCTTATTCAGCTCAAGGCTCTCGTATAATCAAGGTTGAAGAATGGGGGTTGTAAGGACAATAAATAATAGCTTTCTGGTTCTACGTCTAAGATTTTGTTTATTCTCGTGGAACATAAAAATGAAATGTATTTTTTTAGTTTGGATTCCAGCCACGATTGTTTTGTGCCAGATCTTCTTCGTTTTCGAAAATGGAAGTCTGGTTTCCAGTACGTACTTTAATTAATACATAATAGATGCTAGTAGAAGCTTAACATGTCCCTGGTAATTTGCTCTCCAATTATCGATGTGAGAATAGCAAAAGAAAATGGAGAGGCCAAGCATGCTTGAAATTATTATTCCGTGGGCATATATGTGTGATTATTTGAAGAACCAATACCACATGTCTTCCGGTTTATAAGGAAAATGTGTATTACTAGATCATCAATTTAAATTTAAACAACTAAATATGTATTATATATTTATATTGTACAAAAAGTATAACTTTGAGTTAGTATTCAAAAGAAGATCCTAATGATCTATTTTTCCATAGGAACGCAGGGCTTACTAACTAGTTAACCTTAAATATGACTTTCTGAAATACTCCGTACCTTTCACTGAGGATTCTGTAAAAGGAAAAAAAAAAATCCTTAGTCAATAAGTACAGTTTTAGCTAGATACACAACCCCAAATGGGAAATACCTTGCTTGCATGCCTACGTCTAAATGCAAAGCTAGTTAGTTCGTACAAATAGAAAATACAGGGAGGAATGAGTTTGCTACAGCTAACCACTTTTAAGTATTTTCTTGCTTAGTTCTGATGACTCCTTAGGACGAGAAAATGCAAAATTGGGATTTTTTTAAATTTGTTCTGATGAATACAAACGGATTGTCTGAAAATTTCGAATTTTTGTTATGTTTTCATCCCTTTGGTGATATATATAAAATTTATATCCCAAACCAACCACAAACAAAACGAAGGGCTGTGCTTCAGATGTCATAACCTAATCCAAAAACCATATCTTGATAACCCAAAACCTCCCTCAGATTCCGAGTGCACATCCATACGGCAGCTTATAACTTATTTCGAGCACTGTCAGACTCCAAGTGACCATCCATAGGTCACCATATAGTTCAACCCATCGTATAACCTTTTTCTGGCATTTTCAGTTACTTGCATGTTGCGATGTGAACAATGGTCTGTATGCGACTGATTTCTATCACCACATACTTCTACCATTTAACAATATACAAACAATAGCTCAGCAGACACACAGACGGTTCGGATAAAAAAAAGCACAAGGGAACAAGATGGATATGCGTCAGGGAGGTGATCTAGTGGGGATGTGCGTTACCGGTAGAACCTACCCATGAGGGACGCCTCGAGGAGATGACGCGAGAAGAGAACCTGGTCGGTGGGCGAGAGGGCGGCGCCGCCGCCGGACTCGGGGTCCCCGACGCGGCCGCTGATCTCGGCCATGCTATAGAGCGTGGAGGCGAGGAGGGTGAGGACCACGCCGGCGACGGTCTTGACGGCGACGGGCGCGCGGCGGCCGCGCTTGAGGCGGTCAAGGCCCAGCACGGCGAGCTTCCGCAGCGGCGTCTTGAATAGCAGCGCCGTCGCCACGGCCGCCTCACCCACCAGCACAACGAACAGGAGCTGGATCATCGCCGCTGGCGTAACAGATGCGCCGCGTTGATTGGATTCGATAAGATCGAGGTCGGGCAGGATCTTGGGAGTTTGGGGATTCGGAGGAAGTGCGAATGAGAGAGATTTCAATTTTCTTTTTTTTAGCTGCTTCTGGTCTGGAACTCACAATTGAGGGAAAAACGATTGGGCGTGTTATTATTTGTACCTATTTTCTATACTATATTAAATTGAAACAGGTTTTCCTAAAAACCCAAAATCTAATTCCTGCATGGGCACTATCTTGTCATACGCGGTGCTCACTCGTCTCATACGTTGGATCCCTATCGGACGTCCCTCGCTCAACCCACCCACGCCGACAGCCTAGTCTCTCTCAAAGTATCTCCAATGCCCCCAAATAACGTGATTGGACAAATTAAAAAGCTGTCGCCCCCAAAGTTAAATAAGAGACTCTCGATAGCCTCACGACACGCCGACATAAAACAAGCCCACATGGCTGCAACCCCTACTCACATGCCATTCTTTTTCCCCACACTTTCTCTCACCTACTTTTCCCACATGGGTGGTCCCCTCTATTAAAATGCATGATCCGACGCTCGTTTGAGGATGCTTTCTCTTTCGACATTTTTCTCTTCCGGCGCGGTCTAAGAGCATCACTAGTAGTACCACTAAACCCTCAAACCAGTTTAAGGGTTGAGAATGGGCATTTTTGGCAGTTTTAGAGATTGAAAAACAGAGGCAAAGACTAGAACCCTCAAACGCAACCCTTATAACAGAATATTCATTTTTTGACATGCGGAGAGGACGACGATGCGGCGGCGGCGCGGCGACACGAGCAAAAGACGGCTCGGGAGGCTCGGAGAGGCGGGTAGGCGGCGACAGGGCGGGCGACTCGAGGAGGCAGGCAGCGAAGGTGAGGCGTCCGGGCGTGGCGCGCGTACAAGCAGCGCACGACACGGAGCAGTGGCGGCGGCGTGGCTGCAAGGACGGGCGGCGGTTGGGGACGGTGAATGTTCCCTCCCGCGCGTGTTGCAATGCAAGTGCGGGTTGGGGCAGTTTGGCCTCCCCAACCCCCACTTCTACAGGTTGGAAGGGGGAGTTGGGGCTGGACCTCTAAATTTTTTTAAGAATTTAGGGGTTTAGAGATTCTAGTCTACGCAAAAACGGTTATTTTTAGAGTGAAGTCTGAAAAAAACCTTGAACTCATTGAGGGTGTCGGGAACAAACCTTAAACTCTGAATCCCGCAAATTAGCACCCCAAACTCTGAAATCCCGGTCGTTTTTAGCATGACGCTCATTTCAGTCATGATTCGCTGATGTGGCCACGGGATTGTTGACTTTTCTGACTAAGCATGTCAGAGGGAAACCTGGGCGTTCGTGTTGCCGTCCTCGAGAGAGACAACAACTTTACAGTAGCTGCTCCTTCAGCTCCGTCCCGAGACCGGCAAAGTCAAGTAAGGACCCGAAGTAGCAACCGTTGAACCACACGAAGACGCGACCTCCCAGGTGATGAGCTCCATGCTCGCTTGAGAAGGTCATGAGGATGGGGTTGGAATCGTTGGGGGCCTTCCCGCTGTCCTGCTCCGCCTCTTGTCGTTCCCGTTCCTCTCGGCATGGCGTCTCCAATGCGGCGGATATCTCTTCACCTTTGCGGCAACGACGAGCTTCTGGTCGCAAGACCAAGGCTTGCCGGAGTAGAACGAAGGCTTGAAATCCTCAAAATTCATCAATTTGATTAACAATCTTAAAAAATCGACTACACAAATTTGATTGTTATCTTTCTGCAACCCCAATCAAATATACATATATTCAATTCCATGCCCAAAGTAGACCAATGCGGGACGGGAGGCGACGCTGCCGCAGCTGTGCGCCTGTGCGGGATGGGAGTCGACGCTGCCGTATTTGTGCTGGATGAGACGTCGCCGCTGCTCAGTAAAGGTGCCGCCCCCGCCACTGCTGCTCGGGAGGAGTGGCGCCGCCGCTGTTGCTCGGGACGGGGCCGCCGCCGCCGCTTCTGCTTGGGAGGAGAGGCGGCGCTGCTGTTGCTCGAGACAGGGACGCTGCCGCAACTGCGCGGGATGGGGGTACATGCCGATGCTCGAGAATGGGCCACCGCCGCTGCTGATGCTCGGAGGAGAGGTACCACCGGCCGCCGATGCTTTGAGGGAATGGGGTCGCCGCCGCTACTCAAGATAGTGTGTCGCCGGGGGAGAGAGAGGATGGAGGCGGAGGAGGCGTATTGGTAAGCGTAGAGAGCAAAGAGATTAAGAAAACAAGAATATTCATATAACTTATTTGTGGGCCATAGCTGTCTCTGAGAGATTTAGGAGGAACCATGCCACATCAGCAATCCCATTGTTTGGAAATTACCTAAATCTCATCTTAGACTGGGAACGGCAAGTTTAGGGTGCTGATTTCCAGGATTGAGAGTTTGGGGTTTGATTCACACATCCTCTACGAATTCAAGGTTTTATTCAGACTTTACTCTTATTTTTACAGATTTAAGGGTTTAGGGGTACTACTAGTGATGCTCTAAAGGGTGCCGCAAATCGTTTGTGCGGAACGTTTTTTTGAGGGACGGGGATGCTCTCGGTCTCCATTGAGATTGCAATTCCCCATTCCCCTTCCTCTTCGTGGCTGAGCGTCTCTTCTCCGCCTCAAATCTCTCCATACAAGCGACCACAAGCTCCCCAGCGAAGCTAGCAGGCGGAGCGCGCGGTGCGGCTGCGCGGCGGCGTGGCAAAGCAGGCCAATTTCCCTAGTCGCCTTCCTCGTCGCGGCCAAGCATCTCGTCTGTGCTTCGAAATCTCTCCATGGAGCAACCACCGGCTCCCCCACGAATCTAGCAGGTGATTCGCGCGGCAGTGCGGCGACGGGCCGGCGACAGCGCGGTCCAGAAGCACGTATCTCTTTCTTCGCCGCGGGTTCGACGTCACCGATGACTAGCAGGGAGGGGGCATCGGGGTCTCGATTTTTGAGCCGGTGAGTATCTCAGTTCCAATGCTCTTCGCCTATCCTGTGGTATCAAGAGGGCGATGCATTTCCAGTGGCGTCTGTTACGAACAATTTTGGGTTGTTCTTCGTTCCTTGTTTTCTTTGCTGCGCTGCACATCTGGAGTCTCTGTAACCCACTACAGCATCCCGTCGTATTTATCGTCCATAAATCTCAAAACCTGCGCACAGATAGGTCACCTGATGTTCTTTTTGCTAACCCGTAAGACGTACTTCTTGTTATTAGCGTGTTTGGCAACTAGGGAAACTAGCTCATCTTGATCAACTAGAAAAACTGTTAGAGCATCTCCAGTCGCGTCCCCCAAACCGTCCCCCAAAGGGATTTAGGGCGCGCCGGACAAAAAAAGAGTTCCAGCCGCGTCCCCCAAAGCCCATTTTTGTCCGGGCGCCCGACGGTGTTGACGCCCTAAGTCCCCCTCCCCACACAGGGACGCTCCGGGATGCCTGACACAACGAAAGCGAGGCCAACCGACGCGGGCCGACCCGGCACAGGAAAATTGTCTCACTCCCGCCAAATCCCGCCGCTCCCGCCAAATCGCGCCTATACCGCCGCGCACAGGCCTCCCAAAACATATCCCGCGCCGATTCATTTCTCCTATCCCGCCGATTTCTTTCTCCCTCCCGCCGTCCACCCGCCGCCGCTCTCCCTATTCCATGGCGCCGCCGATAGCCCCAAAAGATGCCCAAGAAAGCGCCAAGAAGCCGCCGGCAATGCGACGAAAGGCGAAGCGCCGTCGCGGCCGCGAAGGCGCCCTGCGAAGAAAAGCCCGAAGGAATGACCGAAGATCAATGGCGCAAGATTGCCTCGCGCCGAAGCTACGACGGAGCCGAAAGGACGGAGGGCGCGAGCGGGAGAAGAAGACGCGGGCGCGCCAGCACCAGCATGTAATGGCCGTGTATCGCCGCCACCAACGCGAGCCCATGGAGTACGTCCATGCCGGTGTACGTTCCGGAGTGATCTCTCCGTCGCAAGCCGCCTTCTACAACGACGGCCCCTCCGCCACTCCCCGGTGCGTGACGCCTAACTTGTCGCCGCACTACCAGGATGCGCCGCCGCACGACGGCTTCAACCCCAACAACTCCTTCTCCCCGACGTACGAGCAGCAGACAGACTCCGACCGACGGCGACCCTTTCACCGCCGCAGGGTCCGGCTGAATACGACGGCGCCGGTGCCGAGGAGGACGACGGTTGAGGAGGAGGATGACGAGGAAGAGGAGGGGGTGGAGGACGACGAGGGAGGACGACGAGGACGAAGAGACGGCGAGAAGAGGACGATGAGGGTGCCGGTGACGATGATCTCGCGAGGTAGACGCGGACGGCGGAGGACGAAGAAGAAGAAGAAGAAGAAGGCGGCACACGAGGCCCGGTGGACGCCTCTGGAAGATCTTTGTCCGTGCGAGTCGTGGGCGACGGTGAGCCATGACTCCATCATCGGCGCCAACCAAAAAGGCGGGAAGTATTGGGCGAGGATCAAGGCCGAGTTCGATGAGCGCAAGCTCATCAACAGCGACTACAACAAAGTGACAATGAAGAGGAGCCAAAAGGCAATGTCGACGCGATGGGCCATCATCCAGGCGTCGGTGAACTCCTTCCATGGGTACCATCACGACTTAGAGACCAGAGGCGACAGCGGCGCCGACGTCTCCAAACTGGTACGACTGTTTCTTCCATAATCCGTAGCGCCTACATTGTGTTCGATGAAATGACTCTGCTTCCTTTGGTTAGTTTGATCGGGCCATGGATTTGTACGCGAAGAACTCGGAAGGTCACAAGTCTTTCGTGCTCATGCATTGCTATGGCAAGCTCAAAATGAATGAGAAATGGCGGCTGACGCGCTTGTCGCTGTCCAAGGGGAAGGACGCCATTGATCTGGACGCGCCGCTGGCAACTTCGACAGGGCGTTCTACGGCAACAAGGCTGCCAAGGCCGCCTTGGCCGACGCTGCGTCGTCCGAGAAGACGCAGGTGTCGATCACGAAATGCCTCGCCGACGTCTCCTCGACCTTTATCTCCCGCGACAAGAAGGCCGACCAAAGGTGGGCCGAGCTGCTCAAGAGGCAAGAGGAGAAGCTGGAGCTCAAGAAACGCAGGAACGACATGTCCCTGCTGAGAACGTCGACAGAGGGAATGTCTCCCCGGACGCGAGCGGCGCACAACTTCTTCAAAGGCCGATCCTCGACGACATCGGCTGCAATGGCGGCGACGCGGCGGCTCCGGCAACAGACGCACGCGGCGCGGCACGCAGAAGAGCAGTCGACGCGTCTTTCATCGCACATGCGCCTCGTTGCTCGGCGACAGCGTACACCATGCACAGAACAGCGATCGCGACGAGGTCGCCGTGTCGACGGCTCGCCGACTCAGATACGACGCCGTCGCCCAACCCCTTCCCCTTCTTCTAATTTGCATGCATCACCGGCTGTAATATGATCGCGCGCCAGTTTTGATCGATCGCCGCTACTCGATCGCGACGAATCGGGAACGATCTCTTTTGAATGCATCTATTTGAATTTCGATTGGCGTTTGGGGACGCCCGAGCGACGTCCCCAAACGCGGCACGACAGAACACGTCCCCAAACGCTATCCCATGGCTGGGATCAGGACGCGACTGGAGATGCTCTTAGCTGGCTACGGCAAAGCAACTAGATCAATCTCCATGCCTAGCTCAACAAACATGCACTCAACAACTTGCATATATTTGGCGTTTTAGTATTCCTCAAGTCGCCATGAGAACCTGAAGTGTCAGGCCATGGATTGGCCGTGACCGAGAGATCGGAGGAAGGAAGGAAGAAGGGCTAGCGAGGCCCGGACGTCGCCGTGGGCTTGCGAAGAAGAAAGATACAGGAAATATAAATATTTGTTATTGCTTGGTTTCCACCCATCCACCCCTACCTGTCTCTTATAGCCACGAGACAGGCCCAAGCAAGTTCATTACAACGCTTAAGGTTTAATTAGAGATAACAAGGCTTAAACTAAAGACAATGATACTTGGCACTCGTCAGGCCGTTGGACAAGCACCCATTGGCTAGGCCTGACAGAGCCCCCTCCTTAAGTCAAGACTTCAAGGCTTGAACTCGGGAAACGCCCGCTGCATGAATGCGACGTCCTCCCAGGTGGCTTCTGTTGGTGTCATATATTCCCAATGCACTAGCCATTGAGGTACTGGTATCTCATAATCACCATCAGGTGAAGGTCCTGGGACAATTCTTCTTTCCAGAACAGCTAGTGGAGCGAGTTTGACCTTGCCGTCTGGTGTGACCAAAGGGAGTTTGTCATGAGGGATTGCCTTGGTCCCAATGTGTTTCTTGAGTTGACTGACATGAAAGACATCGTGAATTTTGGCTGATTCTGGGAGGAGTAGCTGATAGGAGCCCTTGCCTACTGTTTTCAACACCCGAAAGGGGCCGTACCATTTGGAGGAGAGCTTGATTGGATTTCCCCGACCCAATGCTTTTTCTCTGAAAGGTTGCATCTTCAGGTAGACAAACTCACCCACTGTGAAGGATCTCTCTGTTCGATTTGCATCAGCATATTTTTTCATCCTCTGTTGTGCCTTTGCCAGATTCTTATGTAACAGAGAGAGCATGGTTTCCTTCTCAATATCCAGTGTAGAGGTATCCTCTGTAGAAGGCAATGGAATCTGTTGGAGTAGTGGAGGAGGGTATTCATACAGAGCCTGAAACGGAGTCATCTGGATGGATGTATGGAAGGAGCAATTATACCACCACTCAGCTGCTGGCAACCATGCACTCCATTTCTTCGGTTGATGGAAAACCATACATCTGAGATATTGCTCCAGACACTGGTTCACACGTTCTGTTTGACCGTCAGTTTCAGGGTGATGAGCTGGAACTAGTGGCATGGCATGCCGGACCACTAAGGCATTTGAATTAGCAACTTTTTCTTGTTGGCGAGCAAACCAATAAGCAGACAGTAAATCCTCTGGTTTGTGGCAGAGTACTGCATGTCTGATGTGTTCCTTGAGACCACTGATGAAACGATCAACAAAGAAATCCTGTGGCAAGTAGGTTCTGCCTCTTTTCATGACTTGCATCCAGGATTCGTATTCATTGATATAACTATCCACTGTGGTGTGCTGTTTGAGGACTTGCAGTTGTTCCATTGGGTCGATAGTAACTGTATCAGGAAAGCGCTCTATGAGTACCTGGCATAGCTGATACGGGGCGACCTTCGGTCTCCACCGCATCATGTGCGTCAACGCCGACACGTCACGCAAAGGTGAATCTTCTCCTTTATGCGTGCCTCCAATTGTCTCTCATGAATGGTATGCTACTTCATCCTCCTTCATATGACCATGATAGGAACACATCGCCAAGTACGGAGGAAGTGGACGACACCATGGAGGCTCGAGGACTCAAGGCCGAGGACGTGGAAGCATGGAAGAGAACGCCGAGGATAAGGAGACGCGCCAGGAAGACCGGCACGCCGCACCGCCACTACGCCCGAGGATGACGTCACCGCCGCCTCTACTCGCGCCGGCCCTATCGCCCTACCCGTGCCGGCCCGCGCCCACCGCAAAGAGCATCAAATCTGAACCCTTTATCCCTTTGTATGCCTAAACTACCCTCCTTTGGTGGCTCCCTATATATAGGCTCCCACCTCCCTTCATTAGGTTAGACATAACTTGAGTGAGAACTTGGCTTATGCCTCCACCATCCCTCCTCCGGGATTAGGGAAACCCCCTCCCTCTTAGACACAAATCTATGAGTTGTATCAAGGCACTCCTTATATGATTTATCTTTCGCACTTGTGATTCTACCGCGGTCTCTCACACGTGTGACTCCATAGATCGTATATCGGTCTTTCTCTCGGGATTCTACCTCGTGTCTCTCCTTGAGGGATTCTATCGTGATAGTGGTTCGGGCTATCGGGAGTAAACCGGAATTGTATCGGGGTTGTGTGCGTGCGTTCACGTGTGTTCATCGTGTTCTTCGCCGTGTTCTTCGTGTTCTTCCTCCTCCCCCGCTTTCTCTGGTCAATTCGTGAGATCGGGCAACCCACGTGGCCTTAGGCCTCATCATATGGTATCAGAGCAAAGGTTGCCACGAATTTGACCTCGAATCTCTCCCATTTCGCCCAAAAATTTTCCAAAAAAAAATTGCCCCAAAAAATAGCTCGAAATTTGATCTCCGGATTTGTTGCGTTTTTTGTGGTTTTGGTCCACAGATCTATTGTCTTCGGTAATGCTACACCTACGTAAACTTTTTACGGGAAAACATTACGGGATGACGTGGCCACGATCTGCTCACGCGAAGGGAAAAAATAGCAGAAAAAACTGATCCAGCAATTTACGGGAGAACGGAGTAGATTATGGCGGCTGTAGTTCAGATTTTCGTCCTTCCAGATCGAAGAGACGACATCTTTGATATCTCTTGATTCGATCAGGCTGAGCACCCCTGCGGCGCAGCGGCGGGCTCCTTCATCGGTAGCGGCGCGGGTGCGTTGAGCACCCCTGCGGCGCAGCGGCGGGCCCCTTCATCGGTAGCATCTGCGTTGAGCACGCCATCGCCAGAAGCGGCGCGGTCAGACATCTACCAGTGATGTGAGCGGCCGGAAGACGTGAGGGCGTCATGGACTCTGCAAGATCACCGCAGACTCTCCCAGGTCGGAGGCCACCGGCAAGGCGCGGTGCGACGAGCACTCTTGCGGTGCAGTGGTGCTCACGGCCGGGGAGACCTGGCCTCGAAATAATTCTGCTTCATAGCCGGGGCTACGTCAATCCACGCATTACCTGAGATGCTTCACGATGCTTCAGACAAGTTCAAGCTATGCACAAGCTTTACATTTGGTAGAAGGCATGACATGTGTGAGATGTGCAGTCATGTACCTTTACTTGTTCAGTATCAGTACATATATAAGAACCATCAGTTTCCTCAATTATGTAAGATTGTAAAGCTTGCCCATTGTGATTTGTTCTGAACATAGGTTGCAAAATTCAGTTAAGTCTGAGATGTACTCATAGCTAAAATACCATTCCAGTTACACAAAAAGTAATTGCACTCAAGCTCCAGCACTGAATTTTTTTCAAACTAAGTGATGAAGCAATCAAAACAACGGTATAAATTGTCTCCTGGTCCTTGTGCTGGCATAAGACGTGATCCATCAGAGCATGTCTTCTTTAGATGCAGTGCCTGCTGTATCATTTCTTTTGCAAAATTCAGTTACAAGCAGGCCACAGAAATCAAGTGACCAACAATAGCATAAATGATAATAGCTCACATGCTCTATCCACGAGAGATAACAGGATCTGGGAGCAAAGATGATTTTCCAAAATATTGAAAAACAAAATCTTGTGGGCTGGATAAATCCAGTATAGCTGTCAGCTTTAGATTCAGATAAACATGGTTTACTACAAAGTGCAAACATTCACTGCTAATCACAAATTTAGAATACAAAAGGGTGGTTACCAAGCCAGGAGTTACAATGACCCTCAGTTCAACATCTGTAATGAAGGACTTCACTTTTAGGCTGATGACTGCTGAGTAGAAGGTGCCTGAACCTCTACTAAAGAATTACATTAAACTTGTAAGTGCAAAAGAGAAAGGCTGCATTCTCTAACTCTAATCAATCCTATTGCTTCACATTCCATCTCCATCAAATTCCATGTCTGTAGAACTTGACACTCCAGCAGAGCTTTGTTGAACTTCAAACAGCAAGCTTGTAGAATTGGTGGCATGGCCATTGTGGATACACCTCCTGATGGTACTGGAGTTGTGATCGTTGGATTTATGTTTCCACTACTAATGCCCAGGTCAAGCGATTCCTGTTCCAAAAATAGGCATGGAATGACTTGAATGTTGAAGCAACTATACTAGAAATGAAGATGAGAAAGAAAGATACCGTCATAACTCCATATGGATTTGTTTACCTGCTAATTCTGATCAATCTTATGCTGCTATACAAAGATTGTTCAGAAAATTAAGGAACAAAGCCTAGTAAGCAGTGTCCCAGTCGATCGTTCACGAACGAGAAAGAGCAGATGTTGGCTGCTTGGTCGATCAGTCACGAACGAGAAAGAGCAGATGCCGGCGTCATGGTCGATCAATCACGAACAAGAAAGAGCAGATGCTGTCGTCCTCGTCGATCAAGCCTAAACGTGAAGAAGGAGATGTCCTGATCGAATCAAGAGATATCAAAGATGTCGTCTCTTCGATCTGGAAGGACGAAAATCTGAACTACAGCCGCCCTAATCTACTCTGTTCTCCCGTAAATTGGTGGGTCAGTTTTTTCTGCTATTTTTTCCCTTCGCGCGAGCAGATCGTGGCCTCTCCACGTCATCCCGTAGTGTTTTCCCGTAAAAAGTTTAAGTGGGTGTAGCATTACCGCTATTGTCTTAGTGGTTGATCTACATCCTCTCAAATTTTCGCAGCTCAATTCCATCTATTTCTTGCCAAATCCGAGAGATTTTGACCCATATTTCCGCTGTTCTTGTCGCTGTTCGTTGCGAGCAGGAAAAGGTCGAGTTCTTCCCGAGCGGGTCAACCCAGCCACCACGCACTGCCGGCACCACCACGAGCTCCGCACCAGCAGCGCCAAGGCCGCCCGTCCCCTGGCCCATCACCGCGCGGCCACCACCTCCCTGCATCCGGCCGCAACCACCGCGCTGCTCGCCCACAACTGCCGCCGCCGCGCCAAGCCGCCTCCCGCACCACACCACACCCGCTCGCGCGCCAGCAGGCCACACCAGCTCCCGCATCGCCGCACGCACGACCGCCCGCCTGCGCTCAACCCTGGCCGCGCCGCCAACTCTCACCAAGCCAGGCTCCCGCCCGCTCCCTTCCGCTCGATCTCGCCCCGCTCAGCCTACAGCGCGCCCGCAGCAGCACGCTTCCACGCCGCCAGCCAGCTTCCCACGCGACCCGGTCAACCGGACCCAAACCGGGCGCCACGCCGGAAAAAATTGCTCGGACCGGGCGCCAACCGGGCGGCAACCGGATTGTCCGGTCCAGGATCCGGTCAGACCGGCCCCTGACCGGATTTCACAATTTTGATCCAATTTTCGTCCAATTTTGACTCCATTTTTTGCCCCAAATTTTGACAACTTTCCGGAGCCCGTTTGACTCCAAACTTTAACTACATCCTCCAAATACCCTACATAGCCCATCTCTAATATTTGACGATTTTTGGACACCAACTTTTGACCGCTCGTTTTGACCCAACTTTTCGGGCATTGACTTAATTTGCCCGGTTTCCGTTTTGGAGTGCATTTGGTCCGTGAGAACCGCTTCCGCGCCTACACCAACACCGCGACAACGACATCGGCACCCCGGATTCCGGCGCACCTTCGACACCATCGTCATCACCATCATCGCAAGTTCGTGTGCTTGACACCGCCTAACGTCAATAGGTATAACTTGCACCCCTCACCCCTTGTAGCCCGTTTCTTTCTTTGTGTACCTATCCCATTGAGAGTGGCTTTCCGAGTGTTGCGAAGCATTGCACAAGTGTCACGACCGTGAGAGGGTTGTGTGTGTGCGTTGTGTTGAGCAAAGCTCCGAAGCAAGCTCGGTGAGAAAGATACACAAAAGAAGAAAAAAGTGTGACATATACATAGGAAAAAAATAAAGCTTCTAAGCATAGAAAAAAAAAGTGAAAAAAAGAAAAAGAAAAGGAATAGAAAAAGAGTGTGTGTCCACCGATACAAAGGAGTGCAAAGTTTGTGAGCACTAAGAGAGAAAAGAGAAGAGTGGCATCTTGTGCAAATCTTGTTGCTTCTCTCATATGCAACCGAGCTACCGTCTCTCTTGTGTTGGCGTGACACCGAGCATATAGTCTTCGTTAGGACCATCTTTACCGCTTGCTCACTTCCTTGGTCGCGCTAACCCCATTGATCTCCTTGTGTGTGTTTCCGTGTTTTCTTGACATAGATCACCACTTTTGACATTTGACTTTGGATCTTACCCACATTTGACAATAGACTTTTCCGTTGGTCTTTTCGTTTGCTATCCACCCCTTACCCACCACATATAGTGTTTCTTAGCCTTTTGCGTGTGCTTTGAGTGTGTGCGTGAGTAACCCCGATACATTTTGGCTTTGCTCTTGACTTGAACCATTTTTCCGATACTTTCTTGATTGGTGAGATACTTGTGTAGGTTTCCTTCCACCACATACACATACACCTTACCTAGTGAGAGATACACATGATGACCCCACTAGAGCAAGCCGAGATGAGAGCATACTTCGCCAAGCTAGATGCTCGAGAAGCCCAAATGACACCCAAAGATAAAGCCGAGTGCAACGCATACTTCAAACACCTTGAGAGCAAGAGTGACACACCCCATGAGTTGAGTGAGGACACTTTGATTTCTAACAACTTAACCTCTACTCCTCTTGTGTTGTCTTCCTCTTTGCTAGGTTGCTCGGACATCGACGACGCCATTGCCATGGAGATGAGGGACTCCACTATATGTGAGATGAGCGACTCCACTATATGTGAGATGAGCGATTCCACCATATGTGAGTTTGAGTGCCTCCACTTCGAGAGCATGAGTGATACACCAAGTGAGATGAGAGTGGTAGTTGATAGGTCATGTGAGGCCATTTTCAATTCTAACATCTTACCCTCTACCTCTAGTGTGTTTCCTTGTGTCTCATTAGGTTCCATGGATGACGAGACGCCGATCATGGAGAAGATGTACATGGTGCATGAAGATGATGATATCACACCATGCTTGTTGCTTGAAGATGAACATGGAGGCCACATGGACCCTTCCACTTCCACAACACCTACCTCATATGAGCGGGACTACAAAGGTACATACATGGGTGTTGATGATGCCATGATCCCACTAGTGGACATGATGATTTGTGAGTGCTTGCATGAGTTGGATGATCCTATTGCTATGTCATATGCTTCTTTCACTTTCCCTTGTGATACTTGTGATGCCACCATTCTTTATCATGTGGAAGTAGTTGCTTGTGACACTTTGACTATGCCATGCTATGAGTGTTTCGATTTCTATCCTATTGCTTGCAATATGTCGAACAATTTCTCTTTCCCATGTATTGCTTGCAATGTTGATAATGATGCTTGTGTTGTGACAACCTTGCCGAACAATTGCTCTTTCCCTAGGTTTGTCGACAACAATGATCAAATGTTGAACATGTTTTGTGCTACATGCTTGCAATATTCTCCCATTAATGCAACCAAAATGATGAACAATTTCTCTTTCCAATGCTTGGCTTGCAATAGTGTTAATATGCTTGTAAATGAGATTGCCCCCATAGCTCTCTCAAATTTTGGAGACTTTGCCTATGTCCATGAGGAGCATGTTCATGTGTTTACCCCGCATATTCACCATATCTATTATGATGCATTGCTTAACGCTAATGGTGATGTGCAAAAGAAATGGAACATCATGATGGATGATGTGTTCATATACCATGCACACACGTTCTTTGTTTTGCCTATGGTGTGTGTAGGTACACGAAAGACAAGGTCAACCTCGATTGAGCACGAGTTGACCAAAAGAGCTCTTGAGAGCATAATACAAGTACAAGTGACTTGTGGATGAGCGTCAACGAATGGGTTCAACCCCACACTTCGACTACACAAGATCTCTCCATGAGAGCACATCGACATCTTGCTAAGGTGACCTCCTTCTACTTGCGCTCTTTTGCTAAACCCGTGGAACATTGGCTATGCTTCGAGTGTTGCTTGGCTTTTCTTGTGCTATGGATAGGGCTCTTGACAAGTGAAGCGACATTCAAGCGTGGTTGTCATATACCTCCTATACACGTTCATGAAGAGCTATCGTCGAGGACGACTCTTTTTCAAGTGGGGAGATGATACCGGCGACCTTCGGTCTCCACCGCATCATGTGCGTCAACGCCGACACGTCACGCAAAGGTGAATCTTCTCCTTTATGCGTGCCTCCAATTGTCTCTCATGAATGGTATGCTACTTCATCCTCCTTCATATGACCATGATAGGAACACATCGCCAAGTACGGAGGAAGTGGACGACACCATGGAGGCTCGAGGACTCAAGGCCGAGGACGTGGAAGCATGGAAGAGAACGTCGAGGATAAGGAGACGCGCCAGGAAGACCGGCACTGCCGCACCGCCACTACGCCCGAGGATGACGGCACTGCCGCCCTACCTGCGCCGGCCCTATCGCCCTACCTGTGCTGGCCCTGACGCCCCACTGCAAAGAGCATCAAATCTGAACCCTTTATCCCTTTGTATGCCTAAACTACCCCTCCTTTGGTGGCTCCCTATATATAGGCTCCCACCTCCCCCTTCATTAGGTTAGACATAACTTGAGTGAGAACTTGGCTTATGCCTCCACCATCCCTCCGGGATTAGGGAAACCCCTCCTCTCTTAGACACAAATCTATGAGTTGTATCAAGGCACTCCTTATATGATTTATCTTTCGCACTTGTGATTCTACCGCGGTCTCTCACACGTGTGACTCCATAGATCGTATATCGGTCTTTCTCTCGGGGATTCTACCTCGTGTCTCTCCTTGAGGGATTCTATCGTGATAGTGGTTCGGGCTATCGGGAGTAAACCGGAATTGTATCGGGTTGTGTTGCGTGCGTTCACGTGTGTTCATCGTGTTCTTCGCCGTGTTCTTCGTGTTCTTCCTCTCCCCCCGCCTTTCCCTCGGTCAATTCGTGAGATCGGGCAACCCACGTGGCCTTAGGCCCCATCAATAGCTCTGCCCAAGATATTTCCTACAAATTCAGTCCCGAGCTACTGAGCCATATTTTTGCCTGGCCACGGATGTGTGCGATACCCCATTTGACTCGCATTGTACCTGTTATACCAATCAATCTGAATATATCTTCAGCTTCTAGAATCCAGGCTCTTGGGCTGTCACCACTGAAGAGGGGTAACTCCACATGAGGAGTTCGTAACTGTGGCTCCTGATAGTTGGTGTTGTGAGTGTCGTCTCCAGAGGGTTGCCCTGTGTGCACTCTGGGGTGAATCGATGGTGGTGGCGGTGCAGCTTGTCTTGGTTGGGAATAGGTGTTGGTCGCACACGAGGAGCGTCTGTATGGTTGTCCCTGGTGTTGTTGGGCTAATTCAGTTGGTGGGTGAGGAAAGGTGGTGTCTTGGTGGTAGTATTGGGGTTGGGTGGCAGGGTTCGTGTGTGGGATGATTTGGTGACTGGAAGACGAAGCCTTCTCTGTGTTTTGCGTCGACTCCGTTCCTTGGGCCATAGGAGCTTTTTGGCGA
The DNA here is from genome assembly GCA_030979885.1 of Lolium multiflorum. Classification (NCBI taxonomy): domain Eukaryota; kingdom Viridiplantae; phylum Streptophyta; class Magnoliopsida; order Poales; family Poaceae; genus Lolium; species Lolium multiflorum. The sequence continues at coordinate 94,268,578 of CM061752.1, read as the reverse complement.
ACATCTTGGTCGGCAGGTGGAAGTGGGAGTTGATCAGGAGCGAACTGACCGAGATTTGGTGGAAAGGAACGGTTTTGCGAAGAATTTGGGGTGGTTGTGGGTGTGTCGACCTCCGGAATGGGCGAAAGGATCGAACTTGTACAAGGTGGAGGTGTGATGAACTCTCTGCCATTACCACGGTGTTGGGAAGGAGCGATGTGCGTACCTTGCTCGGGCGTAAGCCTGTTGATGCTCGTGAAAGAGATATGCCCTAGAGGCAATAATAAAGTGGTTATTATTTATATCTTTATGTTTATGATAAATGTTTATATATCATGCTATAATTGTATTAACCGAAACATTAGTACATGTGTGATATATAGACAACAAAGAAGTCCCTAGTATGCCTCTTAAACTAGCTTGTTGATTAATGGATGATTAGTTTCATAATCATGAACATTGGATGTTATTAATAACAAGGTTATATCATTATATGAATGATGTAATGGACACACCCAATTAAGCGTAGCATAAGATCTCGTCATTAAGTTATTTGCTATAAGCTTTCGATACATAGTTACCTAGTCCTTATGACCATGAGATCGTGTAAATCACTTATACCGGAAAGGTACTTTGATTACATCAAACGCCACTGCGTAAATGGGTGGTTATAAAGGTGGGATTAAGTATCCGGAAAGTATGAGTTGAGGCATATGGATCAAAAGTGGGATTTGTCCATCCCGATGACGGATAGATATACTCTGGGCCCTCTCGGTGGAATGTCGTCTAATGTCTTGCAAGCATATGAATAAGTTCATAAGAGACCACATACCACGGTACGAGTAAAGAGTACTTGTCAGAGACGAGGTTGAACAAGGTATATAGTGATACCGAAGATCAAACCTCTGACAAGTAAAATATCGCGAGACAAAGGGAATTGGTATTGTATGTGAATGGTTCATTCGATCACTAAAGTCATCGTTGAATATGTGGGAGCCATTATGGATCTCCAGATCCCGCTATTGGTTATTGGTCGGAGTGAGTACTCAACCATGTCCGCATAGTTCACGAACCGTAGGGTGACACACTTAAAGTTGGATGTTGAAATGGTAGAACTTGAATATGGAATGGAGTTCGAATATTTGTTCGGAGTCCCGGATGAGATCCCGGACATCACGAGGAGTTCCAGAATGGTCCGGAGAATAAGATTCATATATAGGAAGTCATATTCCAAGTTTGGAAATGATCCGGTGCATTTATGGCAGGTTCTAGAAGGTTCTAGAAAAGTCCGGAAGAAATCACCATGGAAAGTAGAGTCCCGAGGGACTCCACCTTGCATGACCAGCCAACCCTAAAGGGAGGAGTCCATGGTGGACTCCCTAGGGTGGCCGCCAAACCCCTCATGGAAAGGGGGAATCCCACCCCAAGTGGGATTCCCACCTTGGGTAGGTTTTCCCACATATGGGAGGTTTTAGTGTTGGGGTCTTATTCGAAGACTTGGACTAGAACTCTTGGTGCTTCCACCTATATAATGAGGAGGAGAGGGAGGGGGCAGCCACTCTTTGGCTCAGCCTTGGCCGCACCCCTTAGAGGGCCGGCGCCCAACCCCCCTCTCTCCCCAAACCCTAGGTCTCTCTCCTCCACCACATCCCGCACGCTTAAGCGAAGCTCCGCCGGATTTCTCCACCGCCACCGACACCACGCCGTCGTGCTGTCGGATTCAAGAGGAGCTACTACTTCCGCTGCCCGCTGGAACGGGGAGGTGGACGTCGTCTTCATCAACAACCGAACGTGTGACCGAGTACGGAGGTGCCGCCCGTTCGTGGCGCCGGAACCGATCGTGATCAAGATCTTCTACGCGCTTTGCAAGCGGCAAGTGATCGTCTACCGCAGCAATAAGAGCCTACTCTTATAGGCTTTGGAATCTCTTCAAGGGTTAGTCTTGATCAGCCCCTCGTTGCTACCGTCTTCTAGATTGCATCTTGGCTTGGATTGCGTGTTCGCGATAGGAAATTTTTGTTTTCTATGCTACGTTATCCTACAGTGGTATCAGAGCCGTGTCTATGCATAGATGGTTGCACGAGTAGAACACAATGGTTTGTGGGCGTTGATGCTCTTGTTATCATTAGTTTGAGTACTTTGCATCTTTGTGGCATAGTGGGATGAAGCGGCTCGGACTAACTTTACATGACCGCGTTCATGAGACTTGTTCCTCGTTCGACATGCAACTTGTATTGCATAAGAGGCTTTGCGGGTGTCTGTCTCTCCTACTATAGTGAAGATTCAATTTACTCTTCTATTGACAACACTAGTATCACCGTTGTGGTTCATGTTCGTAGGTAGATTAGATCTTACTCGAAAACCCTAAACCACGTAAAATATGCAAACCAAATTAGAGACGTCTAACTTGTTTTTGCAGGGTTTGGTGATGTGATATGGCCATAATGTGATGATGAATATGTATGAGATGATCATTATTGTATTGTGGCAACCGGCAGGAGCCTTATGGTTGTCTTTAATTTTCATGTTGAGTAGTATTTCAAAATAGTTGTAATAGTTGCTACATGAGGTGAACAACCATGAAGCGGCGCCATGAACCTTGACGCTACGCCGACGATGATGGAGATCATGCCCGAAGATGATGGAGATCATGTCCGTGCTTTGGAGATGAAGATCGAAGGCGCAAAGACTAAAGGGCCATATCATATCACATATGAATTGCATGTGATGTTAATCCTTTATGCATCTTATTTTGCTTAGATCGCGACGGTAGCATTATAAGATGATCCCTCACATTAATATCAAGATAATAAAGTGTTCTTCCCTCGTATGCACCGTTGCATTGTTCGACGTTTTGAAGCATCTCGTGATGATCGGGTGTGATAAACTCGACATACAACGGGTGTAAGCCATGTTGCACACGCGGAATACTTGGGTTTGCTTGACGAGCCTAGCATGTACAGACATGGCCTCGGGACAACGGAAACCGAAAGGTTGAACACGAGTCATATGGATGATATGATCAACATGTTGATGTTCACCATTGAAGCTACATCATCTCACGTGATGATCGGTTTTGGTGTAGTGGATATGGATCGTGTACCACTTAACAACTATGAGGGATGTTGTATTAAGTGGGAGTTCATTAGTAATTAGATTAAAACATGAACTAATTATCATAAACATAGTCTGAGTAGTATTTTGAATTAATTTTGTAGTATTGGCATCCGTTTACTACTATGCGCTAGTCTTATAATTGAGATAGAAATACTGTTAAAATCTGACTAGAAACTTTACGGATTAGTACCGTATTGTTAATGAATCAAGAAATGATTAAGTCCTATTGCAAACATTTAGTGAAACTCACTTTGTTGATTCAGAGAGCTATGGTTTCAATTAGTACCTAAAGTTATCTTGTCTCCGTGAAACTTGAAGTTCAAATCTGTTTGAAAAGTAAGGAGCTGAAAATTTAGTTTTCAGAAATAATCAAGGTATGAGATATATGTGATATCTAAGACCTTATTGCAAGATGATAGAATATAAATTTGGTGAGACTACATAAACTCATAAGTTTTATGGGAATGTACGAAGGTTGAAGACGCAAGACGTCCCAATCCTCCAACTATTGGGGCACTAACAATATTCGCATATCCATGAAGTGATTGTCCTTAGTATGCACCGTTGCTAAGACTCGTCGTTTCGAAGCATCACGTGATGATCGGGTGTTATAGATTCTACGTGTGCTTACAACGGGTACAAGCCAGATTTGCACATACGAATACTAAGGTTAAACTTTATGAGCCTAGCATGTACAGACATGGTCTCAAAAAGGTTGTCATGAATTGATGGATAAAATTATGAGTGAAATTGTTCATCATAGTTACTAATAAGTGAAATCTAGAACACTTGTCATATGATGATCAACTTCAAAGTAAAAACCTCAAGGTTATTGGTATTTGACCAACAAACCTAGAAGTTATTGATGTTGAAGTGTTTTTCTGAATAATGAGGAAAGCTAAAAGAGAAACTGCAAAAGATTTTGGCAAAAGAAAGAAAAGACTAGAAAGTCTAGCTCAGGTGTATATAAATGATATACATGTTATGGTTATATTCCTAGTTAACTCACACTATGAAATTCTTGGGTATTAGTACTATATTGGTTGGTATGAAGTGTCATACAAAACAACACAATACAAGAATACAATGGCCTAAGTGACTGACAAGGAATATGATAGGAATACACGTCTGGAACAAAATAAAGTGTTATTATGTTCGTCGTTGGCATTCTATCTAGCCCTTAGAATTTATAATAAAAGAACTTAATAATTGTTATTTTGCTCTGGTCAAATGAAAACAATGAGTTGTTCAAATTATGACATTACTCCATGTACGATGGATAAGTTATTATAAATCTTAATGGTGAAACACATATACATAAAACTGACGCTAAAATGCCATAAGGCAAATGATTTGAATTCCGCTTATCTGTGGAACCGCCATTTAGGTCATGTTAGAAAGGAACGCATGAAGGAACTCCATGCAAATGGATTTTTGGAGTCACTTGATTTTTGAATCATTTGACGCTTGCAAATCTTTTCTAAAGAGAATGATTAAAATACCGTTCATAGGCCAAAAGTTGAACGGGCAACTAACTTAGTGGAAAAATACATTATGATGTATGTGGTTCACTGGGCATAGTTGTGTGCGGGAGATTCTTCTACTTCATGAAAACTTTCAACAATGAATTGAGTATATATATGTGGATATATTCAATAAGGAAGAAGTTTGAAACATTTGAATGGATTCAAATAAATTTCAGCATGAAGTGGAAATCATCGTAATAGAAAAGTCAAATATCTATGATTGGATCATGGTAGAAATATTTGAATTACGAGTTTTAGCGAACATCTAAGAGAGTTATGAAATTGTTCTACAACTCACATTTCTTGGAGTATCATAATGATGATATAGTATCCGAGATATGTATCCAAACCTTGTTGGATTAATGATGAGATAAAATATTATGACGCCATTATATTTTTGTGGATTATGCTTTAGTGACTACCGCTTTTACACTAAATAGTGTATCATCATGATCCGTTGAAATGACACCATACAAGTTATGGTATGGGTATAAACCCTAATAGTCTTTCTTTAAATTTTGGTCTAAGAGTTTACAACCAAAATCGGATGAATGTCTTTGTTGGTTATCCTAGAGATTTAATTGGGAATTCTTCCCACAAGACAAAGACAAAAGTGTTTGTCAATGTTTCTTATTTCCGAGAAATTGTTTCTAGTGAAGTATTTGGGTGGGAGGACAATATAATTTGATAAGGTTTATGAACCTGAGCATAATGATCAGAGTAGCGCAGCATCGGAATTGGTTTCGGAAGCGGCCATAACGATCATGGCTCCCATGACTACAAAGTGTTTTAGCCATGGAGATCGAAATACATATTGAATCTTGTAGGTATGGTTTACTTTGTGATCAAATAAATGATTTGTGAACAAAGGATTGATTTTGAACAATGATAAACCAACTACAAACAAAGAAGTTATGATGGGCCCTGACTCCGTTAAAATGGCTATATGCCATGAAATCCAAGATAGATAAATACTTTTTGAAAGTAAATGGATCTATGAAATTGATAGACTTGGATGAAATATCCTTGAAGAAAGCTTGACTTATCGAAAAATTGTTTACGACAAAGTTCAAAGAGTTGAATACGATAAGATTAGATCTTCCGTAGCAATGCTTATAGTCTATGTGGATTATTCTAGTAGGATGGCAAAATACATTACTTATCAGAAGTATGTATTAAAGGTGTATACAAGATACAACCAAGAGTTTTGCTGGTCCGTGGAATACTAGAAAGGTATACGAACTTCAATTGGATGAAGTAAGTATCGCGGAGTTGGAATCTTCACCAGATGAAATAGTCAAAGAGTTTTTGATTTCATCAAAGACGATGAAGAGGCTTGCATTTGCAAGAAATTAAGTGGGAGCGCTAAGACACATTTATAATACTTTATGTAGGTGACATATAGTTGGTTATAAATGATGTAATTATATACTTGATTAAAAGGTTTCATTGAGAATTAACTTCAATGAAAGGATATGGACTGAAACAAATTTAGTGTCAAGATCTATAAAGATAGATTGAAACACATGAATAAGTTTAAGTCAAAGTACATATGATGGATATTGAAGTAGTTCAATATAGAAAAATTAAGAAAATGTTCTTGTCATGTGAAGGTTTAACAAGACTTGAGTGTATCTGACACTCAATGAGTAAAACACATGAGTGATTATAGATCACGAATAATATGTACACAATCAGATATCATGTGCTATAAATTGTTATGAGCATATACCAGAATGATTCATATGATGATCATTGAACAACAGTAAGAATATCCTTGAGTACTTTAGAAGAACTAAGGATATATTATATATATATATTTTTGTATGAAGAAATGACAAACAAATCGCTGTAAGGTGTTACACCGATATTGGTTTTGTCACATATAAAATATAATTTCAATCTCAAATTAGACTAAGTGTTGTTTAAAAGGTAGCACAATGAGCTAGAAGTTGTCTATGCTAGATTTAGAAGAGTTCTAAATATTGTGACGGAATCTACAAAAGAAGGCAAAGTATGTCATTGTTTTGACAATGACAAAGGATGTTAAGTCAAGAGGTTCTTTGAGAACTTGGTGTAGTTCCGACAGAGTCAGAACTTTGAAGCTATATTGTGTGTGACAATATTAGTGACATATTTCAGACCGCGGAATTAAGGTTCCACCAGAAGACCAAACATATTTAAGGCCGACTCATTTGGAAATGAGTGATGCGTTGAGACGCAAATGAATTACAAAATACATACGTTTCTGAGCATGTCAGATCCGTTGACTAAAACCTCTCCCGTGAGCAAAACATGATAAAGCACCAGAAGGCCAAGGTGTTATATCTTTACAAATGTAAACTAGATTATTGACTCTAGTGCAAGTGGGAGACTGAAGAGATATGCCCTAGAGGCAATAATAAAGTGGTTATTATTTATATCTTTATGTTTATGATAAATGTTTATATATCATGCTATAATTGTATTAACCGAAACATTAGTACATGTGTGATATATAGACAACAAAGAAGTCCCTAGTATGCCTCTTAAACTAGCTTGTTGATTAATGGATGATTAGTTTCATAATCATGAACATTGGATGTTATTAATAACAAGGTTATATCATTATATGAATGATGTAATGGACACACCCAATTAAGCGTAGCATAAGATCTCGTCATTAAGTTATTTGCTATAAGCTTTCGATACATAGTTACCTAGTCCTTATGACCATGAGATCGTGTAAATCACTTATACCGGAAAGGTACTTTGATTACATCAAACGCCACTGCGTAAATGGGTGGTTATAAAGGTGGGATTAAGTATCCGGAAAGTATGAGTTGAGGCATATGGATCAACAGTGGGATTTGTCCATCCCGATGACGGATAGATATACTCTGGGCCCTCTCGGTGGAATGTCGTCTAATGTCTTGCAAGCATATGAATAAGTTCATAAGAGACCACATACCACGGTACGAGTAAAGAGTACTTGTCAGAGACGAGGTTGAACAAGGTATATAGTGATACCGAAGATCAAACCTCGGACAAGTAAAATATCGCGAGACAAAGGGAATTGGTATTGTATGTGAATGGTTCATTCGATCACTAAAGTCATCGTTGAATATGTGGGAGCCATTATGGATCTCCGTATCCCGCTATTGGTTATTGGTCGGAGTGAGTACTCAACCATGTCCGCATAGTTCACGAACCGTAGGGTGACACACTTAAAGTTGGATGTTGAAATGGTAGAACTTGAATATGGAATGGAGTTCGAATATTTGTTCGGAGTCCCGGATGAGATCCCGGACATCACGAGGAGTTCGGAATGGTCCGGAGAATAAGATTCATATATAGGAAGTCATATTCCAAGTTTGGAAATGATCCGGTGCATTTATGGCAGGTTCTAGAAGGTTCTAGAAAAGTCCGGAAGAAATCACCATGGAAAGTAGAGTCCCGGAGGGACTTGATGGCGTGTAACTCACACGTTCGTTGGGAACCCCAAGAGGAAGGTATGATGCGCACAGTAGCAAGTTTTCCCTCAGAAAGAAACCAAGGTTTAATCGAACCAGAGGAGCCAAGAAGCACGTTGAAGGTTGATGGTCGCGAAATGTGATGCGGCGCAACACCAGGGATTCCGGCGCCAACTAGAACCTGCACAACACAACCAAAGTACTTTGCCCCAACGAAACAGTGAGGTTGTCAATCTCACCGGCTTGCTGTAACAAAGGATTAAACGTATCGAGTGGAAGATGTTTGCAAAGAAAACAAGAAACAAGTAGATTGTATGCTATGTAAAGAATAGGACCGGGTCCACAGCTCACTAGAGGTGTCTCTCCCATAAGATAAAGCATGTTGGGTGAACAAATTACAGTCGGGCAATTGACAAATAGAGAAAGGCATAATAATGCATATACATGACATGATAAATATAGTGAGATTTAATCCGGGCATTACGACAAAGAACATAGACCGCCATCCAACTGCATCTATGCCTAAAAAGTCCACCTTCAGGTTATCGTCCGAACCCTCCAGTATTAAGTTGCAAAGCAACAGACAATTGCATTAAGTATGGTGCGTAATGTAATCAATAACTACATCCAGACATAGCATCAATGTTTTATCCCTAGTGGCACAAAGACATCACAACCTTAGAACTTTCTGTCACTGTCCCTGTATCAATGAAGGCATGAACCCACTATCGAGCATAATTACTCCCTCTTGGAGTTAAGAGTAAAAACTTGGCCAGAGCCTCTACTAATAACGGAGAGCATGCAAGATCATAAACAACACATGAACAATAGATTGATAATCACCATAATCATAGTACTCTCTATCCATCGGATCCCGACAAACACAACATATAGAATTACATATAGATGATCTTGATCATGTTAGGCAGCTCACAAGATCTAACAATGAAGCACAACAAGGAGAAGACGACCATCTAGCTACTGCTATGGACCCATGGTCCAGGGGTGAACTACTCACTCACTCCCGAGGCGATCATGGCGATGAAGAGTCCTCCGGAGATGAATCCCCTCTCCAGGGTGCCGGAGGCGATCTCCGTAATCCCCCGAGATGGGACGGCGGCGGCGGCGTCGTAAGGTTTTCCGTATCGTGGCCTTGCACGGGGCTTTCGCGACGGGAGCTTTAAGTAGGCTAAGGTCAACGCGAGGGGCCACACGAGGGGCCCAGGGGCAGGCCGCGGCCAAGCCCAGGCCGCGCCGGCCACCCCCGGCTGCCTCGTGGCCCCACTTCGCAGGGCCTCGGTCTTCTGGAAGCTTCGTGCAAAATAGACCCTGGGCGAAAGTTTCGTCCAATTCCGAGAATATTTCTTACTAGGATTTCTCGAAACCAAAACAGCAGAAAAAAGAACGGCCTTTCTGCATCTTGTTAATAGGTTAGTTCCAAAATGCATAAATATGACATATAATGTGCATAAAACATGTAGGTATCATCAATAAAGTAGCATGGAACATAAGAAATTATCGATACGTTGGAGACGTATCAGCATCCCCCCAAGCTCGTCCCGAGCAGGTAAAACGATAACAAAGATAATTTCTCAAGTGACATGCCATCATAATCTTGATCATACTATTTGTAAACATATGTAATGAATGCGATCAAAGCAAAGGTAATGACATGAGTAAACAACTGAATCATATAGCAAAGACTTTTCATGAATAGTACTTCAAGCATCAATAAGTCTTGCATAAGAGTTAACTCATAAAGCAATAAATCAAAGTAAAGGTGTTGAAGCAACACATAAGAAGATTAAGTTTCAGCGGTTGCTTTCAACTTATAACATGTATATCTCATGGATATTGTCAACATAAAGTAATATAACAAGTGCAATATGCAAGTATGTAGGAATCAATGCAGTTCACACAAGTGTTTGCTTCTTAAGGTGGAAGGAGATAGGTAAACTGACTCAACAATAAAAGTAAAAGAATGGTCCTTCGCAGAGGAAAGCATCGATTGCCGTATTTGTGCTAGAGCTTTTATTTTGAAAACATGAAACAATTTTGTCAACGGTAGTAATAAAGCATATGAGTTATGAAAATTATATCTTATAAGTTGCAAGCTTCACGCATAGTATACTAATAGTGCCCGCACCTCGTCCTACTTAACTTGACTACCGGTCTTCGCATGCCATGTTTCAACCAAGTGTCACAAAGGGTACCCATGTCACCTGTACAAAGGTCAAGGAGAATGCTCGCATTTTCGGATTTCTCGCTTTTGATTATTCTCAACTTAGACATCCATACCGGGACAACATGGACAACAGATAATGGACTCCTCTTAAATGCATAAGCATGTAGCAAAGTTATTATTCTCATATGAGATTGAGGATATATGTCCAAAACTGAAACTTCCACCATGGTTCATGGCTTTAGTTAGCGGCCCAATGTTCTTCTCTAACAATTTTGCATGCTCCAACCACTAAAATGATAGACCTTCAGACAAGACGGACATGCATAGCAACTCACATGATATTCAACAATAGTTGATGGCGTTCCAGAAACATGGTTATCGCACAACAAGCAACTTAATAAAATATAAAGTGCATAAGTACATATTCAATACTACGATAGTTTTTAAGGCTATTTTGTCCCATGAGCTATATATTGCAAAGGTGAATGATGGAATTTTAAAGGTAGCACTCAAGCAATTTACTTTGGAATGGCGGGTAAATACCATGTAGTAGGTAGGTATGGTGGACACAAATGGCATAGTAGTTGGCTCAAGGATTTTGGATGCATGAGAAGTATTCCTCTCGATACAAGGTTTAGGCTAGCAAGGTTATTTGAAGCAAACTCAAGGATGAACAAGTGCAGCAAGACTCACATAAAAGACATATTGTAAACATTATAAGACTCTACACTGTCTTCCTTGTTGTTCAAAACTCAATACTAGATATTATCTAGACCTTAGAGAAACCAAATATGCAAATCAAATTTTAGCAAGCTCTATGTATTTCTTCATTAATGGGTGCAAAGCATATGATGCAAGAGCTTAAACATGAGCACAACAATTACCAAGTATCACATTATCCAAGACATTTTTAGAATTACTACATGTAGCATTTTCCAATTCCAACCATATAACAAATTAACGAAGAAGAAACTTCGCCTTGAACATTATGAGTAAAGCCTAAGGACACATGTGTCCATATGCAACAGCGGAGCGTGTCTCTCCCACAAAGTGAATGCTAGGATCCATCTTATTCAAACAAAAACAAAAACGAAAACAAACCGACGCTCCAAGTAAAGAACACCAGATGTGACTGAATAAAAATATAGTTTCAGTGGGAGGAACCTGATGATGTTGTCGATGAAGAAGGGGATGCCTTGGCATCCCCAAGCTTAGACGCTTGAGTCTTTTAAAATATGCAGGGATGAACCACGGGGCATCCCCAAGCTTAGAGCTTTCTACTCCTCTTGATCATAGTATATCATTCTCCTCTCTTGACCCTTTGAAAACTTCCTTCACACCAAACTTCAAGCAAACTCATTAGAGGGTTAGTGCATCATAAATAATTCACTCATTCAGAGGTGACACAATCATTATTTTCACTTCTGGACATTGCATAATGCTACTGGTCATTAATGGATCAAAGAAATAAATCCAACATAGCAAAAGAGGCAATGCGAAATAAAAGGCAGAATCTGTCAAAACAGAACAGTCCGTAAAGACGAATTTATAAATGGCACCAGACTTGCTCAAATGGAAAAACTCAAAACTAATGAAAGTTGCGTACATATCTGAGGATCACGCTCAAATTGGCAGATTTTTTCGAATTTTCTACAGAGAATTATGCCAGATTCGTGACAGACAGCAATGCTGTTTCTGCGCAGCGATCCCAAATATAACATCAACTTTGACATAGAAACTTTACTTGGCACAAAACATGATAAGGAGAGGTTGCTACAGTAGTAAACAACTTCCAAGACTCAATAAAACAAAAATTGTTGTAGGTAAAAACATGGGTTGTCTCCCATAAGCGCTTTTTTTAACGCCTTTCAGCTAGGCGCAGAAAGTGCAAATCAAGTAACATCGAGAGTAGAAGCATCAACATCATTATCAGGGGTGTTGGGAGTTTTCTCAACCAAGCATAGTATATTTGATATATAAGTTTTAGCGTCTCCCTTTTCATTAGTCTTAGGCTTGCTACTCTCATCGAACAAATTTTCAGGAACAAGCCAAGCATAGTTATTTTCTAGTGCATCATTCATAGCTAGGAGTTTACATGGTATTGGTGCTTTGATTTCCCTCCATCATTAATGTTATTAGTGTACATTATTCTATCCATGTCCATTTTTTCAAGGAGACCAATAAAATTGGTATGAGAACCTAGCATATTAAACTTAGCAAAAACCTTTCTAGCCTCTCTTGCTAGACCACCAAATTCTCTAAGAAGGGTTTCTAAAACAAAATCTTTCTTTTCCCCTTCTTCCATATCACCAAGTGTAAGAAACATGTGTTGGATTATAGGATTGAGATTAACAAATTTAGTTTCCAACATGCGAACTAAAGCAGCAGCAGCAATTTCATAGGTAGGTGCAAGTTCTACCAAGTGTCTATCTTCAAAATCTTCAGTGATACTAACATGATTGAAAAATTCTTCTATATTATTTCTCCCAACTATGGACCCACGCCCTACCGGTATGTCTTTTGTGGTAAAATTAAAAGGAAACATGATGCAATAGGTAAAAAGTAAACTAGGCAAACAAAGTAAAGACAAGTAGCTAATTTTTTTGTGTTTTTGATATAGAGAGCAAAGCAGTAAATAAAGTAAAACTAGCAACTAATTTTTTTGTGTTTTGTTTAGGTGCAGCAAACAAAGTAGTAAATAAAATAAAGCAAGACAAAAACAAAGTAAAGAGATTGAGAAGTGGAGACTTGCAGCGCAGCTTGATCTCCCCGGCAACGGCGCCAGAAAAAGAGCTTGATGGCGTGTAACTCACACGTTCGTTGGGAACCCCAAGAGGAAGGTATGATGCGTAGCAAGTTTTCCCTCATAAAGAAACCAAGGTTTAATCGAACCAGGAGGAGCCAAGAAGCACGTTGAAGGTTGATGGTCGCAAAATGTGATGCGGCGCAACACGGATTTCGGCGCCAACTAGGAACCTGCACAACACACCAAAGTACTTTGCCCCAACGAAAAGTGAGGTTGTCAATCTCACCGGCTTGCTGTAACAAAGGATTAAACGTATCGAGTGGAAGATGTTTGCAAAGAAAACAGTAAAACAAGTAGATTGTATGCTATGTAAAGAATAGGACCGGGTCCACAGTTCACTAGAGGTGTCTCTCCCATAAGATAAAGCATGTTGGGTGAACAAATTACAGATGGGCAATTGACAAATAGAGAAAGGCATAATAATGCATATACATGACATGATAAATATAGTGAGATTTAATCCGGCATTACGACAAAGAACATAGACCGCCATCCAAATGCATCTATGCCTAAAAAGTCCACCTTCAAAGTTATCGTCCGAACCCCCTCCAGTATTAAGTTGCAAAGCAACAGACAATTGCATTAAGTATGGTGCGTAATGTAATCAATAACTACATCCTTAGACATAGCATCAATGTTTTATCCCTAGTGGCAACAGACATCACAACCTTAGAACTTTCTGTCACTGTCCCATGTATCAATGAAGGCATGAACCCACTATCGAGCATAATTACTCCCTCTTGGAGTTAAGAGTAAAAACTTGGCCAGAGCCTCTACTAATAACGGAGAGCATGCAAGATCATAAACAACACATGAACAATAGATTGATAATCACCATAATCATAGTACTCTCTATCCATCGGATCCCGACAAACACAACATATAGAATTACATATAGATGATCTTGATCATGTTAGGCAGCTCACAAGATCTAACAATGAAGCACAACAAGGAGAAGACGACCATCTAGCTACCGCTATGGACCCATGGTCCGGGGTGAACTACTCACTCATCACTCCGGAGGCGATCATGGCGATGAAGAGTCCTCCCGGAGATGAATCCCCTCTCCCAGGTGCCGGAGGCGATCTCCGTAATCCCCGAGATGGGACGGCGGCGCGTCTCCGTAAGGCTTTCCGTATCGTGGCTCTGCATCGGGCGACGGGAGCTTTAAGTAGGCGGAAGGTCAACGCGAGGGCCACACGGGGCCCAGGGCAGGGCGCGGCCAAGCCCTAGGCCGCGCCGCCACCCCCTGGCTGCCTCGTGGCCCCACTTCGTTAGGTCTGCCTTTCGGAAGCTTCGTGCAAAAATAGGACCCCGGCGAAAGTCATCCAATTCGAGAATATTTCTTTACTAGGATTTGAAACCAAAACAGCAGAAAACAGCAACTGGCTCTTCGGCATCTTGTTAATAGGTTAGTTCCAAAATGCATAAATATGACATATAATGTGCATAAAACATGTAGGTATCATCAATAAAGTAGCATGGAACATAAGAAATTATCGATACGTTGGAGACGTATCAATCCACTTGCATGACCAGCCAACCCTAAAGGGGAGGAGTCCATGGTGGACTCCCAGGGTGGCCGGCCAAACCCCCTCATGGAAAGGGGAATCCCACCCCAAGTGGGATTCCCACCTTGGGTAGGTTTTCCCACATATGGGAGGTTTTAGTGTTGGGGTCTTATTCAAGACTTGGACTAGAACTCTTGGTGCTTCCACCTATATAATGAGGAGAGGGAGGGGCAGCCACTCTTTGGCTCAGCCTTGGCCGCACCCCTTAGAGGGCCGGCGCCCAACCCCCCTCTCTCCCCAAACCCTAGGGGTCTCTCTCCTCCACCACATCCCGCACGCTTAAGCGAAGCTCCGCCGGATTTCTCCACCGCCACCGACACCACGCCGTCGTGCTGTCGGATTCAAGAGGAGCTACTACTTCCGCTGCCCGCGGAACGGGAGGTGGACGTCGTCTTCATCAACAACCGAACGTGTGACCGAGCACGGAGGTGCGCCCGTTCGTGGTGCCGGAACCGATCGTGATCAAGATCTTCTACGCGCTTGCAAGCGGCAAGTGATCGTCTACCGCAGCAATAAGAGCCTACTCTTATAGGCTTTGGAATCTCTTCAAGGGTTAGTCTTGATCATCCCCTCGTTGCTACCGTCTTCTAGATTGCATCTTGGCTTGGATTGCGTGTTCGCGATAGGAAAATTTTTGTTTTCTATGCTACGTTATCCTACAGCTCGTTTGCATCTGCGACATCATCGTGGTCAGCATCTGCATCTGGTTGTGCATCGCGTCGAGCGAGGCTGCCGTCTCCACCTGATGTTTCTGCAGGCTGCGGCCTACCGAGTGCGCGTCACGGTCGGCACGCTGCTGTGCTCGGATCATGGTGAGCTCCGCGTCCGTGGATGAGGCGGAGTGGATGACCGGGGAAGAGCGAGCGCGCTCGCGGGAGATAGATCTTGATCTGTCGGACGGCATGGTGGTGGCGGCGGCGTGGTATGTGGGGTTTTTGGGGTCGTTGGTGTGGTGTGGATCTATGGGAAGAAGGGTTTGGGAGGGAGGGGAAAGCCACCACGGGCTGGTCTGAGGTCGTCGGCGTCTGATACCACTTGTCAGGCCATGGATTGGCCGTGACCGAGAGATCGGAGGAAGGAAGGAAGAAGAAGGGCTAGCGAGGCCCGGACGTCGCCGTGGGCTTGCGGGAGAAGGAAGATACAGGAAAATATAAATATTTGTTATTGCTTGGTTTCCACCCATCCACCCCTACCTGTCTCTTATAGCCACGAGACAGGCCCAAGCAAGTTCATTACAACGCTTAAGGTTTAATTAGAGATAACAAGGCTTAAACTAAAGACAATGATACTTGGCACTCGTCAGGCCGTTGGACAAGCACCCATTGGCTAGGCCTGACATGAAGGCTAGCTTTTGCCCTAGTTCCGATGTTTTTGTATGATCATATCATGTATTTTTTAGGCAATTAATACATTCTGCATATAGGATATAATGCTTGACTAATAGGATGTACTTTTTCGGTAATTATAATATACGTAGTGTTTTGTTCCTTTCTTGTAATTTTTTAGGATGTAAATTAGTGTCAATAAATACAGCCTGGTGTGATTTTCTATTAGCAAGAATATAGATAGGATGTTTTTTATAGACATGTAGGTTTTTAATCGCAAAGATGGACCAGTGTTGGTCCCTGCATTTCCTGTAACTTGATGTCCCAGATCCTCTACATAGTTCTGACCATCAACCTGGTCCTGATCATCAACTTCAGGTGCTGATGTAACAATTTTTGTAGTTTACAACTGTAATATGTATTGGGATGTTGCTGTATAACCATAGCATGTATTTTTTCGGCAACTAATACATCCTGCATATAGGTTTCTAATATAATGATTTGCTAATAGGATGTAGTTTTTTCGGTAATTATATATGCAGTGTTTTGTTCTTTTTCTGTAACTTCTTAGGATGTAAAATAGTGTCATTATATACATTCTGGTTTGATTTTATATTAGCAAGTATATGCATATGATGTATTTTTATAGACATGCAGTTTTATCATATTCATGAAGTGGAGTCTTTGTTTGTACAATCATAGGATGTAATTTTTTGTTAACAAATACATTCTGATCATAGATAATTAATGTTTCTCCTTAGTCCTTACGCATAGGATGTATTTTTAACTTTTGTTGCTTTTTACTTATAATTATGCATTTTAGGATAATTATTCTTTAATCATAGGATGTAAACTTCTGGCTACAAATACATGCTGATCATATGGAGTTATTTAACATCTGCCATGATAGAATGTATATTATGATCCAAATTTAACATCTATTCTTCTTGTATACGTAAAGTATTGTCAATAAGTACATTTCTGATGTGCTGGCTATGAACAAGGTATGCATAGGATGTGTATTTTAAAATACATGCAGTTTTTAAATCATAATCATGTAATAGAGTCTTTTTGTTTGATGGCATAATGTAAATTTCTGTCTATAAATACTTGCTTATCATATGTAGTTAGTTTAATATCTGCCTAGACAGAATGTAAATTATCGTTTGTTCATGTTTTTGTAGGAGTGCTCATTTTCAAACAGTTCTG
Organism: Lolium multiflorum; assembly: GCA_030979885.1. Classification (NCBI taxonomy): domain Eukaryota; kingdom Viridiplantae; phylum Streptophyta; class Magnoliopsida; order Poales; family Poaceae; genus Lolium; species Lolium multiflorum. The sequence goes on along the minus strand of CM061752.1, from coordinate 94,251,408 downwards.
TCAAACATATTTTTGTCATGGTATGAATGTTGTCTTTATACTTTTAGGCCATGATATATTTCATTGTACACCTAAAAGTGCCAAGGCTGGACCGATGTTCATCTTTGCATGGTTTATGTCAGATACATCATTCCCCATGAAGCTTGTTAGGGTGTGCAAGGGCATGAGTCTAGCTGGTGTGTTTAGATCAATACCGGCGTTAGGAAATCAGAAACCCATATCTGCAAACACAAATACATAGAAACAGTTAGCAGAAAGTTTGTTTCAATGTGTACTTGTCTTCAAGTCTGCAATTTTTTACTTCCTACCATGCTCTTTCTTTTTATTTTGTGCAACCAATAAAGAGCTACTAATTGTATTGCATGGTTTTATTTCTTTCAGATCATGAAGACTGATTTCACAACATGCAGAACTCATGGCAACCTAAGATTCAAGCTTCCTGGAAGAGAGACTGTACATACTGTCCTTGCTCTAGTACCTTTTCACCTAGGTTGAGGTGCCGTCACTACTTTGTTTCTCACAAGCCACTAAAACCTGATTCTTTTGGATGTTGGATTCTACAGCAAGAAGATACATCCTACAATGCAGATCAAGTTCTACCCAACGGTTTTTCTTTTTTCTTGTTATTACTTTTCGAGTCCACTTTTATACATTCATGATAGAAAGTTGGGGCTAGATGATCCTGATGCATGAGCAGGCCCGGATCTAGATTTGGGATGTTCATTTAATATACAGATTTGAAGGTGCAGGAATTTGGTTGTAACTTTCGTACTTGTCTGTAGTAGCTTCTTCGGTGGTAGATCCTGACCGTCCTCACTATTTGTTCTTTTCTTTTGGTTGACTGTAACTTTTCTGCCGAGACTGCTCAATCCATGGAGGTGATGTAGGAAAAAGACGTAGCAGGTAGGATTTCCTTTCCTTGTATAGTTGTGATTTTTGTGAGCCTCTTTAGTCTGTCAACTGGAACTGCTCTTCCCGCGCGTGGATCCTCTCGTCACAGGAGGAAAGGATGCCTTCTATTTCGGTTAGCTGTCGCTTTCACCTTTTGGCCCACCTGCTATTTCGGGAAACTACCTGGTTCAGACAGGGGGCACTCCGTATTACTACCCAACGTCCTTTCATTTACGCTGATTTAGGGCTCCTTTGATTTAAAGGATAGGAAAAACATAGGAATAGAAAATGTATAGGATTGGAATGGCATATCTACTTGAATCCTATAGAAAGATGAAGTTTGTTTGATTGTACCAAAGGAGAATTTTTTCATTAGGTATGAGCTAATGCTTTTTTTCTATAGGAATTAAACTACAAGATTCTTATAGGAATTTTTCCTATAGGATATGGTCCTATGAATCAAACAACATATATAGAAAATTTTCCCTAGGAACCAAATCCTACACAATTCCTGCAAATCCATTAAATCAAAGAGGCCCTTAGGGTTACTTGGTCTGAAAGTAATTGGTTAGCACTTCATGTACTGATTCTGCCATTTGCGCCAAAATACCAAAGATCACAGAACTTGTATGCGGTATTATTGGTGCATTCAACTTGATACTAGGAGCAGTTGAATGATACACGTGTGATCGTTGCGATGAAATTTATTACCTGAAGACGATGGTTGGGGCTTTGCGGGAGTGGCAGCACCGAAGGAGGTCTGCAGCGTAGACAATGTTTTCCGAAATGCGCCGCCCAGAGAGGAACCCGGTCTGATCAGCGTCAACCAGAGAGTGGATCGCATCCTGGAGTCGGGTTGTGGGAACTTTGGTGATGGTTTTCATCACACAATTTTGAAGGGAGATAGGCCGAAATTGGGAGGGGTGAACCGCAGCATCGATTTTTGGGAGGAGGACAAGGAAGGCCCTGTTGATGCGGGTGAGGTCGATTGTCCCATCGTAGAAGGAGGAGAACATTCCTAAAAGATCCTGGGAGACGGCATCCCAGAAGGTGGAGAAGAAGGCCGGCCCAAAACCATCAGGGCCGGGGCTAGAGTTTTTGTTCATGGAGAGCACCGCTTTCTTGACCTCATCAACGGTAAAGGGGGTGCAAAGGCTACCCATCAGAGGTGTTTCATTGGGGTAGAGGGATGAAAGGTCAAAACGCCAAGCCGTACGGGAAACTGACCCAAGGAGGTCAGAGAAGAACTCCTGGAGGATAGCAGCCTTCCCAAGATGGTCGGAGGTGGCAACATCATCCACAACCAGAGAGGGAATGGAATTGCGTCTCCGCCGGCAGGTGGCAGAGGCATGGAAAAACTTCGTGTTCTCGTCGCCCTCCAGGGCATACCGGATTTTTGCTCTGGTTCTCTAGTAGAGGGAACGCTCCTTGATGGAGAGGTGGAGAGCATCCATAGTAAGGTTGCGAAGGAGGCTTTCGGTGGGGGAGAGGGGGCGCCCCTCCTCCAAGAGATCGAGGAGGTGGATAAGAATACGCCAGTCCTTTTCCCTCTCAGCGGAGGGGGAGGTCTGCCGGGTCCAGTTTTTGCACTTGGCCCGGCAGAGCCTGAGGCGAGCAACAATCCTAGCAGTGGGATCCGGGCGGAAAGTGGAACTCCAGGCAGCGAGGATGGAAGAGCGGAAATGGGCGTGCAGGGCCCAGGCCGGCTCATACCTGAAGAGCCCACCTCGAGGCACCAAGGTGGAGATTTTGGCCACAAGGGGCACATGATCCGAGGTGTCTCTGGCAATAGAGGAGAGAGAGGGGGAGGGGTAGCGGACATTCCAAGCATGGTTAATGAAGACACGGTCGAGGCGAATAAGAGTGGGGGTGGCACGCTTATTGGACCAGGTGAATTGTCGGTCGCGTAGGGGAAGCTCAATAAGCCCCAGGGTGTTAATCGCATCGTTAAAAAGGTCGGCCTCGGCCACGGAGAAGTTAGCGTTGTTCCGCTCAGAGGGGTCGCGAATGAGGTTAAAATCTCCTGCAATAAGCCAGGGGACATCGTCACCTGGATTGTGGAGGGCAAGAGATTCGAGGAACGCAGGTTTGTCCGAATGCTCACACGGGGCGTAGACGTTCGAGAAACGAAACAGGCTCCCATCACAATTGAGGGAAAGATCGACGGAAAGAGTGTGACGGGAGGGGTTCGCGGTAACAAGAGTGCAAAAGGAAGAATCCCAAGCCGAAACAATGCCGCCGGAGGCCCCGCAGGATTCCACGTATTCGAGAGAATTGAGGTGGGAGGGAAGAAAGGCGGAGGCTTTCGATGGCGTGATGGACGAAAGTTTTGTTTCCTGGAGCCCAACAATATGAGGGCGAGCCACCGAGAGGTCTGCCCTAACATTGTCACACTTATCAGCATCACCTAAACCTCGAACATTCCAAGATCCAATCGAAAAACAAATCGTCCCATTCATTGGATAACATTGTAAGCACCGGGGCAAAGAACAGAAAAACAGTGCTGGCTGTTAGGAGACAACGGCTTAAGGCCAGAGATGAAAATAAAGAAATAAAAAAGGGGAAAACACAGCCCCGAGTGACACAGACGCAATCACAGGGGCAGCAACAGCAGGTCAGCACTGGGGCACGAAGGAGAGGCACCGGCCGTCCACAGCGAGCTGGAGACGGATGGCGCAGCGAGCCGTTGCGACGGTCGCCGATCATGGAGCAGGAGCGTCCACCGGCGCGGCCTCCGTAACAGCGTCAGGGTTGACGCCGCAGGCCGCCGCGAGCGCCTTAAGGCGCGGGAGCGGAATGGGACCAGGGTCGGAGCTCCCACCGAAGCCAGCGGCCTCCGCCGCAACCCGGAAGCGCGACGAACCCTCGGAGAGATCAAACCGAGAGGCTTTGACAGCCTTGGCCTTGGAGAGGATGGAGACGAAGTTCGGCGCCTCCTTCTCTGCGAGGCGAGAGCTGCGGCGGGCCTTGAACGCGGACGCAACTGCACGCTTGTGCCTCACCCGCTGCTTGCGCGCAACGCTCTCGTGCTCGTCGTCAGAGGCAAGGAACGGAGCCTGGCAGGCCTCGAGCCACTCCTTAGCGGCGGCAGGGTCATCGACGGGCTCCAGCGGAACAGAGTCCGGCTCAGGGACCTCTGCTCCAGCGTCTGCACCCACGGGCTCCAGCGGCGTGGCTGGCACACGAAGAGTATCGTACCACTGCAGGAGAGGGGGGCACGAGCTCAGGGCGGGTTGGGAAAGAGGGTGAAAGGGGAGAGGGGCGGCAAAGGTTTCTACCTGGGAGGCGTCCATCCCTGTTTCAGGGAATTGAGAGGCCAAGCGGCGCGCAAGGATGCTATCCCAGAGCTCCGTTGGCGGCACGGGAGGTCCGGTGGGGAGGGGGCAGCTGGAGGTGGCAGGAAGCCCGTCCATCTCCTCCAGGGCGGCCACGCGGGCGAGGTCGTCCTGCCGCCGCGCGACAATCCTCCCCCACAGGCTGAGGACGGAGGAGGCCGGCGGCTGACGCTGGACTGGAGACGGGGGAGGCCAAGCTCGGAGCCAGAGTCGATGTCGCTGAGGCGCTTCCGGCGTGGGCCGCCGACGGAGGCGTGGCTGGGCTCGCGGTTGTGCGTGGAGGCGTAGTGGATGCACCCAGGGGCAACGCCATCTTCAGCGCATGGCCAGGAGCTGACCATGCGGATGGCCACCTGAGCGGAGGCGTCCCCGAAGGCATCCCGGACCAGCAGCGCCGCGGGGAGGTCCGCGACGTGCTCAAGCTTGAGCACCAGCCTGACAGCAGAGAAGTCGATCTCGTCGACGCAGAGAGGGTCGACACAGCAGACGCTCCCAACGGAGCGGAAAGCTGTGCAAATCCCCTCTTCGTCCCAGTGCTTAAGGGGGAAGCCCGTGGCGGAGACGTGGACGAAGCAGGAGCTGCTCCACTCGAACCGGTTGCAGCCCTCCTCCGGCCGCTCAAGGGAGATGCGGCTTTCCGAAAGGCTTTTGACTCTGTTAACTGGGACAGTCTCCTAGCCATCCTCAAAGCTCGTGGGTTCGACGATCGTTGGTGTCTCTGGATGAAGCGCATCCTGGACATTGGGCATACCGCGATCCTCCTTAATGGGGTTCCGGGCGCCTGGATCCGCTGTCGCAACGGCCTTCGGCAGGGCGATCCGCTCTCTCCGTACCTTTTCATTATCGTGGCGGATGTGCTCCAACGCCTCATCGCCCACGCTTCATCAAGCGACTCCCTCTTCACCCCCTCTCCCCCGGTACCCCCTTCCCCGTCCTCCAATATGCGGACGATACCCTTATCCTCTGTAAGGCCACCCAAGACGATGCGTCTCGCCTCAAGAGGTGCTCGATGACTTTGCTGCGGCGACAGGACTTGCGATAAATTTCCACAAATCCTGTTTCATCCCCATGAATGTTCGTCCAGATGAGGCTGCGGCGATGGCAGCCACGCTCGGGTGTCCCATCTCTTCCTCCCCTCAACCCTTTTTAGGCCTTCCGCTTTCACCCTCGAAGCTCCCTGCCTCTGCATACGCTCCCCTCATCCTTTCTTTTGACCGGCGGCTTTCTGATACGTCTCAAACGTATCCATAATTTCTTATGTTCCATGCTAGTTTTATGACAATACTCACATGTTTTATACACACTTTACATCACTAACCTATTAACGAGATGCCGGCGCTCTGTTTGTGCTGTTTTTGGTTTCGTAAACCTACACAGAAATATTCTCGAATTGGACGAAACGAACGCCAGGGTCTTATTTTTCAATGGAGCTTCCAAGACCGAAGGGGATACGAAGTGGGGCCACGAGGCGACACCCAAGGCGGCGCGGGCAAGGAGGGGCTCGCGCCGCCTATGGTGGGCCCCTCGAGCCTCCCCGACTCCGCCTCTTCCGCCTACTTAAACTCTCTCGTCGCGAAAACCCTATTACCGAGAGCCACGATAGAAAAGTTACCGTGACACCGCCGCCGCTAATCCCATCTCGGGGGATTCAGAGATCGCCTCCGTCACCCCGCCGAGAGGGGAATCATCACCGGGAGGGCTCTACATCACCATGCCCGCCTCCGGACTGATGCGTGAGTAGTTCATCCTTGGACTATGGGTCCATAGCAGAGCTAGATGGTTGTCTTCTCCTCTTGTGCTATCATGTTTAGATCTTGTGAGCTGCCTATCATGATCAAGATCGTCTATTTGTAATGCTACATGTTGCGTTTGTTGGGATCCGATGAATATTGAATACTATGTCAAGTTGATTATAAATCTATCATATATGTGTTGTTTATGTTCTTGCATGCTCTCCGTTGCTAGTAGAGGCTCTGGCCAAGTTGATACTTGTGACTCCAAGAGGGAGTATTTATGCTCGATAGTGGGTTCATGCCTCCATTGAATCTGGGACAATGACAGAAAGTTCTAAGGTTGTGGATGTCTTGTTGCCACTAGGGATAAAACATAAATGCTTTGTCTAAGGATATTTGTGTTGATTACATTACGCACCATAATTAATGCAATTGTCTGATGTTTGCAACTTAATACTGGAAGGGGTGCGGATGCTAACCCGAAGGTGGACTTTTTAGGCATACACGTATGCTGGATAGCGGTCTATGTACTTTCTCGTAATGCCCTGATTAAATCTCATAGTAGTCATCATGATATGTATGTGCATCTCTATTTGTCAATTGCCCAACCGTAATTTGTTCACCCAACATGCTATTTATCTTATTGGAGAGACACCACTAGTGAACCGTGGACCCCGGTCCATTCTTTTACATCTGAAATACAATCTACTGCAATCTTGTTCTCTGTTGTTTTCAAAGCAAACATCATTCTCCACACCATACGTTTAATCCTTTGTTTTCAGCAAGCCGGTGAGATTGACAACCTCACTGTTAAGTTGGGGCAAAGTACTGTGATTGTGTTGTGCAGGTTCCACGTTGGCGCCGGAATGCCTGGTGTTGCGCCGCACTACACTCCTTCACCAACAACCTTCACGTGGCCTTCATCTCCTACTGGTTCGATAACCTTGGTTTCTTACTGAGGGAAAACTTGCTGCTGTACGCATCACACCTTCCTCTTGGGGTTCCCAACGGACGTGTGCTTCACGCGTTATCAAGCTCTTTTTTCTGGCGCCGTTGTCGGGGAGATCAAGACACGCTGCAAGGGGAGTCTCTCACATCCAATCTCTTTACTTTATTATTGTCTTGCTTTACTTTATTTTATTTTCTGTTTTGTTTGCTTCTTTATATCAAAAACACAAAAAAAATTAGTTTGCTTTACTTATTTTTATTACTGTTAAAATGAATACTCCTGAGAACACTAAGTTGTGTGATTTCACTAGCACCAATAATAATGATTTTATATGCACTCCTATCACTCCACCCGCTACTACAGCAGAATTCTATGAAATTAAACCTGCTTTACTAAATCTTGTTATGAGAGAGCAATTTTCTGGTGTTAGTTCTGATGATGTGCTGCCCATCTTAATAATTTTGTTGAACTTTGTGAAATGCAAAAGTATAAGGATGTAGATGGAGACATTATAAAACTGAAATTGTTTCCTTTCTCCTTAAGAGGAAGAGCTAAAGATTGGTTGCTATCTTTGCCTAAGAATAGTATTGATTCATGGACTAAATGTAAAGATGCTTTCATTGGTAGATATTATCCTCCTCCTGCTAAAATTATATCTTTGAGAAGTAGCATAATGAATTTTAAGCAATTAGAATGAACATGTTGCTCAAGCATGGGAAAGAATGAAATCTTTGGTAAAGAATTGCCCAACCCATGGACTAACTTCTTGGATGATCATCCAAACCTTCTATGCAGGATTAAATTTTTCTTCAATGAACCTATTGGATTCAGCTGCGGGAGGTACTTTTATGTCCATCACCTTAGGCGCCGCAACAAAGGTTCTTGATGATATGATGATAAATTACTCTGAATGGCACAGAAAGGACTCCACAAGGTAAGAAGGTAAATTCTGTTGAAGAAACCTCCTCCTTGAGTGATAAGATTGATGTGATTATGTCTATGCTTGTGAATGGTAGATCTAATGTTGATCCTAATAATGTTCCTTTAGCTTCATTGGTTGCTCAAGAAGAGAATGTTGATGTGAATTTCATTAAGAATAATAATTTCAACAACAATGCTTATAGGAATAATTTTGGTAACAACTATAGGCCATATCCTTCTAATAATGGTAATGGTTATGGTAATTCTTATGGTAATTCTTACAACAATAATAGGAGTGTACCCTCTGGTCTTGAAGCCATGCTTAAAGAATTTATTAGTACACAAACTGCTTTCAAAACTGTTGAAGAAAAGCTTGGTAAAATTGATATTCTTGCTTCTAAGGTTGATAGTCTTGCTCTTGATGTTGATCTAGTAAAATTAAAAGCTATGCCTAATGAAACTAAAGATATTAAGTCATTTGCTACAGCAAACGCTATCCAAGTTCGAATTAATGAAAATATTAGATTGATGGCTGAATTGCATGCTTGGTGGGAAAGAGAAGTAAAGGAAGAAAAATTTGCTAAAGATAATGTAGCTAAAGTTTGGACTATTGATGGCGTGTAACTCACACGTTCGTTGGGAACCCCAAGAGGAAGGTATGATGCGACAAACAGCAAGTTTCCTAAAGAAACCAAGGTTTATCGAACCAGGAGGAGCCAAGAAGCACGTTGAAGGTTGATGGCGGCGAAATGTAATGCGGCGCAACACCAGGGATTCCGACGCCAACGTGGAACCTGCACAACACAACCAAAGTACTTTGCCCCAACGAAACAGTGAGGTTGTCAATCTCACCGGCTTGTGTGAACAAAGGATTAACCGTATTGTGTGGAAGATGATTGTTTGCAGAAAAAAAGAAAGAACAAGTATTGCAAGAGATTGTATGCGATGGTAAAGAATAGGACCGGGGTCACAGCTCACTAGAGGTGTCTCTCCCATAAGATAGAAGCATGTTGGGTGAACAAATTACAGTCGGGCATTGACAAATAAAGAGGGCATAACAATGCACATACATGATATGATAAATATAGTGAGATTTAATCAGGGCATTACGACAAAGTACATAGACCGCTATCCCAAGCATGCATCTATGCCTAAAAGTCCACCTTCGTGTTATCATCCGAACCCCTTCCGTATTAAGTTGCAAACAACACATAATTGCATTAAGTATGGTGCGTAATGTAATCAACAACTACATCCTTAGACATAGCATCAATGTTTTATCCCTAGTGGCAACAAGACATCCACAACCTTAGAACTTTCAGTCATCCCATATTTAATGGAGGCATGAACCCACTATCGAGCATAAATACTCCCTCTTGGAGTTAAGAGTAAAAAACTTGGCCAGAGCCTCTACTAATAACGGAGAGCATGCAAGATCATAAACAACACATAGGTAATAGATTGATAATCACCATAACATAGTATTCTCTATCCATCGGATCCCGACAAACACAACATATAGTATTACAGATAGATGATCTTGATCATGTTAGGCAGCTCACAAGATCCAACAATGAAGCACAATTAGGAGAAGACGACCATCTAGCTACTGTTATGGACCCATAGTCCAGGGTGAACTACTCACTCATCACTCCGAGGCGACCATGGCGGTAGTGTAGAGTCCTCCGGGAGATGATTCCTCCGCAGGTGCCGGAGGCGATCTCCCGAATCCCCCGAGATGGGATTGGCGGCGGCGTCTCCTGAAGGTTTTCCGATCGTGGCTCTCGGTACAGAGGTTTGCGACGAAGACTTTAAGTAGGCGGAAGGGCGGAGTCGGAGGAGTCACGGCGGCCCCACACGCTAGGGCCGCGCGGCCCCCTTGGGCCGCGCCGCCCTAGTGTGGCGGCGCCCGTGGCCCCACTTCGTTTCTCTTCCGTCTCCGGAAGCTTCATAAAAATAGGCCCCTGGCGTTGATTTCGTCCAATTCGAGAATATTTCCTTACTAGGATTTCTGAAACCAAAACAGCAAAAAACATCAACTGGCTCTTCGGCATCTTGTTAATAGGTTAGTGCCGAAAAATGCATAATACGATATAATGTGTATAAAACATGTAGATATCATCAATAATGTAGCATGGAACATAAGAAATTATCGTACGTTGGAGACGTATCAGCATCCCCTTAGTTTCGTCGTCCGAGGTGCAAACGATAACAAAGATAATTTCGGAGGACATGCCATCATAACCTTGATCATACTATTGTAAGCATATGTAATGAATGCAGCATCAAAACAATGGTAATGACATGAGTAAACATGAATCATAAAGCAAAGACTTTTCATGAATAGTACTTCAAGACAAGCATCAATAAGTCTTGCATAAGAGTTGACTCATAAAGCAATAAATCAAAGTAAAGGTATTGAAGCAACACAAAGGAAGATTAAGTTTCAGCGTTGCTTTCAACTTATAACATGTATATCTCATGGATATTGTCAATGTAAAGTAATATAACAAGTGCAATATGCAAGTATGTAGGAATCAATGCACAATTCACACAAGTGTTTGCTTCTTGAGGTGGAGAGAAATAGGTAAACTGACTCAACAATAAAAGTAAAAGAAAGGTCCTTCAAAGAGAAAGCATCGATTGCTATATTTGTGCTAGAGCTTTTATTTTGAAAACATCAAGAGAGTATAAAAGTGAAGTTTTGAGAGGTGTTTGTTGTTGTCAACTAGTGGGTACTCTAACTACCTTATCAACCAGACTTTCAAGAGCGGCTCCTATGAAGGACGTTATTTCTACCACCGTGGTAGATCATCCCTCTTCTCTTTTGTTTACACATGTATTTTAGTGTATTTATTTTTGGGTGGCACTCCTTCCAACCTTGCTTTCACAAACCATGGCTAACCGAATCCTCGGGTGCCTGCCAACAATCTCATACCATGAAGGAGTGCTCTTTTATTTTAGTTTTATTTAGATGACACTCCTCCCAACCTTTGCTTTCACAAGCCATGGCTAACCGAATCCTCGGGTGCCTTCCAACCTTTCACATACCATGGAGGAGTGTCTATTTGCAAAATTAAGTTGCTTACTATGAATCAGAGCAAAACATGTGAAGAGAATTATTAATGAGGTTAATTAATTGGGGCTGGGAACCCTTTGCCAGCTCTTTTTTCAAAGTTATTGATAAGCGGATGAAGCCACTAGTCCATTGTGAAAGTCTGGCAAAAGTAAATGACAAGATCGAAGATAAAACACCACATACTTCCTCATGAGCTATAAAACATGGACACAAATAAGAGGTGATAAATTTTGAATTGTTTAAAGGTAGCACTCAAGCAATTTACTTTGGAATGGCGGAAAATACCATGTAGTAGGTAGGTATGGTGGACACAAATTGCATAGTGGTTGGCTCAAGGATTTGGATGCATGAGAAGTATTCCCTCTCGATACAAGGTTTAGGCTAGCAAGGTTTATTTGAAACAAACACAAGGATGAACCGGTGCAGCAAAACTCACATAAAAGACATATTGTAAACATTATAAGACTCTACACCGTCTTCCTTGTTGTTCAAAACTCAATACTAGAAATTATCTAGACCTTAGAGAGACCAAATATGCAAACCAAATTTTAGCAAGCTCTATATATTTCTTCATTAATGGGTGCAAAGTATATGATGCAAGAGCTTAAACATGAGCACAACAATTGCCAAGTATCACATTATCCAAGACATTTTAGAATTACTACATGTAGCATTTCCCGATTCCAACCATATAACAATTTAACGAAGAAGTTTCAACCTTCGCTTGAATATTATGAGTAAAGCCTAAGGACATATTTGTCCATATGCAACAGCGGAGCGTGTCTCTCTCCCACACAAGGATGCTGATCCATTTATTCAAACAAAACTAAAATAACAAACCGACGCTCCAAGCAAAGTACATGAGATGTGACTCGAATAAAAATGTAGTTTCAGGGGAGGAACCTGATGATGTTGTCGATGAAGAAGGGGATGCCTTGGCATCCCAAGCTTAGACGCTTGAGTCTTCTTAAAATATGCAGGGGTGAACCACGGGGGCATCCCCAAGCTTAGACTTTCTCCTCTTGATCATAGTATATCATACTCCTCTTGATCCTTGAAAACTTCCTTCACACCAAACTTCAAGCAAACTCATTAGAGGGTTAGTGCACAATTAAAAATTTACATATTCAGAGGTGACACAATCATTCTTAACACTTCTGGACATTGCACAAAGCTACTGGACATTAATGGATCAAAGAAATTCATCCAACATAGCAAAAACGGCATGCGAAATAAAAGGCAGAATCTGTCAAAACAGAACAGTTCGTAAAGACGGAATTTTAAAATGGCACCAGACTTGCTCAAATGGAAAAACTCAAAACTAATGAAAGTTGCGTACATATCTGAGGATCACTCACGTAAATTGGCATAATTTTCTGAGTTACCTACAGAGAATTAAGCCCAGATTCGTGACAGCAAAGAAATCTGTCTCTGCGCAGTAATCCAAATCTAGTATGAACCTTACTATAGAGACTTTACTTGGCACAAAAACATGATAAGGAGAGGTTGCTACAGCAGTAAACAACTTCCAAGACTCAAATATAAAACAAAGTACTGCAGTAAAAACATGGGTTGTCTCCCATAAGCGCTTTTCTTTAACGCCTTTCAGCTAGGCGCAGAAAGTGTAATTCAAGTATTATCAAGAGATGAAGCATCAACATCATTACCAGGGGTGTTGGGAGTTGCCTCAACAATGCATGTTATCTTATCTATGTAAGTTTCAGAGGCTCCTTTTTCATTATTCTTAGGCTTGCTATTCTCATCAAACAAATTTTCAGGAACAAGCCAACCATAGTTATTTTCTAGAGCTTCATGCATTCCTAGGAGCTTACAAGGTATTGTTGTCTTAATATTCCCTACATCATTAACATTATTAGTGTACTTTATTCTATCAATATCCATTTTTCTAAGGGTACTAGCAAAGTTGGTGTAAGAACCAAGCATATTGTATTTAATAAAGACCTTTCTAGCCTCTCTTGCTATACCACCAAATTCTTTAAGAAGGGTTTCTAAAACAAAATCTTTCTTTTCCCCTTCTTCCATATCACCTAGTGTGAGAAACATGTGTTGAATTATAGGATTGAGATTAACAAATTTAGTTTCCAACATGTGTACTAAAGAAGCAACAGCAATTTCATAAGTAGGAGCAAGTTCTACCAAGTGTCTATCTTCAAAATCTTCAGCGGTACTAACATGAGTGAAAAAATCTTCTATATTATCTCTTCCAATTATAGACCCTTGTCCTACCGGTATTTAGAGTGTACTTAGGAGGAAACATGATGAAATAAGTAAAGTAAATGCAAGTAACTAATTTTTTGTGTTTTTGATATAGAGAACAAGACAGTAAATAAAGTAAAGCTAGCAACTAATTTTTTTGTGTGTTTTGTTTAAGTGCAGCAAACAAAGTAGTAAATAAAATAAAGCAAGACAAAACAAAGTAAAGAGATTGAGAAGTGGAGACTCCCCTTGCAGCGTGTCTTGATCTCCCCGGCAACGGCGCTAACTCACACGTTCGTTGGGAACCCCAAGAGGAAGGTATGATGCGCACACCAGCAGTTTTCCCTCAGGAAGAAACCAAGGTTTATCGAACCAGGAGGAGCCAAGAAGCACGTTGAAGGTTGATGCGGCGAAATGTAATGCGGCGCAACACCAGGGATTCCGGCGCCAACGCGAACCTGCACAACCCACCGGGCGCCGACCCAACACGGTAGAGCCGGGAATGACTAGGGCTGCGGCTGGCCCCAGTCCCCTCAGAGCGACGGCCCGCAAAGCCTCCCCGGTCGCGCGCCGATGCTCGGGTCGCAAGGGCGTGCCACCTGACCTATACCTGGTCAGGAAGGTGTGGATGATGCCTCGCTTAGTTTCCTGCAGGGCACACACGTACACGTTAAATACGAGCCTCGATCGGCTCTCAGGTTGTCCTGTGAATCGGCTCATGGAGCCGATCCACCCATGATTCGTCCAAGGTGGCCGAATATATGGTGGTCCTGCTTGATCAAGATAAAGCATATGAGATCCACGACGATCTAGGGTTTTCACCGCATAATCGGATCATCCTACTCACGATTGGGCCTCGCGCTCACGCACGGTAAACGTAAGCCAGCCCTAGACAAGGCCTAAAAACCAACACTAGGTTGATCCTCGGAACATCCTGTCTAGGGGCAGCAAACTACACCCTGCATGCCGCTGGATCCTCCAACCCTTGTAAGGCCTAACTATTGCAGATATTAAACTAATCCTTGATGAATCAAGGAGCGACTATAACGATCAGATCTACTAAATAAAGATCAAAGGTGCCGCCCGCACCCATGATGAGGCACAAGGGACGGCTAGCGCAAGGGTTGCACTACACGAGCATATGATGCTAAGAACGATGCTAACCCTAACGCGTCTACGATAACTACGTTGCTCGCCATCAAAAAGGCTTCAGTACGAGCAACGCATGAACAACTAGGCAAGCTCGTGCTGCCTAGATCGCGAGATGCGATCTAGGCAGCATGGTGCTTACCGGAGGAACCCTCGAGACGAAGGAGTTGGCGATGCGCCGAGATTGGTTTGTGTTGAACGTTGGTTGTTGTTTATTCCATAAACCCTAGGTACATATTTATAGTCCAGCGGACTTTCTAATGTGGACGTGCACCAAACCGTGCACGAGATAGATTCTAACTTTTACGTAACCTACTATACAAAGATACATGGGCTAACTAGCCCAACTTGATACACAAGGCCGATTCTCTATGTGTCTCCACGCATATATCTTCAAGCTCGTCTTGATCGCGGCCCACCTCTGACTTGGTCAAATTCTGGTGATAACACATGCCCCCCTGGTTTTGGAAATGACATTTCCAAAATCATTACGCTTTTTTCCTCGCCGGGTCACGTCGTGGCAGAGCAGAAATCGCCGCAAGATACCTCATGATGATGTCTTGCCTCCACACCTTCTCCGCACGATTTGACGGTTCGGGCACCACGTCCTTGGAAACTGCTTGGGCATTAAACTCCCACTATATCCCCGTTATTTAACCACTCCGCACGTTTATTCCTGCATCTCCTTCGCAGCCCAAAAACCCTCTCGCGCCACCATGTCTCTCTTTCTTCTCCCGGCTCACCTGCTCTCCCATCCATTCCTCTTCCCGCGAGCCGACGCCCGAATGGAACCGGAGGAAGCCACGCGGCCAACATTCGCCGCGCCATCGAGGCCGGGGATGAGCCAAGCCACGACTTCTCCACCTGGTCAGAGGACGACCAGTCCCTGACCGACGGGGAGAGCGACCTCTCCTTCCTTGCCAGGGAGGAGGCGGTGGAGGAAAGCGACGACGACCACCTTCCCTGGGACGGGGCCCCCTCCTCCGAGGAGGAGGAGGAAGAAGATGACAGCTCCTCCGACGAGCCGCCGGCCAAGCGCCACTGCCCCTGGCCCGGCAATCTCAGCGATTTCGACAGCGACGACGACGACGCCGATGAAGAAGACGAGGACAACGAAGGTCCTGCCGGCGGTCGCCAGCAGCGACGACGAGCCGGCTGGGAGCAGCGCCGACGACCGGCGATGATGGCGACGACGATGAAGGCAAGCAACGGCCCTAGATAGGATCTTAGCTCAGGCCATCGTAGTAGATGGCAATGTAGCCCTAGGATCTTCTTTTGAGAGCAATCGGCTCTTTATGTAAGAACTCTAGTTAATCAATGGAGAACTTCCCCAACTCGATCCCGCTCCCTTTATGATAATTTAGCCGATTGCCCTTATACCGTACTTGCCGATTGCCAAACTGTCGGCTTTAAGGAGCCCGATGGCAACGCATCGGACTCTCATGATAAACTCGGGTAGATCCATCCTGACTTCCACCCCTAGGACGAGTCAATCGCGAAATCCTAGAGGAAATGCAAACTCAACCACACGGACTAATGGACCTCAGCGGCATTCTCATCTACCAGAACCTTTTCGCCACTGTCCTAATAATGCCTCATCTCTTCGTAGTCTCGCCTGGTCCAAAGTCCGTCAGCGATCGTTGCTTCCTCCCATTACCTCCAGCCCTTCCCGTCTGCAATAACTCACCCCCTCTTGACGAGTTACGATGCAGAGCAAGCCGATTTTAACCAAATCGGCTCCATAGAACAAGGAATCCTTAAAGGGCGAGCTGCCCCCCGAGCCTTAGCTCAGGCGAGGATAAAAGCAGAGCTGATTGAGCCATTATCGGTTTCCCAACTGTATCACTGTTAGGCTCAAGGAGCCAGCCTTTGGCAAATTTTGGAAGGGTCAGCAGTTCTCTTGAACCGAGGATCCACCTTGCTGTCTTAATTAGCTCATCCTCTTGGGCGGACTGATGCTCCTGGTGCAAATAGCTCGGCTAGAATGATTCGGCTCTTCAAGATCATCGGCTGTTCTCATGACCCTAGACCGATCCGCAAGCTTGCGCTAACACTGCCGATTTGGTGATGGATGCTCCGTGAAACTCACCAAACCCCTTGAGTCGTTGGCCAAGCGTCGGCTTTGCCCCATGAGTCCTCAACAAGATTACGAGCCCTACTAGCCAATCCAGCGGGCTGGCCATCTGGTTCCGGTAGGTGCCCATCACAAACTCGTCTATATGTAGACACTGATGTTTCTGGTGACCACAGCATCATTCTTCAGGCAAGCTGAGATGTAGGGCTAGCCGACTGGGAAAAAATCGGCTTCCTATAATGAAGGACCCTTCAGGGTCAACTGTCTCCCTGAGCTTCTCCCGTTCAAGTCCCGCGTCTTTGACAGGCTGATGCAGCCCTTGGTGAAGATGTTTCCCAACGTTTTCCCCCCTTTCGGCCGTGACATGCCGCAGCCAATCGCCCCATCATTGATTATTCTCCTGATTCCAGAAGAGACATACTGCTTCACGGGGTTGCGACCCGACATTGTCAACACCATGATCCGCTTGGGGTATCAATCATTCTATTGAGAAGAGCTCAAAGGAGCCTCGCTGCCCGATGGCCGTGCATCTACTGTGCTCGAAGTTTTGATGTCTTCGATTTTTTGTGGCCGATTTGTTTATGTATCGGCCCCCACACTTGAGCTGCTCTGCTGGAAACTTACATCCGTCCCCAACCCGTACCATCCTCTGTGCCCCCCCGAGCCGATTTTGTCAATTGATGGTATCGGCTTCTTCAGCAGCCCCGCTGGGTCAAATATCAATCCCAGGCAAAATAGATGGTGGGATAATTTTGGCCGATTGCTGGAATCGGCCTCCACATTGCGCGCTTGGTGAAGGTTTTGTAATGTTCCTCCACAAAATTTTTGGGGCCGATCGCAAGGATCAGCCTCACCACCTTAGCTCATCGATGTTGTTCCCGTTATACGGTCAGTCCGGTGGATAGAACCAGCCTTACCCCGTTCTTTGTCACATCGATGCGTTCGCAGTCGTCCAAATTGATGCCCGAGAGTGGTTCTTGACCTGATGCCTCCCAAATGCCCATACCGGCTGTTGAAATCTCTGAATCATCTGATGGACGACCTCCACTTCATCTCCATCCCACTGTATGAGGCATTGGTGCATCGTGGATGGGATGCAATTGGCGTGGATCCAATCCCTCCCTAATATTACAGCATAGGTACTTTTGCTGTCGACAACAAAGAACGTTGTAGGGATAGTCTTCCTTCCTACGGTCAGATCCACATTCAGAACACCTTGCGCGTCAGATGCTTGGCCATTGAAATCGCTCAACGTTACATTGGTTTTGATCAAATCCGAGCTGGAGCGTCCCAACCGCCGTAGCATGGAGTATGGCATAATGTTGACTGCCGCTCCGGTGTCCACCAACATCTTATTGACAAGCTGCCCATTGATGTAACCTCGTAAATAGGGCCTTTAGATGCTCGTAACTTTTCTTCGCCGCTTCTCGAAGATGACCGTGGTCCGCAGTCCAGTTGTGCCACAGGTGCTTCATATAACCTTGGAGCGCTAAATTCCGCAGGAAGGATAAAAACCATGTTGGTCCCAGCCGATGTTTCATCATCGGCTTTCCTTTGCCTAGGGCGCCACTCTTTCCTTTGTGGACACCTCTTCATCCAGGGTTCGCTGAATTTTGGCGGCCAGGTCAGGCCGTCCTTCCTCAACGCGTGCAGATATACCTTTCGGCTTCTTCCAACGCACGTACTCGCTGAACCCTTCGTTTCCGGGAGCGCCGAGTCCGTCAGGACACCATCTTGGCCGATGATACTTGTCGCCTTCATCACCGTCCTCTAGTTCCTCTTGATCTCCCATCCAACGGACTCGTGTGCTTGCTCCAGGCGGGAGAGGTCCTAGACGCTCGAACACGGACACCTTAGTCGTACCCTTCTCCTTTGTTTACATTCTCGGGCAATTGCCGATTGTTGGTAACGGCTCATTCCGGAATCCCAGCAGTGTCTGAAGAAGGGGCAGTCCCAGTGCCTATCCACGTTGTCCGGACCCTTCCTCCTCTCGACGTTCGGACCCGTCGTCGTGGCCGCTGTTCCGACGATACCTCCGCCCGACAGACCGATGATTTCTTTGGTCGCGCCGTAGCGGCCGGGTCGTATGGCTGATCATCTTTGAGAGATGCTCGGTAATGGGCGGGATGCCGTATGCTTCTCACCTCCTCCTAGGTACCGTTTATTGCCTGGGGCTTCGGCCACGTGGAACGGCCTCCTCTTTCTCTTTGCCACGCGCGTGGCTGCTCTCTGCTTTGTCCGCATCACGGCGAATCACGAACCCTGCCATATTGGCATCGAAAGAGAACCCTGGTTCCCTTATGGAGTGGCTGAGATCGACCGTGTTGACGCCAGGCAACGGACGTGTGCCTCCGTTGAGCTTGATGCCGTGCGAATGGGTCTTCCCACAGGAGCCGACGAGTTCGGTTCCGAGGACCGCCTTGGCCTTGTTGTGCTTCTTCTTGAGCTTGTCAGCCAGGTCCTCGTGCTTGACCGGAGTACTTTCCGCCATCTCAGATGTGGGTGGCGCGGTGGTTGACGTTGAAGATGGTCCCACCGGGCGTGCCAGAATGTGTTGGCGTCAGAAACCCACCGGCGGGCAGCGACTGGCCAACACGGTAGAGCCGGGAATGACTAGGGCTGCGGCTGGCCCCAGTCCCTCAGAGCGACGGCCCGCAAAGCCTCCCGGTCGCGCGCCGATGCTGGGTCGCAAGGGCGTGCCACCTGACCTATACCTGGTCAGGAAGGTGTGGATGATGCCTCGCTTAGTTTCCTGCAGGCACACACGTACACGTTAAATACGAGCCTCGATCGCTCTCAGGTTGTCCTGTGAATCGGCTCATGGAGCCGATCCACCCATGATTCGTCCAAGGTGGCCGAATATATGGTGGTCCCGCTTGATCAAGATAAAGCATATGAGATCCACGACGATCTAGGGTTTTCACCGCATAATCGGATCATCCTACTCACGATTGGGCCTCGCGCTCACGCACGGTAAACGTAAGCCAGCCCTAGACAAGGCCTAAAAACCAACACTAGGTTGATCCTCGGAACATCTGTCTAGGGGCAGCAAACTACACCCTGCATGCCGCTGGATCCTCCAACCCTTTGTAAGGCCTAACTATTGCAGATATTAAACTAATCCTTGATGAATCAAGGAGCGACCATAACGGATCAGATCTACTAAATAAAGATCAAGCGGGGTGCCGCCCCTGCACCCATGATGAGGCACAAGGACGGCTAGACGCGCAAGGGTTGCACTACGCGAGCATATGATGCTAAGAACGATGCTAACCCTAACGCGTCTACGATAACTACGTTGCTCGCCATCAAAAAGGCTTCAGCACGAGCAACGCATGAACAACTAGGCAGGCTTGTGCTGCCTAGATCGCGAGATGCGATCTAGGCAGCATGATGCTTACCGGAGGAACCCTCGAGACGAAGGAGTTGGCGATGCGCCGAGATTGGTTTGTGTTGAACGTTGGTTGTTGTTTATTCCATAAACCCTAGGTACATATTTATAGCCCAGCGGACTTTCTAATGTGGCCGTGCACCAAACCGTGCACGAGACAGATTCTAACTTTTACGTAACCTACTATACAAAGATACATGGGCTAACTAGCCCAACTTGATACACAAGGCCGATTCTCTATGTGTCTCCACGCATATATCTTCAAGCTCGTCTTGATCGCGGCCCACCTCTGACTTGGTCAAATTCTGTGATAACGTGGAACCTGCACAACACAACCAAAGTACTTTGCCCCAACGAAACAGTGAGGTTGTCAATCTCACCGGCTTGCTGTAACAAAGGATTAACCGTATTGTGTGGAAGATGATTGTTTGCAAAAAACAGTAAAGAACAAGTATTGCAGTAGATTGTATGCGATGTAAAGAATAGGACCGGGGTCCACAGTTCACTAGAGGTGTCTCTCCCATAAGATAAAAGCATGTTGGGTGAACAAATTACAGTCGGGCAATTGACAAATAAAGAGGGCATAACAATGCACATACATGATATGATAAATATAGTGAGATTTAATCAGGGCATTACGACAAAGTACATAGACCGCTATCCAGCATGCATCTATGCCTAAAAAGTCCACCTTCAGGTTATCATCCGAACCCCTTCCAGTATTAAGTTGCAAGCAACAGACAATTGCATTAAGTATGGTGCGTAATGTAATCAACAACTACATCCTTAGACATAGCATCAATGTTTTATCCCTAGTGGCAACAAGCACATCCACAACCTTAGAACTTTCTGTCACTGTCCCAGATTTAATGGAGGCATGAACCCACTATCGAGCATAAATACTCCCTCTTGGAGTTAAGAGTAAAAACTTGGCCAGAGCCTCTACTAATAACGGAGAGCATGCAAGATCATAAACAACACATAGGTAATAGATTGATAATCACCATAACATAGTATTCTCTATCCATCGGATCCCGACAAACACAACATATAGTATTACAGATAGATGATCTTGATCATGTTAGGCAGCTCACAAGATCCAACAATGAAGCACAATTAGGAGAAGACGACCATCTAGCTACTGCTATGGACCCATAGTCCAGGGGTGAACTACTCACTCATCACTCCGGAGGCGACCATGGCGGTGTAGAGTCCTCCGGGAGATGATTCCCCTCTCCGGCAGGGTGCCGGAGGCGATCTCCTGAATCCCCCGAGATGGGATGGCGGCGGCGGCGTCTCTGGAAGGTTTTCCGTATCGTGGCTCTCGGTACAGAGGGTTTCGCGACGAAGACTTTAAGTAGGCGGAAGGGCGGAGCGGGAGGAGTCACGGGGGCCCCACACGCTAGGGCAGCGCGGCCCCCTGGGCCGCGCCGCCCTAGTGGCGGCGCCCGTGGCCCCACTTCGTCTTCTCTTCGGTCTTCTGGAAGCTTCGGTAAAATAGGCCCCTGGGCGTTGATTTCGTCCAATTCCGAGAATATTTCCTTACTAGGATTTCTGAAACCAAACAGCAAAAACAGCAACTGGCTCTTCGGCATCTTGTTAATAGGTTAGTGCCGGAAAATGCATAAATACGACATATAATGTGTATAAAACATGTAGATATCATCAATAATGTAGCATGGAACATAAGAAATTATCGATACGTTGGAGACGTATCAACTATTACCACCACTAGTAATGTTGATGCTCCACATGTTGCTAAACCTCATACTATCAATGATAAAATAATTGGTGTTGGCAATGTTTCTACTCCTAATGCAAAGCGCAAAACTGCCATTGCTAAAACTGCTGAAACTGCTTGTGATAAAACTGCTGAAATTTTTCAAAATATTGGGGACAATGATCCCATTGCTGTAGATCATAATGGTTTAGATTTTGATGATTGTCATATCTCTGAAGTTATTAAGTTCTTACAAAAACTTGCTAGAAGTCCTAATGCTAGTGCTATAAATTTAGCCTTTACAAAACATATTACAAATGCTCTCATTAAAGCTAGAGAAGAGAAATTAAAACTTGAAGCTTCTATTCCTAGGAAGTTGGAAGATGGTTGGGAGCCCATCATTAAGATGAAAGTCAATGATTTTGATTGTAATGCTTTATGTGATCTTGGTGCAAGTATTTCTGTTATGCCTAAGAAACTCTATGATATGCTTGACTTGCCACCATTGAAAAATTGTTATTTGGATGTTAATCTTGCTGATCATTCTATAAAGAAACCTTTGGGGAGGATTGATAATGTCACATTACGGTTAACAATAACCTTGTCCCCGTTGATTTTGTTGTCTTGGATATTGAATGCAATGCATCTTGTCCCATTATTTTGGGAAGACCTTTTCTTCGAACTGTTGGTGCTATTATTGATATGAAGGAAGGGAATATTAAGTATCAATTTCCTCTCAAGAAAGGTATGGAACACTTCCCTAGAAAGAGAATGAAGTTACCTTTTGATTCTATTATTAGAACAAATTATGATGTTGATGCTTCATCTCTTGATAATACTTGATTCACACTTTCTGCGCCTAGCTGAAAGGCGTTAAAGAAAAGCGCTTATGGGAGACAACCCATTATTTTACTTCTGCACTTTTGTTTTATATTTGAGTCTTGGAAGTTGTTACTACTGTAGCAACCTCTCCTTATCTTTACTTTATTGCATTGTTGTGCCAAGTAAAGTCTCTAATAGTAAAGTTGATACTAGATTTGGATTGCTCGCAGAAACAGATTTCTATCTGTCACGAATTGAGTAGATCTCTCTGAAAAATCTGCCGATTTACGTGCGTTATCCTCAGATATGTACGCAACTTTCATTAGTTTTGAGCTTTTTCATCTGAGCCTGTTAAGTGCCTCTAAAAATTCGTCTTTACGGACTGTTCTGTTTTGACAGATTCTGCCTTTTATTTTGCATTGCCTCTTTTGCTATGTTGAATGGATTTCTTTGTTCCATTAACTTTCAGTAGCTTTGGGCAATGTCCAAAAGTGTTAAGAATGATTATGTCACCTCTGAATATGTGAATTTTTGATTATGCACTAACCCTCTAATGAGTTTGTTTTGAGTTTGGTGTGGAGGAAGTTTTCAAGGATCAAGAGAGGAGGATGATACAATATGATCAAGAAGAGTGAAAAGTCTAAGCTTGGGGATGCCCCCGTGGTTCATCCCTGCATATTTCAAGAAGACTCAATCATCTAAGCTTGGGGATGCCCAAGGCATCCCCTTCTTCATCGACAACTTATCAGGTCACCTCTAGTGAAACTATATTTTTATTCAGTCACATCTTATGTGCTTTACTTGGAGCGTCTGTTTGCTTTTATTTTTGTTTTTGTTTGAATAAACTCGGATCCTAGCATTCTTTGTGTGGGAGAGACACGCTCCGCTGTTTCATATGAACACTGGTGTTCTTAGCTTTACTTTTAATGTTCATGGCGAAGGTTGAAACTGCTTCGTTCATTGTTATTTGGTTGGAAACAGAAAATGCTTCATGTGGTAATTGGTATATTGTCTTGAATAATTTGATACTTGGCAATTGTTGTGCTCAAATAGATCATGTTTAAGCTCTTGCATCATGTACTTTGCACCTATTAATGAAGAACTACCATAGAGCTTGTTGAAATTTGGTTTGCATGATTGGTCTCTCTAAAGTCTAGATATTTTCTGGTGAAGTGTTTGAACAACAAGAAAGACAGTGTAGAGTCTTATAATGCTTGCAATATGTTCTTATGTAAGTTTTCTGTACCGGTTCATACTTGTGTTTGCTTCAAACAACCTTGCTAGCCAAAGCCTTGTACTGAGAGGGAATACTTCTCGTGCATCCAAATCCTTGAGCCAAAACCTATGCCATTTGTGTCCACCATACCTACCTACTATGTGGTATTTCTCTGCCATTCCAAAGTAAATTACTTGAGTGCTACCTTTAAAATTTCATTCCTTGTCTTTGCAATATATAGCTCATGGGAAAATAGCCTTAAAAACTATTGTGGTAAAGAATATGTAGCTTATGTATCTTATTTCTTATAAGTTGCTTGTTGAGCGGTAACCATGTTTCTGGGGACGCCATCAACTATTACACCTTTGTTGAATATCATGTGAGTTGCTATGCATGTTCGTCTTGTCTGAAGTAAGGGTGATTTATCATGATCAAATGGTTTGAGTATGCATATTGTTAGAGAAGAACATTGGGCCGCTAACTAAAGCCATGAATCATGGTGGAAGTTTCAGTTTGGACATTAATCCTCAATCTCTTATGAGAATATTATCTGTTGTTGAATGCTTATGCATTAAAGAGGAGTCCATTATCTGTTTTCTATGTTGTCCCGGTATGGATGTCCTTAGTTGAGATCTATCAAAAACGAGAAATCAAATGCGATTTATCTCCTTGGACCTTTGTACAGGCGGCATAGAGGTACCCCTTTGTGACACTTGGTTGAAACATATGTTATGCAATGATAATCCATGTAAATCCAAGCTAATTAGGACAAGGTGCGAGCACTATTGGTAATCTATGCATGAGGCTTGCAACTTATAGGATGTTTTATGCATAACACATATGAATTATTACTACCGTTGACAAAATTGTTTCTATGTTTTCAAAATAAAAGCTCTAGCACAAAAATAGTAATCCATGCTTCCCTCTGCGAAGGGCCTTTCTTTTACTTTATGTTGAGTCAGTTTACCTACTTCTTTCTATCTTAGAAGCAAACACTTGTGTCAACTGTGTGCATTGATTCCTACATACTTGCTTATTTGCATTCATCATATTACTTTGTGTTGACAATTATCCATGAGATATACATGTTGAAGTTGAAAGCAACCGCTGAAACTTATATCTTCCTTTGTGTTGCTTCAAAACTTTCTACTAAGAATTTATTGCTTTATGAGTTAACTCCTATGCAAGTCTTATTGATGCTTGTCTTGAAAGTACTATTCATGAAAAGTCTTTGCTATATGATTCAGTTGTTTAGTCATTGTCTTTACCATTGCTTCGAATCACTTCATTCATTTCATATGCTTTACAATAGTATTGATCAAGATTATGATAGCATGTCACTTCAGAAATTATCCTTGTTATCGTTACCTACTCGAGGGCGAGTAGGAACTAAGCTTGGGGATGCTTGATACGTCTCAAACGTATCTATAATTTCTTATGTTCCATGCTAGTTTTATGACAATACTCACATGTTTTATACACACTTTACATCATTTATATGCATTTTTCGGCACTAACCTATTAACGAGATGCCGAAGCGCCAGTTCCTGTTTTGTGCTGTTTTTGGTTTCAGAAATCCTACAGGAAATATTCTCGGAATTGGACGAAACGAACGCCCAGGGTCTTATTTTTCCACGGAGCTTCCAGAAGACCGAAGGGGATACGAAGTGGGGCCACGAGGTGGCGACACCACAAGGCGGCGCGGCCAAGGAGGGGTGATACGTCTCCAACGTACCTATAATTTCTGATGTTTGATACGTCTCCAACGTATCGATAATTTCTTATGTTCCATGCTACTTTATTGATGATACCTACATGTTTTATGCACATTATATGTCATATTTATGCATTTTCTGGAACTAACCTATTAACAAGATGCCGAAGAGCCAGTTGCTGTTTCTGCTGTTTTTGGTTTCAGAAATCCTAGTAAAGAAATATTCTCGGAATTGGACGAAACCGCCCAGGGTCCTATTTTTGCACGAAGCTTCCAGAAGACCGAAGACCTAACGAAGTGGGGCCACGAGGCAGCCAGGGGGTGGCCGGCGCGGCCCAGGCCCTGGCCGCGCCGACCTGCCCCCTGGGCCCCTCGTGTGGCCCCTCGCGTTGACCTTCCGCCTACTTAAAGCTCCCGTCGCGAAACCCCCAGTACCGAGAGCCACGATACGGAAAACCTTACAGAGACGCGCCGCCGCGAATCCCATCTCGGGGGATTCTGGAGATCGCCTCCGGCACCCTGCCGGAGAGGGGATTCATCTCCCGGAGGACTCTTCATCGCCATGATCGCCTCCGGAGTGATGAGTGAGTAGTTCACCCCTGGACCATGGGTCCATAGCAGTAGCTAGATGGTCGTCTTCTCCTTGTTGTGCTTCATTGTTGGATCTTGTGAGCTGCCTAACATGATCAAGATCATCTATCTGTAATACTATATGTTGTGTTTGTCGGGATCCGATGGATAGAGAGTACTATGATTATGGTGATTATCAATCTATTGTTTATGTGTTGTTTATGATCTTGCATGCTCTCCGTTATTAGTAGAGGCTCTGGCCAAGTTTTTGCTCTTAACTCCAAGAGGGGGTATTTATGCTCGATAGTGGGTTCATGCCTTCATTGAATCTGGGATCGTGACAGAAGGTTCTAAGGTTGTGATGTGTTGTTGCCACTAGGGATAAAACATTGATGCTATGTCTAAGGATGTAGTTGTTGATTACATTACGCACCATACTTAATGCAATTGTCTGTTGCTTTGCAACTTAATACTGGAGGGGGTTCGGATGATAACCTGAAGGTGGACTTTTTAGGCATAGATGCAGTTGGATGGCGGTCTATGTTCTTTGTCGTAATGCCCGGATTAAATCTCACTATATTTACCATGTCATGTATATGCATTGTTATGCCTTTCTCTATTTGTCAATTGCCCGACTGTAATTTGTTCACCCAACATGCTTTATCTTATGGGAGAGACACCTCTAGTGAACTGTGGACCCCGGTCCTATTCTTTACATAGCATACATTCTACTTGTTTTACTGTTTTCTTTGCAAACATCTTCCACTCGATACGTTTAATCCTTTGTTACAGCAAGCCGGTGAGATTGACAACCTCACTGTTTCGTTGGGACAAAGTACTTTGGTTGTGTTGTGCAGGTTCCTAGTTGGCGCCGGAATCCCTGGTGTTGCGCCGCATCACATTTCGCGACCATCAACCTTCAACGTGCTTCTTGGCTCCTCCTGGTTCGATTAAACCTTGGTTTCTTTCTGAGGGAAAACTTGCTACTGTGCGCATCATACCTTCCTCTTGGGGTTCCCAACGAACGTGTGAGTTACACGCCATCAAGCTCTTTTTCTGGCGCCGTTGCCGGGGAGATCAAGACACGCTGCAAGGGGAGTCTCCACTTCTCAATCTCTTTACTTTGTTTTTGTCTTGCTTTATTTTATTTACTACTTTGTTTGCTGCACTAAATCAAAATACAAAAAAATTAGTTGCTAGTTTTACTTTATTTGCTATCTTGTTTGCTATATCAAAAACACAAAAAAATTAGTTACTCGCATTTACTTTATCTAGTTTGCTTTATTTATTGCTAAAATGGCCAACCCTGAAAATACTAAGTTGTGTGACTTCACAAATGCAAATAATAATGATTTCCTATGCACACCTATTGCTCCACCTGCTACTAAAGCAGAATTCTTTGAAATTAAACCTGCTTTACTAAATCTAGTCATGAGAGAACAATTTTCTGGTGCTAGTTCTGATGATGCTGCTGCCCATCTCAATAATTTTGTTGAACTTTGTGAAATGCAAAAGTATAAAGATGTAGATGGTGATATTATTAAATTGAAAGTGTTTCCTTTCTCATTAAGAGGAAGAGCTAAAGATTGGTTGCTATCTTTGCCTAAGAATAGTATTGATTCATGGACTAAATGCAAGGATGCTTTTATTAGTAGATATTATCCTCCCGCTAAAATTATTTCTTTGAGAAGTAGCATAATGAATTTTAAACAATTAGATACTGAACATGTTGCTCAAGCATGGGAGAGAATGAAAACTTTGGTAAAGAATTGCCCAACCCATGGACTGACTACTTGGATGATCATCCAAACCTTCTATGCAGGACTAAATTTTTCTTCGCGGAATTTATTGGATTCAGCTGCTGGAGGTACCTTTATGTCCATCACATTGGGGGCGGCTACAAAACTTCTTGATGATATGATGGTGAATTACTCTGAATGGCACACGGAAAGAGCTCCACAAGGTAAGAAGGTAAATTCTGTTGAAGAAACCTCTTCCTTGAGTGATAAGATTGATGTGATTATGTCTATGCTTGTGAATGGTAGATCTAATGTTGATCCAAATAATGTTCCTTTAGCTTCATTGGTTGCTCAAGAAGAAAATGTTGATGTGAATTTCATTAAAAATAATAATTTCAACAACAATGCTTATAGGAACAACTCTGGTAATAACTATAGGCCATATCCTTCTACTAATGGTAATGGTTATGGTAATTCTTATGGGAATTCTTACAACAATAATAGAAGTGTACCCTCTGGTCTTGAAGCCATGCTTAAAGAATTTATTAGTACACAAACTGCTTTTAACAAATCTGTTGAGGAAAAGCTTGATAAAATTGATACTATCGCTTCTAGAGTTGATAGGCTTGCCTCTGATGTTAATCTTTTAAAGTTGAAAGTTATGCCTAATAATGATCTTGATAATAAGATTACTACTACAGCAAATGCCATCCAAGTTAGAATTAATGAGAATATAAGATTAATGGCTGAGTTGCGTGCTAGGTGGGATAGAGAAGAAAATGAAAAACTAGCTAAAGAGAATAATGTAGCTAAAGTTTGGACTATTACCACCACTAGTAATGCTAATTCCTCACATGTTGCTACACCTCCTACTATCAATGGTAATATAATTGGTGTTGGCAATGTTTCTACTCCTAGTGCAAAGCGTACAAAACTGCCTGAAATTGCTAAAACTGCTGAAACTGCTTGTGATAAAACTGCTGAAATTTTTTCCAACCTTGGGAATAATGATCCCATTGCTGTAGCTCATAATGATTTAGATTTTGATGATTGCCACATCTCTGAAGTTATAAAGTTCTTGCAAAAACTTGCTAAAAGTCCTAATGCTAGTGCTATAAATTTAGCCTTTACAAAACATATTACAAATGCTCTCATAAAAGCTAGAGAAGAGAAACTAAAACTTGAAACTTCTATTCCTAGAAAGTTAGAAGATGGTTGGGAACCCATCATTAAAATGAAATTCAATGACTTTGAATGTAATGCCTTATGTGATCTTGGTGCAAGTATTTCTGTTATGCCTAAAAAGATTTATGATATGCTTGACTTGCCACCATTAAAGAATTGTTATTTGGATGTTAATCTCGCCGATAATGTTAAAAAGAAACCTTTGGGGAGGATTGATAATGTGCATATTACGGTTAACAATAACCTTGTCCCCGTTGATTTTGTTGTCTTGGATATCGAATGCAATGCATCTTGTCCAATTGTGTTGGGAAGACCTTTTCTTCGAACTGTTGGTGCTGTTATTGATATGAGGGAAGGTAATATTAAATATCAATTTCCTCTCAAGAAAGGTATGGAACACTTCCCTAGAAAGAGAATGAAGTTGCCTTTTGATTCTATTATTAGAACAAGCTATGATGTTGATGCTTCTACTCTCGATGTTACTTGATTTGCACTTTCTGCGCCTAGCTGAAAGGCGTTAAAGAAAAGCGCTTATGGGAGACAACCCATGTTTTTACCTACAGCAATTTTTTGTTTTATTGAGTCTTGGAAGTTGTTTACTACTGTAGCAACCTCTCCTTATCATGTTTTTGTGCCAAGTAAAGTTTCTATGTCAAAGTTGATGTTATATTTGGGATCGCTGCACAGAAACAGCATTGCTGTCTGTCACGAATCTGGGCATAATTCTCTGTAGAAAATTCGAAAAAATCTGCCAATTTACGAGCGTGATCCTCAGATATGTACGCAACTTTCATTAGTTTTGAGTTTTTCCATTTGAGCAAGTCTGGTGCCATTTATAAATTCGTCTTTACGGACTGTTCTGTTTTTGACAGATTCTGCCTTTTATTTCGCATTGCCTCTTTTGCTATGTTGGATTTATTTCTTTGATCCATTAATGTCCAGTAGCATTATGCAATGTCCAGAAGTGAAAAGAATGATTGTGTCACCTCTGAATGTGTGAATTATTAATGATGCACTAACCCTCTAATGAGTTTGCTTGAAGTTTGGTGTGAAGGAAGTTTTCAAGGGTCAAGAGAGGAGAATGATATACTAAGATCAAGAGGAGTGAAAGCTCTAAGCTTGGGGATGCCCCCGTGGTTCATCCCTGCATATTTTAAGAAGACTCAAGCATCTAAGCTTGGGGATGCCCAAGGCATCCCCTTCTTCATCGACAACATCATCAGGTTCCTCCCCTGAAACTATATTTTTATTCAGTCACATCTTGTGTTCTTTACTTGGAGCGTCGGTTTGTTTTCGTTTTTGTTTTTGTTTGAATAAGATGGATCCTAGCATTCACTTTGTGGGAGAGAGACACGCTCCGCTGTTGCATATGGACACATGTGTCCTTAGGCTTTACTCATAATGTTCAAGGCGAAGTTTCTTCTTCGTTAATTTGTTATATGGTTGGAATTGGAAAATGCTACATGTAGTAATTCTAAAAATGTCTTGGATAATGTGATACTTGGTAATTGTTGTGCTCATGTTTAAGCTCTTGCATCATATGCTTTGCACCCATTAATGAAGAAATACATAGAGCTTGCTAAAATTTGATTTGCATATTTGGTCTCTCTAAGGTCTAGATAATATCTAGTATTGTTTTGAACAACAAGGAAGACAGTGTAGAGTCTTATAATGTTTACAATATGTCTTTTATGTGAGTTTTGCTGCACTTGTTCATCCTTGAGTTTGCTTCAAATAACCTTGCTAGCCTAAACCTTGTATCGAGAGGGAATACTTCTCATGCATCCAAAATCCTTGAGCCAACTACTATGCCATTTGTGTCCACCATACCTACCTACTACATGGTATTTACCCGCCATTCCAAAGTAAATTGCTTGAGTGCTACCTTTAAAATTCCATCATTCACCTTTGCAATATATAGCTCATGGGACAAAATAGCCTTAAAAACTATCGTAGTATTGAATATGTACTTATGCACTTTATATTTTATTAAGTTGCTTGTTGTGCGATAACCATGTTTCTGGGGAACGCCATCAACTATTGTTGAATATCATGTGAGTTGCTATGCATGTCCGTCTTGTCTGAAGGTCTATCATTTTAGTGGTTGGAGCATGCAAAATTGTTAGAGAAGAACATTGGGCCGCTAACTAAAGCCATGAATCATGGTGGAAGTTTCAGTTTTGGACATATATCCTCAATCTCATATGAGAATAATAACTTTGCTACATGCTTATGCATTTAAGAGGAGTCCATTATCTGTTGTCCATGTTGTCCCGGTATGGATGTCTAAGTTGAGAATAATCAAAAGCGAGAAATCCGAAATGCGAGCATTCTCCTTGGACCTTTGTACAGGCGGCATGGAGGTACCCCTTTGTGACACTTGGTTGAAACATGGCATGCGAAGACCCGGTAGTCCAAGTTAAGTAGGACGAGGTGCGGGCACTATTAGTATACTATGCGTGAGGCTTGCAACTTGTAAAATATAATTTTCATAACTCATATGCTTTATTACTACCGTTGACAAAATTGTTTCATGTTTTCAAAATAAAAGCTCTAGCACAAATACAGCAATCGATGCTTTCCTCTTTGAAGGACCATTCTTTTACTTTTATTGTTGAGTCAGTTTACCTATCTCCTTCCACCTTAAGAAGCAAACACTTGTGTGAACTATGTATTGATTCCTACATACTTGCATATTGCACTTGTTATATTACTTTATGTTGACAATATCCATGAGATATACATGTTACAAGTTGAAAGCAACCGCTGAAACTTAATCTTCTTATGTGTTGCTTCAACACCTTTACTTTGATTTATTGCTTTACGAGTTAACTCTTATGCAAGACTTATTGATGCTTGTCTTGAAGTACTATTCATGAAAAGTCTTTGCTATATGATTCAGTTGTTTACTCATGTCATTACCTTTGCTTTGATCGCTGCATTCATTACATATGTTTACAAATAGTATGATCAAGATTATGATGGCATGTCACTTCAGAAATTATCTTTGTTATCGTTTTACCTGCTCGGGACGAGCAGAACTAAGCTTGGGGATGCTGATACGTCTCCAACGTATCGATAATTTCTTATGTTCCATGCTACTTTATTGATGATACCTACATGTTTTATGCACATTATATGTCATATTTATGCATTTTCTGGAACTAACCTATTAACAAGATGCCGAAGAGCCAGTTGATGTTGCTTTTGGTTTCAGAAATCCTAGTAAAGAAATATTCTCTGAATTGGACGAAACTTTCGCCTGGGTCCTATTTTTGCACGAAGCTTCCAGAAGACCGAAGAGATAACGAAGTGGGGCCACGAGGCAGCCAGGGGGTGGCCGGCGCGGCCCAGGCCCTGGCCGCGCCGACCTGCCCCCTGGGCCCCTCGTGTGGCCCCTCGCGTTGACCTTCCGCCTACTTAAAGCTCCCGTCGCGAAACCCCCAGTACCGAGAGCCACGATACGGAAAACCTTCCAGAGACGCCGCCGCCGCATATCCCATCTCGGGGGATTCAGGAGATCGCCTCCGGCACCCTGCCGGAGAGGGGATTCATCTCCCGGAGGACTCTTCATCGCCATGATCGCCTCCGGAGTGATGAGTGAGTAGTTCACCCCTGGACCATGGGTCCATAGCAGTAGCTAGATGGTCGTCTTCTCCTTGTTGTGCTTCATTGTTGGATCTTGTGAGCTGCCTAACATGATCAAGATCATCTATCTGTAATACTATATGTTGTGTTTGTCGGGATCCGATGGATAGAGAGTACTATGATTATGGTGATTATCAATCTATTGTTTATGTGTTGTTTATGATCTTGCATGCTCTCCGTTATTAGTAGAGGCTCTGGCCAAGTTTTTGCTCTTAACTCCAAGAGGGGGTATTTATGCTCGATAGTGGGTTCATGCCTCATTGAATCTGGGATCGTGACAAGGTTTGTGGTGATGTGTTGCCACTAGGGATAAAACATTGATGCTATGTCTAAGGATGTAGTTGTTGATTACATTACGCACCATACTTAATGCAATTGTCTGTTGCTTTGCAACTTAATACTGGAGGGGTTCGGACGATAACCTGAAGGTGGACTTTAGGCATATGCGTTGATGGCGGTCTATGTCTCTGTCGCATGCCCGGATTAAATCTCACTATATTTACCATGTCATGTATATGCATTGTCATGCCTTTCTTTTTGTCAATTGCCCGACTGTAATTTGTTCACCTAACATGCTTTATCTTTATGGGAGAGACACCTCTAGTAACTGTGGACCCCTGTCCATTCTTTACATCTGAACTTTCTACTTGTTTTACCGTTTTCTTTGCAAACATCTTCCACTGGATACGTTTAATCCTTTGTTACACAGTTTTCTGGAGATTGACAACCTCACTGCTTTCGCTGGGACAAAGTACTTCTGAAGAAGCAAAGGTGTCCCTAGTTGGCGCCGAATCCCCGGTGTTGCGTTCGCATCACATTTCGGGGCGACCATCAACCTTCAACGTGCTTCTTGGCTCCTCCCTGTCTGATTAAACCCCTTGGTTTCTTCTCTGAGGGAAACTTGCTAACAGGCGCATCATACCTTCCTCTTGGGGTTCCCAACGAACGTGTGAGTTACACGCCATCAATGTTCCATGCTTGTTTTACGACAATACTTACATGTTTTGCTTGCACTTTATAATGTTTTTATACGTTTTCCGGAACTAACCTATTAACAAGATGCCACAAAGCTGCCGCTCCTGTTTTTCTCGCTGTTTTTGGTTTCAGAAATCCTAGTAAAGTAATATTCTCGGAATTGGACCTAAATCAACGCTAAAGATCTTATTTTTCCGAGGCTCCAACACCTAAGGGGGAGGCCTGAGGAGAGCCAGGGCCATCACACATGCGTCGCGCGGGCCACACTCCCCGGCCGCGCTGCCTGTGGTACACCAGCCTCCGCGCCGCTCTCTTCGCCTATTTAAGCTCTTTCGACCTAAAAACGCAGCACCGATTGACGAAACTCAAGACTCCAGGGGCGCCGCCCCATCGCGAAACCCACCCTGGGACAAGAAAGTTCTTTGCTCAAGATCGTCGGGACTGGGAAGGCCCCCAGGGCCATCTCCATCGACTCACCGCCTCCACCATGCTCCGTGAGTAGTTCCCCCATGGACTACTGGTTCTGCTGTAGCTAGTTGGTATACTCTCCCCATGTCAATACAATGATTCAAGGAGTCGCCATATGATTGAGATTCATCCGATAATCTATGTTGTGTTTGTTGGATCCGATGGATTGTTACGTTATTAGTCTATCCACAAAGTTTGTGAAGTTATTGTTGCCGCAATCTTGTTGTGTTTAATGCTTGTCACTAGGCCCGAGTGGCATGATCTTAGATTTGAGCTCTATACTTCGCTTAGATTGTATCTGCAAGTTGTATGCACATGTCTGTGTCCCGGAACCAAAGGCCCCAAAGTGATAGAAATTGGGATAACTGGAGGGAAGGCTTAGATATGAGGATCACATGTTTTCACGAGTGTTAATGCTTTGCTCCGTGCTCTATTAAAGGGAGTACCTTAATTTCCAGTAGTTCCCCGGCTGCCACGGCTGGTAGGACAAAAGATGGTGTACAAGTTTCTCATTGCGATCACGCATGTATGACTATATATGGGAAACATGCCTCTACATGATTAATAGACTTGATAATTGCCTTAATGCTATTTCAATCCTATCAATTGCCCAACCGTAATTTGTTCACCCAACAACTGTTATTGGAGAGTTACCACTAGTGTAGATAACTGGGAACCCCCGGTCCATCCCTCATCATCATATACTCGTTCTACATGTCATTGAAGTAGTATCAACTATTTTCTCGGTGCCATTGCTCTCATATTACTGCCATCGTTTACCGGTATATCGCATTATCGTCTTCATATTACCGCCCACATCACCCCCGTTACTAGCTGCTTGCAGGCAGAATGAATTGACAACTCAGTTGTTAAGGCTTATAAGTATTCTTTACCTCCCCTTGTGTCGAATCAATAAATTTGGGTTTTACTTCCCCTCGAATACTGTTGCGATCCCCTATACTTGTGGGTTATCAGCGTACAGTAGCAAGGTACACTCTACCTCTCTCTCTGCTTTTATTTTGTTTTGTTTTGCTTAGTTTACTTTTGTCTAGTTTATTTGTGCTTAGTTTATCTCTGTCTAGTATTATTTTGCTTAGTTTACTTTTGTCTAGTTTATTTTTGTCTTGTTTTATTTTCCCTATATACCCGAAAATCCATAAAAAATTGAAAAATCGAAAAATTAAAAACTGCTATTATGGGAGAACCCACAACCTATTTGGAGCTCATAGAATATTATAATAATTATAGAGAATCAAGAACGGGTAAAGTTATGAGTGTTGTGATAGAAAAATTGAATACAATTGCTAAAATTTTGCTTAAACGCCATGATATAAATTGTTGCTCTCAACAGGATACTAAACATCTTAAATTTCAATGTGTCTTTAGTGAGGATTTTTTAATTAAGAACTATAATCGGAATAGCTATATTCATTTTGGGTTCGAAGAGGTAGAACAATTTGTCATATTTATGGGAGCCTTTGAGATCGAATCCTTCATATCTAAGAATTATGACTGTGTTGTTTGTAAGGACCTTAAAGATTATGTCTCTATCCTTCATTTTTGCAATGAAAGTTACACTGATAATCCTTATCATTGATTATAAAGAGACTCATTAATGCACAAGAATGCACTCACAATTTGCAAGAACTCTGGAAGAAGAAATTGATGAACCCTAAAGCTCATTGGATGAAAAAGAGTGAGGAAATTGATGAACCCTAAAGCTCATTGATGAAAAGAAGAGGAGAGGATGAACAAAGGAGGAAGAACGGATTACCTACCCATACCAACCTTCTAATGAGAGCAACTCTTTATCTCTTACACTATTTGATTGTCCTCCATGCTTACCAAAGAAGGATGAATGTTATGTTCCCGTGGATTCTCTTGAAATAGTACCTATGAGTTAAACTTGTGAGAATAATTATGCTAATGTTATCTATGATAATCCATGCTACTTTGATAAATCTTATGATAATGCTTTGTTTGTGCCTCATGGTCGAAATGCATGGTACTAAAGAATTTTGTTTGGCAAATGTTTATGATAAATCTTTAGATGATGGTCCTATGTTACTTGATAATATTAATTGTAGTACTAATGAAAATGGGAGAAGTCTTGACTTTATCTAGGAGTCCCATATATTTTGAGATTGATCAATCATCTTGTTATGTTATTGATAAAAGTGAGTTTGAAAGTTCTAATCCTCGCTTATTTGAGCTTGATAAAATTATATGTTTGATCTCAGAAACATGTTTTATGTGATAGTTATATGGTTGAGTTTGCTCATGAAGCTACTGAAAATTATTAGGAGAGAGGGAAACATGGTTATATGCATCTTAATAATGTTAAGTTTCCCTCTTATGCTTCGAGGATTGTGAAGTTACCTTGTTTTATCTCGCTAATGTTTTGTCACTTTGTTTTTCATGAATTTATTTGTGTACAAGATTCTTTTCATAGGAAGTGGATTAGACTTAAATGTTTTTGAATTTGCTTCTTGATGCTCTCTTTTGCTTCAATTCTATTTTCCATGCTGAAAGATCATTAAAAGCGCTTCTGTACCCCATCTTAACTGGGCCATATAAAGAAAGCACTTTCTTGGGAGATAACCCATGTGTTTATTTTGCTACTGCTTTGTTGTGTCTTGAAGTTGTTACTACTGTAGCAACCTCTCCTTATCTTTATTTCATTGCAATGTTGTGCCAAGTGAAGTCTCTAATATAAGGTTGATACTAGATTTGAATTCCGCGCAGAAACAGATTTCTATCCGTCACGAATCTGGGCTGTGCTCTCTGTAGGTAACTCAGCAAAATCTGCCAATTTACGTGCGCGTTCCCGCATATATGTACGCAACTTTCGTTAGTTTTGAGTTTTCTGATTTGAGCAACGGAAGTACCATTTAAAATTCAAGCTTACCTGCTGTTCTGTTTTGACAGATTGTGCCTTTTATTTCGCATTGTCGCTTTTGCTATGTTGACGAATTTCTTTGATCCATTAATGTCCAATAGCTTTGTGCAATGTCCGTAAGTGTTAAGAATGATTGTGTCACCTCTGAATACGTGTAAATTTTTTTTGAGTACTAACCCTCTAATGAAGTTTATGAGAAGTTTGGTGTGAAGGAAGTTTTCAAGGGTCAAGAGAGGAGGATGATATATGATCAAGAAGAGTGAAAAGTCTAAGCTTGGGGATGCCCCCGTGGTTCATCCCTGCATATTTCAAGAAGACTCAAGCGTCTAAGCTTGGGGATGCCCAAGGCACCCTTCATCAACTTATCAGGTTTCTTCTATTGAAACTATATTTTTATTCGGTCACATCATATGTGCTTTACTTGGAGCGTCTGTTTGTTTTTATTTTTGTTTGTGTTTGAATAAAGATGGATCCTAGCAATCCTTGTTTGGGAGAGAGACACGCTCCGCTTTTTCATATGAACACTTGTTCTTCGTTTTACTTTTAATGTTCAATGATAAAAGTTGGAAGCTACAATACTTATTGGTATTTGGTTGGAAATAGAAAATGCCTCATAATGTCTTGGATAATTTGACACTTGGCAATTGTTTTGAGCTCTCAAGTAGATCATGATTAAGTTTTATGTAGTTTAAACCTATTAGTGGAGAACTACCGTAGAGCTTGTTAAAATTGGTTTGCATGATTGGTCTCTCTTAAGGTCTAGATATTTTCTGGTAAAAGTGTTTGAGCAACAAGGAAGAGAGTGTAGAGTATTATAATGCTTTTAATATGTTCTTATGTAAGTTTTGCTGTACTGTTCATACTTGAGTTTGCTTCAAATAACCTTGCTAGCCTAAGCCTTGTATCGAGAGGGAATACTTCTCATGCATCCAAAATCCTTGAGCCAACCACTATGCCATTTGTGTCCACCATACCTACCTACTACATGGTATTTCTCCGCCATTCCAAAGTAAATTTCTTGAAGTGCTACCTTTAAACAATTCAAAATTGATCACCTCCTGATTTGTGTCAATGTTTTATAGCTCATGAGGAAGTATGTGGTGTTTATCTTTCAATCTTGTTGGGCAACTTTCACCAATGGACTAGTGGCTTCATCCGCTTATCCAATAATTTTGCAAAAGAGCGCAATGGGATTCCAGTCCCAAATTAATTAACAAAATGACACTCCTCCATGGTATGTGATTGTTGGACGGCACCCGAAGGATTCGTTAGCCATGGCTTGAGAAAGCAAAGGTGGGAGGAGTGTCATCATAATAAAACTAAAATAAAAGGCACTCCTTCATGGTATGAGATTGTTGGCAGGCACCCGAGGATTCGGTTAGCCATGGTTTGTGAAAGAAAGGTTGGAAGAGTGCCACACAAAAATAAAATAAAATGGGAGCCGCTCTTTGAAGGTTTGTCTGGCAAGGGGGTTAGAGTGCCCACTACCATTCGTTGACAACAACAAACACCTCCCAAAAATTTACTTTTATGCTCTCTTTATGGTTTCAAAACCAAAGCTCTAGCACAAATATAGCAATCAATGCTTCCCTCTTTGAAGGGTCATTCTTTTACTTTATGTTGAGTCGAGTTTACCTACTTCCTTCCATCTTAGAAGCAAACACTTGTGTTAACTGTGCATTGATTCTTACATACTTGCTTATTTGCATTCATCATATTACTTTGTGTTGACCATTATCCATGAGATATACATGTTGAAAGTTGAAAGCAGCAGCTGAAACTTATATCTTCCTTTGTGTTGCTTCGATGCCTTTACTTTGAATTTATTGCTTTATGAGTTAACTCTTGTGCAAGACTTTGATGCTTGTCTTGAAAGTACTCTTCATGAAAAGTTTTGCTATATGTTATCTATTTGTTAGCAACTATAGATCATTGCCTTGAGTCACTTCATTCATTTCATATGCTTTGTAATAGTATGATCAAGGTTATGTAAGTAGCATGTCACTACGAAATTACTCTTTTTATCGCTTACCTACTCGAGGCGAGGGAACTAATTGGGATGCTTGATACGTCTCCAACGTACTATAATTTCGATGTTCCATGCTTGTTTTATGACACTTACATGTTTTGCTTGCACTTTATAATGTTTTTATACGTTTCTAACTAACCTATTAACAAGATGCCACAACATTACTTTTTCTGTTGTTTTTGGTTCCGGAAAGGCTGTTGAATATTCTCGGGTGGACGAAATCAAGCGCCAAGATCTTATTTTTACAGGAGGCTCGAACACGAAGGAGTCGGAGGGGAAGCCGGGGGGGGCCGCCACACATGTGGGCCGCCGCGGGCCACACCTGCAGGCGCGCGGCCTGGTGGGAGGCCACCCTGTGAAGCCCTCTTCGCCTATTTAAGCCTTCGACCTAAAAACGCAGTGCGATTGACGAAACCCGAGAAAGCCTCCAGCGCCCGCCATCGCGAAACTCCAATTCGGGGGACAGAAGTCTCTCCTAACCCTGCCGGACGGAAGTGCCCGAAGCCATCTCCATCGACCGCCGCCTCCGCCCATGCTCCGTGAGTAGTTCCCCATGGACTACGGGTTCTAGCTGTAGCTAGTTGGTATACTCTCCCCATGTACTTCAATACAATGATCTCATGAGCTGCCTTACATGATTGAGATTCATCGATGTAATCGGTGTTGTGTTTGTTGGGATCCGATGGATTGTTACGTTATGATTGTCTATCTACAAAGTTTGTGAAGTTATTGTTTGTCGCAATCTTGTTGTGTTTAATGCTTGTCACTAGGGCCCGAGTGGCATGATCTTAGATTTGAGCTCTATACTTACTGCTTAGATTGTATCTACAGTTGTATGCACATGTCTATGTCCGGAACCAAAGGCCCCAAAGTGACAGAAATTGGGACAACTGGGGGGAAGGCTTAGATATGAGGATCACATGTTTTCACGGAGTGTTAATGCTTTTCCGGTGCTTTATTAAAAGGAGTACCTTAATTTCCGTAGATTCCCTAGAGGCCCGCCTGCCACCAGTTGGTAGGACAAAAGATGTTGTACAAGTTTCTCATTATGAGCACGTATGACTATATATGGGAAACATGCCTACATGATTAATAGACTTGATGTCTGTCTTAATGCTATTTCAATCCTATCAATTGCCCAATGTAATTTGTTCACCCAACACTTGTTATTGGAGAGTTACCACTAGTGTAGATAGCCGGGAACCCGGTCCATCTCTCATCATCATATACTCGTTCTACATGTCATTGGAAGTAGTATCAACTATTTTCTGTGCCATTGCTCTATATTGCAGCGCATCCGTGTTTACATTACCGCTCTCATATTAACTGCTTTCACATCACCTGATACTAGTGCTTTTCGGGTGCAACTGAATTGACAACTCGATTGTTAAGGCTTATAAGTATTCTTTACCTCGCCTTCGAATCAATAAATTTGGGTTTACTTCAAGATCATTTGATCCCCTATACTGTCATCAAGGGCCGTCGTCTATGTTTGCCCGAGCCTCCCACTACGCCTTCCGCCTACTTAAACTCTTTGTCGCGAAACACTATTACGAGAGCCACGATACGGAAAAATTCGAGATGCCGCCGCCGCCAATCCCATCTCGGGGTTCAGTAAGCCTACGCCCTGCCGGAGAGAGAATCATCACCTGAGGGCTCTCATCACCATGCCCTCCCCCGATCGTGAGGTTCATCCTTGAGGTCCATAGCAGAGCTGATGGTTGTCTTCTCCTCTTGTGCTATCATGTTTAGATCTTGAGCTGCCTATCATGATCAAGATCATCTATTTGTAATGCTACATGTTGCGTTTGTTGGGATCCAATGAATATTGAATACTATGTCAAGTTGATTATAAATCTATCATATATGTGTTGTTTATGTTCTTGCATGCTCTCCGTTGCTAGTAGAGGCTCTGGCCAAGTTGATACTTGTGACTCCAAGATGGAGTATTTATGCTCGATAGTGGGTTCATGCCTCCATTGAATGGGGGACGTGTGAGAAAGTTCTAAGGTTGTGGATGTGCTATTGCCACTAGGGATAAAACATCAATGTTGTGTAAGGATATTTGTGTTGATTACATTACCATACTTAATGCAATTGTCCTGTTTGCAACTTAA
Source organism: Lolium multiflorum (assembly GCA_030979885.1). Classification (NCBI taxonomy): domain Eukaryota; kingdom Viridiplantae; phylum Streptophyta; class Magnoliopsida; order Poales; family Poaceae; genus Lolium; species Lolium multiflorum. The sequence continues at coordinate 94,210,567 of CM061752.1, read as the reverse complement.
TACTGAAGGGTGCGGATGCTAGAAGGTGGACTTTTTAGGCATAGATGTATCTGGATACGGTCCCCATGTACTTTGTCGTAATGCCACGATTAAATCTCATAGTAGTCATCATGATATGTATGTGCATCTCTATTTCACTTTCCCAATGTAATAATTCTCCCAACATGCTATTTATCTTATTGGAGAGACACCACTAGTGAAGCGTGGACCTGTCCATTCTTTTACATCTAAATACAATCTCTTAATCTCTGTTCTCGTTGTTTTCTACAAGCAAACATCATTCTCCACACCATACGTTTAATCCTTTGTTTCAGCAAACGGTGAGATTAAAAACCTCACGTTAAGTTAAAATGGATTGTGTTGTGCAGGTCCACGTTGGCGTCGAATCCCTGGTGTTGCGCCGCACTACACTCCTTCACCAACAACCTTCACGTGGCCTTCATCTCCTATCGGTTCGATAACCTTGGTTTCTTACTGAGGGAAAACTTGCTGTTGTACGCATCACACCTTCCTCTTGGGGTTCCCAACGGACGTGTGCTTCACGCGTTATCACTTTCGGGCTGGCCTGCGCATTTGTTGTCCTCTTGGGGTAGGCTTGTACTCTGTAATGTTGTTCTTAATAACCTCGCTACTTATTACATGTGCTCGTACTTGTTGCCCCGTGGTGTTATTGAGAGTATCGATAAGAGACGTCGTGCGTTCTTCTGGACTGGGAAAGATTCATGTTCTGGTGCTCGTTGTCTAATCGCTTGGGAAAAAAATTTGTTGTCTAAGCAGGAGGGCGGTTTCGGCATAGGATCTCCACCGGCAGAACAGGTGTTTGTTGCTTAATTTTGTCCATAAATTACACCAACCTAACCCCCTCCCTTGGAAGTCTTGGTTTTTCTCTCACACAGGTCGAGACTTGGGGGAGCTCTCCGCCTCCCCATCTTTCCTTGAGAAGATTGTCGCCGACTGCCTGCCCCTCTACCGCACCATCACCAGAGCGACTGTGGTTGACGGCCGCTCCACCTCCTTCTGGCTCGACAAGTGGCTGGTTGGCGAGCCGCTGGCGACCCGCTACCCCGCCCTCTTCTCCCACAGCACCCGACTGCATGCTTCCGTCGCCACCGTGGTGGCTCAGGGGCTGGACCTCCAGCCGCGCCTCTCCACCGTGGCCGAGGCCGAGCACGCCTCGGTCCGCCGCCTCATCGACTGTATCCGCCTCGGTGTGGGGCACGATGGCCGGGCCATCGACTCTCCCTCGGCGCCCCGCTTCTGCTCTCGGGAGGCGCATAGGGCCCTCTCGCCGGTCCGCCCCCTCGACACGTCCGCCTGCGTTGCGTGGTCCCTCAGGATCCTGACGAAGGTGAAGATCTTCATGTACCTTGCTGACATCGACCGCCTGAGCACTAGGGCGAACCTCTTCTACAAGCACTGCGCCCCTTCTAGTGGCTGTGCCGCCTGCTCCCTCCCGGAGACCGGGAGACACCTCTTCTTCGACTGCCCCCGAGCTGCGGCGGTTTGGAACCGGCTGGATGTCCCAATCCCCGCCGGTAGCTTCTCCCTTTGGGACCTCACTGCTCCTGCTTCTACTCCCCTCGACACCTGGCGTTTCGTCCTCGCGGCGATCTTGTGGTCCATCTGGAAGTCGAGGAATGATCTCGTCTTCAACGGAGTGAGCCACTCCACCGGCTCGACGTTACGGAGAGCGGGGGATGACATCGCTGTTTGGTGGTGGCGGCTTCGCCCTGCAGACCGTGCTCCGCTTGACTCGCTTCGCGCCTTTGTACTCGCTAGGGCTGTGATGTGATTATTCTCTTCTCCCCCCACCCTGTTTTCCCTATCTGTATGTTTGACTGGCTTCTTGGCTGTTTTCGAGAAATGAAATAACAAGCGGTGTGGTCGTTGCGATGAAATTTATTACCTCGCTACACTACACGACCGAAACACATGCGTGCAGGTAATCCAATCGAAAATACATACGCACATACAAAGTACTATTAGATCGCAATTAAGCTGTTGGGCGGCAACCTGCCAGCAACTAGCAAGACTAGAGCATGTCCCTCGGTATGTTAATAGCCGCCGCATGCTTCTCCTGCAGACAGGGAAAAAAGAAACCACCCTCACATTAGTTGGGTGTATGTGATTGATGCATGAATTGATGATGGATTCGTTTTTTTTTTTTGAACAGGAGAGGTCCCGAAGGACGTAGAGCTTCATTGACATATCAGCGGTGGTAGTACAAATTATATAAAGGGTCCTGAAGAAAAGAGGAATTACAAATCGACCCAAGCATTTTGCACTAAGGACCTTAGACTGAAAATAGGAAACGCAATCCAGGCCAGCTCCAGATCCACCGCCGTCGAGGTCGCCGGAGCCAACGTCCATGCCACCGGGGACAGAACCACTTGGGGCATGGAGGCGGAAGTCCTCTGACGAGAAGCTTGCAAACTCCCCTGTCGCAGATCCAGGAGAAGACAGATCCGTGGAAGGGCCTTGCTGCCGTTCTCGCCACCACGGCGAGCATCAAGCAGGAGGCACCAACCATGGGCCGCCGCCGCCGCAGATCTGCAGATAGCAGCAGCCATGGCCCCAAATCCAAGATCTAGGGCCCTGACAGCCTCTTAAAGCTTATTCTTGGACGGGGGAAGGAGAAGATTGAGCAGTGGCCACCAGCACCACGCCGCTGCCACCATCAAGATCTTCGTCACCGGCCGCCCAGCGCCGCTTGGAAACGCCGGGAGCTCTCCATCCGCCGGCATATCACCAGACACCACAAAGGGAACTTGAGCTACTCCTAGGCTACTATATACAGAGGGGGGTCGGCCTCCCCTCTCCCAATCACTCCGGTCGGCGAGGCCGCCGGAGGAGAGGGGGAGGGGAGCCGGCGAAAAAGAGGAGGCTCTCAAGTTACTGTTCACTCACAAGAGGGGGAAGGGGGATTCTTGTGCTGCTGATGAGGGATTCGTTGAGAGCATATATTTGACAGGGATAGGTGGATGCGGTGGATCGCTCACCTGGTCGGCTGGTCACGAGCTCTGTCCCGTACGTCGCTGCACACCGGTCGGCCGCGCTCATCGTACATAATCATCCCGCTGAACCTCGGCAGCTGGCACTTGACACCCATCAGCACCCTCCTCTGCCAAATCGGCCGCGCCGGCGTGCCGTCCGCCCTCTCCAGCACACCCAAAGCCGAAGGTCTGGGCGGCGCCACCGCTTCCTCCGCCTTGAACGCTCCAGCCCCCACGGGGAGCCCATAATCAGAGACACTGCCTCCCATCATTGTCACATCGTCGACGACGTTGTCATGGCCTCGGCGGCGGCGGTCGGCGTAGACCTTGTCCTTCCATAGAGCCACGGACAGGCAGGCCCCCATGGGAGCAGGAGCAGCCAAACACGGAGCTGTGGTAGGCAGCAACGGATCGAGATGCAGATCTATGCAAGTGTAGGCCAGTGCTCAGTGCAGTGGGCTTCTTATGCGAGTGTGGCCAAGAAGAACCAGGCGGCATTGGTGCGCCCACCGGCTACCCGTGAGCGCGTGCTTGCTTGCCGCCTGTGCCGTGTAATGCTGCTTATTTACGTTTCACCGTTGCGTCACCGCACTGCAGCCTCCGAGTGTGCAAGTGAAGCGTTCCTAATCCGGCGGTACAGACCCAGACAGAACCTGGGAGTAAAATTCTCAAGGAGGTCATCACGACGCCTTTGGTTTGGTAGACTGGGCGTCCCTTGCCTCGCATCGACCCCGTATTTTCGGATCGTTTGGTTTTCTGGGCTTAGTCGCGTTCTTGCATAGCACTGGTCTTAAAGCACCCCTGAGACAGGCCTCGGAGAAACGTCCGGTTTAACAGTTTCTCCAGGGTCAGCTCTGGCGACATGAAAATCAACAACGCCGTTCGTGCGGGAGCTCCGCCTCGGCATGGCGGGAGAAGCCGAAATCTCAGCGGCGTTGCGCGGCAAAGGTAGGGGTAACCTCTCCCTCTCTCTTCGGTTACCCTCTCCATTAGCCCCCTCCCAAATTTTCCCTTCCCCCAATTTTCTCGCCCGGCGGCGACACGGATCTGGCGACACGCATCTCCCTTCGGTCTCGGCGCCGGACAGGGTCCTCTTTTCAAGCGGCGGAGCCTGCGCACATCTGCGGCGGCTTTCGGCCGTGTCCTTCGTCCGCCATGACAGAGGTAAGGGAACTCCTCTGCTCTACTGTAGTGTTAGATTCATGTTGATATAACTAGTTGGGTTCAATAAGACCGTCTGTAATGCATAGATCTTGTTTGAGTAGACCGACCAGCTCCAGCTTATGCATCACGCCGCAGCACTCATTATTTGCATACAAGCCTGGATCTTGATGGTGCACAAGAGAGCAGTTAGGCATGCTGTTTTTTCTCGTGTGAGTTACGGTCCTATAGTACAACGAGATCGATTGTCAACCTAAACCACATCTACAACTGCAACGACGTAGAGGCTATCCAGATGTTACGGATGAGAAGAGCCCCTTTCTAAGCACTTGTGAAAACATGCAGGGGTAGAGGACTGCTGACTGATAGCATCCACACCTCTGTCGAAGAACAAGTCACAATGTTTTTTCATGTCATGGGGCATAACCAGAGGTTCAGAGTCATCCATAATATATTCAGGCGATCCACGTAGACTATCTCTCGGTACTTCCAGCAGGTGTTGTACGCAATTGGGGATCTCAGAGGTGAAATGATCAAGCCAGCATCAATGACACACCACCCAAGATCCAGAACAACTACAGATGGTTCCCCTATTTCAGGGTGAGTACAAAATCATGTTCCTTCTACCTATCAGTTGTGTGGTACTGCCAGAAACATGACTGTGTGCTATTTTTTTTTACAAGAATGCATTGGGGCTATTGATGGTACTCATGTGACTACAAAGGTACCGAGATCAATGTCTGCAGCATTCCACGGAAGGAAGCACTACACCAGCCAAAACGTGCTAGCAGATGTGGATTTCGATATGAGGTTCACCTACGTGCTTGCTGGGTGGGAGGGTTTAGCCCATGATGCGAGCATCCTGGCCGACAGCTTGTCAAGGCCTGATGGGTTGCAAATCCCCGAGGGTAAGTTCTACCTTGGAGATGCTGGATATGCATGCCGACCTGGATTCTACCTCCCTTCAGGAAAACAAGGTACCACCTCAACGAGTTTCTGAAGCAGACCTCGAGAATGCGAGAGAGTTGTTCAATCTGAGACACTCAATCCTTAGAGTCACCATTGAGAGGGCCTTTCTTGCATTGAAGAACAGGTTCAAGGTCCTTGACCAAACCGTTCCACACGTTTGACACTCAAGTAAAGTTGGTCCTTGCTTGCCGCATTATTCACAACTGGATCCTAGATTAGGGCGAGGATGAGTTCTTCGAAGAGGTTGTCACTTTTTATGAAGTAGAGACCGGCCATGGCGTGGACATAGGCGACAATGATGGCTGGAAGGAGAAGAGGCAAGAGTGGACAGACACACTGTGGGAAGCCAGAGGCAACACCACCATCTGAGAAGAAGTGAAGAAGTGAAGAACTAAAGTGAAGAAGAAGAAGAAGAAGAAGAAGAAGAACCCCCCTATGATCCCCTGTTTCTCGAACCCCTATTTGATCCTTGTATGTTGAACGACCCCGTTATGATAAACTGCCATTTGTAGTAGCTAGGGAGCATCGTGTTATGAACTACCATTCATACTAGCTAGGGCTAATTTCGTGAATTGATAGCTTTGTAAGTTTGCAACTGTCATGAACTGTGATTTATGTATGATGGGAGGTGAGAGCATGGTAAGGCTACCCATTGTAGAGAACATGTAACCTTAGGTATGCCTGGAAGGTATCGAACAGGCCTAATCTCATATCCATCGAGATTTCGGGTTGGCTGCTGGCAAACAAATAGAAAGACCTTTTCGGCCTAGCCGATGCAACCCGGCCTACCAAACAACAGGCCAATTTAGCCCCGTTGCTCGTTCTGGATCCGCAAGTGTACTTGCACCACTGCGCCAGGAATCGGGCCTAGGCTACCAAACGCCCCAGATGGTGAAGTAGGGACCATGAGAATGGTGTCTCTGTTTGGTGCCAGAAGAATTTCTTCATGTCTTTGTTTGGATAAATAGTTGAGCTCCCACCCACGAAGGCATCAGATAGCACGTCCCGTTTTTTTTTCTCTATTTGTGTGCGTGTGTGTATCTTATGATTTTCCATGTTCAATTTTGAACAAAAAATGATCTCCAAGGATTTATGTAGGAACGCACCTATGACCAACTGAAGCAAAATGATTTAACGAAATTTTGAATCTACAGAATGTTGGTCATCTTTAAATCCACCGCATCAATGAGAATATGCATGTCTTAAGGGGCAAAAAAAAAAAGGTATCCTTCAACCAGTATTATTGAGGATAAAAATTATGTTCGTTGAGCCTTAAGCTCATTACTAGCAGAAATGCCCGTGCGTTCCTACGGGGTGATGATCGGCCTTGGCCTGTACAATGCTTCCGCGATGCTTGCTGGCCGACGTCCTTCCATAGCACAGCCGGTTGTTGTACCTGTACGCTCTGTTGGTGGAGCTGGCGCAGTTCGGCCACGCCGACAGCACAAGCAACCAAAAAGATCTTCTAGCATATCTTGATTTCAGTGTCGCGAGCGATGTGAGGGTCCACCGATCGATCAATGATTGATCGATTTGTGTAACAGTTCGCCTCTACACAACAGTGAATCAACGAAATCGGATTCGGCACTCTAGACATCTATATCTATGAAATTTCGTTGATCGAATAGCATGTTGCAAATTACCCTAGAGAACACGCTGCATATTTTCCTCCATTTGTTATTACTTCAAAATAAAACACTAATAATGATGTTTTGAATAATTTTTGGCAAAGCTTGTTTTTGGTGCGAATTTTTTTTAAATTTAAACCGTTCTTCTTTTCTATGAATGAAATTGTTTGTACAAATCTAAAGTCACTTCCCCTTCTCTTCTCGTTCGCTAAACCGGGATTCTCCGCTCGGGAAACCTGCGGCCCATCCTTTGGTTTGGCCCTCCCCCGTGCAATTCTTCTGCAATTGATCCCCTTAATTTGCTTTTCATTTCTTCTGGAAGATTACTTTTCCTTCCCTCATATGCCAGCAGCGTGCAATTTCACTGCAATTCCTCCCTTTATTTAATTCACTTTCCTTCCACCAGCGTGCACTTGCTCCTTATCAGATCTCACATTTGATCTTGGCCGTTGTTGCTTGTTGTTTCCAAGGCGGCTTGTTACAATCGAGGAAATTTTGGCATATAAATTGGTGGGAGACGGTAATAGGATAGCGAGGTGGGACAATTGAGGCAAAAAGTCTGTGGGTTAACATGTTGGGCTACAGCGATACCAATGATCGGCCCAGACATAGTGATGGCGATTGGCGAATGAATAGATCGGCCCAAGCTCAGCCATAGGAAGTAATGGGGCAAGCGATTAGTTCAGGAACGTCCACCCGTAAAAAAAAAAGTTCAGGAACGTCCAGCTTGAGCGAATCGGTCGATCAGAACTATATCCGGAAAAAAATATGAGCTATTATTCATGTAATCAACTATTATTATTTTTAATTTTGAAAAACCTATTACTTAGCTCAATGCATTGCTACATTAGCATTAATTTATAATTCTCATATCCATACACAAAACATTGTAGGAGATATGTATTGTGAAATATGATTGTACTGATTATTTTGGTATAAAAAATATTCCATTTAATGCATTAGACTGTGAACTATTTTTAGTTCATTTTGTAACACAGTTCTACAGCAGTTCTAAAGAGCAATAGCATCATGAAAGGGGAGATTAGATTTGTTCGGCACACATCGCAAAACAGAGCACAATACCTACTATGGCTAGTTGCCCAGAAGGTTCAGAGATTCAATACACAAATTGGAAGGATAGAAGCCGGTGCTTCTCACGAAAATAGCTCTGTGCGGTGTACAAAGGAAACACAACCTAACCAACTCTCAAGCAAAATATTATTGCTACTTCTCATGAGCTACAACTAAGCGACCTGCAAGGAATAAGTTTTACGACACCAACAGCTTAATTTTCTGGAACAGAGAGCCTGGATCTACAAGATTTTAATCTTCAGTTGAGACAATTTCAGCAACCGTACAGTGAGTACGAAGGAACAGAGCCTCTAGCGCCTCGACGGCTTGCCCAGACCGCGTCCATGGCAGTGCGGCACTGCGGCCCAGCCAAATTTCTTTCTCCAGGAGGGACGCATCTGCCGCCGCCCTCCAATCCCTGAATCCCTCAATCCTATTCCCTGACGTGTTCATCCTTCTGCATCCACAACTCTGGCCAATTTCATCCGCCAGGGAGATTGGACTGGGCGAGGCTGGTGAGGTGGGGATGGGGCGCGGCGGGCGCTGCGCTGGGATGTGGCCGCGGCGAGCGGCGCTGCTGGCGCCGGGATGTGGCCGCGGCCGCCCGCCGCGTCCCCTGCAGGCGCTCGACGCCTGCGCCGTCCCCTGCAGACGCTCGACGCCCGCGCCGTACCCTGCAGACGCTCGACGCCCGAGCCGGGATGTGGCCGCGCGCCGGGATGTGGCCGCCCTCCTTTGACTGTGCGATGGTGGTTGCGACGAGGTAACGGAGGGAGGGAGGGGGTCGTACCTGCGCCACCCCGTCGAGTAAAGCTTCAGCGTCGCGGGTGGGGATCGGGGCAGTTCGCGGCAGTGAGGCCGGTGCAGCAGGGGCTTGTTGTTTTCGCTTCGCTTCGCCGGAGCAGATCGTCCGTGCAGTTCGCCATAAGCCGCCGCCACCCGCCTGGGGCGCTCCCTAGACCACCGCCCGACCGCAATCCCGTCCGCCGCCTCTGCCACCACCGGCGGATCTGGAGGCTCGAAGGGGAGGGGGCGCACCGAGGAGTTCTGGAATCTGGACCGACGCGAGCGAGGTAGTCCCTCGAAGAAGCGCCGGGAGAGGTTCGTGGACGGCGCACTGGGGAAGAAGGGGCAACAACACGATGCGGTGGGTGGCCGGCGGGCAGGAAGAGGAGATCCGGTTTCGTACGCAGGCGGGCGCAGTTCTGATGGTGGCCCAGTTGAAGACGACGGCGTAAATCCAGACGCCGAACCGGTACGTGGCAGAGGGGTAATAGGTAATATGTAGTTTGGTGGGAGGGCAAAGCGGTCTAAAAAAAAGCGTTGACGAAAATTTTGGCAGAAACTTTAGCTCCTTTATTATTAGGTATATAGATATAGATTATAAAGGGGGTCGATCAATCTCGAATAGGGATGGCACCCGCAGGGTATGGGTACGGGTAGAGCCATCCCATACCCATACCCGTCGCCTTCAATCTTACCCGTCACCCGTACCCGTACCCGCGAACGGGTACAACTTTTTCCCATACCCGTCACCCGGCAGGGTAAATGGGTACCCGCGGGTAAAAAATACCCGCGCTTACAACGTATCAAGTTGTTCAAAAAAAATATGAAATGAGGTAAAACAATCCGAAATAGTGGTCTAATCCTCACTAACCTACCAGCGATTGTCACATCAGAAAGCGTGAGGTTCAACCAAGTAATGTGAAGGCGTGGTTAGGGGAAAAGTAAGTAGTTCAAAACATTACGGCTGCCCACTTGTCAAATTTATATGGGTAAATGGGTACGCGGGTATGGGTTGTACAATCCCATACCCGTACCCGCTCTACCCAATGGGTATGATATTTTCTCGTTTACAAACTCATGGGTAATATTTTGTCCCATACCCGTATTCCTATTGGGTTTTTACCCGGCGGGTACGCGGGTCATGGGTACCCATTGCCATCCCTAACTTACACTCCAAATACCTTGCAAAGCTAGTTTTCCAAATAAACTGCAACAAGGAGCAATCGGATGATGGTCTTCAAATTCGGCTTTTTAACACCTACAGCCTACAGGCAAAAGTTTCTCCCACGACCCAGAACTGGTGTTGACGAAGGATTTCAAGATGGCCCTGGTTTGCTTTTACATATCTCTTTTTTTTTGGCGAATATTGCTTTTACATATCTCAACTAGCATCCAACGTTCCGGAGGCAGATAGTGATGAATACGAGAATTCCCGTGGACTCCATGGTTGTACTATGGCAACATAAGCTAGCACTGTAATCTGTAAACCATCAGCCTTGACACTCATGATGTTGTGCAGTTAAGTGCTTGAGCGTTTATAATGCTACAGAAAAAAAACCGATGGAAGTTCCGAACAAAGGCAGGAACAAAGAAAATTAGCACTGAGCCTTACACAGAATCAGGGCCGCAGCCATTAACATTATGACAACCCGCCACTCGGTATTAAGAAGGTAATGGTGACACCTAACAGCGGAAATCAGGGGGTACAGTTTCTTCTGTGAAGTACTCTTTTCTCACAGTCTCAGCATCACAAAATCTCACCTTATATGCAGAAACAAAAACAACATAAGTGGGAAAATATTAGATGTAAAATCATTTGATGAAATAAGTTGAGAGAAACAATACTGACCAGGGAGGCATATTGTTTCAACAGAGGTTTAACAAGCTGCCACATTGGCTGAAACACAAATGGTGCATCCACAAAAAGAACTTGGCCAAGCCGCTTCGGATAGTAATAGTAAAATACATCAATCTGGAAATCGCAGGAAATTAACTCTGATCTACCAGATTAGGGAACAATAGTTGTACGTGCAAGTACACAAAAGCTCATCAGCCAGTAAATATGCTTCACAAGTTCGGGAGTACAACTATACAAGGCTAGATGTGGGCTCACTAGACAGCCCGAGCATGTTAATTTACTTCCTATTTAGATTGATGAGTCTCAGCATGCCTTGGCATGTCAAGAACTTTTCTGCTTTGAGTGTATCTGGAAACCAACTTCCATTTTCTGTTCAATAGATCTAGTGAAAGGTGTATGCATAATTCTCAAACAGTTGATCTCATATGAAATGCTTTCTTACAGCTGCCAACACAATTAGGGAGAGCAATAACTTCATCTCGGGAAAAGACTGAACTTACCAAGAACTTTAAGAATTGGAGATCGCCATTTTCTACACGGAAGCCTCGAAGATCAAAAATTCCAAGTATGTTATCTGTTCCCGTTGGAAGTTTATTTAAAGCCTTTTCGACCAAAAAGGCGCATAGCTTCTCATTTTCAAGTGGATCTTGTTTCTGTAATAGTAATACTGTTTACCCATCAGTAATATAACTCAGAAAAAAAAGGCATCTAAAACACAAAAGACATCAGCATGATAAATTATATAGAATAAAATAGGGCCAATAGGCCAGCCATGTCAGGTTGTAGTCAACAATTCAAATTTCTCTTTTCTCTCAAAAGTTTGGCCTGATAGTTTATGAGAATTCACGACATAATTCTGTATCTTTACCTTTTGATTTGATACTTTAACACTTCCCAAAGGCGTATGATTTCATTCAGGCGAAGAAACATCAGTTTGTTCAAAATATGTCTCAAGATTCAGAGCATGAGAAACTTACAGAAGGAAAATGTTTGGCTGCCACTACTACTAGCACAGGTCTGTTGTAGATGTCAAAAGAAGAATGCACATATGCCTTGCCAGTTTGAAACAACCCTTTCACTGATTCTTCTGATAATTCTGACACATGAAAATCTTGACGCCATTTCTAGTGCATATGAAAGGAAAGATGAAGGTACAAAATCGGAAAAACAAGTCTTCATCGTCAATAATTTGATGGAAAAAATGTTAGGTCCTCAATGAAGATACAAAAAAGAAGGCTTGACAAAAGGCAAAACATTATAAACAAAATCTCACACTGGAACAAACCCGGCTCATTTTGTCATTGATAAGAAGCCCCCTCCCACAAACTGAGAGAGAGGCTGAGAAGAAAATAAATTGGACACAATATAAGAAGAGTGGTCCACTTGGAGTATGCAAGTTAAGAAGAAAGAATAAGAAGAATAATTTCACTGTGTTGAATTCAGACACTGCAACCATTCAAAATAACTTCTCGGAAATATAAATTTTGCATCGAGCTTGGGAAATTTTGCCTCGGTTGTTCAGTTCCTTCAGTTGTGACTGTTTCAAAATTCTTATAAATAAAAAACATACACACACAAAATCGTGTTTATTTTTATGTTGCTTAGCACGATAATTTTGCTTGCAGCCATTGTCTGAGAGAGTGAGAGACTATGAGAAAACAATCAAAGTTCACCATAAGAACATAGGAAAGTGATGAGCAAGAGAATGATAAAATTATTAATCTACACGCACACTGTATGAAACAGGAGGATTGCCTGATTTTTTGGAAACAGCAAAGGAAGGGGCTACTATTTATCAGCTGAACACAAGTTGTAGGATACAATGGCCTTGGTCAACTTCGAGACAGCCTCATCAACGGCGAATTTCCTGTCCTTTAAGAACCAGAGGATCATCTCGTCATCATCCCTCCCGCTTCTTCCCGTCGGGAGGCCTGGATGCTCCCTTTCCAGCCTCTCTTTAACCTCCATGACGAGCTACGCACATGGAACAGCCAACACGCGATAATGTAAGTCCTAGCCTACACACCCAGTGTGTAGCCGCTGCTAGTTATTCAGTGCCATTCAGCAGCAAAGGAGTCGAGGAAATCCTTTGAATCGGGAGCTGAACACGTGGTACGGGTTGCTAACCTTGGAGGTGGAGGCGCCACCGGGAGCGGCGCTGCAGCAGTGCACTGACCTCCTGGCGAGGCCCCGCGGAGGCGGAGGAGCCCGGACGATGGAACGGAAAGAGCAGGCGGCGGCCATCGCCTCTCCTCTCTACTTAGATTTTTGGATAATGGAAGCGTGCGACGCCGGATCGGGGGGCGACGGGTCCACGGTGGGCGTGACCGCGTGAGGCTTTCGCCGGATAGGGTAACAGCATCTGACATACCTGGCTCGTGGGGCCGAAAACAGCCCGTTCTGTCTGTTTTGTTCACTGTTTTGCTGTTTCTAACTTGAAACTATCCAGAAAAAATCGAAATAAAATTAAAAAAAATCAGGAAAAAGTAATATATGACAATATTTTACATGGGATAAAAAGAGCTTTATTAGATGCCGCCTCGTTGAAAAACCTTACATCCCGTGATAAGGAAAAAGAGTACAATCACTCTAAAAATCTAAACTACATTGGCGCTAATCATTCATGCTTGTTCTGGTGCCTGACCAAGTGGCCAATCCCACCCCCGCTAAACAGATTGAAATGTTTGTTACTTCTGTTTACACCATCCTCCACATAATCATGTTTGGTGAAGTGCTCCCATATGCGGGATACTCTTCTTCTTCCTCTAGCGTGAGCTTCTTCAGCTACTCTTTCAACATCTTCATCATCCCTTGGATATGTCAAGCGTGGTGCCTCACCAAGTGGCCGCCACTATCTCCATAAGGCAGAATGACATGGCATTGTTTGCACACAGCTAAACGCCTTGTAACACCATCCATCTCCTGCTCTTCATATGTGAAGTGTTCGTGGAAACAATAATTCTTCTCCCAAATCCATACATGTTTCAGTTTGTGTGTGAGGAGCAAAGGTGAGGAGTGAGAGGAGCGGAGTGCCTTGAGTGTGACAAATAAGAAGGGTGGGATGCCCTTTTATAGCAAAATAATAGAGCTCGGGGGTAATATGGGGACAAAGTTTGTATGGGATAAAAATGGCCTTTATTATTAGCTGCCTCATCAAAACCTTCCATCCCTAGGAAGTAAAAGAATACAGCTGGTGCTAAAACTAAAAAGAAAATTACAAAGGAAAGAAGAAAATTACAAAGGAAAAAATAAAATTACAAAAGAAAAATAAAATACACTAACTATAACTTGAAAGGACACGGATGTCGCCTAGAGGGGGGGGGGGTGAATAGGCGATTTAAAACTTTTACGAGATGGGCTTAACAAATGCGGAATAAAACTAGCGTTTACTTTGTCAAGCCCAAAGCCTATATACTATTGTTCACCTATGTGCACCAACAACTTATTCTAAGCAATACAAGCAACTATGTGATAGCAAGATATACAAACTTATGCTAAGCAATACAAGCAACTATGTGATAGCAAGATATATAACTTCAAGCACGATGGCTATCACAAGGTAAAGTGCATAAGTAAAGAGCTCGGGTATAGAGATAACCGAGGCACGCGGGAGACGATGATTTATCCCGGAGTTCACACTCTTGCGAGTGCTAATCTCCGGTGGAGAGGTGCGGTTGCTTAGTGCTCCCGAACGCCACAAGAGGCTCACCTTGAGGTGTGGTTGCTCGATGCACACCAACGCCACAAAGGCCTCACCCCAAGATGCGGTACTCACACCACAAACCGAACGCCACGAAGGCGCCTCACCTAAATCTCCGGTGACCCTCGCCACAAAGGCCTAGGTCACGGTTCCACTAAGGGATTTCCTTCGAGGCGGAAACCGGGCCTTACACAAAGCTTGGGGCACGCATCCACAACTTAATTGGAGGCTCCCAAGAAATCGCCACAAAGGCCTAAATCCGTCTAGGGTTCCAAAGAACAACCTTCTTGCTTTCACCACCACGAATCACCGTGGAGAACTCAAACCGATGCACCAAATGCAATGGCAAGAACACCACAAAGATGCTCAAGTCCTTCTCTCTCAAATTCCAACAAAGCTACAAAAGCTATTGGGGGAATAAGAGAGGAAGAACAAAGGAATTCACAAAGAACACCAAGATCAAGATCTAGAGAGTTCCACTCACAAAGAGATGGATTTGATTGGTAGAAGTGTAGATCTAGATCTCCTCTCTCTTTTCCCTCAAATGGGGGCAAGAATCATGGAGGGATAGAGAGAAAGGGCAAGCTTCTCAAGAACAACAATGGAGGAGAGAGAGAGTGGAAGAAGCAACAGCCCAAGGAGGAAGAAGGGGTATTTATACCCCCAAGAAAATCGACCGTTGGGCAAACCCGGATAATGGCTAAGTAAGGCGATAATCCGCCCCGGATAATCCGGTCTGGACAAAACTGGTAAAAATCCGGCCAAATGTCCGCCCCCTATCCAGAGCTGCTTTTCTGGTCCTTAGCCAATTTTCGAGGGCGGATATTTTCGAAATGTCCGGCCCGGATAATCCGGCCCTGGGACAAAACCGGGACAATATCAGGGCAAATGTCCGGCCCCAATCTGAGCGCAATTCCCAGTCCTTAGCGATTTCGGGCGGATATTTCCGACATATCCGCCCGGATAATCCCCCGGATATTTCCGAAATATCCGGCCTAGCAAACTGCAGAAACACCAAAACTAGAACGGGCATAACTTTTGCATCCGGACTCCGATTTCGATGATCTTGGGCTCGTTGAAATCACAACAACGAGCTCTACAACAATATGCATAGAAACATCATAGTCCAGCAAAGGAGGATAGAAACAAATGATGAAAGGTTTGACCTATCTCAAAAAGACATACCGGTAAAACCTCCAATCTTGAAAATGCAACAAGTTGCCCATGGAAAAACCATTCTCAATGAACTAGAGCTTGTCATGAGAATAAGCACAAGCTCTAAAACATCACATGGATAAGATCCAAATAACAACCAAGAAAGATGATGCAAGGATGCAAAGGTTTGAGCTCTCTCCGAACGATACGATCGAGTTACTCACTCGAGAGCCCTCTTGATAGTACGGCAACTAAACTATAAACCGGTCTCCAACTACACTATGAGACCGGTGAGAAAGAAACCCTATCAAGAGCAAACCTTATACTTGCGCATTCCACTTGAGCTTGATGACGACGATCTTGACCTCAACAAGATGGAACGCCTTTCTTGCTTGTGCTTGCTTGACGAAGTCTTGTAGATTGCTCCCCCATAAACCACCATGGGAGAGCTTCTTCTTCGGCGCATCTTCACATATCCATGATCACCATATGGATGGCAAGACTCAAGCAAAGGATCTCTTCGAGATGGCTCATCTTGAACTTGCACTTCATTCTTCATTCTTCATCATATTGATGTCTTGAAGTAACTTGAGGGCTCACTTCATCTTCATCTTCAAGACATACTTGACACTTGATATCCTTCATCAATTTCTTCTTATTGCAACCTTGAAGCCAACAAATGGTTCAAGAATTGCCTATGGACAACTCCTATTAATATAACTCAATGCAAACATTAGTCCATAGGGATTGTCATTAATTACCAAAACCACACATGGGGGCTCCATGCACTTTCAATCTCCCCCATTTTGGTAATTGATGACAATCTCTTTGAGAGGGTTTATATAAGGAATTTAAGTAACAAACAAGTTGAATATATAGAGCAAACTCCCCCATAATATATGCATGTGTGAATGATCTTGACTTTCATTGCATATATTGGCATTCAAAGCCTAGTGGAGTTTCCTCTAAATATTCAACTATGCAAAGCAACAAGATGCAATGCAATAAAGGCACATGCTTAAGCACAAAGCAAAGACATAACCAAATTCCCTTAAACCCTCCAAACTTCTCCCCCATTGGCACCAATTGCCGAAATGGGTGAAAAATTTAGAAGGCCAATATAGTGAGAGTTCCTCCATAGCGTGTGCATTTCTCATAATTTGAGTGGAATCAAATGCACATATCCAATTACGAATATTCGGAAGGAGTCACACCATAGATAGGATCAAAGATTGCAAAAAGATAACAAAGTCAAGAAGCTTCAACAAATGAAGCAAGCAACCAAATGAACCACAAAGAAGATACCAAAAGAAAGAAAGATATTATGATAAGATCAAGAAGATTGCTCTAAATAATATGAGGAAGCTCCCCAAGGTTTGTGCACAAAACAAGACAATTTGCATTGGAGTATAAAGTGCACAAACATGGAATCATCACTCCCATAATATCATTCAAAAACAAAATATACCAAGTGAATCAAACTCTAATGATCACCAAAAGATAGTGCTCTAAATTAAATGAGGAAGCTCCCCAAGGTACATGCATAAATTAAAATGTTGTATTTGAATACAATATGCATAACATGGAATCCTCACTCCCTCATTACCATTTAAAACACAAACATTTGCAATAGATCATAGATAGAAAATTAAGCTTAACACTTGCAACAAACAAATGGTTGAGCAACAAGTAGGAGGCACCATAATAAAAGGCTCAACCAAGAGGATATGTGAAAGGCATGATAAAGCATATTATAAGACTATTGCAAGGATGAGCAAAAAGCATCATCATAGTCTTCAATGAATTATATTGCTTAGCATGACCAATCAACATGCAATAAATAAATAAGATATCAAAAGGAGATGTATCATCTCTTATGTGTATAAGTTTCTCTAAGTGAGCAATATCACAAAGATATTTATCCACAAAGAAACATGTACACACAAAATGGATACTCAAGAAATATAGTATGATATCCCAAAATGAAGTCATGCAATATACCAATAAGAATTTTTGCTTAATGGCATGGCCAAAGGCTCAATTTTGTCTTATTGTACATTCATGAACTTCAACCACAAACATCTAAAATACATCACAAATATCAACAAGGGATAGAAGATAGTTGGGATGCATTTGAGAAAGGCAACAAGTATCACAAACGAGGATACCAAAAGAAATAACTCAATTTGCACTTTAATCGATATTGCACATGTGAGAGGCTTGAGGAATTGATATGCAATAAAATTGCTAGATAGGCATAGATGGGATGGGTGAATCATGAGCATGATTTTATATACTTCCCAACATATGTACTCATCTCAAATTACTCACATTTGCAATAAAGAGGTTTCGTTAAGACTTTTGCAAGAAGCACAATATTTGCAAATCAAGAGATTCATGCCAAGATGCAACCATAAGGTTGGATACAAGAAAAGTATGCATGAGAAGATACTTGTTACCAAGATAGCATTGGTGTGGATGTAGTAGATATGTGTTCGTTGACCATCCTAGCTTGCCTCAAGTTACCATTGAGTCACCACTTCTCCCCAAGAGTGAGACAAGCATCCAATGCATATCCATTGTACCTAACACAAAGGTAAGTACAAAAAGGTCCCCAAACTAATTGGGTCCGAAGTAGTTAGACACACTACAACATATAGGACAAACTCCACAATACTATGTGCATATAGATATGAAATTGAATTTCATGCACATCTTAGCCAAATTAGGATTTGATGGAGTTTACCCTATATATTGGATCAAAGAAAGTAACACATGCCATAAGATAGACATATATTAAATATGCATGCACAATACTTTCAAGAACCAAAGGAAGATACAATTTGGACAAAACACCAAATAAACCAAGAGACAATGGTTGGCCAAATTATATCAAAGAATCAAATCAACACAAGATTGACTCCAAAGACTTATCTCATTATAAGAAGCTAATTAAACCTAAACACAAAGGAATGAGATAACCAACTCCCAAGAGAGCAAGGTTCCAACAAATAAACCAAACCCTCGAAACTTTTTATGATGGCACAAAGTACCAAAAAGAAAATTTTATGTCTCCCAAAACCAAATTTTTGATAAAGATCAAGAGATGTTAAGCATTCTAATAATATAGAAGAGCTCCCCCAAGTTTGGTGCATTATCAAGGATTTTTTATATGAATACAAAATGCACAAAACTAGGATCATCACGCTACCTATATCTTCTAACAATGCTAAGAAAGTTTGAATAGACAACTTAGATCCATAAGATGCAAGGAAGACACATGGGAGTCAAAGCACAACAAATTCATGGCAATAAATAAGGCAATATAAATACAAGAGCCAATGTAGATATGATCAATAAATATCTACCTCATAATTGATTACCAATTGTCCTAGGACAAGAGGTATTAGGAAATATTTCCCGGTGGTAGTTTGTAAGTATACATAAGATCATATTTACAACGAACAAAGCATATGGTAAAAGATAAGAGTTAACCATCATGCAAAGATAGTTTCTTGATAGCTTCATTTAGTCATACCAACATGCAAGGCAATTAATAGTATTCATACCAACATGCAAAGCAATTAATAGTATTCATACCAACATGCAAAGCAATTAATAGTATTCATACCAACATGCAAAGCAATTAATAGTATGACTTGAAGCACATGGTTTTCCAAAAATGTATTGAGGGACACGTTGTGAAAAACCATGCCAAGAAGAACTTTCACAAATAAGATCCACAAAGATATTAGCAATGAAGCCATTTAAGCAAATTGGAGCTTGTTTGAGCAAACATGCCACATAGGAGAGAGATAATTTACGGTATCAATTCTATGTGACACAACCTCAAATGTTCACATTTTCTAGGCTTGTAATATGCACAAAGCTTATTACTCCCCCATAATGTGATAAGGAATTTATTTTCACAAGAGGCAAATAAGATCCAACTAGAGATATTAATGGACATTGGAATTTGAATTTCTCATGAAGATGACATACCACATAGAGACTAGATAATCTTGCAATATCAATTCTAAGTGATATTCCTCATGTACACACATTGTTAGGATCATGAAATTCCCAAAGGAATATCACTCCCCCAAAATGGGATAGTCCATTAATCGCTCATAAGAGCCATATAAGATACAACAAGATGCAAAGTGGCTCCAACACAAACACAAATACATGGTGTGCAACCCAACATACATAGACTTGATTTCTCAAGAAAAGCAAGTAGGAAGCACAACATATACAAACACATGCTAGGAACAAAACTAACACATGCAAAGGGGCGAGTAACTTTCAATATAAATGAGTTGAGAACATGTTACCGCAAGGAGGAACATTGAATACATGATAGAAGCAAGATAACCAAAAGACTTGGCTTGAGATAATATAAATGATGAAGATCCCTTAATTCTTCATGATGTAGCCAAGTCTCCAATGCCCTCCAACAAGCACCTATTGATCAAATTTTGGATTGTTGGTCCCCAACTAAGTTGGGTCCTAAGAGGTTAGTCACAATAGGCTTGGCAACCCAAATGGTTCCTTTCTTGACACCACTTTGAGCACCAACATATTTGGCAAACACATTGCCACCCTCATCCTTACGAAGAGAATAAACATCATCAATGGTGATAGAGTTGGATGAGGTACCAATAGTGCACAAGGAGGAGATGTGGCCCTTCTCACGGCATATGTAGCAAGTTCTTTTCTTCTCCTTCTTCTCACTAGGTTTCTCCACAATGGGAGTATTGGCTTGTTTCTTCTTGGGAAGTGGCATTTCTTCAACTTGAGGTTGAATGTAAGTTTGAGCTTGAGGCCGCTTCCCTTTTTGCTTCTTCTTCAAAGGGCAAGATCTAACATGGTGCCCTTCAATATTGCACTTGAAGCAAACAATCTTGGCCGGGTCTTTGACTTGTACTTGGCCCTTCTTCTTGTTGTTGTTCTTGGACTTGTTCTTGTTGTTGGATTTGAATCCAAGTCCACTCTTGTCATTGGGGGATTGTTGCATACTCAACATCGTGTCAAGTTTGCATTTCCCTTCATGACCCTTTACCAAGTCATTCTTCAAAGAAGTGACTTGGGCCTTGAGCTCTTTGATTTCCTCTACATGGTTAGTAACAACACAAGTACTAGAGGAAGTAGAATCTTCATTGTTAGAGCAACAAGGCAAGGAAGATAATTCATCACAAGATTTAGCAATATTATGAGTGGATGAATTACTAGGACTAGCACATGGAAATATAGCATTTTGAGTAGTAGTGCTAGTATCCACATGAGGCTCACAAGGTGTTGCCTTAAATATGATAGCCTCATGAGCTAACTTTAGCCTATCATGAGAGGCTAGAAGATCCTCATGGGAGCTAGAAAGCTTTCCATGATTTTCTTCCAATTTCCCATAATTGCAAGTTAGCAACTCAAGTTGAGCCCTTAGCTCAACATTCTCCTTCAAGATAGATGCTTCACAAGAAGTAGAGTTAGTAGCACAAGCATCAATATTAGTAGTAATAGGAGAAGGCAAGTTGGCATGCTCTTTTAGATAAGAAGCTTTAAGTTGCTCATGCGACTCGGTGAGTTTGGCGAGCGCACTCTCAATGACCCTTGAGCCCTTTTTGAGTTGCTCAAAATCCTCAAGGAGTTTAGCATTAACAAACACAAGCTTATCATTTTTTAGCTTTAGTTCATTTGCCATCTCAAGAGCTCTATCATGGTTTTCCTTTTCTCTAGACAATTCTAGAGCAAAGGTCTCCTCAAGAGCTTCCTTGATGGTTTGTTCTTCTTCAAGTTCATTTTTTAATGATGCTACATCATCGGCATACTCTCGTTCAAGAGCACCCTTTTTATCAATGGTGTTCTCATGCATCCAAATAAGTTTTTGGCTCTCAATAGCGGTAGTCAAGATTTCAAAGAAGTGAGTGCTAGCAATTTTATCTTTGCAAATAACCTTGAATACGCTCTTACCCTTATCGCGTAGAGAGACAACCCAATCCTCTTCTTCATATTCATCCTCATCCTTATCACCACGAGACATATTAGGTTCCATGGTAGGAGGTACCGTGGAACCCTTGGCCATAAGGCATATATGAGGACCGTGAGATAAAGATGAGGAGTTACTTGAGGCTCCTTTCAAGATCTTGTCTTGACCAATAGAATCTTTGGTTTCCTCTACATTGTTAGACACACAACAACTAGAGGAAATAGAAGCATTTTTATCATGGCCACAAGACAAAGCAAGCATATCATCATTAGATTTATTCAAGCAACTTACACATGATATGCAAGGACTATCAACACAAGCATGTAGATCATTTCTAGTGCTAGATGTGTTTAAGTCCAAAGATGAAGCATTGCAATGAGATAGAGATGAAGAATCATCAATAGTAAGCTCAATATCAACATTGCAATTTTCATCACCACTCACCATATCATTACCTTGTGTCTTACCACACTTTGGTGAAGTGGATGAAGATGAGAACTCATCACGGCCGGAAGTGGAAGCAATACAATCATCCTCAATAATATTGGACACATCATATTTATCTTGAAGCTTTGTCCATAATTCATGAGCGCTCCCAAAAGGCATGATTGAAGAAGTAACTACATTGCTCACAACAATGGAAAACACATGAGAAGCAAGAGCATCGAGACAAGAGTTTTTCTCCTCCTCAAGAGATAAATTTTGAGGATCCTTAGGAGAAGAAAAACCCATGTCAAGAAATCGCTCCATGTCCGGGGACATACGCCGCAAAATATTAAGCACATAAATTTTCCATAGATCATAATTTGTGCCATCAAATATAAACAAGTTATTGTGCGCTAATCCCCTAGCCGACATCTTTACTCTCAAGGCGGTGAAGCCTAAGAATGAGAGACCTTGCTCTGATACCAATTGAAAGGACACGGATGTCGCCTAGAGGGGGGTGAATAGGCGATTTAAAACTTTTACGAGATGGGCTTAACAAATGCGGAATAAAACTAGCGTTTACTTTGTCAAGCCCAAAGCCTATATACTATTGTTCACCTATGTGCACCAACAACTTATTCTAAGCAATACAAGCAACTATGTGATAGCAAGATATACAAACTTATGCTAAGCAATACAAGCAACTATGTGATAGCAAGATATATAACTTCAAGCACGATGGCTATCACAAGGTAAAGTGCATAAGTAAAGAGCTCGGGTATAGAGATAACCGAGGCACGCGGGAGACGATGATTTATCCCGGAGTTCACACTCTTGCGAGTGCTAATCTCCGGTGGAGAGGTGCGGTTGCTTAGTGCTCCCGAACGCCACAAGAGGCTCACCTTGAGGTGTGGTTGCTCGATGCACACCAACGCCACAAAGGCCTCACCCCAAGATGCGGTACTCACACCACAAACCGAACGCCACGAAGGCGCCTCACCTAAATCTCCGGTGACCCTCGCCACAAAGGCCTAGGTCACGGTTCCACTAAGGGATTTCCTTCGAGGCGGAAACCGGGCCTTACACAAAGCTTGGGGCACGCATCCACAACTTAATTGGAGGCTCCCAACAAATCGCCACAAAGGCCTAGAATCCGTCTAGGGTTCCAAGAACCCAAGAGTAACAACCTTCTTGCTTTCACCACCACGAATCACCGTGGAGAACTCAAACCGATGCACCAAATGCAATGGCAAGAACACCACAAAGATGCTCAAGTCCTTCTCTCTCAAATTCCAACAAAGCTACAAAAGCTATTGGGGGAATAAGAGAGGAAGAACAAAGGAATTCACAAAGAACACCAAGATCAAGATCTAGAGAGTTCCACTCACAAAGAGATGGATTTGATTGGTAGAAGTGTAGATCTAGATCTCCTCTCTCTTTTCCCTCAAATGGGGGCAAGAATCATGGAGGGATAGAGAGAAAGGGCAAGCTTCTCAAGAACAACAATGGAGGAGAGAGAGAGTGGAAGAAGCAACAGCCCAAGGAGGAAGAAGGGGGGTATTTATACCCCCCAAGAAAATCGAGCCGTTGGGCAAAACCAGGGCCGGATAATCCGGCCTAAGTAAGGGCCGGATAATCCCCCCGGATAATCCGGTCTCGGACAAAACCTGGTAAAAATCCGGCCAAATGTCCCCCTATCCAGCTGCTTTTCGTCTGGTCCTTAGCCATTTCGAGGGCCGGATATTCGAAATGTCCGGCCCGGATAATCCGGCCCTGGGAAACCGGGACAATATCCGGGCAAATGTCCGGCCCCATACTGAGCAGCAATTCCTCAGGTCCTTAGCCGATTTGGGGCCGGATATTTCCAAAATATCCGGCCCGGATATTTCCGAAATATCCGGCCTAAGCAAACTGCAGAAACACCAAAACTAGAACGGGCATAACTTTTGCATCCGGACTCCGATTTCGATGATCTTGGGCTCGTTGAAATCACAACAACGAGCTCTACAACAATATGCATAGAAACATCATAGTCCAGCAAAGGAGGATAGAAACAAATGATGAAAGGTTTGACCTATCTCAAAAAGACATACCGGTAAAACCTCCAATCTTGAAAATGCAACAAGTTGCCCATGGAAAAACCATTCTCAATGAACTAGAGCTTGTCATGAGAATAAGCACAAGCTCTAAAACATCACATGGATAAGATCCAAATAACAACCAAGAAAGATGATGCAAGGATGCAAAGGTTTGAGCTCTCTCCGAACGATACGATCGAGTTACTCACTCGAGAGCCCTCTTGATAGTACGGCAACTAAACTATAAACCGGTCTCCAACTACACTATGAGACCGGTGAGAAAGAAACCCTATCAAGAGCAAACCTTATACTTGCGCATTCCACTTGAGCTTGATGACGACGATCTTGACCTCAACAAGATGGAACGCCTTTCTTGCTTGTGCTTGCTTGACGAAGTCTTGTAGATTGCTCCCCCATAAACCACCATGGGAGAGCTTCTTCTTCGGCGCATCTTCACATATCCATGATCACCATATGGATGGCAAGACTCAAGCAAAGGATCTCTTCGAGATGGCTCATCTTGAACTTGCACTTCATTCTTCATTCTTCATCATATTGATGTCTTGAAGTAACTTGAGGGCTCACTTCATCTTCATCTTCAAGACATACTTGACACTTGATATCCTTCATCAATTTCTTCTTATTGCAACCTTGAAGCCAACAAATGGTTCAAGAATTGCCTATGGACAACTCCTATTAATATAACTCAATGCAAACATTAGTCCATAGGGATTGTCATTAATTACCAAAACCACACATGGGGGCTCCATGCACTTTCATAACTAATCTTTTGGTTCTTCGCTCCAGCTCATAGATTCGAACGCGGCTACAGTTCATCATTGTTGGTAGAGTGTTGGGCTCTGTTTAGCTAGTTGACCATCTTTCACGGTCATTAGAAATTTCAGCATATCCTAGGTGAGACTCTGTCTTCTATCATCAATTATTCTTCACATGCTAAAAGCGGATTCGGATGACACTATTGAGACGGGCACTGATAGCACATCATGTGCTAATATGGATAACCGAATAATCTTTCCTTTATCATACCACCACTACAGTATGTTAAGCTCCCTTCATCAGTGCGCGACTAATTCATTTGTTGAGGTACTTTGATAACTCCCCGCCACCTGAAAACATCGGACTCGAGGGCATCATCAACAAATAACTTCCCCCACACTTTTTATTCCTTTTGCCTGCGTTGTACTGGGAGGCTATTGGTGCTGTGGTAGGCTGCCATAATTTTGCTCATACTTACCATAAACCTCAACAAATTTATATTTTACTTCAAGGAAATATTGATCATATGACACATTAACAACATAACTTAATTGGGGGACTAAAAATATCATGCTCATCAAAGCCAGCTTCCCCAAGCTTAGAATTTTCCATAGTATTAGCAACAATAGTGTTCAAAGCATTCATATTAATATGTTCCATGGGTTTTTTAATTTTCGCATCAAACCATCCATGTCTTAAATCAGGAAATAGAATAAGAAGCTCATTGTTGTCCATTATGCCTAACTAGTGTAAACAAGAAACCAAAAGATGCAATTGCAGGATCTAAAGGAAATAGCTTCGAGCACACACACAATGGCGCCGGAAAAGTACGGAACCGAAGTATGAGTGCCTTTTACCTTTCCTCCCCGGCGGCGCCAGAAAGTGCTTGATGTCTACGGGGGCTTCTATTCTTGTAGACAGTGTTGGGCCTCAAAGCAGAGGTTTGTAGAACAGCAGCAAGTTTCCCTTAAGTGGATTACCCAAGGTTTATCGAACTCGGGAGGAAGAGGTCAAAGATATCCCTCTCATGCAACCTGCAACCACAAAGCAAGAAGTCTCTTGTGTCCCCAACACACCTAATAGGTGCACTAGTTCGGCGAAGAGATAGTGAAATACAGGTGGTATGAATAAGTATGAGCAGTAGTACGGCGCCAGAAAAGCTGGCTGGCGTGCAGTTGATGGTAGTAATATTGCGGGAAGTAAACATGCAGTAGAACATAAACAAGCAGCGATAGCAGTATTTAGGAACAAGGCCTAGGGATCATACTTTCACTAGTGGACACTCTCAACATTGATCGCATAATAAATACTTCTTCTCATATGTGCTACATACACTCTTGTTTGATAATGAACATCATTCGTTGCGTAGGATTACACGAACCCTCAATGCCGGAGTTAACAAGCTCCACAACATTCGATATTCATGTTTAAGTAACCTTAGAGCATAATAGATCATTGCAAAATAAACCAAGAACTAACATAGCGCACGCACTGTCCACATTACACTATGAAGGAGGAATAGATCACATCAATACTATCATAATGACAATTAACTCCACGATCTACAAGAGATCATGATCATAGCCTACGACAAGAACCACACGGTGCACACACTAATCACCTTTACACCATGCAGGAGGAATAGACTACTTTAATAACATCACATGAGTAGCACATAACTAGTAGCGATACAAAGCTCATCATATGGATCTCAATCATGTAAAGCAGCTCATGAGATCATTGTATTGAAGTACATAGGAGAGAGATTAACCACATAGCTACCGGTACAGCCCCGAGCCTCGATGGAGAACTACTCACTCCTCATGGGAGCAGCAGCGTTGATGAAGATGGCGGTGGAGATGGCGGTGTCGATGGAGAAGCCTTCGGGGGCACTTCCCCGCTCCGGCGGGTGCCGGAACAGACTCTGTCCCCCGGATCTTGGCCCGCGATGGCGGCGCTCTGGAAGGTTTCGCGTGCCGTGGCCTCCTCGTAGGGTTTCGATGCGGGGGCTTTAAATAGGCGAAGAGGCGGCGCGGGAGGGTCGAAGAGCGCCCACACCATGGTGGCCGGGCCCAGGCCGCGCCACCATGTCATCTGGGGCCCACAGGGCCCCCCTCTCGGGTGTTTTGGATGCTTCCGGGCAAAATAGGAACATGGGCGTTGATTTCGTTTCGAGAATATTTCGTTATAGGATTTCTGAAACCAAAAACAGCAGAAAAAGAACTGGCACTTCGACATCTTGTTAATAGGTTAGTTCCAGAAAATGCATAAATATGACATATAATGTGTATAAAACATGTAGATATCATCAATAAAGTGGCATGGAACATAAGAAATTATCGATACGTTGGAGACGTATCAGCATCCCCAAGCTTAGTTCTGCTCGTCCCGAGCAGGTAAAACGATAACAAAGATAATTTCTAAGTGACATGCTCATAATCTTGATCATACTATTGTAAACATATGTAATGAATGCAGCGATCAAAACAATGGTAATGACATGAGTAAACAAGTGAATCATAAAGCAAAGACTTTTCATGAATAGTACTTCAAGACAAGCATCAATAAGTCTTGCATAAGAGTTAACTCATAAAGCAATAAATCAAAGTAAAGGTATTGAAGCAACACAAAAGAAGATTAAGTTTCAGCGGTTGCTTTCAACTTGTAACATGTATATCTCATGGATATTGTCAACATAAAGTAATATAACAAATGCAATAAGCAAGTATGTAAGAATCAATGCACAGTTCACACAAGTGTTTGCTTCTTAAGGTGGAGAGAAATAGGTAAACTGACTCAACAATAAAAGTAAAAGAATGGTCCTTCAAAGAGGAAAGCATCGATTGCTATATTTGTGCTAGAGCTTTGATTTTGAAAACATCAAGAGAGTATAAAAATAAAGTTTTGAGAGGTGTTTGTTGTTGTCAACGAATGGTAGTGGGCACTCTAACCCCCTTGCCAGACAAACCTTCAAAGAGCGGCTCCCATTTTATTTTATTTTGGGTGGCACTCCTTCCAACCTTTCTTTCACAAACCATGGCTAACCGAATCCTCGGGTGCCTGCCAACAATCTCATACCAAGGAGTGCCTTTTTATTTTAGTTTTATTATGATGACACTCCTCCCCACCTTTGCTTTCTCAAGCCATGGCTAACCGAATCCTTCGGGTGCCGTCCAACAATCACATACCATGGAGGAGTGTCTATTTTTGTTAATTAATTTGGGACTGGGAATCCCATTGCCAACTCTTTTTGCAAAATTATTGGATAAGCGGATGAAGCCACTAGTCCATTGGTGAAAGTTGCCCAACAAGATTGAAAGATAAACACCACATACTTCTTCATGAGCTATAAAACATTGACACAAATCAGAGGTGATAATTTTTGAATTGTTTAAAGGTAGCACTCAAGCAATTTACTTTGGAATGGCGGAGAAATACCATGTAGTAGGTAGGTATGGTGGACACAAATGGCATAGTGGTTGGCTCAAGGATTTTGGATGCATGAGAAGTATTCCCTCTCGATACAAGGTTTAGGCTAGCAAGGTTTATTTGAAGCAAACTCAAGGATGAACCGGTGCAGCAAAACTTACATAAAAGACATATTGTAAACATTATAAGACTCTACACCGTCTTCCTTGTTGTTCAAAACTCAATACTAGATATTATCTAGACCTTAGAGAGACCAATTATGCAAACCAAATTTTAGCAAGCTCTATGTATTTCTTCATTAATGGGTGCAAAGTATATGATGCAAGAGCTTAAACATGAGCACAACAATTGCCAAGTATCACATTATCCAAGATATTTTACCAATTACTACATGTAGCATTTTCCAATTCCAACCATATAACAATTTAACGAAGAGGAAACTTCGCCATGAATATTATGAGCTAAGAACACATGTGTTCATACGAACCAGCGGAGCGTGTCTCTCTCCCACACAAGGATGAACTTATTCAGAGAACTAAGATAACAAAACAAAAACAAAAATAAAAGCACACAGACGCTCCAAGTAAAATACATAGGATGTGACTGAATAAAAATATAGTTTCACTAGAAGAAACCTGATAAGTTGTCGATGAAGAAGGGGATGCCTTGGGCATCCCCAAGCTTAGATGCTTGAGTCTTCTTGAAATATGCAGGGATGAACCACCGGGGCATCCCCAAGCTTAGACCTTTCACTCTTCTCGATCACATTATATCACCCTCTTCTATTGACCCTTGAAAACTTCCTTCACACCAAACTTCAAGCAAACTCATTAGAGGGTTAGTGCATAATCAAAAATTCACATGTTCAGAGGTGACACAATCATTCTTAACATTCTGGACATTGCACAAAACTTCTGAAAGTTAATGGAACAAAGAAACTCATTCAACTTAACAAAAGCGGCAATGCGAAATAAAAGGCAGAATCTGTCAAAAACAGAACAGTCCGTAAAGACGAATTTAAAGCTGGCACTAGACTTGCTCAAATGGAAAAACTCAAAACTAATGAAAGTTGCGTACATATCTGAGGATCACGCTCGTAAATTGGCAGATTTTTTCTTTCTACAGAGAACTGTGCCCAGATTCGTGACAGACAGCAATGCTGTTTCTGCGCAGCGATCCCAAATATAACATCAACTTTGACATAGAAACTTTACTTGGCACAAAAACATGATAAGGAGAGGTTGCTACAGTAGTAAACAACTTCCAAGACTCAACAAAATAAAAATTGCTGTAGTAAAATAAACACATGGGTTATCTCCCAAGAAGTTCTTTCTTTATAGCCATTAAGATGGGAGTTTTAATGATGCACTCGCAGAAATAGAAGTTGAAGCAAAAGAGAGCATCAAGAGGCAAATTCAAAACACATTTAAGTCTAACATGCTTCCTATGCATAGGAATCTTGTAAATAAACAAGTTCATGAAGAGCAAAGTAACAAGCATAGGAAGATAAAACAAGTGTAGCTTCAAAAATTTCAGCACATAGAGAGGTGTTTTAGTAACATGAAAATTTTTACAACCATATTTTCCTCTCTCATAATAACTTTCAGTAGCAACATGAGCAAACTCAACAATATAACTATCACATAAAGCATTCTTATCATGAGTCTCATGCATAAAATAATTACTACTCCCAACATAAGCATAGTCATTCTTATTAATTGTAGTGGGAGCAAATTCAACAAAGTAGCTATCAAATATAGGAGGTATATTGTAATCATAATCAAATTTATCCTCCATAACAGGTGGTAACAAAAGACTACTATCATTATAATCATCATAAATGGGAGGCAAAGTATCATCAAAGTAAATTTTCTCCTCAATGCTTGGGGGACTAAAAATATCATGCTCATCAAAGCCAGCTTCCCCAAGCTTAGAATTTTCCATAGTATTAGCAACAATAGTGTTCAAAGCATTCATATTAATATGTTCCATGGTTTTTTTAATTTTCGCATCAAACCATCCATGTCTTAAATCAGGAAATAGAATAAGAAGCTCATTGTTGTCCATTATGCCTAACTAGTGTAAACAAGAAACCAAAAGATGCAATTGCAGGATCTAAAGGAAATAGCTTCGAGCACACACACAATGGCGCCAGAAAAGTTGTTACCTGGAACCGAAGTATGAGTGCCTTTACCTTTCCTCCCCGGCAACGGCGCCGAGAAAAGTGCTTGATGTCTACGGGAGCTTCTATTCTTGTAAACTGTTGGGCCTCCAAGAGCAGAGGTTTGTAGAACGGCAGCAAGTTTCCCTTAAGTGGATTACCCAAGGTTTATCGAACTCGGGGAGGAAGAGGTCAAAGATATCCCTCTCATGCAACCCTGCAACCACAAAGCAAGAAGTCTCTTGTGTCCCCAACACACCTAATAGGTGCACTAGTTCGGCGAAGAGATAGTGAAATACGGGTGGTATGAATAAGTATGAGCAATGTCTGCGCCCGAGAAAAAGTGCTTTGCGTGCGATTGATGGTAGTAATATTGCGGGAAGTAAACATGCAGTAGAACAGTAAACAAGCAGCGATTTCAGTATTTAGGAACAAGGCCTAGGGATCATACTTTCACTAGTGGACACTCTCAACATTGATCGCATAATAAATACTTCTTCTCATATGTGCTACATACACTCTTGTTTGATAATGAACATCATTCGTTGCGTAGGATTACACGAACCCTCAATGCCGGAGTTAACAAGCTCCACAACATTCGATATTCATGTTTAAGTAACCTTAGAGCATAATAGATCATTGCAAAATAAACCAAGAACTAACATAGCGCACACACTGTCCACATTACACTATGAAGGAGGAATAGATCACATCAATACTATCATAATGACAATTAACTCCACGATCTACAAGAGATCATGATCATAGCCTACGACAAGAACCACACGGTGCACACACTAATCACCTTTACACCATGCAGGAGGAATAGACTACTTTAATAACATCACATGAGTAGCACATAACTAGTAGCGATACAAAGCTCATCATATGGATCTCAATCATGTAAAGCAGCTCATGAGATCATTGTATTGAAGTACATAGGAGAGAGATTAACCACATAGCTACCGGTACAGCCCCGAGCCTCGATGGAGAACTACTCTCCTCATGGGAGCAGCAGCGTTGATGAAGATGGCGGTGGAGATGGCAGCGGTGTCGATGGAGAAGCCTTCCGGGGGCACTTCCCCGTCCCGGCGGTGCGGAACGAGACTCTGTCCCCCAGATCTTGGCTTCGCGATGGCGGCGGCTCTGGAAGGTTTCGCGTGCCGTGGCTTCCTCGTAAGGGTTTTCGATGCGGGGGCGAAAGGCGCGAGGGCGCAGGGGGTCGAAGGGCCCACACCATAGGGTGGCGCGGGCCCAGCCCTGGCCGCGCCACCATGTCATCTGGGCCCACAGGGCCCTCTGGCGCTCTCGGGTGTTCTGGATGCTTCGGGCAAAATAGGAACCAGGCGTTGATTTCGTCCAATTCCGAGAATATTTCGTTACTAGGATTTCTGAAACAACAGAAAACAGAACGGCACTTCGGCATCTTGTTAATAGGTTAGTTCCAGAAAATGCATAAATATGACATATAATGTGTATAAAACATGTAGATATCATTAATAAAGTGGCATGGAACATAAGAAATTATCGATACGTTGGAGACGTATCACCCGACCACTCCAGATATTAGATGTTATAGAGACTGAAAAAGTTTCTGAGCTTAGCTCTTCTTTTATGGCTAATAAACCCGCTTTAGCAAAAAAATTCATATTCCGACTTGTAGTTTGTCTAGACACCGTTTGAAAATCAGGGGTACGAGTAGTTCTAATATATTCCGCAAAATAAGGAGACTCACCAAAACCTAATGGTAAATCAATTGAAGCAATTAAACATGCTAGAGCTTCTTTTTGACGCCCTTGATCATAGACGAAAATACCTTTCGAGCCGTCGGGGTTGAACTTGATCCTGCTCTGGATCGCGGCTTTGTTCATCCTTCTTGGCGTGGGTCTTCATGTCCCTCGTCATGTCGCTGTTTCATCCGCCCTTCTGCAGAGAAAATATGCTAGTGCACCCCGGATGGAGGCACTTCGCCCTCAACTTCGTGGTAGCATCGCCATCTACGAATTATTCTTCCACGTAGTGCTCCCAGATCACCGAGGTTTTTTCTGCCTTTTGGGGCCTAGGTTGCTGGAAGTGCCGGCGGAATTGGATGAACTATTTTTGGATTGTGTATAGGGAGGTGTGTGATACTCGTTGTTGAGGTAGGGAGAACACGGGGTTTCAACCTCGAATGAATCCATGGGGAAGAGAAAACGGTCTGGATCATCCATGTTTGAGGCTTTGAGTGTGGAAATGAGAGGGATGTTTGAGTGTGGAAATTGAGAGGGGTATGCTGCCCTTTTTATACTGAAAAATGATCAAATTTGGACCAAAATTACCCCTCCAAAGGCCAAAAATCGAAACCTACACTAAAAAGGGACCAATAACGCCCCAAACCCTAAGCCACATCAACCCTATCCCAACGGGCAGCACATCAATTCCCTCCCGCGTGGAGATGCTCCCGAACGATTCCCCCGCTCCCGCCTCACCGTACTCGCGCTCCAGACAACGCAGGGACGCTCGCTCCCCTCGACCAGACCCCCCACCGTGCCGTGCGAATCTTCGACAAAGGCTGTCGTTCCTGGCGGGCCACTTGCGATGCCGGGCCAGCTCGCGTGCTTGTTGCCGCGGCCTAGGCACGGGCCCGTTTAGCCGCGTGTCGTGCTAGGCCCGTGATGGACTGAATCCGCGTGCTTGCGGGCCGGCACGCGATGGCACGGCCCGTTGTCCAGGTATGAACATCTCTAGCACCCCATTGGAAAAAATTCCAGGCCATCCAGTTTCGCGCTGCGGAATTCCCAAGTTCCCGGGCTGGCGAGGTTGTGCGAGCGTGAACCCCATCTTCTATCCCGCGTTGGCGCGAAGGAACTTTTAGATCCTCCCTTTCCTGCATCGGCTCTACCAACCGCCCTCGATTTCGCCGCCTCCGCACCCCTCTCCGGCCACCGTAGCGGCGCACTCGCATCCAGATGGAAGTCGTTAACCCGCTGCTACTCCCGGGACAGGCCGAGCCGTGCGGATCGACTCCACCCACCGCAGCTGGCTCTAGCGCCGTCGCGGCAGCCACCACCGAGGGGCTCGTGGTCAATGCCCCGCAGCAAGCTGCCCTCCGCAACAGCAAGCGTCAGCGGCTGGGGCAACACGTGGTCGCCGCCGCTCCCGCACCCGCTGCCCCTCCCGCTCCGGCCAAGCGGGTGAAGCGGCCCGGCAACAAGCCGCCGGCGTAGAAGAAGCCAACGTCGAGGAAACCCGCTGCGAAGAAGCCAGCCACAGCCAAGATGGCGTCGTGGACAGCTTTGACGGCCGCGATGGTGAAGGCGCAATCGTCGTCGGCTGCTGCGCACAAGGTGGTCGACGAAAGTCCCGCCGTTGATGTTGCACCGGAGTCGTACGTTGAAATGCTCAACGAGGTGTCTGTCGGCATCGATTCGCCACCGCTTGGGGATTACAGTGACTACAACGACGGCTTGGAGGAGGGACTCGAGGGCAATGACTTTGGGGAAGAAGATGACACCGGTAGCGACGAGGAAGATGACTTGGAAGAGATATAAGAGGGGGTGTTCTATGGGGCGATGGCCAAGGTGAAGGGCAGAGCGATCCGGTCTGGCAACTACACCGAATTTGAGGACGTGATCTTGATCAGGGCTTGGGAGGCAGTTTCGATGGATGTTGTGACCGGCACCAATCAAACCGGCAAGAGGTATTGGCAACGCATCGAGTACAAGTTCTTCCAATTGATGCCGCCTATCTCTTCTAATCCAACCCGCTCCTACCGTTCACTCCAAGGCCGATGGGATAGTATCAAGACGGCGTGCAGCCGGTGGGCCGGTTGCATTGAGGGTATGAGGAACTTAGCCACCGAGCGGCACCAACACCGGCGATTGGGATGCTATCGCGCAAACAAGGTATAGGGAAATGTCCGGGTTGAAGGGCAGGACATTTGCATCCCGTCATTGCTATATCCTTCTTGAGCACAATCTGAAATGGAAGTTGAGGGAGCAAGATCGAGGCGCCACCACCGAGGCATAAGCTTGTCGAGTTGGACGATGTGGAAGAGGATGATGTGCTTGAGACCAAGAAGAACAAGAAGAGGCCGGTTGGAGCAAAGATGACCAAGGACAAGATCAAGAAACAAGGAAAGGCCGCAACATTGTCTCTCAAGATCGATGTTTTGGTCAAATCCAAAAAATTGTTGGGGATGAAAACTTTGGAGGCAAAGAAGGAGATGATGGAGATGAAGAACAAGGAGAAGGAGGTAAAATGGAGCACGCTACAGGAGGATGCAAAGCGCAAGGAGGAGAGGAGAGCACGCACCAAGGAGAACCGGGCCATGGTGGAGCTCATCGCGGTAGAGAATGCGACTATGATGATGAACCTGGCTGACATGGATGAGGCCAGTCTTGAGTGGTGGAACCTTACGAAGACACGGATCTTTGCGCGAAGTAGGGAAGCTGCACGCTGCCATGGCTGCCATGAATGCCGGAGGTGATGATGCTACGGCGAGTGGTGGCTGCCATGTCGATGCGTCGGCAACCGGCGGTGATGCTTGATCATTCTCCTACTTGATGATGTGATGTTTGATCCACTTTTGGTGCCGTGTTTCATGTATGATTGAGTACTTTGAACAATCTATTTTGCATGATTATGTTGCTACATTTGAGAATTATCAGATGATTTGTATAAACCCTGTGACTGAAAAACCGTCGCGCACCCTAGATGCCCCAAACACGGCCTGCACGCGCGCGCCCTAGATGCCCCAAACACGGCCCGCACGCGTTTGGCGGATCTAGGCTGCACGACGGTTTTTCTTTTTTAAAGGTAAAACAGTTGGAAAAATCCCACTGCAATTTTTATATATAAAGCAATAAAGTTATTACAAGAAAAGAAAACAAAACGCGACAGTTTTTTTAGCCTGTAAAACACGTTTCGGGTGGCCTGGATAAACATTTTTAGAGTTTGCGGTTTATGGTGTGTGATAGATATGCTCTAACTAGCCAGGGAGATGCGGCGAGGAGGGCCGATCCTGCCGTATCAGCGCCTCAAGGCACATAAAGTCCATATTCAACACATCAACAAATAGCCAAATAGTCCCCGCAAAAAAAAACAAATAGCCGAATAGGCACATGGCTGGTCTGAAGCAACATTTGGTTAGACTAGCAGAAGTGTCTGTGCGTTGCAACGGATATACTTACTACTAGATCATTAAAGCGCGCTTCGCTGCGCCCGTCCACCCTTAATTAGCAAATGACCAATTAAGAACAATTAGACTATACAAACATCTAGGAAAATTTGCACGATTCAAATAACAATGTCTTGGTATAGATGGTGAGGCATAATTGCCAACAGTTAGGACTGATCGCGCTAATCCCACAAAAAAATTTGTTTTTAGTTTTTTCTGTATCATGCTCATGAGAAGTGATGGACTGGTGAGAAATAGACATAACAAATATTTATAATAATGTTTCTCGTAGAGGCTGGCCTTGTATGCTCCTGCACATAACTGAACTCTCCAGGGTGAGTTCTTCCATAGAATACCGTTTTTAAATTCCTTCCATAAAATGGTCTAAGTAAAAGTCATGATGTAGCAGGCAGAGCACAATCAGTGTTCCAGGCTTCCATCACACTTTTACCTCATGAAAAAAGAACTTCAAGAGTTATTTTTGTGCCTTTTTTTATCTCCATCTGGTAAATAGCTATCGGATCCCTCCATCACCAATATCTTCCTGAGACTGAGATAGTCAATAACCAAACAAATTTTGCAACATGATAAACTAAGTGACAAGCACAAAAGAGAATCTGGGTGTCAACATGATATACAATCCAAGAATCGAACTGCAAATATGTATGTCTAGCAAATTCAAGGTTTGTTCCAGCAATAGTGAGAAAGAAACATGTAGCCTCTTACATAAATTACATGGTCAATAAAAGAACTTGCACTCCCATATGGGTCTCGAATAGTCATCCACATGACTAAAGCCACAGCCAAACCTAAACTCCAAACTTGCATTCATTATTCAAAATTGAGGAAGTGAAAGCAACTTATGTGTCAACTGTGGGAAGTTAAGGTATTATCTGCAGTTTAGAGTGGTTCCTTAATAGTTTCTCGATGGTAATGATTATTTCATATGGATGCAAAGTGGTAACGCAAACAATGACAAGAAAAAGATATCCTTAAACTTTGATCTTCATACCGTGCTTTTGTAGCATGAAAGAATAAAGTGCAGAGTCAATATATGTGTGGCACTGTGCCACTGTGTGCTTATGATCTGTATCTGTTCGGAACAAAGAAAAGGAAATTCTCGTTGTTCAAATTCAGAAAGAGATAAAACAACTTGAATGAATGGGTAATCTCTGCAGTTTAAAGAGGTACCTCAATTGTTTCTTGATGGCATGATTATATATGTCATATTGATTTAAAGTGATGGAGCAAATAATGACAACAATAAGTAATTCTACAACTTTGAATCGCATACCACATTTCTGTAGCTTGAGAAAGAAATGTGCAGAGTGCAGAGTCAGTATGCGTGTCACTGTGTGCTTGAGATGTGTACCTATTCAGAACCAGAAAGAAAAGGAAATATTTTTGACAAAGGGAATAGGACCCTGACCCACAGCATTGCTAATTGTTTGAAAAAATTCAGATCTTAACTCCTTCTGTTTGCGAACAATAAACCAAAGGCGGTTCTCTTCTAAGCATGCATAGCAGTCAACTTGTATCTGGGAAGTACCTGTACCACAACACAAATATGGATTGTACTGACCAGGTCTATAGTGGCAACAATAGGCGTAATAATCTAGCATTATAATTGTTTTGCGAGCTTTGGTAGGCAACCTATGAGCATCACTGTATTGAATACGTAAATGGAAGCCAACATCACCATGCGGGGAAAGTAGTGGGTGTTGTAAGGACATAATGGCAGGGTGTAAATTAGAGACATAGGTCAAGCCATGGTCCTTGTAAGTTGTATTGTATATCACCATCAGATTGTGGAGACAATATTCTAATGGAAAAAATAGGCATGTCTTTGGTTGATCTCTAGCAGTCCTAAATGTTTTCACCAGTGGGTTCACATCGTCCAACATATCTTGTTTTTCCATTATATTTCTATCTAAGTGGCCATCAACATCACCATCATCAGACAAGGCACGAATCCTATGTTCAATCTCATTATCAGTGTCGCGTATATATAGATGTGCAATTTTTTTGGTCCTGACCCTGTGCAGGCTTTAGTGTGCCCATTTTATGTGATAATTGGCCACTTATGCGGAAAACGTATGGACCACGCCCATCATTTATTATGTTGTCAATTTTAGCTCCCAGTGATGTGAAATTGAATAGGCAATTATATTGTCATATGTGGTTCATGAATTCACGACTCTCTTGACCACCATTGAACCGCATTAACCATGCAAGCACCGGGGGAGGTGGCTGGAAGGGTTCCATATGAACACAGCCACCGCAGCAACACCGATTAAATTCAACACGGCGCTTTTCCCAGATATAATGCTTTTGGATGTGTTCCTTCCCCCAGAAAGCTGAACCGCGGTGGCAGCATCTAAAACTCGGGCCTCCCAAATTTGATCGTCCACGGAATGTAACTGGAATAACCATGTAGCAGGTAGAATCAAGTTTTAAGCAAGTAAATTTAAAACTTTCTTTTGTAGGTCATATTAAGTTGGCCGCGCCATTTAGGGCTTCAATGTAATATGCAGCGAGGGGTAATTCGGGTTCTCCATTGGGGTCTAGTGGGGGTCCTGCTAAGGCCATAATTTTTTGCTTCTTCAGTCTAATGCGATCAGCGCGGTTTTCCTTTGCACGTTGGACAGAGTATAACCGGAAGAAAACATCTTCTATGGTTTATGAACAAAAAAAGGCAAGCATGAAGAGTAAGATAACAAGAACAACTTCTTTTAAAGAAGCGTATGTAGAGTATTTACAGTGGGAACATACTTCTTTTTCTTTTCAAAATGGGATTGGACATAGCAATTGGTACAGTAATTCTTGCCCTCTTTGTCTGGGGCACAGAGCTACTTGATCTGCGAAAAAAACATGGTTCGTAGGCATCGTTAACTTGGGTTCGTACCCAAGAATGCCGATTCATTTTTCCTATCGAGGTATATCCTGTGACACGTACGGTTAGGAATCACACACAGAGAAACATTGGTCGGGTACATAAAAGGGTGCAGCAAGATGCATACAGTTGTTGTAACTAAAAAACTAAGTAGGTGCATATAGTACAAAGGTAATAATTCAAATGGAGGAAAATATAACAAATAATATATAAACAGCGGTACAATCCAATGTTTCAGCAAGCTTACCTGTCCAGCAGCCATGTTGGAAAATGAATGTGACAGAGCTGTTTTCAGAAATCCGTGAATGAAAGTCTGGAACAAATGAAGATGTCAATCCTTGGATCAAACGAAGACAATAATCCCTGGAACAAGTAACAATATGTCATCTCGCTACCTAATTCTGGTCAGAATGTATTTTACAGTACAAAATTAAAATTGTAGGCAAGCAGAAAGACAGAACCTAAGCAGACATCATCTCCACATCATCTCCAGTCAACAATGAGGGGTGGAAATGTGAGATGGAAGGACCGAGGAAATACAGAGTGGTGCCTCCACCTATTTATATCAACGAGAGGGGAGAACTGACTGTAACGCTCCAATTAATCATCATAATCACATGACGGAATATAATTACAGGGATGATGAATGGGTAGAAATTACCACCATCATATCATTATGCGGCGCTGGCAGATACACTAATCTGGGCTAGAAGCAGAATCGTTCTTCCGACGATCGGCCTGATCTTCGAACGGATGCACGAAGCGTAGGCCCATGTCGAGGGAGCCCACTGCGAGGCCTGCACGATGTACGAACTTCGCCGTCGCCGGTGCCGGAGAAGAAAGAAGACAAGAGTCAGGCTCTCTCTGAATCCGGCTGAAAATAGAACCCAAAAACTTCAACAATGCTGAAGCTCTTAACCTGTCGTCCGTGTGACGAAGGAATTGGTAGGAGGGACTCACGCCGTTAAGATACGGCGGCGGAGGCGGATTAGACAGGCGGCGCGGCGGTCTGCGGCGGAGCCAGGCAAACCGTGAACGAAAATGAAGACCAAATTTTTTTCGCGTGGCTGTGTCCGCTACGGGAACAAAAGAGGCCGAAAGCCCGAAACGTCTCGTGCTTGTGTCCGGTAGGGAAGAGAGGATGCCCAAGAAATAAGGATTTTTTAAGGACTAGGACAATGCCCGTGCTTCGCTACGGCTAAATAAAATTAGATTTAAGTATGTGGATTAAGAAGTTATCTTCTAGAGTTGCAGAAACAAATTAAGAAGTGCCCCATGAAAGACATTAGCTTTTAAATATTATTATTATATCTACTTTGCAATGTAAAATGTCTTGGTAGGCTATTTCAGCTTAACAAAACTTTTTATATTTAATACCGGGGGTTTTAAAATATCATGTATTTTTTATGAAGTGTGATATCTTTTGTGTCTTTGTTTTGGAGGAAAAACTTTGAGCAACTCGCCATGTAGTATTGTATATTGTACTCCATAAATATTTTTTACAAACACACATGTATTAAACTACTGAATTTGTATTTCACATCCCGGACAAACTAAATAGAGAAGTAAGGATTTTTGTTGTTCTCGTTGTTTGTACATTTTTTATAAAAAAAACGTCTTTGAGAAATATTACATGCGCTTATTT
Source organism: Lolium multiflorum (assembly GCA_030979885.1). Classification (NCBI taxonomy): domain Eukaryota; kingdom Viridiplantae; phylum Streptophyta; class Magnoliopsida; order Poales; family Poaceae; genus Lolium; species Lolium multiflorum. Next base: position 94,170,696 of record CM061752.1, on the reverse strand, counting down.
ACTTGCGACGTGTCTCCTATAGCTCATGCCAAGGTCATGGAGATCGAAATTTGTATCAGAATCAAATCTAACAATTGCTCCTATTCTGTACCATGATTTCAATTTTTCTCTGATGTTGCTAACGAAAGGTTGTTTTCTGACCACATCCACGCCTAGTCCAACAGGATCTACCTCCTCAAATTTTGTCGTTATTGTCGCAAACATACCACTCATCACGAAATAAAGAAATAGCAACATCATGTGTTCTATTTTTACAAAGAACAAAAAGAGTAAGAACTTCATATTTATAAGAACTTCATATTTAATATATAAATAAAAAAAATTATAGTATAAAATACAAATCAACTCATCTGATTTTCAGTAGATATTATTTCATATGTATAGAGAGTATTCATATACTATAATATGAATTAAATAAGATTATGAATTAAATAAGATATGGATCAAAGAAAGACTACTTCTTCTGGATACTAAATTAATAAAATAAAGAAATGAATTTTTTTTTCAATTTTAAATAAGGAATAAATAATGAACATGCACTTCTAGATCCGTTGTTAGCTGTTTGTATACTCCAAATTACAACAGCCAAAGCAGGTCCATAAAACTTAACCAGCAAAAATAACCCAAGAGAGCCCAGTCCAAGCGAGGGGTACTAAATGACATCTGTAATACGCTCGATACAGGGAAAAGTAAATTCACAAATCGATGAGCCGGAGGAGAATGGGGCGTGTGGCTTCCCCTGTCGCCCGGATCCGGTCAAACCCACGCCCCCTCCTCGTTGATCGATTTCCTCGGCAGTACCGCCTCGTCTTCGTCCTTCTCCTGGTGCCCGCAATCGAGCCAATCGATGCCACTGCCGTCATCTTCGTCTCCGGCCGCCCCGTCCTCCTTCAGCCGAACCGAGACTCCCTCCCTTTTTTGCTTCCCGGATGCTTTTTTTGCTGTGGTGACCGTCGTCGTTCGCTGCAGGACCTCGCCGCTGGCAGCCCTTCGACGACCTCGGCAGCGCCGCTACTACTCGACCCTTCGCAGAGACGCGCACCTCCTGCGCCCACTCCCTCGGCCTCTCGCGCGCTACCTCGTCGAACCACTGGTCGCCCACCGCCGCCATCTCCCTCACCTCCGGCTCGCCTCCGTCCCCGCTAAACTCGCCCCCGCCCCTCGGTGAGCTCCGCCGTCCCTTCCGTCGTCGTCTCGCTGCCGCGCTCACCCAGGAGCACCTGCTGCTGCTCGATGTTGCTGTTTCCCGTCGCCGACATCTCCGGCGCCTCAAGCTCCCGGGCACACCTCCGGCGGCGTGGACCCAGGGCGCCGCTCGATCCTAGAGCATGCGGCCTCGTCCTCGAGGGCCCCCAGCACCCTCTCTCACCCCGACGCATACCTCGGCATATCTCGCCACCCCACCACCTCGTCGATCTGCTCTTCCGCAACCCGGCTATGATCCACCAGGAACTCCGGTATCCTCCTTTTAATTCACCGAATCAATCAATTGCGCTCCTTCTTGTTGATTCACCTGGCTGATATTGCAGGCAATTTCAAGGTTTATAAATTGGTGGAAGTCGTCATAAGGGAACGATGTGGGATTATTGATATTGGCTTTTTTTTTTTTTTTTGAGAACCAACCTGAGGTTGGGTGGTAGAGGGTGGTTATTCTGCACTTCAAGTTGCAGGGTTTGGCGTCGTATTCGCCAAAGCGGAATATTCGTTCAGTGGGAGGCGACGTTCCCGTCGACAGCGAGACGCCTGTGGTGACTTCGTCAATTTCAAGATCCAATCCGCCAGCTCAGTCTTTCGGAGGTGCTCATAGGGATAGGGTGTGCGTGTGTGCGTTCATAGGGGTGAGTGTATACGCGTGTATGTGAGCGTCTACGTTTGTACTGTGTTTCTCAAAAAAAAAAAAAAAAGAAGCCAATATTTTTTTTGTTGGATTCGATTTTCATGAATGGTCACAATGTCCAGGAAAATGCAACGGTGTTTCACTTTTTCTTGGGGTGTAATTATTAACAATGCGATAAATGGGAATTTACTGAGAAATCATATTCAATCGGAGAAAATTGTACTATACCCCCGCTAGCTGCACTTACGGCTGATGCCACAGGCCAGCGCTCCACCGGTCATTGCGGCCGTCTCTCACACCGCGCCTCGCCGAACCAAACTTTTAATTGGTTCTTCATGGTCAGGGTCGGTTCATAATCAACTGGTGGGATCTTCTGTGGCATCAGCGGCCGGGTGCGAGGGCGACACCGCTAGGGGCATCTTTGTCGGCAATGGCGGTCGGCTGCGAAGGCAACACTTAGGGGTTGTTGTGCCGGCGGCTCGTTGAGGATGTCGCCGGTGACCGGTACGACGCGCAGAGCAGCCATGGGTCCAATACCCTCTTTGGGGCTCTTTCAATTTGGGACAGGTATTTAGAACGAGCGCTTGCAATGGCCATCTCATGGCGCTTTCTCTCGTCGGGACAGGCTTCTGCTTATTTTATTTATTTCTGATGAGGCGGCTTGCTGATTCATTCGAACTTCATGCATATGAATAGGTGAAATTCTGTGCGACGGAGCGAGGTGGTACAAAATTTTTTTTTTTGACGCAAAACCCAGATCTATTAAGGAAAAACACCGGTACAAACAACCCCATCAAACAAGAAAGATACATGAAAATTTTGGGAGAAGACAGCCGCCGCTGCCAACACCGCGCACTGGAGGCACGCCGCCGTCTTCATCGCTCCGGGGAGCTTTTCCAAGGCCAGCAGCCGGAAGTCCTCCAAGACAGGGGCCACACAGGCCCTACGCGCTGAAGAAGAAGGCACCGTCTTCTTTGATGTTGTCGCCGGCGAGCTTCCGCAAGATCTAAGCCCGCTCCTGCACAAGCGGTAGCGCCGGCCGGCACACCAGCCAGCATGCCACCGCACCCCCAGAGCCTCGCAGCAAGGCCAGAAGCCACCATGCCGTGACGAAGACGAGGCCGAGGGACAAAAGCTCAAAGGGATGGCCACCACCTCCGCCACGGAGACCACGCCCGGAGCACCAACTCTCACCAGATCGACGGATCTGGGGGCACCTACCGCCGGAAGCTTCACGGCTCCGCCAGACCAGGCATCGCCGTAGTGGGGAAGAAACTCCGGCCACCTTATTCCACACCGCCGCCACCACCACCACCCTGCCGGCGCCGATGGGGAGCCCTACCCTACTATCTACAAGCCTTGGGCACAGATCGAAGGTCCCCCACTCCCCGCCGCCGCAGCGACCGGAGAGGGAGGCGACCGACGGTCCAGCCGTCGGCAGAGCAAGGGATCTGAGCTCCTTCCCTTTCTCTTCTCACGGACACTGTTCACGGGAGAAGGAAAAGTTGGAAACAGTGAGGTGGTACAATTCTACCAATGAAAAGGTGCTTTGTACCGAACTACTTCGTACGAAAAGAACCGATCGGTTTCTCAATATGCTGGTGCATTGGCCCATTTTATACATGGGCCAGCGGGAGCGATCGCGCAGTGCTTGTCAACGGACGGAAGAGACAACAGCGGCCCATGTATGCAGCTGACTTCCAAAGCTAAACGATCGACCAAAAAAAAAGCTAAACGATTGACCAAAAAGTAGGTCCATGGATCTATAGCCAAATAATCCCCCTTCATTCCGCGGTTGCCGCATGCCGGCAGGTCCTCCTCAGAATGCGCCACCAGGCCAGGGGAAGTTCACCGTCGGACACACACTACATCAAGAAGGCGCACGAGCTTTGAAGGAAGTCATCAACGCATCACCCCCGGCCTCCGGCTGTTGCACGGTCGCCGCTTACCTTCAGAAGCTGGCGTTGTCGCCAGGAGCGCGTCGCCGAAGAAGGCGAGCGGCTGGTTCGCACTGGCGTACTGGCGGCCGAGGAAGGCCACCTCCGCCTCGACCCGTGGATTCAGCGCACGCGGAGGACGACCGCCGCGAGGCCGACTCCTAGGTTACCTCACCGTCGTCGAGGCCCGCAGAGTGGACGTGGCGAGGAAGCCGCAGCGAGGCCGGTTTCCTGGCGCATCTCACCGCCGGCGTGGTGGACGCTTCCATCCTCGTCTCTTCTGTTCGAGGGATTCAAACGATGTGAACATCATTGCCATCGCGGCCCCCGCACCATCCCAGATCTGGCTGACAAGCCTCGCGCTCCGCGCTCCCTGCCTTCCCAGCTCAGGTCGCGGGCGAAGACACGCCCAAAATTGTGAAACCGTATAATGGCAATTTAATGTATTATGTATTTTGGTGGGAGGGCAAAACGGTTTCTAAAAAAGCGTTGACGAAAATTTTGGCAGAAATCTTAGCGCCTTTATTATTAGGTAGGTATATATAGATTAGTGGCCCAAATGATGTGGTAAGGCGTAGGTCTATTGTGGGAGTAGCAGCCCTCTAAGGAATCGCTAATCGCTGAGTAAGGTGCGTTCGGGAAGAGGAGCATATTTAGCACCGTACGATGTTTGGATCGGACGGCCCACGAGTCCAAATGGCTGTGGAGGCTAGGGATGGCAATGGGTACCCATGACCCGCGTACCCGCCGGGTAAAAACCCAATAGGAATACGGGTATGGGACAAAATATTACCCATGAGTTTGTAAACGAGAAAATATCATACCCATTGGGTAGAGCGGGTACGGGTATGGGATTGTACAACCCATACCCGCGTACCCATTTACCCATATAAATTTGACAGTGGGCAGCCGTAATGTTTTGAACTACTTACTTTTCCCCTAACCACGCCTTCACATTACTTGGTTGAACCTCACGCTTACGATGTGACAATCGCTGGTAGGTTAGTGAGGATTAGACCACTATTTCGGATTGTTTTACCTCATTTCATATTTTTTGAACAACTTGATACGTTGTAAGCGCGGGTATTTTACCGCGGGTACCATTTACCTGCCGGGTGACGGGTATGGGAAAAAGTTGTACCCGTTCGCGGAGTACAGTGGTGACGGGTAAGATTGAAGGCGACGGGTATGGGTATGGGATGGCTCTACCCGTACCCATACCCTGCGGGTGCCATCCCTAGTGGAGGCTCCTAACTAGGTAAGTTATACTGTTAACTAATGTTCAGAAATTAGTGATTCAGATTTCTCTAGATTTATTTCAGAATGGTGTGAGGCAATAATTTAACATGTGCTTATAAACCTAAAAGATAATATATGCCACTTTTAGCGTACCAAACTTCTTATTTTCCACCTTGGTTTTTGGTTTATACAATTTTAAAATATTTTATGTTTTGCTTTAGATTTAGTTTTCTTGTTGCAATGCACATCAATCTATTCTATTCTATTATATACTAAAAGAAAAATAAAGATGTTTTTCGAGGTATTAGGTTAATCCACATATGCTTGAGGGAAAAGATAAAATATACAAGAGGTACAAGCGTCCATATCACCCCAAGAAATATACAAGAGGTACAAGCGTCAAAGCTTGGGAATGTCCAAGGCATCCTCTTCTTCATCAACAAAAAATATCAGGTCATCTATAGTGTCTTGAAAGATGACCTGATATTTTTGTTGATGAAGAAGGGGATGCCTTGGGCATCCCAAGCTTTGACGCTTGTATCTCTTGTATATTTCTTGGGGTGACAAGTATATAATCGATCTCAACATAGTATTCCGTATTCATCGGATCCTAGAAAAGACAACATGTAGCATTACATAAGGATGATACGGCTCATAAGATCTAAATATGAGGCACAAATTGGAGAAGACAACCATCTAGCTACTGCTATGGACCCATAGTCCAGGGATGAACTACTCACGCATCAGTTCGGAGGCGGGCATGGCGATGTAGAGGCCTCCGGTGATGATCTCCCCCTCCGGCAGGGTGCCGGGAAGAGCTTCATAACCCTCCCGAGCTAGGGTCTGCGATGGCGGCCGCGAAGAAACTTTTCATGAATGGAGGCTCGGTTGTTTTGGTTTTTCTCGAGATCGTGAATAAATAGGCGGAAGGGCGAGGTCGGTGGAGGCCGGGCCCACACCACCCCTGGCGCGGGCCCAGGCCTGGCCGCGCCAAGGCATGTGCCGCCCGTGCCTCCTCTTCGTCCCCCTCCGGACTCTATCTTTGTTACGAAAAAAATATTGACTTCGGCTTTTGTTTCGTCTAATTCGAGATATTTCTGTATAACTTTTCTGAAATACAAAACATCAGAAACAGGGAACTAGCACTGTGGCATCTTGTTAATAGGTTAGTGCCGAAAAATGTATAAAGTGCAACAAAGTGTGAGCAAAACATATATGAATTGGTGTAAAACAAGCATGGAGCATCAAAAATTATAGATACGTTTGCAACATATCGGTGCACTCCCCTCGTGGAGGTTCCTTACGTCGTTGTGTCGTGGATATGACCATGAAAGGTGCTACAGGGTGCAACACTTCATTGATGCGGGAGCAAGGCGACGTAACCATCTGCGGAGCGAGGTGCACAGGACGCAAGGTTTTACCCAGGTTCAGCCCCTCCGGAGAGTAAAAGACCTACGTCCTGCTAGATCTATTACTCAGTGGAGAATTACAATGGGGGGCTCAGTCGCGAGAGCACCGAGAGCTATGGAGGTGAGATGCGATCTCGATTGTGTGTGTTCTAAGGCCTAGCTCAAGGGTTTATATAGGCACCCCCGATCTAGGGTTACATGAGGATAAGTCCGAATCGTATCGAATCATATCAGTTGCTACAATCTGGGATCGTTATCCGTGCTCAAGATATCTCGATTCTCACAGAGGAACTTGATGAGCGAGCTTTCCTATTGGGCGGACAAGCCCGTCCCAATGATAACCTGCCTAATCGGATCATTTTCTACCAAATCTACTCGACATGTGTCAGTCATCGGCTGGAAGGTCGGAGAGGATGAGTCGAGCTCGGTTGGCTTCTCGAGGATGGGCGGGTCATTGTGGTCGACTGGGTACTTGGCGAGCTTGGCGGTGTTGTCGCGCTCCGAGGCGATGACGGCGTCGGCGAGCTTGGCGCCGCTATCCTCGCACTCCAGGGCCATCTCGGGGTCGCCGCGGACGGTGATGACGCCGCGTGGCCCCAACATCTTCATCATGTTGTAGGCGTAGTGTGTTGTGGCCATGAAGTTGGCGAGCGCAGTGGTAGGGACTGCGGAAGTTCACAACCTCGAAGGATATCCGCTCGGTGCGGTAATTGGCCGGCGTGCCGAATGTCACCGGCAGTGTCACCTTGCCGATTGGGAAGGCCTTCCTGCCGGGGATGATGCGTGAAAGGTGACGCTCGTCGCTTCAGGCGCGAGTCGGGCGAGTCGTGGAAGGTGTTGTAGTACATTATGTTGATGGATCTCCCTCCATCCATCAAGGTCTTCGAGAGCGATCGGCGACCTTGGGCTTGACATTAGGGCCACTCGCCTGGATACTCGATGCGTGGAGCGTGATCCTCGCAACTCCACGTGATGCTCTGCTCGAACCGGTTGAGCCAGCGCGGGATGTCCACGACGAGCTGCGTTGGCAGCACCGCTCGTGCGAGGACCTTCTTGTCAGCGGCGTCGCCGACCGATGTGGAGGGACCCACACTGCGACCGAAGTTCCGTCGTCCTTGGGCTGGTCCTGGTCCTTGTTACGGTCCTTGCCGCGATCATTTTCCTTGGAGCGGCGAGCCTTCTCGGTGCAGCAAGGGAAAAGCAGTTCCCAGTCATGTGCGTTGAGGGCTTTCCCTCTGTTGTGGTAGATGCATGGAGCATAGAAGCGGGCTTTGCGGGTCGAACCACTTGCCAGTGGGCGAACCTCTTGTGGGCCGCGGTTGTCGCGGCGGGAGTATCGGGTCGCGCTGCCCATAGTTGGCATTGGTGATGAACTCGGAGTTGCCGCCATCGGCGCGGCGCTTTCTGCTTGGGCGAGGTGGCGTGAGTAGTCGTCGCGACGATTATCGGATCGGATGGGGCGGCGATGTGCAGCGCCAATGTCGCGGTCGATCGTGGGATCTTCGTCGGCGTGGCAGAGCTGTATTGAACAACTCGCGATAGAGATGTTGTCCTACTTCGCGCTGAGCTTGGTGCCAGTGGCTCGGACGCAGCACCATTCGACGATGAATTGTGTCGGTCGATGCGTTGGAGATCGTCCACATATCCTGCAGCGTTGCATCCATCAGCGAGTTGATTCGTAGGGGCCCTGGATGCAGCGGTCCGGGTCCTCGATGGTGGTGGCGCGAGTGTATGCGGCGAGTGCTGAATGAAGGCAGCATGGGCCTCCTCCCCATGAGTCGATCTTGTTGAGTGAGGGTGTTGAACCATTGGCGATTCGCCGTCCATCATGAGGGCAGGTAGCGCGAGCAGGTCCGACTAGCCTTGGATGCCCGTCGCCATGGTGTATGAATCGATCCAGACCGTCAGGTCGATGTGGGTGCCGTACTTCTCGATGTCGCGGGGGCCCTTGAACCCGATGGGGTACGGCTCGCCCTGATCACGGGGCCGAAACATGCTGGGCCGACCCGAGTGAACGCGCTCTGGCGCGGCTGCTTGTCCCTGTAGTTGTTGTCCAGGTGGTTGTGCGCACGCCACGCTTGGTCGTGACGATGCGTGCGCGTCGATTAGCTGCCGTTGGCAGCGACCATCGCGTGTGGAGGGTGCGGCTCGAATGGGTTGTTGGTCGAGTGAGCGGCGCGTGGTGCCGGGCGGGCAGTTGTTGACATTGGCGGCGGCGGTTGCCGTCGCGAAGATGCGCAGAGCGGAGGAAGCGCAATCTTGCCGCCCGGGGAATCTTGGGCCCCGTGCTCCAGGCCTTGGGAACTAGGGCCTTGGCATGCTGGATGAAGAGGCGCCTTCGCCGTTGTCGGTGAGATTGGCGAGTGTGGCCGGCGGCGACAATGTTGTGCGCAGCAGCGAGTGCGAGGCAGCCCGTTGGCATCGACTTCTACGGGGGGAATCGTCCGGCCCCCCGGTGGTGGTGGTATCGGCGGTGCTCCATTTGCCAGTCGATCAGCAGCGGCCCGACTCGACTCCGGGGCATCGTTGTTTTGGATTCGAGCGACCTGGACCTTCCCGTACGGATCATCGAAGTTGGGGCGGGCGTTGGGAAGCCCGCTCGCGGGCGCTCTCGATGCACGGGCGAGTGCGACGTTGATGATGCGCGACGGGGCCTTCGCAGGTCTGCTCGGCGGAATTTCTTCCGCTCGACGAGCTCCTTTTCCTCTGCGCCTCCAGGGCCGCCCGATGAGCCTTGATCTCGGTCACAGTTGCGGTAGCAGGGAGCAGCGTGGTGAAGGGGTCGTTGGGCGGAGGATCGTCGCCATGAGGACGGCGGTGGGGTACTGGTACCGCGGGGCCTCGACGGAGTTGGGGTCCGAGTCGCTGTCGAAGAGGGGGAGGATGGAGCTATCCTTGTGCGCCGGGTTGGAGACCGGGTGATCGATCTGCGATTGCGCGGTGATGATGGATCCGGCGGCCGACCTGCGCCCGCCGGGTGCGCGTAGTCCTCAGGGGCCACACAGTGGCGCCAATCTTCAACCTCCGGCCGAAACCACGCGCCACTCCCACACGCAGCCCACCTCCCCCTCGCCCCACGCCCCCATCTCCGCGTCCCCTTCTAGTACCTCGTCCCCCCTCTTCTTTGCCCCACACCTCCACCCAAATCCCGCCGTCGGTGTCGTTGCCCTGTCGACGATACACTCGGAGGAGGGATCCTCACGGGGAGAAGAAGTAGGGCCATAGGGCGGAGTGCACACGGGACGGTGGTCGCGAGTTACCGCCAGAACACATACGATGAGGGCCTCACCTGCTTGTCTGGGTATCGTGCGCTTGCGCGTTGTTACAATAGTTGTGGTTTTGCCTCTAGGGCTCCGGGATCCGGCTTATAAAGGCGCACGGATCTAGGGTTTACATGGAGAGTCCTAGCCGGAATACAAGTTGCCTAACTACGGTACAATATCTTGCCGTGTACGTCAAGGATCCGCCTTCCTTATGGCCGTACTGGATCCGGATACTTTATGGGCCTCCACGGATCCGGCCTCCTTCGTAGGTCGGTTAGGATCCGGCTCCAGGTTCCTGGGCTGGACTTCATCCCTCTTGATCAACAGCAACTGGGCCGCCCGATGGGCCCCATGCCACCATCACCGTCTGTGGGCCACCCGGGCTTGCCGGATCTAGGCCATGTCGTTGATATACCCATAAAGTATACCCACAACAGTAGCCCCCGAAGTTCTCCGAGATTCATCATTCTTCCGTCTTCAAATAACTCGGAACCGAAGAGAATCTTGAAGAGCTTCCAAACTTTCCTGTTTCCGATATCATTTAATCGGAAATCCTCATGTCCTTCAGTATCGATAATGTAACGGAGTTTGCATTTTTCCCGCGCACAACTTCCTATCTTCCCGCGCTAAATTTTCGGAGATGCGAATCTTTAGCCGGAAATTTCGGGAGCGCATGGTTAAATCACCTCCACGTCATTTTACCGTTTTTAACCTAAGACACGTGTCATGCATCCAACGGTGAGACCGTTCAGTTTCCGCCGTCGGATCCGGAACGCGAATCTCCGCGCGTGGTCTATAAATACCCCAACACGCGGTGATTTCTCATTCTTTTCACCCGTTCACCACTTCATCTTCTTCCTCCAGCCGCGCCGCCACAGATCTTAACTCCGCCGAGCTCCGCCGCAGAGACCTTCGCGTCAGTCGCTCCAAGCCTCCCTTCGCTCCAAGATCGCCGCGGTTGATCGGGAAATCTTCCCCGCCGCCGATTCGTGGTCACGCGGGCCGTTTTCAGCAAGTTCGACGTCCTTCGTCCTCGCCGGAGCACCGTCGGTTCGCCGCGCCATTGACGGTACGTGCACCGGACTTGTAGAAGAAGAAGTAGAGTAGATTCCGGTTACTCAAACACTTTGCATGGGTGCAGCCGGAAGCATGCCAATCGACTCTCATTGTACTGGTAGTTCTCCGAACAGCCCGGATCCCAGTTCATTAGAGCCTATCTGTCCGGATCCCATAGCATATCTACCACCATATGTTTCCGACATCCGGCTAGCTCAACCTTTTTCCGCATCTTCCAGCACCAAGTTAGGCCGGATCCCAACCGCACAAGAAATCGAAGAAGAACTTCAAGGGCAAGCTAGAATGGCTGCCAAGGTGCAAGAGACGGAGAACAAGAAAGCCTCTAAGGCCCGGAACCGCGAAGGAGAGCGGGGTCAATGGTGGCCCTGCGAAACCACTGATACGGAGCTTAGAGAGCTTCAGAACGAGGGTATGATCTCCGCTCACTGGAGTTTCATACGCGACACCGTCGTCCCCAAGCCAGGAGCCGGAGAAGTGGTCATGACCAAGGCTTGGGTGGAACGCGGATTATCGCTTCCTTGCTCGGAATTTTGACTCTACGATATAACGCGCGATTAATCTGCGCATACACCGGGGCGGACGACCAGCTCCGAGCTACCCGCCACGATCTTCCGGCTGATTCTCTCAAAAGGAGATTCAAGACGCTGGTGAAGGTGGGCCGGGGTCAACCGATCCCGGAACTGATCAAAGATATTTACACGAACGACCAGTGTCCTCCGGTAAGCTTCGATCCTTTCGTCACTTCAAACTTCACAAGTTTTTGGTTATTGACTAACACTTGATATCTTTCCCTCCAGCTCGCTACATTGGCGGAGGAAAACTTACGCACCATTCTTCGCGTCCCCGTCAGCGGCGACACGGCGGAGGAGGTTCCGGAGGACGAAGAAGAGGAAGAGGAGCACAGCACCCCGCAAGGTAGCTCCTCGACCTCGAAACATCCCCGCGCCAAAGCTTAAGAGCGGCCTCCGCCAAGAAGCCCAAGATCGTCAAGCCCCCTCCGCTAGACTCAAGGAAGGCGGAGCGGGAACGTTTGAAAATGCTTTCAACAGCAGGCAAACGCTCACGCCCCAACATCCCCGGCGCCCCGTAAGTTTCCGGGCATGGTACATATTTACTTTGATGCATCTGTTACTTATGCGATCTTCTTCTATTTGTTCGCAGGACTCCGACTACCACCGCCACTCGGACCGCCAGCCAAAAACCCATCACGGAATTCATGAAGAAATCTCCGGCTGTTGGTCCTGCTACCCCAGCTCCGCCAAGTGCTTCACTTCACTCGTCGTCCCCTCCTCAGGCGGATCAATCTCCCCCTCCTGCCGCAAACACTCCACCGGAGATAATTCCGGTCAGCAGCGAGAAGGTGGGCGGAGAGGATCCCAAGGCCAAAGGCCCTGCCCAAGAAGAAACTCAAGATCAAGGAGAGGGAAGTCACTTCCTCCGAGAAGGTCGGGAGCCGGTGCTGGCGATGTCGTCGTATTTCCAAAGAACTTCGGAGATCCGACTGACCTCACCTCCACCCCCAAGGCATATGCTACAAAAATTTTCAAACAGCTCACTGAGCCGGAAAAATGGGAGCTTGAACAAGACTTGCTCAATGCTATGCTGAACAATGCCTGGGGGAAGCCGGACGCCGGCACGTCGGAAATCCAGGACTTCAAGAAGGGTGTCGGCGAGTTCTTCGACAAGCTCATCTGCAAACAAAAGGTACTCCCCAGTAGCCCCCAAGCATGTAAGCGGAAACAAGTACTAGTTAGCGCTTAAATGCTTTAGAGTACCGCCACTTTTGGGAAGATTTATTTAAAATGTTACAGTAGCCCCCAAGCATGATGTCGGAAAGATTCCGGCAATAATGCTTCAAAGGACACCACTGTGTTGTAAGCGGAATTTTGACTCCTGCTCTGTCTGCTTTTTACAGGAACAGCAGGCACTGCACTATGAGCTGCATAAAAATATTGCTCTGCAGCGCCGCGTTACCTTGGGTCAAGCGGAAAACATCCGGACCCTTACAGATAAGAATGCAGAACTGAACAAACAGCTGGCGGACGCCCAAGGTTGGTTTCCGACCTTTCTTGTTGTCAGTTCACGTTCCGACTTTGAATTGTATCTAATTTGAATCCTTATAGGCGCATCTTCCTCCCTGGCTACGACCTCCTCCGAACTGGAAAACCTGCGCTCCTCCTACCAAGAACTGGAGATAAAGCTGAAGGAGGCGGAGCAGCAGAAGGAGCGTGCCGAGAAGCAGCTGGCGGAGAAAAACTCCGAGCTTATCAGGGAGAAAGGCGAATTCTTGCTGAAGCGAAATGCTGATAGCGAGACCATCAAGAGGCAGCAAAAGGAGCTCAATGGACTCCGGAAGTATATGGAGACCGCGGAGCACCATTGGGACCTGCTGGCCGAAAATATCCTGGGTACTTATACTCGGAATTTCTTGTCTTGATGCTTAGTTTCTCGTGCTCAACTTGAATGTTTATTCTTGTATTTTTGTGCAGAGCCACTCGGATACCCTGAAAAGCGCCGGAACAAATTCCCCCGGGACGATGTTCTTTCTCTTGCTGGCGATGACTGCAAGGATCTTATATCCGCTTCTCGGAAGATATGCCACAACTTGTCCCTGAAGAGGAGCCGCACCTGCGGTCTGCGCAAACTGATCAAACGTATGGACATTCTTCCGGAGCTGGTGACAGATCTACAAGCGTCGTCTGCCCGAGGTGCAGCTGCCATGACTCTAACCATGTGCTTGGCGCATAACCCGAAGATGGATCTGGACCGGGTAACTTCTGGTGTTCCTCCGACCGCAGATGTCGGAAAGCTTCTTGATGCAGTGAGTGGCTATGACACCCGCATCGCGCGGAGGATCCGTCACGAGGAATTCTACGACAAGGTGGTTCTCCCAGCGGACGAGCCCCTTGAAGATGAACTTCAAAAAGAGCGCGACGCGGAGGCCCGTCCTGCGGAATCCGGAACCCAGTTTACCTGGACCAGCTCCAAGGATGCTCCCGAAGAGGAAGAGCCCAAGACCAGCGCTGCAACCTCCGACGAAGATGAAGAGAGCGATGAAGATGTGTCGTCTCCGGCTGAGGGCGCCAAAGGAAAAGATCCAGAAGGCACTGCTTCTCCGTCCAAGGCGGAGTGAAAACGTTTATGTCCTGCGGGATAAAACAATGCATCATTTTGGCCCCAGCGAGGGTTTGTAATATAACTTAAATTCTTAAGTAGTTAGGGACGAAACAAGCATGCATGTGTGGGCGGAAAAAACTTATCCTGCTATCCGTTTATATATTATTTGCATGTGTTGTTTCTTGAAAGCAAGTGCTGGTTTGATAATTTCCGGCTTGCCCACTTGACCTTCCACGAGCCGGAAAACCCGTGCCGGAAACGCTCGCCAGCGGCGACGAAGCCCAATGGCAATCCGTCAATAACCGCGGAAACAAGCCCCCAGCCCAAGTGCCGGAAGTCGCTACCAGGAATCCATGGGTTCGCAACAGAAAAAATTTCCGCCAGAAAACTTAAGCTTACGTCCTAAGGGACGATTTTGAAAATCACAACTTTCATACACGCCTAGGCGGAAAGATCCAGCTCTGCGGTTTTAGTCGGAAAAAACATACACGATCCAGAAATGAAAAATTAAAGGAGGTAAAAGACTCTAAGAGTGAACCAAAAGCTTTATTTCATTGATCATGTATCATAGATATTACAAGGTATGTAATGCGTAAAGCGCTAAGTGTGGAAAGGACGTAGCTGTGCTATGTTCCAGGGACGATCTGTTTCATCATATATGTCACCCGGATCTTCTCGTTTTCGTTTCCGATGCCAGTTGGCAGGTCTATCCTTTAGTTCCCGGAAATCAACGAGATAGTAGGATCCGTTGTGTAGTACTTTGCTGATGACAAAAGGTCCTTCCCATGGAGTCTGCAACTTGTGATCTTTCACCTGGCGAAGGCGGAGGACTAAGTCTCCGACCATGAACGAGCGGTTCCGAACTCGACGGCTGTGATAGCGTCGGAGCTTCTGCTGGTAAATGGTGGAGCGTTGGTCCTAGATTCCGAGCCTCTTCGATCAGGTCCACAGATAGCTGTCGAGCCTCGTCAGCAGTTTCTTCATTGTAGGCGGAAACTCGCGGTGAATCATGGATGATGTCAGTGGGAAGCACAGCTTCGGATCCGTATACCAGGAAGAAAGGAGTAAATCCTGTTGACCTGTTAGGGGTAGTTCGTAAACTCCACAGAACAGAGTCCAGCTCATCAGCCCAAGCTCCAGCTGCGCGGCGCAGCGGTTCTTCAAGGCGAGGTTTGATTCCGGCTAGTATAAGGCCATTGGCTCGTTCGACCTGACCGTTGGATTGTGGGTGAGCCACAGATGCAAGGTCAAGCCGGATCCCAACTTCATCGCAGTAATCCTTGAGTTCTCCCTGCGCAAAGTTTGTGCCATTGTCTGTGATTATGCTGTGTGGGATGCCGAATCTCGTTACGAGGCTACAAACAAATTTTAGTGCCGTAGCACCATCGGCTTTTCTCACTGGCTTTGCCTCGATCCACTTACTGAACTTATCAATAGCGACCAGGAGGTATTCATGACCACCAGGAGATGATTTCTTTAACTTACCAACCATATCGAGCCCCCAGACCGCAAACGGCCAGGTGATAGGTATGGTCTTCAGCTCTTGGGCTGGAGCGTTTGGTTGAGTAGCATAGTACTGACAACCGCGGCAAGTTTTCACCAGCTTGTCAGCGTCTTCTTTAGCTGTTAGCCAGTAAAATCCTAACCGAAAAGCTTTTGCAACGAGGGACCTGGGGGCGGCATGATGCCCGCAATCCCCTGCATGGATCTCTCTGAGGATTTCAATGCCATCTTGACTGGAGACGCATTTGAGAAATACCCCGTTTGCGCTTCGTTTGTAGAGCTGTCCATCAACAATTGTGTAGGATCTTGCTCGTCTGATGATCTGTCGTGCGTGGACCTCGTCCTCCGGCAACTTTTGATCAATGAGGTAATCCAAGAACGGCTGAGTCCAGGCCGGAATGACTGCCATCACTTCCTTAGCCGGAGAAACTGCCAGATCGGGATTTTCCGGGTTTGCACCCTTCACCGAGGGTACTCGCAGATGCTCAAGGAAAATTCCAGGCGGAATTGGCTTCCTGCCGGATCCGAGCTTGGACAGCATGTCCGCTGCTGTGTTATCGTCTCTCCTGACGTACTTGACTTCGTATCCGAGGAAGCACTTGGCGATCTCGTCAACTTCGTCTCTGTAAGCCGCCATGACGGAGTTTCTGGCGTTCCAGGTTCCGGCTACTTGTTGTGCCACCAAGTCGGAATCTCCGCAGCATATGATGTGCTTGATCCCAATTTCCTTAGCGATGCGCAGACCGTGTAGTAGAGCCTCGTATTCCGCCATGTTGTTGGTTGCTTCGAAGTGAATCTGCAGAACGTACTGCAGTTCTTCTCCGGTAGGTGACTTCAGGGTAACTCCAGCCCCCGAGCCTTGATGTTGCTTGGATCCGTCAAAGTGCATGACCCAAGCTTCAGGTTCCGGCACAGGTGTGCCCTCCGGTGCTTCAGTCCAATCCGCGATGAAATCCGCTAGAACTTGAGACTTGATTGCAGTTCGGGCTTCGTAGTTGATGTCGAAGGCAGATAACTCGATGCCCCATTTTGCTACGCGTCCTGTTGCGTCGGAGTTGTTGATGATCGTTGCCAGGGGAGCCTTGCTCACCACTGTCATTGGGTGCTCCTGGAAGTAGTGTCTCAGTTTCCGGCTTCCTAGGAAAACTCCGTATGCCAGCTTCTGAAAGTGAGGGTATCTCTGCTTGGATTCCGTCAAGACTTCGCTAATGTAATAGACAGGCCTTTGGACTCCGTGCTCAAATCCTTCTTCCTTTCGCACCACCACGATTACGAGGCTGATAACTTTGTTGGTAGCCGCTATGTAGAGGAGCATAGGCTCTGACTCAGCTGGAGCTGCCAATATAGGTGGGGAGGAGAGTATGTTCTTCAACTCCTGAAGTGCTTTATCTGCTGCTTCATCCCAGACAAACTTGTCGGTTTTCTTCAGCAGCTTGTATAGAGGTAAGGCTTTCTCGCCAAGACGGCTAACAAATCTACTGATTGCCGCAACGCAACCAGTTAATCGTTGCACATCTTTGAGACAAGTTGGCCTTTTGATGTTCAGGATAGCCTTGATTTTTTCCGGGTTAACTTCAATGCCCCTGTGAGAAACAATGAAGCCAAGGAGTTTTCCTGCACGCCGAAGACGCACTTCAGCGGATTCAACATCATCTTGTACCGTCGGAGATTATCAAAGGTTTCCTTGAGGTCGCTCAGCAGGTCGGATCCCTTCCGGGTCATGACCGCGATGTCGTCGACGTAGGCGTGCACGTTCCGACCAATTTGGTCCTTCAGGCACCGCTGCATCGTCCGTTGGTATGTGGCACCTGCGTTTTTCAAACCAAAAGGCATGGTAACATAGCAGTATGTGCCAAAGGGTGTGATGAAAGAGGTCGCCTTTTGGTCAGACTCCTTCATCAAGATCTGATGATACCCGGAATATGCGTCAAGAAAACACAGAAGCTCCGCCCCTGCCGTCGAATCAATGACTTGGTCAATGCGCGGCAAAGGGAACGGATCTTTCGGACAGTGCTTATTCACGCCGGAGTAATCGATGCACATTCTTAGTATTTCAGAATTCTTTTTAGGTACAAGGACGGGGTTTGCGACCCAATCAGTATGGATAACTTCTACTACAAAACCTGCCTCTAGTAACTTTGCTAATTCCATTCCTATGGCGCGGCGCTTCTTATCTCCAAAGCGTCGCATAGCTTGCTTCACCGGTTTTGCACCCGGATTTATGTTGAGGTAGTGCTCGGCGAGTTCCCTTGGTACTCCGGACATGTCAGAAGGTTGCCATGCGAAGATATCCATGTTGGCTCTGAGGAACTCGACGAGCGCGCTTTCCTATTTGGGGTCCATGTTGGCTCCGACTGAAACCTGCTTGGAGTTGTCCCCTTCAACGAGGTCATGCTTCTTGGTTTCTATCGCGGCCTTGAACGAGGTCTTCTGTTCGGAGATCTGCTTCTTGGTGGTCTGCATCTCAGTCGGATCCACCGCGGCTCTGTAGCCTTGCAGCTCCTCTCCAGATATGACGGATTCTGCAAAGGCGGCTTCGCCTTCCTCGCAGTCCCTAGCTTTCTTGTAGTCTCCGGACACGGTGATCCAACCGTTAGGACCCGGAATCTTGAGCTTGTTGTAGATGTAGCATGCCCTGGCGTGGAACTTGTGGTAGGTGGGCCTGCCGAAGATTACGTGGTAGGAGCTTTTGAAGGGCACCACTTCAAACGTGATCATTTCTTCGCGGTAATTGTTCACATCGCCGAAGGCCACGGGAAGTTTGATGCTGCCCAGAGAGTTTGCCTTCTTACCCGGAACCACACCATGAAATTCAGTGGTGCTGTGCTTGAGCTGGTCCTTGGTGAGGTTCATCTTCTCCAGGGTCTCCAGGTACATGATGTTCAGGCTGGCTCCTCCGTCCATAAGACACTTGGAGAAGTCATACCCGTCTATGCGGGGACTCACAACCAGAGCGTAGCACTCTTTGGGGATGACGGCCGGATGATCCGACCTGTCAAAGGTACAGGCTTTCTCCGACCACTTGACATACTGCGGCACAGCCGGAACTGTGGCGTTCAAGATCCGGAGCGCCGATTTTTTCGCGCGGACAGTGGGGGTTCCGAGGAAGGTGTGGTAAGTTCCGACACTCTTTCTGCCAAAGGGGTTGGACTTGTTTGCTGCGGTACCCTCCTTGGGTTCCGGCGAAGCGTCATCCTCGTCCATGGCCTCGGAACTGTCCTCCTCTTTGTCCTTGTTCTTGCCCTTGCCTCCTTTGCCGCGTGGGCGGTGCTTCCGGGCTCGCTTGTATCCTGCCTCCGGGTCGTTCTTCAGATCATTGACCCACTTGCAGTTGCGATTTGTGTGGGTAGACTTGCCCGTAGCCGGATCCAGATGGGCCAGGCACGGCATATCCCTGTATTCTTCGTACGTTTGGGGGGCGCGGGATCCGGCTGCGGTGACTTCGTCAGCGCGTTGCTGGCCCCTGCCTGCTCCGCCTCCGCGTCCGCGGCCTCTTCCGCCTCCTGGACCTCCGCGTTGGAACGTCATGGCTACCATGTCGGATCCTCCGCCCTTCTGGTCTTCAGGGGGGTTCTTCCGCTTGTTGCTGTTGCTGACGCCGTTATCACGGTTTTTCTTCTGTTGGTGCAGGGGTATGGCTGTAGCTGCAAGATCTCCGCCTGCGTCGTCATCGGCGGCAGTATGATCGCTGGCGATGTTTATCATCTCATCAAGAGTGAGTTTGTTTGCGTTCACCAGGCAGGTAAGCTTATGGCGCAGCAGCCCCCCACGCTGCAAACCACCAATGAAGGCGTGCATTGCTGTGCGGTTATCTACGTTCTCGCACTCGTTCCTGGTTGCCAACCATCGGGTGAGGAAACTCCTAGATGTCTCACCCTTCTTCTGGATGCAAGCTTGAAGATCGCTGGTGGTGGCCGGTCTCTTGTAGGTACCCCTGAAGTGGTTCTCGAAAGCCTTCTTCAGGTCCAACCAGCAAAAGATGGTGTTCTCCTCGAGGTCGCTGAGCCAAACGCGAGCTGGACCAATAAGGTACAACTGGAGCATGCGGCAGGCTATATTCGGGGTTCCTCCGGCGAAGGTTACTGCATTGTAGTAATCCTCGATCCAGGTATCCGGCCTCTCGCTGCCATCATAATGCTTCAGATTTCCTGGTAGCTTAAGGTTCAAGCTTCTTGGCTTTGGTTCCTCTCGGATCATCTGGCCAAAGCACCTTGGACCAATGTAGTCGGATCTATACTCGTTGAGGCGATCCCGGGCATCACGAGGGGCACCGCCGGGTGATTTTGAGCGGGAACGGGATCTCCGGCCTCTGCCTCCGCCTCCACCTCCTCCTCCACTTGGTGGTGGTGAGGGAGATCTGCGAGGGGGCCTGTAGGATGATCTTCCGCCTTCGGACTCGTGGCGTGGCTCCCTCGGCTGGCTCCGGCTTCGGTGGCTCCTTTCCTCTTGGTGGTGGTCGCCTCCGTCGTTCCGGCTCCTGCGTGGCTCAGGTGCGTACTCCTCGTTCCGGCTCCTCCTTGGTTCCGGATCGCGTCCTTGGCTTCTGCGAGGCTCAGGGTCGCGTTCTTGGTTCCGACGAGGCTCAGGCTCGCGGTCTTGATTCCGACGAGGCTCAGGCTCGCGGTCTTGATTCCGGCTTCTGCGTTGCTCCAGCGTACGCTCCCTGTTCCTGTCTCTAGGTGCTGGCATGCTGTCGCGGATGTTGATTCCTCCTGGCCCATGGGGCCTGGGGTTTCCGGCGGGACTGCGACGTCGAGGGGGTAGCGGAGGACGCGAAGCTCGGGGTGGTGGAGATGGAACACGATATTTGTCTCTGCCAGTGTACATCGCACCCTTTCCCTTTTCCTGATCTTTCGGAGCTGAATCCGATGGTATTGGGATTGGATTTGGATGATCTCTGACTTTCCTCCTGCGCTCCGTAGATCCGGTGCGCGACTCGTCATCACGATGTTGACTTGGTATGGCGTCCTTCTGCGCGGTGGATATGCATTGTTCCGGATTGGATGCTAACCTGCGCGAAGTGTCTGCCTTGCTCTGTTGCTGCATTGCTGAAGCAACGAGCTTCCGGACGTAGTTGATGTCAATCTCCTCGTCCTTCTTTTTTAGGAGCTCCGCAGCCTTCTTCATGTTATCCTTTGGAGTTGCGAGCGGCTGCTGCTCTGTGGGTGTTGCGAAGGTAATCTTGCGGGGAAGGATGGCCTCTCGCCTGATTCTAGCTTCTTCCTCCTGCACAAATTTTACCTTGGCCTCCCAGTGCTTCTCGAGTTGCCTGACCTTTTCGAGAGATTCATCAACCTCGCGGTCCTTCTTCTGAAAGTGGTCCACGAAGTTCGCCGCTATGGTTCTTTCTTCCAGCATTGCGGCTGCGGTCTTGGCAAACTTCTGAGCTGTCGCTAGCATCTCCTGTCTCTTGGCTTCTAAGGCCTCCGGATCTGCAGCTTCCTCGGGAGTTATTGGTTTGTTGAGGATATCGGACTTTGCGACTAAATCCATGCGTGCTTGCTCGACCATCTCTTCTGGAGACAGGACATCGTTTCGCGGTCGTGCCCGATCTAACGGAGACCTTACGTTGGATGGTCCTGGGTCGGAGTTGGAGGCTTCGTCTTCCGTTTCCGGCTGATCCAGCGGTGCCACGGTTGCTAGAACCTGCATCGGCTGGGCGGATTCCACTTCAGCTTGCTCACCGCCTCCGAGTTCCTCGAGCTTGCGGTTGAATTCCTCTGTATTCATGGATGAAGCGCCGTCATCTTCTTCCCCAATTGCGAGCTCCTTCGTCAAGCGATTGTATTCTTCTGTGCCTATTGAAGAGGCATCATCGGAATTTGGGCTCAAGTTTCCGAGGATTGATTCCTCAGGGTTTCCGGCTTCCTCTTGTCCCGGAGCGTCGCTGTCTCCGACTGCTTCTGGCAGATCCGGAGCTACGTTGTTTCCGGGTGCCTCAACCTGCAAAGGATCGGCCTCCTCCTGGTGGAGGGCGTCTCCTGCGGTATGGGCCAAGAAGTGCACGAAGTGACACCTTTGCTTCTCTAACACCTGGGAGACCCAGGCGGATCTGCATTGGTCTTCCACCGTTTTCTCCTGCTCAGGGGCGGATTGGGTGGGTTTTGATTTTTCCTGATCTAAGGCGGAATCTTCCTTAAGAAGCTCCTGCGACTCAGATCGGATCTTCGCGACGGCGTCCAGCTCAGCGGCGGACGCGTCAGCGTTACTTACCAGTGCGTTTCCGTCGGAATCGACGGTCTCGCCGATGAAGATGTGGATGCCGCCGATTGGGACGATGGAGAGCTTGACGGGGTTTGACCTAGCCGGAATCCAGAATTCGTCCGGAGGGACGATCGGAAAATTCCCGGCGTAAAGTACGCGCCCCACAGCGATCGAGTCGTCGTAGCTTCCCATGGCGGAGCCCTCCCGGTTCCGGCCTCCAGACGCCTCAGGCCCCACGGTGGGCGCCAACTGTCGTTGCCTAATCGACGATACCTCGGAGGAGGGATCCTCACGAGGGGGAGAAGAAGTAGGGGCCATAGGGCGGAGTGCACACGGGACGGTGGTACGCGAGTTACCCAGCTTCGGAACACCTGCACGATGACAGGGCCTACTGCTGCTTGTCTGGAATTATCTGGGCGCTTGCGCGTTGTTACAATGGTTGTGGTTGTGCCTCTAGGGCTCCCGGGATCCGGCTTATAAAGGCGCACGGATCTAGGGTTTACATGGAGAGTCCTAGCCGGAATACAAGTTGCCTAACTACGGTACAATATCTTGCCGTGCACGTCAAGGATCCGCCTTCCTTATGGCCGTACTGGATCCGGATACTTTATGGGCCTCCACGGATCCGGCCTCCTTCGTAGGTCGGTTAGGATCCGGCTCCAGGTTCCTGAGCTGGACTTCATCCCTCTTGATCAACAGCAACTGGGCCCGATGGGCCCCATGCCACCATCACCGTTCGTGGGCCACCGGGCTTGCCGGATCTAGGCCATGTCGTTGATATACCCATAAAGTATACCCACAACAGTCAGGCTGCCGTGATTGCTCGCCGGAGCAAGCTCACACGCCGCAACCTTCAGCCGCCCGCCGCGGTCAGCCGGGGCAGCAGCACGCCACGCCGCCGCCACCATCTGCCTCGCCACGGTCAGCCGCACCTCGTCGTCGCCTTCACCAAGTCCGGGGACCTCATGCGCCGTGACCATCACCACCAGGAGCAACCGTCCAGTCCACCGCCCGTTGACCCCACCTGAGCCCTCGGATACTGATAGGGCAAAGGTGGCCGATCTTTCGATGAGACGAGGATAATTCAATTTGTTGGTGGAGTTCGTTCTTGACGATCCGACTGCACGTGCAAAGCTCGTGCGCCAATGCAATCGCTGGGACAATCTCCGGGAGTTACTAATCTTGCGGATGCACGATCAGCCTGACCAGCGAGGGTCTTAATTCCTACCTGAAATCGAGAACAAGTAAGAACTAATATTGCAATCAGAATTATTACGTTTATGATGGGAACGCTTATGCCGGTAAAGGAGAAACCGGGCAAAATTATCGAGCGCCCAGAGCAGCTTATGTTGAGGAAATGCCACCGCCAAGGTACCAGCAGGAGAGCATGATGCGGAAGATCTGGTGAGGCCGATTCCAAAAGGAATGGGCCGGACCATACGGAACCCTTTGGGGAGCGTGTGGGAGAAAGATGCCTGCCGGCGGGATGCAAACACAGGTGGACAGAGTGCATCTTCTGAGATCGAAGTGAGGGTCCTCGGTCCACAATGCTTTGGCCCACGGATCATGAGAGAAGAACCACCGGTACGCAACTTCCAATTGCCCCGGGATACAAAAACATACGATGGCACACTAAGCCGGAAGATTGGGCGGCAGATTATGTCACAGCTGTTTATGTGGCTGGTGGTGGAGAAACCGGCGTTGGGCGGTAAGAATCATACCGTCCTTCCTAGTAGGGCCTGGATTTGGCTTAACAATTTGCCAAAGGGAAGTATCAACGGCTGGCTGGATTTTGAAGAGGCCTTTGTGAGCAACTTCAGCGAGTGCGGAGGCCAAACGGGCCGCGCAGCTGGGTATGTGCGGCGAGCGAAGATGAAACAGATCGGGATTTCTGACCCGGTGGAACTCCGTAGAAATTCTTGTGAAGGTGTGATAGAGGCAGACAATAGCTTGGTTACGCAATGGATCTTGGAGAGCGTCCCCACTTTGGCAAAAGCTACAAAGAAGCATGCCAACTCGTGAGATGATTCGGATAGCAGACGATTCGCATTGGGAGACCCAATGCAACCGGCGCAGGCGATGCCGTCAAAGGACCCCCAGCGTCCGGATCAATACCGGGATAACCGGCATAACAAGAGAAGAGAGGACTTTCCGGATCGGAGGTACGATCCGCGGTAAGTGGCCGTGGTGCAGGATAATTCCGGCGCCAGCGGGAGCCAGAGGCAAAAAACCGGGACACCACCTTGGGCCGGTCCGAAGAAGCAATGGGTTGAGAAAAGGCCGTGGCAAGATCAGGAAAAATACACCATGGAATCCGCAATGGATCAACCATGCCGGTGGCACACACCTAATCCGGCAAGACCGGCGAACCACGACAAAAGATTGCTCCTGGACCAAGAGGTTGTTGGAGAGAGGCATGATGAAGGATGCAGGGATAAACTACCACCACGCCGCCGCTGACCGGCGCAAATCACGCACTGTTTTGCTCAGCCGAGAATCGGCAGGCAACATCAAGAGGTTCACCAGGTGGCATACAACAACAATCAACCACCACCACTGGCACCTTTGGGCCGGAACGTTTATAAGGATCCAGATATGTGTTGTGTTGTGTTTGTCACTGAGCCAATGATACGTCTCCAATGTATCTATAATTTCTTATGTTCCATGCTAGTTTTATGACAATACCTACATGTTTTGTTCACACTTTATGATGTTTTTATGCATTTTCCGGCACTAACCTATTAACAAGATGTCGAAGTGCCAGTTCCTGTTTTTGCTGTTTTTGGTTTCAGAAATCCTACAGGAAATATTCTCGGAATTGGAACAACAAAATCCCACGGTCTTATTTTGCACGGAGCCGGGAAGTCCGAAGAGGAGACGAAGAGGGGCGACGAGGCGGCCACCCCATAGAGCGCGGCCCACCTACGCCGCGCCGCCATATGGTGTGGGCCCCTGGCACCACCGCTGCCCTTCGCCTATATATTCTCTCCTTGAACCCTAGTACCGAGAGCCACGATACGAGAAAAGTTCAGAGACACTGCCGCCGCCAATCCCATCTCGGGGGATTCAGGAGATCGCCTCAGGCACCCTGAGGAGGAATCATCACCTGGGGCTCTACATCACCATGCCCGCCTTGAATGATGCGTGAGTAGTTCATCCTTGGACTATGGGTCCATAGCAGTAGCTAGATGGTTGTCTTCTCCTCTTGTGCTATCATGTTTAGATCTTGTGAGCTGCCTAACATGATCAAGATCATCTATTTGTAATGCTACATGTTGTGTTTGGTGGGATCCGATGAATATTGAATACTATGTCAAGTTGATTATTGATCTATCATATATGTGCTATTTATGTTCTTGCATGCTCTCCGTTGCTAGTAGAGGCTCTGGCCAAGTTGATACTTGTAACTCCAAGAGGGAGTATTTATGCTCGATAGTGGGTTCATGCCTCCATTGAATCTGGGACAGTGACAGAAAGTTGTAAGGTTGTGGATGTGTTGTTGCCACTAGGGATAAAACATCGATGCTTTGTCTAAGGATATTTGTGTTGATTACATTACACACCATACTTAATGCAATTGTCTATTGTTTGCAACTTAATACTGGAAGGGGTGCGGATGCTAACCTGGTGGACTTTTTAGGCATAGATGCATGTTGGATGGCGGTCTATGTTCTTTGTCGTAATGCCCTGATTAAATCTCATAGTAGTCATCATGATATGTGTATGAATCTCTATTTGTCAATTGCCCACCTGTAATTTGTTCACCCAACATGCTATTTATCTTATTGGAGAGACACCACTAGTGAACTGTGGACCCCGGTCCTTTCTCTTACATCTGAAATACAATCTACTGCAATCTCTGTTCTCTGTTGTTCTTCGCAAACAAACATCATTCTCCACACCATACGTTTAATCATTTGTTTTCAGCAAGCCGGTGAGATTGACAACCTCACTGTTAAGTTGGGGCAAAGTATTTTGATTGTGTTGTGCAGGTTCCACGTTGGCGCCGGAATCACTGGTGTTGCGCCGCACTACACTCTTCCACCAACAACCTTCACGTGGCCTTCATCTCCTACTGGTTCGATAAACCTTGGTTTCTTACTGAGGGAAAACTTGCTGCTGTGCTCATCATACCTTCCTCTTGGGGTTCCCAACGGACGTGTGCTTTACCGTCACAAAGTTGTTGCCTCCACGCACAGCCAGGGATAGGAAGTGTGCATCGCCGTTCCATGGAAGTGAACGCGGTGATGCCGGCAGTTCCAAAATACATGCTGTGGTCAGATCAGGAAATCACCTGGTCGTTCAAGGATCACCCCAAAGTCATGCCGAATCCGGGTGGATATGCTCTCGTTGTGGACCCAATCATGAAGGGGCCGGAAACTCGAGTAAAATTCAGCAAGGTGCTGATAGACAATGGTAGCAGCATAAACATCATGTACAAGCACACCATGCGTACGCTTGGCATAACAGAAAACATGTTGCAGCCAACTCACACAACTTTCCATGGGATCGTTCCCGGTTTGTCTTGTGCCCCGATGGGAAAAGTCCGGGTGGATGTGTCTTTCGGAGGACGTGACAATTGCCGGGTGGAAAATGTTGAGTTTGAGGTGGTGGATCTAGACAGTCCCTACCATGCACTGGGGAGACCGGCACTAGCAGCCTTCATGGCCTCGACTCATACCGCATATCTCAAGATGAAGATGCCGGCACGTGTGGTCCCGACCGTGGTGGGAAACTACAAAGTGTCGTGAAGTGCTTCACGGATCAAACCTGGGGAATCCTGGTGATAGCGAGGAAAGAAGAGGATGCAAACTTGTGGTGGCTCAGTCTCCCAGCTGAACTTAGCAGCCATGAGCGCAACTTGGCACCGGCGTTTCAGCCAACAAAGGAGACCAATGACATTGTGGACCCGGCATGTGCCCGGTGCCGGTCGGCGAGGCATAGGAAAGCGCGCTCGTCCTTCCTCCGTGAGAATCGGAACATCTTCGCCTGGTCTACGATGACTTGGTGGGTGTGTCGAGTTGGCTGAGCACTCTTTAAATATCAGGAAGGATGCAAAACCGGTACGACAGCCTTTACGCCGATTCGCTGAAGATAGGAGGAAGATTATCGGAGAAGAAGTTACCAAGTTACTGGTTTCCGGTTTCATCGTGGAGGTACTGCATACTGAGTGGCTGGCCAATCCGGTGCTGGTCGAAGAAAAAGAAGACCCTACGGCTCCAAAGGTGTGGCGCATGTGCATCGACTACACCAACCTGAACAAGGCTTGCCCGAAAGATCCTTTCCTTTACCTCGGATTGATCAAGTGATCGATTCGCTGGTGTGAACTGCTGTCTCTCTTGGATGCTTATTCCGGATTCCACCAAATTCCCTTGAAAAAGGAAGATCAAATAAAGACTGCGTTCATTACCCCGCACGGGGCTTATTGCTATGTCACCATGCCTTTTGGTTTGAAAAATGCAGCAACGTACCAGCGTTGTATGCAAAAATGCTTGTTTGATCAGATCGCAAAAATGTGCAGGTCTATGTGGACGATGTAGTGATAAAAACTAAGGTAAAAGATACCTTGATCGATGATCTGAGGCAAACGTTTGACAACTTTGAGAAGGTTCGGATGAAACTTAATCCGGCAAAATGCACCTTGAAACCCGGTAGGAAAAATTCTTGGTTTCTTAGTATCCACCGCGGTATAGAAGTTAACCGGTAAAGATTCGAGCCATTGAGAGGATGACCATACCTCGGGACCTAAAAGACGTCCAAAAGTTTACCGGTATCTTGGCATCGTTGAGCGGTTCATATAGGTTGGGGAGAAGGCCTTGCCTCTCTGCCGTAATGAGAAAATCGGACACTTTTGTCTGGACACCGCAGATGCAGCTTTCAAGGAGCTAAACAACATGCTAGCCACAACCGATACTGGCTTCACCTTTGGAAAGGGAACCCATGTTGCTTTACATAGCGACAACAAACCGGGTGGTAAGTGTTGTGGTTGTGGTAGAAAGAGATGAGGAAGGAAAAACCGTGCAGAGGCCGGTATACTACCTGAGCGAGGTGCTCTCTCTTCAAAGCAAAACTACCCGCACTTCCAGAAAATGACCTACGGCGTGTTCATGGCCGCCACAAAACTCAAGCATTACTTTGAGGAACACCCCATGAAGGTGGTGAGCGAGGCACCCATCTCCGATATCATGGGCAACAAGGATGCCAGCGGCAGGATTGCAAAATGGGCAATTCAGCTATCACCATATGTGCCGGTATATGAAAGAAGAGATGCCATAAAATCGCAAGCTTTAGCTGATTTCTTGGTTGATTGGGCGGAAATGCAATACAAGCCACCTAAACCAAAATAGAATACTGGAAGATGCACTTTGACGGATCCAAACTCAAAGAGGGTCTAGGTGCCGGTGTGGTACTCACCTCACCAAAAGGGATCATCTCCGGTATGTTCTGCAAGTACACTTCAGGGCATCAAACAATGTCGCTGAATACGAGGCTCTGATCCATGGGCTCAAGGTCGCAAAAGAAATCGGTGTGCACCGGATCATTTGCTACGGTGATTCAGATCTTGTGGTGCAACAGTGTTCCGGAGATTGGGATGCAAAAGATGCCAACATGGCCTCATACCGGTTCCATGTGCAAAGATTGCCGGATTCTTCGAAGGATGTGAGTTTCACCATGTACGCGTGCACGAAGCCGCGGATCGCCAGCTGGGCTCATCCAGGCAAGAAATTGCTCCCGGAATAGCCTTGGCTCACCTGAGAAAACCATCAATCACGCCAAGTCCAGAATCTGAATCAATTTTTGTACCGGAATCTCACATCGTACCCATGGATGTTGACGAAGGGAACCCGGGGACTGTTGGCAAACCGGGGACCGGGAGTCGGCGGAAGAAACTATGATAGTGGATTACATGGAGACAGACGTACCGGTGTTCGTGGTTCAGGAAGCACCAACTTGGGTTAAACCTATTTAGGAATTCCTGATCAACGGCACCTTGCCGGTTGACGAAACTGAATCGAGGAGGATCCAAAGAAGATCAAAGGCGTACACCATCATCAATGGTGAGATGTACAAGAGAAGTGTTACCGGTGTCCTCCAACGATGTGTGGAACCGAAGGAAGGAAGAGAAATGCTCGTGGAAGTTCACCAAGGAGAATGCGGGCACCATGCTTCGTCCAGAGCATTGGTAGCAAAAGTGTTCCGACATGGGTTCTATTACTGCTTTGGAGATCTGAGGACTTAGTCCGAAAATGCAATAATGCAATGGGTGCCAGAGGTACGCCAAGCAAAATCATACCCCAGCATCCGGTTTAAAAACTATACCGATAACTTGGCCCTTTGCGGTTTCGTGCCTGGACATGGTTGGACCATTCAAAACTGCAAGAGGAAGCATGACTCATATCTTGGTGATGGTCGATAAATTCACTAAGTGGCTAGAGGTAAAGCCTATTTCAAAATGTGATGGGCACACAGCCGTGAAATTCTTGAAAGATGTTATCTTGCGGTATGGATACCCGCACAACATCATCACAGATAATGGAACAAACTTTGCTCAAGGAGAGTTTAAGTGGTTCTGTGACAATCACAATATCTGGTTGGATGTATGCTCTCTGGCACACCCACAAGGAAATGGGCAAGTTGAGAGAACAAACGCACTCGTGCTTTCCGGTATCAAACCGAGGCTTATTGAGCCACTCGAAAAAACGCCGGGATGTTGGCTTGATGAGTTACCATCAGTTGTAGACATAAGAACCACACCAAACCGGTCTGGGATATACGCCATTTTTCATGGTATACGGAGCAGAAGCGGTCAAACCAACCAACATTCTCCATGATTCACCAAGGGTGCAGCTCTATACCGAAGAAGAGGTAAAAGAGGCCCGAGAAAACGATGTGTATTTGCTTGAGGAGTGATGTGCGTAGATGTACACGTCCGTTGGGAACCCCAAGAGGAAGGTGTGATGCGCATAGCAGCAAGTTTCCCTCAGAAAGAAACCAAGGTTATCGAACCAGTAGGAGCCAAGAAGCACGTGAAGGTTGTTGGTGGAGGAATGTAGTGCGGCGCAACACCAGTGAAACCGGCGCCAACGTGGAACCTGCACAACACAATCAAAGTACTTTGCCCCAACGTGAGGTTATCAATCTCACCGGCTTGCTGAAAACAAAGGATTAAGCGTATCGAGTGGAAGATGGTGTTTGTTTGCAAAGAACAGTAAAAGCAGTAGAATGTATTCAGATGTAAAAGAATGGACCGGGGTCCACAGTTCACTAGTGGTGTCTCTCCAATAAGATAACTAACATGCTGGGTGAACAAATTACAGGCGGGCAATTGACAAATAAAGATTCAATACATATCAATGATGATTACTATGTGATTTAATCAGGGCATTACGACAAAGTACATAGCACTACAAGAAAAGTTGCCATGGCCGACGAAGTTGAAGTCGCGCCGTGGTTGCTGGTGTACCATGGCCGACGATTTTGGTCCCTCCGTGGTGCATGTCAAAACTTTTTTTTCTCGTTTTTGAGGCCACCTAGCCCGACGAAAGCGGCCAAAACGTGGCGTATGGTGGCCCGGGACGTGGTGCATCTCGAAATCTCGGGTTCGCCGGCCGAGTCAACGCAAATCCGCACCGCCGAGGGATGTAGGGCCCAGATGGCAGCCTCTCTGGCATTGTTTTTTTCTACATCGCGCCATCTCGTTCAACGTTCTCCGATCGAGCCGTTTACGATGCAGGATCATGGGTCCCGCATGTCATCCTCTATGAACCAAAATTCTTTCTATTCTTGGATTTTTTGACCCCCTGATTTCTGGCTACTTCCTTTTTCTTTTGATCCCTTGCCGCCTTGGAAACGTTGAGACCGCTGCTGCTAAATGGGACCCGCATGTCATCCTCTATGTGCAATCAACTTTCTTTTCTTGGAGTTTTTTTGGCACCTCAAATTTGGTCACTTGCCTTTTTCTTTCGATCCCCTGCCGCCTCTCAAACGGTGATACTGCTGCTAATGGGACCCGCATGTCATCCTCTATGTACTATAAAACTTTCTTTTCCTGGATTATTTTTGGCACCTCAAATTTGGTCACTTGCCTTTTTCTTTCGATCTGCCGCCTCTCAAACGGTGATACCGCTGCTGCTAACTGGGACCCGCATGTCATCCTCTATGTACTATAAAACTTTCTTTTCTTCAATTATTTTTGGCACCTCATATTTGGTCACTTACCTTTTTCTTTCGATCCTGCCGCCTCTCAAACGGTGATACGCTGCTGCTAAATGGGACCCGCATGTCATCCTCTATGTACTATAAAACTTTCTTTTCTTGGATTTTTTGGCACCTCATATTTGGTCACTTGACTTTTTCTTTCGATCCCTGCTGCCTCTCAAACGGTGATACCGATGCTGCTAAATGGGACCCGCATGTCATCCTCTATGTACTATAAAACTTTCTTTTCTTGAATTATTTTTGGCTCCTGATATTTTTTCACTTGCCTTTTTCTTTCGATCTCATGCCACGTTTGAAACGTTGAGGAACCTGCAGGCTCATGGGACCCGCATGTCATCCTCTATGTACTATAAAAGTTCTTTTTCTAGGTTTTTTTTCACCATCTGATTTTTGGCAATTTCTTTTTTTCTTTTGATCCCCTGCCACCTCTCAAACGCTGATACCGCTGCTGCTAAATGGGACCCGCATGTCATCCTCTATGTACTATAAAACTTTCTTTTCTTGAATTATTTTTGGCTCCTGATATTTTTTCACTTGCCTTTTTCTTTCGATCTCATGCCACGTTTGAAACGTTGAGGAACCTGCTGGCTCATGGGACCCGCATGTCATCCTCTATGTACTATAAAAGTTCTTTTTCTTGGTTTTTTTCACCATCTGATTTTTGGCAATTTCTTTTTTCTTTTGATCCCCTGCCACCTCTCAAACGCTGATACCGCTGCTGCTAAATGGGACCCGCATGTCATCCTCTATGTACTATAAAACTTTCTTTTCTTGAATTATTTTTGGCTCCTGATATTTTTTCACTTGCCTTTTTCTTTCGATCTCATGCCACGTTTGAAACGTTGAGGAACCTGCAGGCTCATGGGACCCGCATGTCATCCTCTATGTACTATAAAAGTTCTTTTTCTTGGTTTTTTTTCACCATCTGATTTTTGGCTTGCCTTTTTCTTTTGATCCCCTGCCCCCTTTGAAACGTTGAGTAAGCTGTTGGCTCAAGGGACCCGCATGTCATCCTCTATGTCCATCAACTTTCCTTTGGATTTTTTTTCACCCCCTAATTACTAGCTACTTTCTTTTTCTTTTGATCTCAAGCCGCATTACAAACATTGAGACCGCTGCTGCAAAATGGGACCCACATGTCATCCTCTATGTACAATAAAGTTTCTTTTCTTGGATTATCTTTTGCTCCTGATATTTTGTCACTTGCCTTTTTCTTTCGATCTCATGCCGCCTTTGAAACGTTGAGTAAGCTGCTGGCTCATGGGTCCCGCATGTCATCCTCTACGAACAATAAAAGTTTCCTTTCTTGGAGTTATTTTTGACCCCTAATTTCTGGCTATTTGCCTTTTTCTTTGGATCTCCTGCCCCTTTGAAACGATGAGGACGCTGTTGGCAGGTCGGTCCCACAAGTCATCCTCTATGAACAATAAAAGTTTCCTTTGATGGATTTTTTTGAACCCCTAATTAATTTCTGGATATTTCCTTTTTTTTCTTTGATCCCCTGCCGCCTTGGAATCGTTGAGGATGCTGCTGCCTCATGGGTCCCGCATGTCATCCTCTCAGAACGGTAAATGTTTCTTTTCTTGGATATTGTTTACCAAATGATTTTTGGCTTATTTTTTCTTTCGATATCCTGCCGCCTTTAAAACGTTGAGGACGCTGCTGGCTCACGGGTCCCACATGTCAGCCTCTATGAACAATAAGCGCTGAGGACGCTGCTGCCTCATGGGTCCCGCATGTCATCCTCTCAGAACGAAAATGTTTCTTTTCTTGGATTTTTTACCAACAGATTTTTGGTTTATTTTTTCTTTCCATCCCCTGCCGCCTTTAAAACGACGCTGCTGGCTCATGGGTCCACGATGTCAGCCTCCCCGTACAAGAAACATGTGATATCTTGATTATTTTGCAGACAATAAACAGTGTATTGCGCTCTGAGCTATTGCAAACGGATAAATTAAATCTTTATTTTTACAACATATATCTTGAATCTCCTTGTTTTTTGTTTTGGCGAAGCATAGGACTTTCCTGTTTTTTTTTTGAGAAAAATCCGAACTATCATGTTCTGGAGTGGGCTGAAATTGTACGTGTCAAAAGGCCCAGAAGGATAGTTCGAAGGCCCAGATGTCTAGATGCAGCCCAATTGAAATCTTTCTTTTCTTGGATTTTTTTCACCCCCTGATTTCTGGCTACTTCATTTTTCTTTTGGTCCTGTGCCGCCTTGGAAACGTTCAGACCGCTGCTGCAAAATGGGACCCGCATGTCATCCTCTATGTACAATAAAGTTTCTTTTCTTGGATTATTTTTGGCTCTGATATTTGGTCACTTGCCTTTTTCTTTCGATCTCATGCCACGTTTGAAACGTTGAGGAATCTGCTGGCTCATGGGACCCGCATGTCATCCTCTATGTACAATAAAAGTTTGATTTCTTGGATTTTTTTTCACCCTCTGATTTTTGGCTATTTCCTTTTTCTTTTGATCCCCTGCCGCCTTTGAAACGTTCGTGCTGGCTCATAGGTCCCACATGTCAGCCTGTATGAACGATAAAGCTTTCCTTTCTTGGAGTTTTTTTGACCCCCTAATTTCTGGCTACTTTCTTTTTCTTTTGATCTCAAGCCGCATTTGAAACGTTGGGACCGCTGCTGCAAAATGGGACCCGCATGTCATCCTCTATGTACAATAAAGTTTCTTTTCTTGGATTATTTTTGGCTCCTGATATTTGGTCACTTGCCTTTTTCCTTCGATCCCATGCCACGTTTGAAACGTTGAGGAACCTGCTGGCTCATGGGACCCGCATGTCATCCTCTATGTACTACAAAAGTTTATTTTCTTGGGTTTTTTTTCACTCTCTGATTTTTGGCTATTTCCTTTTTCTTTTGATCCCCTGCCGCCTTGGAAACGTTGAGTAAGCTGCAAACTCGTGGGACCCGCATGTCATCCTCTATGTACAATCAATTTTCTTTTCTTGGAGTTTTTTTACCCCCTAATTTCTGGCTACTTTCTTTTTCTTTTGATCTCAAACCGCATTTGAAACGTTGGGACAGCATGTCATCCTCTATGTACAATAAAAGTTTCTTTTTTTGGATTATTTTTCACCCTCTGATTTTTGGTCACTTGCCTTTTTCTTTCGATCTCATGCCGCCCTTGAAAACGTTGAGGAACCTGCTGGCCCATGGGACCCACATGTCATCCTCTATGTACTATAAAAGTTTCTTTTCTTTGATTTTTTTCACCCTCTGATCTTTGGCTATTTCCTTTTTCTTTTCATCCCCTGCCGCCTTGGAAACGTTAGTAAGCTGCTGACTG
Source organism: Lolium multiflorum (assembly GCA_030979885.1). NCBI lineage: Eukaryota > Viridiplantae > Streptophyta > Magnoliopsida > Poales > Poaceae > Lolium > Lolium multiflorum. Next base: position 94,136,588 of record CM061752.1, on the reverse strand, counting down.
GTGGGACCCGCATGTCATCCTCTATGTACAATCAAGTCTCTTTTCTTGGATTTTTTTACCCCCTTATTTTTGGTCACTTGCCTTTTTCTTTCGATCTCATGCAGCCTCTGAAACGTTGAGAAGCTGCTGGCTCATGGGACCCACATGTCATCCTCGATACTATAAAAGTTTCTTTTCTTGGATTTTTTCACCCTCTTATTTTTGGCTGTTTCCTTTTTCTTTTGATCCCCTGCCGCCTTGGAAACATTGATTAAGCTGCTGACACAAGGGGCCCGCATGTCATCCTCTATGTACAATCAACTTGCAAGATCTTGGGGCGGAAGAGCTTGTATAAGTGGGACCCATATGTCATCCTCTATGTACAATAAAAGTTTCTTTTTCTTGGATTATTTTTTGCTCCTGGTATTTGGTCTCTTTCCTTTTTCTTTCGATCTCATGCCGCCTCTGAAACGTTGAGTAAGGTGCTGGGTCATGGGACCCGCATGCCATCCTCTATGTACAATCAACTTTCTTTTCTGGGAGTTTTTTTACCCCTAATTTCTGGCTACTCTTTTTCTTTTGATCTCAAGCCGCATTTGAAACGTTGACACCGCTGCTGCAAAATGGGACCCGCATGTCATCTTTTATGTACAATAAAGTTTCTTTTCTTGGATTATTTTTGGCTCCTGATATTTGGTCACTTGTCTTTTTCTTTCGATCTCATGCCCCCTTTGAAACGTTGAGGAAGCTGCTAGCGCATGGGTCCCGCATGTCATACTCTATGAACAATAAAAGTTTCCTTCCTTGGAGTTATTGTTTACCGCTAATTTCTGGCTACTTCCTTTTTTCTTTTGATCCCCTGCCGCCTTGGAAACGTTGAGTAAGATGCTGACACAAGGGGCCCGCATGTCATCCTCTATGTACAATCAACTTGCAAGATCTTGGAGCGAAAGAGCTTGTATAAGTGGGACCCATATGTCATCATCTATGTACAATAAAAGTTTCTTTTCTTGGATTATTTTTTGCTCCTGATATTTGGTCACTTTCCTTTTTCTTTCTATCTCATGCCGCCACTGAAACGTTGAGTAAGGTGCTGGCTCATGGGACTGTACAATAAAGTTTCATTTCTTAGATTTTTTTACCCACTGATTTTTGCTAACTTGCCTTTTTCTTTTCGATCATATGCCGCCTTTGAAATTGAGGTCGCCGCTGGCTCATGAGTCCCACAAGTCAGCCTCTATGAACAATAAACCTTTCCTTTGTTGTATTTTTTTTACCCCTAATTTCTGGCTATTTGCCTTTTTCTTTTGATCCCCTGCGGCCTTTGAAACGATGAGGACGCTGCTGGCAGGTCGGTCCCACATGTCATCCTCTATGAAGAATATAAGTTTCCTTTTTGGATTTATTTTTGACCCCTAATTTCTGGCTATTTGCCTTTTTCTTCTGATCCCTGCCGACTTCGAAATGATGAGGATGCAGCTGGCAGATCGGTCCCACATGTCAGCCTCTATGAACAATAAATGTTTCCTTTGTAGGATTTATTTTTTACCCCTATTTTCGGGCTACTTGCCTTTTTCTTTGAAACGTTGAGGACGGTACTGTCTCATGGGTCCCACATGGCATCCTCTCTGAACGATAAACCTTCATTTCTTGTTAACGACAGGTTTATCAGTATTATTTTCGCAGACTAATACAAGCTCTTTGGCTCCAAGATCTTGCAAGTTGATAGATTAAATCAAGGAATTATTAGGATATGTTTTAAATTTCAAATCCACTTTATGAATTTTTAAAAATACCGTTATCCATGTGGGTATGGAGCGATCAAGGATTTTCATATTGGGCATGAGCAGTTTCAAAAATTGGAACCCTATAATTCAAAATAAATAAAAACAACTTTTATGTAGAATCTCCGTGTATTTTTTTTTGCCAATCATAGGATCTGTGTTTCATTAGAAAAGGGCCGAAATTGCATGAGCAGAAAGGCCCATTTGAAGTTATTGGGCTTCGACGGCCGGAGCAAGTAGACCGATAACAATTACCATGTAGATGTTCCTTGGCAACCCAAAAGTGAAATATTGGGCCCAACAGGGGAAGGTTGAACAGTACTTTTTCTATTGGGAAGGTGGTACATGGGGTTATCCTGACAAAAAAAATGGAACATGGGTTACTGAAGGTTGCCCATTTGTGCCTAATATGTTTGTCAGCAGGAGCTTTACCTTCCGCCGCCGCCGCTCCGCTTCCGCCGCCGCCGCCATGCCTCGTCGCGGGTCGAGCTACCGGTACGGCGGCGTCTCGAGCTCGGGGTACCGCAGCGTCCGCGCGCGCCCCAAATTAAGGTACTTCCTCCTCGGGACGGCACCTACGATAGGCTCGGCTGGCCTTGGGGCATTTACCCCTAGCCTCTTCCATGCTCAAGTTTTTGAAATGTTTCTGGCTCTGTTCAACACTGGATCAAATTTGTCAACATGACCATTCTTATGGATTGTGATGCCACTATTTCGTGTCTTCAAATGTTGTTCACGCTCATAGGAGCTGTAATGGACACCATTGGCATTGCAAGCTGCAGCTACCAACACCCTCTTATCTGGACCACGTGATAGGACAAGGAGATCAGCACTAACAGCGCCTGGATTCTCCGCATGGAGTTTCGAGATCTACGATTACAAAATAGACAAGAGGTCATCTCATGTGAAAACACATAGACAAGTCAGAGTGCAATTGAACATCTTACATATTTCTCAAACCAGTCCTGAAACCCACTCCCACGTGCCGATAGCTTTCCATTCGTTTCCATGTACAACCTGCAAAACATAGCCAAGTCAGCTGAATATATTTCATTTTGATACAAGTTCATAGTATATGCGAGGAACTGAGTAGTTCGTGTGCATAGTACTCACTTAACATATTCATCAGCCTCTGTAGCATTATTCAGCACATACCAAGACAGCTGTTCAAATTCAGACTGCTCTAATGTTTTTTCGGTCCTCTTTCCTATTAGCTCAACACCATGTTTAAAAACAGATCCTCCAACTTCCAAAATTCTGCGACCCCGATTGAATCTGGTCTCAATATCAGGAATATATCTTGAGGCAAATGTATATGCTTCAGCAGCAATATACGCCACTGCAATGCAAGCCTCCGGTCTAGCTTTGTTCCTAACTGTATTCTTGAAAGTGCACAGTCGACGTTCTATAGGGTACATCCATCCATACTGTACCGGACCTCTTAAAAGTGCCTCATCAGGTAGATGAACAGCCAAATGCACCATCACATCAAAGAAGGCTGGAGGATATATCAGCTCCAGCTTGCACAGGATTACTGCTATGTCCACCTTAAGACGTTCTACAACAGCTCTGCTTAGAGTTTTACTACATATTTCCCTAAAGAACCTTCCCAACTCTGCAATCACGTTGTACATATTTGGCTTCACTAAATCTTTAATGCCAATAGCTAAAAGCCTTTGCAGCAGGATGTGACAATCGTGAGTTTTCAACCCTTGGAGCTTGTTTCCTTCAGCATTGAGACAATTTGCAATGTTGGAAGCAAATCCGAACGGGAACATCACACCTCGGAGGTACTCACAAAATAATCTCCTTTTAGGCATCGGCAATGTGAATTCCGCGCCTCGAAATTTATAATGTTTTTCCTTGCCTTTGTTCACTTTGTCATTACGATCCAGTTGCAAGTGCCTGTTAACATTCAATGTTGCACAATCAATCCTAGCATTTGAGCTATCTTTTGTCTTGGATGGAATGTTGAGTAATGTGCCGACAATGCTGTCACATATATTCTTCTCCATGTGCATGATATCAATATTATGCCGAAGCTTCTTACCAGCCCAATACGGCAAGTCCCAAAGAGTGGTCCTGCGCTTATAAAATATTCTCGGTCTATCATTTTCCATTTCCTTCCTCTTGGTACGTGCTGCTATTTCACCTCCCATCTTCCTTTTGGTAGCTGCTAGACTCAGTTCATCTCGTCTCTTCTTCCTTTTTCTATCTGCTACTACTGCTGCTGCATCTTCTGTATTCTTCTCTGCTGTACCTCCATTTGGCAACGGGGAGAGAAACCGCTGGTTATTACTAAACCAAAACCGTCCCCGTGAGGCAAAGTTCTTCCCGTCCCCATCCCTGATAACTGCCACGGGGACATACTGCATACCATAACCACCACCATCGGGTTAACGGCTAACCAGCGGTTACCCATCCCTGACAATAGGCTAAAAAAAATTGAGCAGCACTTCTCTAGTACCTTAGCTAAAAATATTGACAGCAAATCAATAGGAGAAAACTGGGCACATAGCCGCACAGGGACACATAGCAGTTTAAGTTTCAGCCATTACATGACACAAATGGTAGGAGTAGCAGTTTAAGTTCAGCCATTACATGACACAAATCAATTGGCAGTTTAACTTCAGCCATTACATGACAAGAGTCATGACTCATGACAATACAGAATTCGAATGAACCGAAAATGAAGATAAATTGCAGTCTTTACTCCAAGCTTTGCTTCATCATTTCAGACTTGTAGAAGCACTGAAGTGCAGGCTGCGACTCACTAAACATTACAGCTTCAGGCCCTGCATAAGGTGAAAAGATTAGACTGAAAGCTTGTTCTATACAAGTATCATCATCCTGTCCGAAACAAGTGAATAACTGATGATCCATTCATCTATCATAGTAGTATCATCATCTTGTCCGAAACAAGCAAGTGAATAACTGATGATCCATTCATCTATCATAGTAGTATAGTGAAAATGCTACAGTATTAGAGATAGATGCTAACCTCGAGGCCTTCCTCAATATCTTCAAGAACACTCCAGAAGCTAGCTTCTTGTCCATTGTCATCATCTACAAGCAAACACAAATACAACAATTTAGACATGAAAAATAAAGGAATATAACTAGAGATGTTGCTCTATGCTCTCTGCTGTACGCCTGTACCTGCTGTGGCGGCTGGTGGTTTTCCTGGTTTAACATTTCTGACCGCTTCTAGGTGCGCCTCCAACTCGTGACTCTTAAAGTGCTGCGGTTTAGTCTTTTTACAGGCCTGATCACCAATAAATTGCAATTTTTTTCTATTTTTTCGGAAACTGTGATCTAATGGAAGGAAACGGCGATGGCCCATATAGCATATCTTGTTTATTATCCTCACTGCCAGCTGATCAGTATCACAGTGAACACATGCATTATAACCTGATGTTACTCTGCCTGACATAGTGCCCAAAGCTGGATAATCATGGGTGCAATACAGTACAGCAACACGTAATAGAAAATTTTGTTCTTTAGGTTGACACACATCCCATGTAGGGACACCCTCCCATAATGTTTGCAAGTCTCTAATAAGAGGCTGCATGAACACATCAAAATCCTTCCCAGGAGATTTGGGACCTGGGATGAGTAAGGCCATCATACAGTTCGACTGATCGGTGCATGTCCAGGGAGCCTGGTTGTAAGGTGTAACTAGTACTGGCCACATGCTATACGAGTTGCTCATGTTGCCAAATGGGTTGAATCCATCTGTAGCAAGGCCAAGTCTCAGGTTCCTTGGATCTGCAGCAAAATCTGGATGATCCAGGTCGAATTGCTTCCATTCATCGCCATCAGCAGGATGCCTCAGTAAATCAGGGTCGGGCGTGAGAATCTCTTTGTGCCATCTTGTTTCCCGAGATGTTTGTTCTGAAGCAAACAACCTCTGCAATCTTTGTACAAGTGGAAAGTATCTCAGAACCTTCCAAGGAATCTTTTTCTTACCACCAGCTCCATCATGTTTCCATCTTGATTCCTTACATACTGGACATTCATCGAGGTCATTATACTCCATCCAAAACAGTGCACAGTTATTTTTGCAAAAATCAATCTTCTCATATCCAAGTCCCAGTACCTTGATGTACTGCTTCACCTCATAAAAGGATTTTGGCAGTCCAGCCCCAGGGAGTGCATCGCTGTATGTCTTCGCAACTGCATTGAACGCTTTATTGGTAATCCCCTGGTATGACTTGTCATGAAGTAATTTCACAATTAATTCGAATCTTGACACAACAGAACCAGGGGCCACTAAGCGCTTAGCATCTTCTATCAGGTCATGGAAAAGAGGCTTTTTGTGATAAGCATGGGGCTGTTGGCTTGCATATGGATACAGATCCCGTAACAAATTAGCAGTAGCCTCATCCTGGACGAGATCTTCAGGCTGATAACCATCAGAATAAAGAGGATCAATAATGTCAGGCTGATCATAGTGTTCACCATGGTTAATCCACCTGATATATGTCTGGTCCATCCCATAAACGAATAAATGATCTGAGACTACATGTTGAGGCTTGGACCCAATATTCAAACATACGCGGCATGGACAAATCACTTCCTTTGTCTTGTCGCCGTCAGTAAAATCACTAACGTGCTTCATGAAGTCTTCAATACCACTCAAATATGTTGGTGTGGTTAATGAGTCAAATAATATCCAAGTTCTGTCCATCTGTTGAGGAGATAGATGGTCAGAGAAGCGATAAGCTATTTCAACAAACAGGTCACCTACGAATGTAAGCAAGCATACCTGAGCAAACAGGTCGAATATAAAACTATAAATGCTACATTATTTGAGCCGATTTCAGCAAACAAACTGAGTGCAAAACTACGGCTACCTAGCGAACAGATTTTTTTAGGCTGACCACTGGGTTTCCCCACTTTGTATTTTTTTATTAATAAAAAGAGGGAAATATGTACAAAAGTTGCTGGAGAGCAGCAACTAAAAGGATCATAGATCCCAAGCAGCAAAATATATATATAATGTTCTACCCATGATATGATTTCCTCTTTGCCTTATGAACAAGGAGAGCAATTTCATCCTTGAATCTCTTGTGCCATCTATAAATGCTTGGGGGGAGGGGCGAACAGATCTATCGAAAGCAATACAATACCAACACATTCTTTCTTCTTTTTTGCCGTAATTCCGCCGATCTATTAGCAGTGCAAAGAAGCCAAAAGTAATAAGATTACATACAGGTTCATAGACCACCAGGGCCGTACCTGAGAATACGGAGGGCCTGAGCAAAACAAGAAATAGAGGCCCTCAACATGATCATTGGCAACTAAAATGATTTTATATATACTACTCACTCCATTTCAATAAACAATGCACCCTTGTTTTTCGTATTTTATCTTCGAAAAAATATTAATCTATATCTCTCTATTTAAAAATGATGTTTCAATTTTATGTAGATATACATGTATTTAGATGAGTTTAGTTTGCAGATACATGCAAGTTTTGATGAAGTTGAAACATATTTTTCAGGATGAAGTATATAAAAAAATTGATATAAAACTGGTATCATTAGAAAGTATTTTCCAACACGATTCTAACAATGCTGCTTATGTATTATATGATCGTGATATTGTTGTCCTATTTATTTGGTCAAGGTTCACATTGAAATGTGGTAAAATAAATTAAAAGAAGTGCATCGTGTGAAAAAGCAATCTAAGAATTCAAAAGTGCTAATTGTTAGTCGAAACATGACATCATTGAGACAAAATATTAATATTCATTGGAAGACTAACTGAATTAGCTGCACTCGCGATGAAAAAGAAAGAGAAGATACGGGTAAGAGCAAGTACAATAAGGTACAGTCTTTTTGTTTGTTTGTTTGGGTTGCTCATCAAGCTTATCGCTCGATACAATAAGGTACAGTCAGCGGGAGTGGTGTTTGGAACATGGGTGCATAGTGGGTGGTATCATAGAGTACTATCATAGATATGCTATATTTATTATAGTGGAGTATTGAAAATGGCATATATAGAAGGGGATATTGAGAATTGAGAGTGGCATAAACACAACTTCAGTTTTTGTAATGGCATAAACACAACTTGTGAATTGAGGAGTGGCATAGAACCAATTAACACTTGTTTCAATAACAGCCATCAAAAGCCAATCGAACGCACGAGAATGGATCCAAAATTTACCCATTTTAAGTTTCACGAGAAAATTTTAAACTTAAAATTCGTACTGCCTAGAAGTTTTTGAAACAAAAATCCAGTAAATCTTATATGTCGGGTTATGCATTCTGGGGGAGTTTCATCAGATTCAGCCATATTGTTTATCAATAAACCTCATTTTATGTTTTACAACCAACTTTAAACTTAAAATTCAAACTGTCCAGTAAAAAGAACAACATTCCAGTAAATCTTATATATTTCTTCTGCATTCCGGGAAAGATTGGTCGGATTCAAAAAAAATAGTTTGGGAATAAACATTGTTTTTGTCTGGAAACGACTTATTGTAGAGTGATTTTTGGTTGGATACATTCATGTGTGTTCGATTGGCTTTGGATGGCTGATATTGAACCAAAGTCAACGCTGGGCTTTTGACCTAGCTGAACGTCACTGGAGCTGCGTCAAAAGTCCAGCCATGACTTTGTCTCAATAACAGCCATCAAAAGCCGATCGAACGCACAGGAATGGATCCAACCAAAAATCACTCAACCGCTGGAATTTTGACCTGAAAGTCACTGAAGCTGTGTCCATACTTGCCCAACAGGTTGCGTATGAACGTAAACCAACATATCTGAGCAAACAGGTCGAATATAAAACTATATAACTAAATGCCACGTTATTTGAGCCGATTTCAGCAAACCAACTGAGGTCTATTTTTTTAGGCTGGACAGTGGTTTCCTCGCTGTGTATTTTTCACTGTAATAAAAAAGAGGGAAAATGTTACTGGAGAGCAGCAACTAAAAGGATCATAGATCCCAAACAGCAAAATCTAGCTAAAAAGGTTATACCCATGATGATAAGCCATGATATGATTTCCTCTTTGCCTTACAAACAAGCAGTGGCGGACCTAGGATTTTAGGAAAGGGTATGACACAACAAAATTTTGGAGTTTCTATTGAATTTCTTTTGTCCTAATAAAAATAATTAAATAAAATACTTTCTCGGATTCATACTAATTAACTCAAATTTGTCTAGATATAAATGTATCTACTCAACAAACTTGTCTAAGATACATCAGTATCTAGACAAAGTTGAGTCAATTAATTTGGATTGAAGGGAGTATGTCAAAATGATTAAATAAAACAGATTTTGCATATAATCAAAATGTAAATTGTTGAAAAATGCACCGTTGACGGGGTGCTCTAATTTTGAACTGAATTCTCACTAAATATATATAATTAATCATATACTTGACTACCAAAGATTAATTATCAGTTGATTAATCGTATATACAGTAGCAAGATATTTCCTTTGATTAATCATGATATCTAATCAGGTCATGGTGCATGGCCATAGCTGGCCTTGTAGGCTTACACGCGAGACAAAATCGCACATCTTGAAAAACATGCAAGTAGACTGTTGGCTAAAGCCAATGCATTAATCAATCGGATGTCTAATCAATCGGTTACATGCACTAGCTCAGTGTTCGCATGGCTGCACGCCACATGTATTAGCACCGCATGTATACATATACATCACTCATCTTGATTAATTGCTCAGCTCATTAAACTATCAAAGATCTTGCACGGCTTGGACGCAGGGTATGCCGTGGCATATACGGCATACCCTGTAGATCCGCCACTGCAAACAAGGAGAGCCATTTCATCCTTGAATCTCTTGCGGCTTCTGTAAAAGCTTGGGGGCGAACAGATCAATCGAAAGCAATATAATACCAACAAATTATTTCTTCTTTTTGGCCGTAAATCCACCGATGTATTAGCAGTGCAAAGAACCCAGAAGTAATAAGATTACAAACAGGTCCATAGAGGACTGGCACCAAGCGACGACTACAAACATTGGGCAATGGTGAGCAGTACAGTGTACAGTACGAACGAATTCGAGCAAATAGGTAAAGCGGAAAACAATGTCAAACAAACACATCGAGAGGAAAACAATATCAACCGATCGATTCGAACGAACTAACGAACTTATAAGGGCTGGGCGACGGCGACTGACTTCGATTGAGCTATAATGAATCGTACTTGCCCAGGCCTGAAGATAGCATGCATACCGTGAGGATCTACCAGCTGACCGCGCCTGCCGGTGCGGCTGGAGAAGAACGGCGCCACCAGCAGTCGCCGGCTGACGCGGCTGATAGACAGCGTGGGGAAGTTTTGGTGCGCGGCCTGGTTCACCGAGGGTGTGTCTAGAGAAGAACAGGGCGCCGAAGGAGGTGTCTAGAGAAGAACAAGGTGGGCTGGGTGCTGAGTTAAAGGCGAGCGTTCGAAATATTGGGCGCGCGTTCGAAAGTTTAGGAGCGCGAGGGAGGTGTCTGCTGTGCTGAGTTAAAGGCGAGCGTTCGAAATTTCCCCGTCCTCTTCTTTTTTGGGCTAATCTATCTATACCTCTATTCTATCTACATGTTTTTTATTTTTTTCTATTCTATACATGAGTTTTTGAAATTGAATTTTTTCACTCTGTCAGCCTTCCGGCCAATGCTCATTTGAAGTAATTGAAGCTGTTGATTTGCAGCTTAGAGGTGCTATCTACCGCTCATCATACAAGGACTCTTCAGATCTAAACGGCTGTGAATGCACGGATTCGTCACCCATCCTTCCCTTGGACTGGCGATGCTGAAAGCCTGAAACACTGGAACCCTCTAGATACTTCGGGATACCTCACTGCCCCACATTATTAGACAGGCCTTTTCCGACACGGGAAGTCAAAAGTTGGGGGCTCCATGCAGTACATATGAATACTCGCTAGCTGCATGGTCTAGAAGCAGACTAGAGTAAATCATCAATTCGTCAAATCAATTGGTGTATAATTTTTTTTAGCAGCTAAGACGCCGGCATGAACCATTTTATCAACTTGAATGCTTACTACATGACATAAGAAGACTATGTACTTTGGTTTTTCATTTTTCTGATTTTTTAAATTTTGTGCCCATTTGAATCTTGGTCAAATCCTAGGTTTGACCAAGATTAAACAAGTTTAAAACATGAAAATGAAAAGGTAATCATGGATCCTTCTTAGTCACTCTAAAATGAAGCTTTTGGGATGTTCTTGAAAATTCCATGTTTGAAACCCAAAACGACTTCTCTTCATGCTTGACTTCATAAGACAGAGTTTAGGGGTTAGGGGGTAGATACATGATTTGTCTAGTTTGCATATATCTAGACCTTTTTTGTCAACTTTAATGCTTACTATATGACACAAGGAGACTATGTGCTTTGGTTTTTCATTTTTCTATTTTTTTTGAATTTTTTGCCCATATATTCGAATCTTTGTCAAATCCTAGGTTTGACCAGGATTTAAACAAGTTTAAAACATGAAAATGAAAAGGTAAGCCTGGATCCTTCTTAGTCACTCTAAAATGAAGCTTTTGGGAGGTTCTTGAAATTTCCATGTTTGAAACCCAAAACCACTTCTCTTCATGATTGACTTCATAAGACAGAGTTTAGGGTTAGGGGTAGATATATACATGATTTTCTGGTTTGAATATGTCTAGACCTTGTTTATCAACTTGAATGCTTACTATATGACATAAGAAAATTATGTGCTTTGGTTTTCATTTTTCTGATTTTTTTATGCCCGTTTGAATCTTTTGGTCAAATCTTAGGTTTGACCAAGATTTAAACAAGTTTAAGACATGAAAATGAAAAGGGGAGAATGCATCCTTCTTAATTAGTCACTCTAAACTGAATTTTGTAAGAGGTTTTTGAAATTTCCATGTTTGAAACCCAAAACCACTTCTCTTCATGTTGGACTTCATAAGACAGAGTTTAGGGGTTAGGGGGTAGATACATGATTTGTCTAGGTTGAATATGTCTAGACCTTGTTTATCAACTTTAATGCTTACTATATGACATAAGAAGACTATGTGCTTTGGTTTTTCATTTTTCTATTTTTTTGAATTTTATACCCATATATTTGAATCTTTGTGAAATCCTAGTTTTGACCAGGATTTAAACAAGTTTAGAACATGAAAATGAAAAGGTAAGCTTGGATCCTTCTTAGTCACACTCTAAAATGAAGCTTTTGGGAGGTTCTTGGAATTCCAATGTTTGAAACCCAAAACCACTTCTCTTCATGATTAACTTCATAAGACGGAGTTTAGGGTTAGGGGTAGATATATACATGATTTTTCTGGTTTGAATATGTCTAGACCTTGTTTATCAACTTGAATGCTTACTATGTGACATAAGTAGACTATGTGCTTTGGTTTTCATTTTTCTATTTTTTATATTTTATACACATATATTTGAATCTTTGTGAAATCCTAGGTTTGACCAGGATTTAAACAAGTTTAGTACATGAAAATGAAAAAGGTAAGCCTGGATCCTTCTTAGTCACACTCTAAAATGAAGCTTTTGGGAGGTTCTTGAAATATCCATGTTTGAAACCCAAAACCACTTCTCTTCATGATTGACTTCATAATACAGAGTTTAGGGTTAGGGGTAGATATATACATGATTTTCTGGTTTGAATATGTCTAGACCTTGTTTATCAACTTGAATGCTTACTATATGACACAAGAAGACTATATGCTTTTGTTTTTCATTTTTCTGATTTTTTTTGAATTTTATGCCCGTTTGAATCTTTTGGTCAAATCTTAGGTTTGACCCAGATTTAAACAAGTTTAAGACATGCAAGTGAAAAGGGAAGCTTGCATCCTTCTTAGTCACTCTAAAATGAATTTTTAAGAGGTTTTTGAAATTTCCATGTTTGAAACCCAAAACCACTTCTCTTCATGCTTGACTTCATAATACAAAGTTTAGGGGTTAGGGGGAGATACATGATTTGTCTAGTTTGAATATGTCTAGACCTTGTTTATCAACTTTAATGCTTACTATATGACATAAGAAGACTATGTGCTTTCGTTTTTCATTTTTCTATTTTTTTTGTATTTTATACCCATATATTTGAATCTTTGTGAAATCCTAGGTTTGACTAGGATTTAAACAAGTTTAGAACATGAAAGTGAAAAGGTAAGCCTGGATCCTTCTTAGTCACAATCTAAAATGAAGCTTTTGGGAGGTTCTTCAAATTTCCATGTTTGAAACCCAAAACCACTTCTCTTCATAAGACAGAGTTTAGGGTTAGGGGTAGATATATACATGATTTTTCTGGTTTGAATATGTCTAGACCTTGTTTATCAACTTGAATGCTTACTATATGACATAAGAAGACTATATGCTTTTGTTTTTTCATTTTTCTGATTTTTTTGAATTTATGCATGTTTGAATCTTTTGGTCAAATCTTAGGTTTGACCAAGATTTAAACAAGTTTAAGACAAGAAAATGAAAAGGATGTTTGAAACCCAAAACCACTTCTCTCCATGCTTGACTTCACAATATACAAAGTTTAGGGAAAATGTCAGTCTTTTTATGCAAATCTGCACATAAATGGCTCAAATTAAAATAGTATACTCGTTTCAGTGTTTTTGATTTCCTATAAAAAAATAGATTTTCCTGAGAAGTTCTAATTTTTGCCAGAATTTGAAAATTTTGGATTTCTTGTTCCTATTTAGATATTATAGATACTAGCAAGATGGCCCTCGCAATTTTGATTTACCATGAATAGTTACTATGACATTTCCAAGAATACCATGTCACATATTCTACAATTTATATTTGAGTTTTTGGTATTTAAAATTCCACTGGTTTGATGACTAAATATTGAAGGTGTAGCCTTGCATTAGTGGATTTTTATCGTGACAAAACAACCTATTGTTATTGCTACTCTTACACTTACATCATTATTCTCTCTAATAATAGACCGACGAACTACCTCCATATACATATTGTCCTTACTCTCTCTTCTATTTAATCCAACTATGCTAGTGGATTACTTATGTGCCTATGAGTTTGATTCCAAATAAGAACTCCAATATTGTTGACATGATCTTTCTAAAACTAACACTTAAGGTACAATGGAGCAATCTTGTCCTGATTCTATATCCATACGCCTGTGGAAATTTTGATAAAACCACTTAAATCCACGCAAAATAGTACTCTCACCCGGATATAATTGTTTTTTATTTACCGCGTCGTACCCTCTGACCCGGAGTCCCAATTAGTATAACCATAAACTTGTGTAGCCGACTTAGAAGTGGGACATGACTATCTAGATATTACACTTTGTAAAATTTTCATAAATAAACGTAGCTAAACATGGCGGTGAGCTTTAAATCCAAAATCATATAATAATGTATTTATAATCATCTATAGAGATTTTTCTAACATGTTTCTTCGAAACACAGCACTCTATCGAAAATAATTGGTCTAATTGGAACTTATTCACTCTTCAGAACCAATTACACCCTTCTCTCATAATAACTGATTTAGAATGAATTGGGATAGACCAGATGGAATGTTTGTGTGTGACGAACACAGGATAGCATGTGGTTACCATGAGTGTATATGATTATGGCAATGACCAACCGTATTACCTACAAATGAAGTTTGGGGAAAAACTTCGTATCTAACTATCGAGCAAGATAATTGTGGAGCAAGATGCGTGCTCAATATTTTTAGATAATATTTTTTTATATCATACTTCCTCTGTTTATAAATATTAGACGTTTTAGCTAGCCAATCTAGCTTGTTTAAATGTCATACATTAACAAACGGAGGGAGTACATACATGTGCTCTACTTTGTACTACCTTGTTCAGAAAAAGATGTCGCAATTCTTTTTAAATTTTGATGAATCTATACACTATTTAGTGTAGGTGTAAAGAAACGTCCCAATTTTAAAAATCTGCTATATCCTTCTCGAGAGTGAGGGTAACCTTTTTTCTTTCGATTTGTTTAAGTACACTCAATTCATGTAGTATAAACCACTTCACACTATTTAGCGTACATCCTCATCTTCCAGGCTACCCGGCTCGACGGCAGGACGACCGTAGTAGCTCGACGCATAACACGTCCTCCTCGCCGGCACTCTCGCTCAGCTCATGTGGTTACTAAAAAAATGAATTCTAATTTTAAAATATTACACGTCCTAGTTTAAAAACCTTGTCATGCACGTGTGGTTCAGAATATGTATGCACACGACACAGTCCGACGCTAGGATAATACACAGATAACTCATCTAAACTTTCAAAAAAACTGGTCTAAACGTGACGGGATAGGTCACATGCACGTAAATATATGGCTCAATCTAGATCCCATTTAAACGTGATCTGATAGGATTCTTTTCTTTTTGACAGAATCTGATAGGATTCTTACGGTCAAAGAAAGAAAACAACATATGTTAAACTCGTATGGGCAACAGACTCTGTTTCCATGTTTTTCCCCAAACTACACTTTTACGTGCAACCTTAGACTTTCCCGCGCCAAATAAAAAAAATAGATCGTGTCAAGTTTGAGTTCGTGTTACACATGTGTACGTTTAACTCGTATGGGCAACAGACTCTGTTTCCATGTTTTTCCCAAAACTACACTTTTACGTGCAACCTTAGACTTTCCCGCACCAAATAAAAAAAATAGATCGTGTCAAGTTTGAGTTCGTGTTACACATGTGTACGTTTACGTTATATTCATCTATTAGTAAATCCTAGTCACAAATTACAGATCCAACGATTAATAATAATTAAGATGATGTGGATTAACCTTGTGTCTCTATTTAAAACATCTTATTTTGCTTTTAGTATATAATAGAAGACTAGGTGACTCAACGAGAACGACTCAACATTGACTCGACTCAGACACAACTACTACATTGACACAAGTACTAATATAATAAAGTAAGAGTACTAGTTAGTTTACATTTCCACAGGCCAATTTTACGAACAAAATTTCGAAAATTAACCTTCAGAAACTCGGAAGCCAGGTGACACAACAGTCATCAAGGATTGCAGCTAGTGGTACACAGTGACCTGGTCAAGATCTACCTTGAGCCTGCTTGACGCTTCAGCTCGGAGTTGAGAGCCTTCTCCTGTGACAGCTCGGCCTCTAGTTTGTCCGTCCTAACCGTGAGGTTCAGGATCAGTCCGGCGAGTTTGTCCATGGTCTCCGCCTGGCCGAGGCTCCGCCGCTGGATCTCATTACTCGCAGTGAACGATTTCATGGCGATATCGTCGAGAATGCGAATCCGGATCTTCTCAGTGGCGAGCTCAGAATAAAGTCTCATGCACTCATCGGCGAGGGCGCTTCTGTCCGCCGTCTCGACGCAGAAATCGCCCATAACCATTTCTAAAATGGGACCGATCTCGTAGCGGGGCTTCTATCAGATGGGGATGGAGCACAAAATCAGAAGTGTACCCAGAGAAGTACCAAGAAAGAGAAAATGGGAATCCCAATTTGCACGAATGTCTATACCTCGCTGCTTTGAGAACTTGGCTCCGTGGAAGATGTTTCCGCAGGCAGGAGGGCTGCGGGAAAACTAAGGCCGCCCGACCTGAATATACGATTGAGAGAAGGTAAGAAAAGGAGGGGATGATAAGTTGTGAAAGACATAGAAAGATGCGCAAGAACGGAGGATCGCCTGAAGGTAGCAGTCGCGGGCTGCGACGCCCTTGAAGACTCTTGCGCAGAAGGCACCTCGACAGCAGCACAGGGACGCCATTGCTGGGATTCCCTCAGCTTCGCCGCAGCCGCACGAGCCCTTCTGTGGCGAGACTTGCTCCCGGTCATGGTGGCGAAGTAGTATTCCAAGAGGTAAACAAAGTGGTGAACTGAGGAAGACGGCAAGAGCAAAGGTTAGTTCTTAAATTTGGCCTCCCCGTCTCCTCGGCACCTCGCGAGTAGTAATACTGGTCAAAGAGCAAACTTCAAGGCAGAGACTTGGTGGGCCATTCATCTCCAACTATACTTCCTCCGATCCGAATGATACCAAATTTTTGAATGACAAATCACCCAAAACAGTATCTAGGATTTGATCTAGATTCAAATGGGCATAAAATTTCAAAAAAATGAAAAACCAAAGCATATAGCCTTCTTATGTCATATAGTAAGCACTCGATCAAGTTGGTAAACAAGGTCTAGACATATTCAAACCAGAAAAATCATGTTTCTACCCCTAGCCCTAAACTTTGTCTTATGAAGTCAAGCACGAAGAGAAGTCGTTTTGGATTTCAAACATGGAAATTTCAAAAACCTTCCCAAAAGCTTCATTTTGGAGTGACTAAGAAGGATACAGGCTTACCTTTTCATTTTCATGTTTTAAACTTGTTTAAATATTGGTTAAGCCTAGGATTTGACCAAGATCAAATGGGCATAAAAATTCAGAAAAAGTCAAAAAAATGAAAACCAAAGCACATAGTATTATTATGTCATATAGTAAGCATTCAAGTTGATAAACAAGGTCTAAACAACAAACTAGACAAATCATGTATCTACCCCTAACCCTAAACTCTGTCTTATGAAGTCAAGCATGAAGAGAAGTGGTTTTGGGTTTCAAACATGGAAATTTCAAAAAACTCCCAAAAGCTTCTCATTTTTGAGTGACTAAGAAGGATTCAGGCTTACCTTTTCATTTTCATGTTTTAAACTTGTTCAAATCTTGGTCAAACTTAGGATTTGACCAAGATTCAAATGTGCATAAAAATTGGGAGGAAGGGTATGAATTACAATTCAAAAAAACAAGGTAACTTAAATACTTGGATGCCCCAAAGATGTGTGGAAGCCCAGAACAATGGCAAAACATGTGCGCACGCTGCATCCAATTCAAGTAGAACACATAGTAGGCATCGATAGTTTGACCTAAATTTGAAATCAAAGAGAAGGTGGTTAGAAAAAATCGAAATTGGCAAAGCAAAGCATGAAATCATAAATTTGTGATGCACTATAGCTATGAAAAGTATCAAACAATGCATACCAAAATGATTTTTTAGAGGAATACTAGTTCAACTTATTTTAATTTTATATTAGTAGCCCAAAATCGAACTAGTAGTTGGATATTTCTGAACTTGATCTGTAGTAGTGGGCAAAACCCTAGTTTAACCTATTTAATCATAGATTCGTAGGTCGATTTTTCTACTTTTTTATTATTACTATGCAGCACATGTGTGTTTGCCCGTCGAGTGAAACTCGGAGGAAGAAGGGATCACTCGGAAGGAGAGAAGAAGGGAGAGAATTATGGTGTCTCCCCTTTTTCGGGTGATGATGTTGACTTTTGTGCAGGGTTTGTCAGTGAGCAGGAGGTGCGAGCGAGCGAGCGAGTCGAGCGAGGCCGAGAATGAGAGAGATTTGTTTTTTTTGTGAGAGGGACAACCGAAGGATCCAGAAGGACCCACATACTTCCAATACGCATCCTGATGCGTCTTCTCTTGACAAAGAAAATGGCTGGGAGTTTGCGTACCTATTGCACGTGACTTGTGCTCACTGAAGTGTGGGACCTCACGCATGGGCACCACAAGTAAGTGACAGACCTGTTGATGTAAAAACTCGGTTGATTATTATACTACTACATTTATACAAAGTTTCCTATGGATTCAAGGGTACGAAAGCCAAGTTAAATCATTTACATGACATTATTTTTTCCATGAAGCCAAGTTAACTCATTTATCAATTGGTACATTTTGGAGTGACTAAGAAGGATCCAGGCTTACTTTTTCATTTTCATGTTTTAAACTGTTTAAATCTTGGTCAAACCTATGACTTGACCAAGATTCAAATGGGCATAAAAATTCAAAAACAAAAGCACACCGTCTTCCTATGTCATATATCAAGGTGATAAACAAGGTCTGCCATATTCAAACCACAAAAATCATGTATCTACCCCCTAACCCTAAACAAGGATCCAGGCTTACCCTTTTCATTTTCATGTTTTTAAACTTGTTCAAATCTTGGTCAAACTTAGGATTTGACGAAGATTCAAATGGGCGTAAAAATACTTAGAAAAATCATGTACGTATCTACCCCAAACCCTAAACTCTATCTTACGAAGCCAAGCATGAAGAGAAGTGGTTTTGGGTTTCAAACATGGAAATTTCAAAAACCTCCCAAAAGCTTCATTTTAGAGTGACTAAGAAGGATCCATGCTTACCTTTTATTTTCATGTTTTAAACATGTTCAAATCTTGGTCAAACCGTACGTACCTAGGATTTGACCAATATTCAAATGGGCATAAAAATTCAAAAAAAAATGAAAAACCAAAGCACATAGCCTAGCTTCTTATATATGCCATATAGTAAGCACTCAAGCTAGTTGATAAACAAGGTCTAGACATATTCAAACCAGAAAAATCATGTATCTATATACCCCTAACCCTAAACTTTGTCTTAATTATGAAGTCAAGCACGAAGAGAAGTCGTTTTGGGTTTCAAACATGGACATTTCAAAAACCCTCCCAAAAGCTTCATTGTGGTGTGACGTACTAAGAAGGATACATGCTTACATTTTCAACAACCCCCCTAAAAGCTTCATTATAGAGTGACTAAGAAAGGATCCAGTCTGGCGGGCTTACCTTTTATTTTCTTGGTTTAAACTTGTTCAAATCTCGGTCAAACCTAGGATTTGACCAAGATTCAAAATGTGCATCAAAATTTAAAAAAATTAAAAACCAAATTAAAGCGCATAGTGTTCTTATGTCATATAGTAAGCATTAAAGTTGATAAACAAGGTCTAGACACATATTCAAACAAGACAAATCATGTATCTATACCCCTAACCCCTAAACTCTATCTTATGAAGTCAACAACATGAAGAGAAGTGGTTTTGGGTTTCAAACATGGAAATTTCAAAAACCTCCCAAAAGCTTCATTTTAGAGTGACTAATATATATAAGAAGGATCCATACATGCCTGCTTACCACCTTTTCATTTTCATATTTTAAACTTGTTTAAATCCGTGTCAAATTAAACCAAGGATTTGACCAAAAGATTCAAATGGGCATAAAATTTTAAAAAAAATCAGAAAAATGAAAAACAAAAGCATATAGTCTTCTAATGTCATATAGTAAGCATTCAAGTTGATAAACAAGGTTTGGACATGCATATTCAAACCTAGGCAAATCATGTATCTATCCCCTAGCCCCTAAACTCTATCTTATGAAGTCAAGCATGAAGAGAAGTGGTTTTGGGTTTCAAACATGAAAATTTCAAGAACATCCCAAAAACTTCATTTTAGAGTGACTAAGAAAGGATACAGGCTTCCCCTTTTCATTTTCATGTTTTATACTTGTTTAAATCTTGGCCAAACCTAGGATTTGACAAAGATTCAAATGTGCATCTATCAAAATAAAAAAATCAGAAAAATTAAAAACCAAAGCACATAGTTTTCTTATGTCATATATAGTTAGCATTAAAGTTGATATAAACAAGGTCTAGATATATTCAAACAAGAAAAATCATGTATCTACCCCTAACCCTAAACTCTGTCTTATGTGTAGTCAAGCATGAAGAGAAGTGGTTTTGGGTTTCAAACTTGGAAATTTCAAGAACCCCCAAAAGCTTCATTTTAGAGTGACTAAAGGATCCAGGTCGGGCTTACCTTTTATTTTCATGTTTTAAAATTGTTCAAATCTTGGTCAAACTGTACCTAGGATTTGATCAAGATTCAAATGGGCATAAAATTTCAAAAAAATGAAAAACCAAAGCATATAGCCTTCTTATGTCATATAGTAAGCACTCGATCAAGTTGGTAAACAAGGTCTAGACATATTCAAACCAGAAAAATCATGTTTCTACCCCTAGCCCTAAACTTTGTCTTATGAAGTCAAGCACGAAGAGAAGTCGTTTTGGATTTCAAACATGGAAATTTCAAAAACCTTCCCAAAAGCTTCATTTTGGAGTGACTAAGAAGGATACAGGCTTACCTTTTCATTTTCATGTTTTAAACTTGTTTAAATATTGGTTAAGCCTAGGATTTGACCAAGATCAAATGGGCATAAAAATTCAGAAAAAGTCAAAAAAAATGAAAACCAAAGCACATAGTATTATTATGTCATATAGTAAGCATTCAAGTTGATAAACAAGGTCTAAACAACAAACTAGACAAATCATGTATCTACCCCCTAACCCTAAACTCTGTCTTATGAAGTCAAGCATGAAGAGAAGTGGTTTTGGGTTTCAAACATGGAAATTTCAAAAAACTCCCAAAAGCTTCTCATTTTTGAGTGACTAAGAAGGATTCAGGCTTACCTTTTCATTTTCATGTTTTAAACTTGTTCAAATCTTGGTCAAACTTAGGATTTGACCAAGATTCAAATGTGCATAAAAATTGGGAGGAAGGGTATGAATTACAATTCAAAAAAACAAGGTAACTTAAATACTTGGATGCCCCAAAGATGTGTGGAAGCCCAGAACAATGGCAAAACATGTGCGCACGCTGCATCCAATTCAAGTAGAACACATAGTAGGCATCGATAGTTTGACCTAAATTTGAAATCAAAGAGAAGGTGGTTAGAAAAAATCGAATTTGGCAAAGCAAAGCATGAAATCATAAATTTGTGATGCACTATAGCTATGAAAAGTATCAAACAATGCATACCAAAATGATTTTTTAGAGGAATACTAGTTCAACTTATTTTAATTTTATATTAGTAGCCCAAAATCGAACTAGTAGTTGGATATTTCTGAACTTGATCTGTAGTAGTGGGCAAAACCCTAGTTTAACCTATTTAATCATAGATTCGTAGGTCGATTTTTCTACTTTTTTATTATTACTATGCAGCACATGTGTGTTTGCCCGTCGAGTGAAACTCGGAGGAAGAAGGGATCACTCGGAAGGAGAGAAGAAGGGAGAGAATTATGGTGTCTCCCCTTTTTCGGGTGATGATGTTGACTTTTGTGCAGGGTTTGTCAGTGAGCAGGAGGTGCGAGCGAGCGAGCGAGTCGACGAGCCGAGAATGAGAGAGATTTGTTTTTTTGTGAGAGGGACAACCGAAGGATCCAGAAGGACCCACATACTTCCAATACGCATCCTGATGCGTCTTCTCTTGACAAAGAAAATGGCTGGGAGTTTGCGTACCTATTGCACGTGACTTGTGCTCACTGAAGTGTGGGACCTCACGCATGGGCACCACACGTAAGTGACAGACCTGTTGATGTAAAAACTCGGTTGATTATTATACTACTACATTTATACAAAGTTTCCTATGGATTCAAGGGTACGAAAGCCAAGTTAAATCATTTACATGACATTATTTTTTCCATGAAGCCAAGTTAACTCATTTATCAATTGGTACATTTTGGAGTGACTAAGAAGGATCCAGGCTTACTTTTTCATTTTCATGTTTTAAACCTGTTTAAATCTTGGTCAAACCTATGACTTGACCAAGATTCAAATGGGCATAAAAATTCAAAAAAAAGAAAAACAAAAGCACACCGTCTTCCTATGTCATATATCAAGGTGATAAACAAGGTCTGCCATATTCAAACCACAAAAATCATGTATCTACCCCCTAACCCTAAACAAGGATCCAGGCTTACCCTTTTCATTTTCATGTTTTTAAACTTGTTCAAATCTTGGTCAAACTTAGGATTTGACGAAGATTCAAATGGGCGTAAAAATACTTAGAAAAATCATGTACGTATCTACCCCAAACCCTAAACTCTATCTTACGAAGCCAAGCATGAAGAGAAGTGGTTTTGGGTTTCAAACATGGAAATTTCAAAAACCTCCCAAAAGCTTCATTTTAGAGTGACTAAGAAGGATCCATGCTTACCTTTTATTTTCATGTTTTAAACATGTTCAAATCTTGGTCAAACCGTACGTACCTAGGATTTGACCAAGATTCAAATGGGCATAAAAATTCAAAAAAAAAATGAAAAACCAAAGCACATAGCCTAGCTTCTTATATATGCCATATATATAGTAAGCACTCAAGCTAGTTGATAAACAAAGTCTAGACATATTCAAACCAGAAAAATCATGTATCTATATACCCCTAACCCTAAACTTTGTCTTAATTATGAAGTCAAGCACGAAGAGAAGTCGTTTTGGGTTTCAAACATGGACATTTCAAAAACCCTCCCAAAAGCTTCATTGTGGTGTGACGTACTAAGAAGGATACATGCTTACATTTTCAACAACCCCCCTAAAAGCTTCATTATAGAGTGACTAAGAAAGGATCCAGTCTGGCGGGCTTACCTTTTATTTTCTTGTTTTAAACTTGTTCAAATCTCGGTCAAACCTAGGATTTGACCAAGATTCAAAATGTGCATCAAAATTTAAAAAAATTAAAAACCAAATTAAAGCGCATAGTGTTCTTATGTCATATAGTAAGCATTAAAGTTGATAAACAAGGTCTAGACACATATTCAAACAAGACAAGTCATGTATATACCCCTAACCCCTAAACTCTATCTTATGAAGTCAACAACATGAAGAGAAGTGGTTTTGGGTTTCAAACATGGAAATTTCAAAAACCTCCCAAAAGCTTCATTTTAGAGTGACTAATATATATAAGAAGGATACATGCCTGCTTACCACCTTTTCATTTTCATATTTTAAACTTGTTTAAATCCGTGTCAAATTAAACCAAGGATTTGACCAAAAGATTCAAATGGGCATAAAATTTAAAAAAAATCAGAAAAATGAAAAACAAAAGCATATAGTCTTCTTATGTCATATAGTAAGCATTCAAGTTGATAAACAAGCTAGGTTTGGACATGCATATTCAAACCTAGGCAAATCATGTATCTATCCCCTAGCTAGCCCCTAAACTCTATCTTATGAAGTCAAGCATGAAGAGAAGTGGTTTTGGGTTTCAAACATGAAAATTTCAAGAACATCCCAAAAACTTCATTTTAGAGTGACTAAGAAAGGATACAGGCTTCCCCTTTTCATTTTCATGTTTTATACTTGTTTAAATCTTGGCCAAACCTAGGATTTGACAAAGATTCAAATGTGCATCTATCAAAATAAAAAAATCAGAAAAATTAAAAACCAAAGCACATAGTTTTCTTATGTCATATATAGTTAGCATTAAAGTTGATATAAACAAGGTCTAGATATATTCAAACAAGAAAAATCATGTATCTACCCCTAACCCTAAACTCTGTCTTATGTGTAGTCAAGCATGAAGAGAAGTGGTTTTGGGTTTCAAACTTGGAAATTTCAAGAACCCCCAAAAGCTTCATTTTAGAGTGACTAAAGGATCCAGGTCGGGCTTACCTTTTATTTTCATGTTTTAAAATTGTTCAAATCTTGGTCAAACTGTACCTAGGATTTGATCAAGATTCAAATGGGCATAAAATTTCAAAAAAAATGAAAAACCAAAGCATATAGCCTTCTTATGTCATATAGTAAGCACTCGATCAAGTTGGTAAACAAGGTCTAGACATATTCAAACCAGAAAAATCATGTTTCTACCCCTAGCCCTAAACTTTGTCTTATGAAGTCAAGCACGAAGAGAAGTCGTTTTGGATTTCAAACATGGAAATTTCAAAAACCTTCCCAAAAGCTTCATTTTGGAGTGACTAAGAAGGATACAGGCTTACCTTTTCATTTTCATGTTTTAAACTTGTTTAAATATTGGTTAAGCCTAGGATTTGACCAAGATCAAATGGGCATAAAAATTCAGAAAAAATCAAAAAAAATGAAAACCAAAGCACATAGTATTATTATGTCATATAGTAAGCATTCAAGTTGATAAACAAGGTCTAAACAACAAACTAGACAAATCATGTATCTACCCCCTAACCCTAAACTCTGTCTTATGAAGTCAAGCATGAAGAGAAGTGGTTTTGGGTTTCAAACATGGAAATTTCAAAAAACTCCCAAAAGCTTCTCATTTTTGAGTGACTAAGAAGGATTCAGGCTTACCTTTTCATTTTCATGTTTTAAACTTGTTCAAATCTTGGTCAAACTTAGGATTTGACCAAGATTCAAATGTGCATAAAAATTGGGAGGAAGGGTATGAATTACAATTCAAAAAAACAAGGTAACTTAAATACTTGGATGCCCCAAAGATGTGTGGAAGCCCAGAACAATGGCAAAACATGTGCGCACGCTGCATCCAATTCAAGTAGAACACATAGTAGGCATCGATAGTTTGACCTAAATTTGAAATCAAAGAGAAGGTGGTTAGAAAAAATCGAAATTGGCAAAGCAAAGCATGAAATCATAAATTTGTGATGCACTATAGCTATGAAAAGTATCAAACAATGCATACCAAAATGATTTTTTAGAGGAATACTAGTTCAACTTATTTTAATTTTATATTAGTAGCCCAAAATCGAACTAGTAGTTGGATATTTCTGAACTTGATCTGTAGTAGTGGGCAAAACCCTAGTTTAACCTATTTAATCATAGATTCGTAGGTCGATTTTTCTACTTTTTTATTATTACTATGCAGCACATGTGTGTTTGCCCGTCGAGTGAAACTCGGAGGAAGAGGGATCACTCGGAAGGAGAGAAGAAGGGAGAGAATTATGGTGTCTCCCCTTTTTCGGGTGATGATGTTGACTTTTGTGCAGGGTTTGTCAGTGAGCAGGAGGTGCGAGCGAGCGAGCGAGCGAGTCGAGCGAGGCCGAGAATGAGAGAGATTTGTTTTTTTTGTGAGAGGGACAACCGAAGGATCCAGAAGGACCCACATACTTCCAATACGCATCCTGATGCGTCTTCTCTTGACAAAGAAAATGGCTGGGAGTTTGCGTACCTATTGCACGTGACTTGTGCTCACTGAAGTGTGGGACCTCACGCATGGGCACCACACGTAAGTGACAGACCTGTTGATGTAAAAACTCGGTTGATTATTATACTACTACATTTATACAAAGTTTCCTATGGATTCAAGGGTACGAAAGCCAAGTTAAATCATTTACATGACATTATTTTTTCCATGAAGCCAAGTTAACTCATTTATCAATTGGTACATTTTGGAGTGACTAAGAAGGATCCAGGCTTACTTTTTCATTTTCATGTTTTAAACATGTTTAAATCTTGGTCAAACCTATGACTTGACCAAGATTCAAATGGGCATAAAAATTCAAAAAAAAGAAAAACAAAAGCACACCGTCTTCCTATGTCATATATCAAGGTGATAAACAAGGTCTGCCATATTCAAACCACAAAAATCATGTATCTACCCCCTAACCCTAAACAAGGATCCAGGCTTACCCTTTTCATTTTCATGTTTTTAAACTTGTTCAAATCTTGGTCAAACTTAGGATTTGACGAAGATTCAAATGGGCGTAAAAATACTTAGAAAAATCATGTACGTATCTACCCCAAACCCTAAACTCTATCTTACGAAGCCAAGCATGAAGAGAAGTGGTTTTGGGTTTCAAACATGGAAATTTCAAAAACCTCCCAAAAGCTTCATTTTAGAGTGACTAAGAAGGATCCATGCTTACCTTTTATTTTCATGTTTTAAACATGTTCAAATCTTGGTCAAACCGTACGTACCTAGGATTTGACCAATATTCAAATGGGCATAAAAATTCAAAAAAAAATGAAAAACCAAAGCACATAGCCTAGCTTCTTATATATGCCATATAGTAAGCACTCAAGCTAGTTGATAAACAAGGTCTAGACATATTCAAACCAGAAAAATCATGTATCTATATACCCCTAACCCTAAACTTTGTCTTAATTATGAAGTCAAGCACGAAGAGAAGTCGTTTTGGGTTTCAAACATGGACATTTCAAAAACCCTCCCAAAAGCTTCATTGTGGTGTGACGTACTAAGAAGGATACATGCTTACATTTTCAACAACCCCCCTAAAAGCTTCATTATAGAGTGACTAAGAAAGGATCCAGTCTGGCGGGCTTACCTTTTATTTTCTTGGTTTAAACTTGTTCAAATCTCGGTCAAACCTAGGATTTGACCAAGATTCAAAATGTGCATCAAATTTTAAAAAAATTAAAAACCAAATTAAAGCGCATAGTGTTCTTATGTCATATAGTAAGCATTAAAGTTGATAAACAAGGTCTAGACACATATTCAAACAAGACAAATCATGTATCTATACCCCTAACCCCTAAACTCTATCTTATGAAGTCAACAACATGAAGAGAAGTGGTTTTGGGTTTCAAACATGGAAATTTCAAAAACCTCCCAAAAGCTTCATTTTAGAGTGACTAATATATATAAGAAGGATCCATACATGCCTGCTTACCACCTTTTCATTTTCATATTTTAAACTTGTTTAAATCCGTGTCAAATTAAACCAAGGATTTGACCAAAAGATTCAAATGGGCATAAAATTTTAAAAAAAATCAGAAAAATGAAAAACAAAAGCATATAGTCTTCTTATGTCATATAGTAAGCATTCAAGTTGATAAACAAGGTTTGGACATGCATATTCAAACCTAGGCAAATCATGTATCTATCCCCTAGCCCCTAAACTCTATCTTATGAAGTCAAGCATGAAGAGAAGTGGTTTTGGGTTTCAAACATGAAAATTTCAAGAACATCCCAAAAACTTCATTTTAGAGTGACTAAGAAAGGATACAGGCTTCCCCTTTTCATTTTCATGTTTTATACTTGTTTAAATCTTGGCCAAACCTAGGATTTGACAAAGATTCAAATGTGCATCTATCAAAATAAAAAAATCAGAAAAATTAAAAACCAAAGCACATAGTTTTCTTATGTCATATATAGTTAGCATTAAAGTTGATATAAACAAGGTCTAGATATATTCAAACAAGAAAAATCATGTATCTACCCCTAACCCTAAACTCTGTCTTATGTGTAGTCAAGCATGAAGAGAAGTGGTTTTGGGTTTCAAACTTGGAAATTTCAAGAACCCCCAAAAGCTTCATTTTAGAGTGACTAAAGGATCCAGGTCGGGCTTACCTTTTATTTTCATGTTTTAAAATTGTTCAAATCTTGGTCAAACTGTACCTAGGATTTGATCAAGATTCAAATGGGCATAAAATTTCAAAAAAATGAAAAACCAAAGCATATAGCCTTCTTATGTCATATAGTAAGCACTCGATCAAGTTGGTAAACAAGGTCTAGACATATTCAAACCAGAAAAATCATGTTTCTACCCCTAGCCCTAAACTTTGTCTTATGAAGTCAAGCACGAAGAGAAGTCGTTTTGGATTTCAAACATGGAAATTTCAAAAACCTTCCCAAAAGCTTCATTTTGGAGTGACTAAGAAGGATACAGGCTTACCTTTTCATTTTCATGTTTTAAACTTGTTTAAATATTGGTTAAGCCTAGGATTTGACCAAGATCAAATGGGCATAAAAATTCAGAAAAAATCAAAAAAATGAAAACCAAAGCACATAGTATTATTATGTCATATAGTAAGCATTCAAGTTGATAAACAAGGTCTAAACAACAAACTAGACAAATCATGTATCTACCCCCTAACCCTAAACTCTGTCTTATGAAGTCAAGCATGAAGAGAAGTGGTTTTGGGTTTCAAACATGGAAATTTCAAAAAACTCCCAAAAGCTTCTCATTTTTGAGTGACTAAGAAGGATTCAGGCTTACCTTTTCATTTTCATGTTTTAAACTTGTTCAAATCTTGGTCAAACTTAGGATTTGACCAAGATTCAAATGTGCATAAAAATTGGGAGGAAGGGTATGAATTACAATTCAAAAAAACAAGGTAACTTAAATACTTGGATGCCCCAAAGATGTGTGGAAGCCCAGAACAATGGCAAAACATGTGCGCACGCTGCATCCAATTCAAGTAGAACACATAGTAGGCATCGATAGTTTGACCTAAATTTGAAATCAAAGAGAAGGTGGTTAGAAAAAATCGAAATTGGCAAAGCAAAGCATGAAATCATAAATTTGTGATGCACTATAGCTATGAAAAGTATCAAACAATGCATACCAAAATGATTTTTTAGAGGAATACTAGTTCAACTTATTTTAATTTTATATTAGTAGCCCAAAATCGAACTAGTAGTTGGATATTTCTGAACTTGATCTGTAGTAGTGGGCAAAACCCTAGTTTAACCTATTTAATCATAGATTCGTAGGTCGATTTTTCTACTTTTTTATTATTACTATGCAGCACATGTGTGTTTGCCCGTCGAGTGAAACTCGGAGGAAGAGGGATCACTCGGAAGGAGAGAAGAAGGGAGAGAATTATGGTGTCTCCCCTTTTTCGGGTGATGATGTTGACTTTTGTGCAGGGTTTGTCAGTGAGCAGGAGGTGCGAGCGAGCGAGCGAGTCGAGCGAGGCCGAGAATGAGAGATTTGTTTTTTTTTGTGAGAGGGACAACCGAAGGATCCAGAAGGACCCACATACTTCCAATACGCATCCTGATGCGTCTTCTCTTGACAAAGAAAATGGCTGGGAGTTTGCGTACCTATTGCACGTGACTTGTGCTCACTGAAGTGTGGGACCTCACGCATGGGCACCACACGTAAGTGACAGACCTGTTGATGTAAAAACTCGGTTGATTATTATACTACTACATTTATACAAAGTTTCCTATGGATTCAAGGGTACGAAAGCCAAGTTAAATCATTTACATGACATTATTTTTTCCATGAAGCCAAGTTAACTCATTTATCAATTGGTACATTTTGGAGTGACTAAGAAGGATCCAGGCTTACTTTTTCATTTTCATGTTTTAAACCTGTTTAAATCTTGGTCAAACCTATGACTTGACCAAGATTCAAATGGGCATAAAAATTCAAAAAAAAGAAAAACAAAAGCACACCGTCTTCCTATGTCATATATCAAGGTGATAAACAAGGTCTGCCATATTCAAACCACAAAAATCATGTATCTACCCCCTAACCCTAAACAAGGATCCAGGCTTACCCTTTTCATTTTCATGTTTTTAAACTTGTTCAAATCTTGGTCAAACTTAGGATTTGACGAAGATTCAAATGGGCGTAAAAATACTTAGAAAAATCATGTACGTATCTACCCCAAACCCTAAACTCTATCTTACGAAGCCAAGCATGAAGAGAAGTGGTTTTGGGTTTCAAACATGGAAATTTCAAAAACCTCCCAAAAGCTTCATTTTAGAGTGACTAAGAAGGATCCATGCTTACCTTTTATTTTCATGTTTTAAACATGTTCAAATCTTGGTCAAACCGTACGTACCTAGGATTTGACCAAGATTCAAATGGGCATAAAAATTCAAAAAAAAATGAAAAACCAAAGCACATAGCCTAGCTTCTTATATATGCCATATAGTAAGCACTCAAGCTAGTTGATAAACAAAGTCTAGACATATTCAAACCAGAAAAATCATGTATCTATATACCCCTAACCCTAAACTTTGTCTTAATTATGAAGTCAAGCACGAAGAGAAGTCGTTTTGGGTTTCAAACATGGACATTTCAAAAACCCTCCCAAAAGCTTCATTGTGGTGTGACGTACTAAGAAGGATACATGCTTACATTTTCAACAACCCCCCTAAAAGCTTCATTATAGAGTGACTAAGAAAGGATCCAGTCTGGCGGGCTTACCTTTTATTTTCTTGTTTTAAACTTGTTCAAATCTCGGTCAAACCTAGGATTTGACCAAGATTCAAAATGTGCATCAAATTTTAAAAAAATTAAAAACCAAATTAAAGCGCATAGTGTTCTTATGTCATATAGTAAGCATTAAAGTTGATAAACAAGGTCTAGACACATATTCAAACAAGACAAGTCATGTATCTATACCCCTAACCCCTAAACTCTATCTTATGAAGTCAACAACATGAAGAGAAGTGGTTTTGGGTTTCAAACATGGAAATTTCAAAAACCTCCCAAAAGCTTCATTTTAGAGTGACTAATATATATAAGAAGGATACATGCCTGCTTACCACCTTTTCATTTTCATATTTTAAACTTGTTTAAATCCGTGTCAAATTAAACCAAGGATTTGACCAAAAGATTCAAATGGGCATAAAATTTAAAAAAATCAGAAAAATGAAAAACAAATGCATATAGTCTTCTTATGTCATATAGTAAGCATTCAAGTTGATAAACAAGGTTTGGACATGCATATTCAAACCTAGGCAAATCATGTATCTATCCCCTAGCCCCTAAACTCTATCTTATGAAGTCAAGCATGAAGAGAAGTGGTTTTGGGTTTCAAACATGAAAATTTCAAGAACATCCCAAAAACTTCATTTTAGAGTGACTAAGAAAGGATACAGGCTTCCCCTTTTCATTTTCATGTTTTATACTTGTTTAAATCTTGGCCAAACCTAGGATTTGACAAAGATTCAAATGTGCATCTATCAAAATAAAAAAATCAGAAAAATTAAAAACCAAAGCACATAGTTTTCTTATGTCATATATAGTTAGCATTAAAGTTGATATAAACAAGGTCTAGATATATTCAAACAAGAAAAATCATGTATCTACCCCTAACCCTAAACTCTGTCTTATGTGTAGTCAAGCATGAAGAGAAGTGGTTTTGGGTTTCAAACTTGGAAATTTCAAGAACCCCCAAAAGCTTCATTTTAGAGTGACTAAAGGATCCAGGTCGGGCTTACCTTTTATTTTCATGTTTTAAAATTGTTCAAATCTTGGTCAAACTGTACCTAGGATTTGATCAAGATTCAAATGGGCATAAAATTTCAAAAAAATGAAAAACCAAAGCATATAGCCTTCTTATGTCATATAGTAAGCACTCGATCAAGTTGGTAAACAAGGTCTAGACATATTCAAACCAGAAAAATCATGTTTCTACCCCTAGCCCTAAACTTTGTCTTATGAAGTCAAGCACGAAGAGAAGTCGTTTTGGATTTCAAACATGGAAATTTCAAAAACCTTCCCAAAAGCTTCATTTTGGAGTGACTAAGAAGGATACAGGCTTACCTTTTCATTTTCATGTTTTAAACTTGTTTAAATATTGGTTAAGCCTAGGATTTGACCAAGATCAAATGGGCATAAAAATTCAGAAAAAGTCAAAAAAAATGAAAACCAAAGCACATAGTATTATTATGTCATATAGTAAGCATTCAAGTTGATAAACAAGGTCTAAACAACAAACTAGACAAATCATGTATCTACCCCCTAACCCTAAACTCTGTCTTATGAAGTCAAGCATGAAGAGAAGTGGTTTTGGGTTTCAAACATGGAAATTTCAAAAAACTCCCAAAAGCTTCTCATTTTTGAGTGACTAAGAAGGATTCAGGCTTACCTTTTCATTTTCATGTTTTAAACTTGTTCAAATCTTGGTCAAACTTAGGATTTGACCAAGATTCAAATGTGCATAAAAATTGGGAGGAAGGGTATGAATTACAATTCAAAAAAACAAGGTAACTTAAATACTTGGATGCCCCAAAGATGTGTGGAAGCCCAGAACGATGGCAAAACATGTGCGCACGCTGCATCCAATTCAAGTAGAACACATAGTAGGCATCGATAGTTTGACCTAAATTTGAAATCAAAGAGAAGGTGGTTAGAAAAAATCGAAATTGGCAAAGCAAAGCATGAAATCATAAATTTGTGATGCACTATAGCTATGAAAAGTATCAAACAATGCATACCAAAATGATTTTTTAGAGGAATACTAGTTCAACTTATTTTAATTTTATATTAGTAGCCCAAAATCGAACTAGTAGTTGGATATTTCTGAACTTGATCTGTAGTAGTGGGCAAAACCCTAGTTTAACCTATTTAATCATAGATTCGTAGGTCGATTTTTCTACTTTTTTATTATTACTATGCAGCACATGTGTGTTTGCCCGTCGAGTGAAACTCGGAGGAAGAAGGGATCACTCGGAAGGAGAGAAGAAGGGAGAGAATTATGGTGTCTCCCCTTTTTCGGGTGATGATGTTGACTTTTGTGCAGGGTTTGTCAGTGAGCAGGAGGTGCGAGCGAGCGAGCGAGTCGAGCGAGGCCGAGAATGAGAGAGATTTGTTTTTTTTTGTGAGAGGGACAACCGAAGGATCCAGAAGGACCCACATACTTCCAATACGCATCCTGATGCGTCTTCTCTTGACAAAGAAAATGGCTGGGAGTTTGCGTACCTATTGCACGTGACTTGTGCTCACTGAAGTGTGGGACCTCACGCATGGGCACCACACGTAAGTGACAGACCTGTTGATGTAAAAACTCGGTTGATTATTATACTACTACATTTATACAAAGTTTCCTATGGATTCAAGGGTACGAAAGCCAAGTTAAATCATTTACATGACATTATTTTTTCCATGAAGCCAAGTTAACTCATTTATCAATTGGTACATTTTGGAGTGACTAAGAAGGATCCAGGCTTACTTTTTCATTTTCATGTTTTAAACATGTTTAAATCTTGGTCAAACCTATGACTTGACCAAGATTCAAATGGGCATAAAAATTCAAAAAAAAGAAAAACAAAAGCACACCGTCTTCCTATGTCATATATCAAGGTGATAAACAAGGTCTGCCATATTCAAACCACAAAAATCTTGTATCTACCCCCTAACCCTAAACAAGGATCCAGGCTTACACCCTTTTCATTTTCATGTTTTTAAACTTGTTCAAATCTTGGTCAAACTTAGGATTTGACGAAGATTCAAATGGGCGTAAAAATACTTAGAAAAATCATGTACGTATCTACCCCCTAACCGTAAACAAGGATCCAGGCTTACCCTTTTCATTTTCATGTTTTTAAACTTGTTCAAATCTTGGTCAAACTTAGGATTTGACGAAGATTCAAATGGGTGTAAAAATACTTAGAAAAATCATGTACGTATCTACCCCAAACCCTAAACTCTATCTTACGAAGCCAAGCATGAAGAGAAGTGGTTTTGGGTTTCAAACATGGAAATTTCAAAAACCTCCCAAAAGCTTCATTTTAGAGTGACTAAGAAGGATCCATGCTTACCTTTTATTTTCATGTTTTAAACATGTTCAAATCTTGGTCAAACCGTACGTACCTAGGATTTGACCAAGATTCAAATGGGCATAAAAATTCAAAAAAAAATGAAAAACCAAAGCACATAGCCTAGCTTCTTATATATGCCATATAGTAAGCACTCAAGCTAGTTGATAAACAAAGTCTAGACATATTCAAACCAGAAAAATCATGTATCTATATACCCCTAACCCTAAACTTTGTCTTAATTATGAAGTCAAGCACGAAGAGAAGTCGTTTTGGGTTTCAAACATGGACATTTCAAAAACCCTCCCAAAAGCTTCATTGTGGTGTGACGTACTAAGAAGGATACATGCTTACATTTTCAACAACCCCCCTAAAAGCTTCATTATAGAGTGACTAAGAAAGGATCCAGTCTGGCGGGCTTACCTTTTATTTTCTTGTTTTAAACTTGTTCAAATCTCGGTCAAACCTAGGATTTGACCAAGATTCAAAATGTGCATCAAAATTTAAAAAAATTAAAAACCAAATTAAAGCGCATAGTGTTCTTATGTCATATAGTAAGCATTAAAGTTGATAAACAAGGTCTAGACACATATTCAAACAAGACAAGTCATGTATATATACCCCTAACCCCTAAACTCTATCTTATGAAGTCAACAACATGAAGAGAAGTGGTTTTGGGTTTCAAACATGGAAATTTCAAAAACCTCCCAAAAGCTTCATTTTAGAGTGACTAATATATATAAGAAGGATACATGCCTGCTTACCACCTTTTCATTTTCATATTTTAAACTTGTTTAAATCCGTGTCAAATTAAACCAAGGATTTGACCAAAAGATTCAAATGGGCATAAAATTTAAAAAAATCAGAAAAATGAAAAACAAATGCATATAGTCTTCTTATGTCATATAGTAAGCATTCAAGTTGATAAACAAGGTTTGGACATGCATATTCAAACCTAGGCAAATCATGTATCTATCCCCTAGCCCCTAAACTCTATCTTATGAAGTCAAGCATGAAGAGAAGTGGTTTTGGGTTTCAAACATGAAAATTTCAAGAACATCCCAAAAACTTCATTTTAGAGTGACTAAGAAAGGATACAGGCTTCCCCTTTTCATTTTCATGTTTTATACTTGTTTAAATCTTGGCCAAACCTAGGATTTGACAAAGATTCAAATGTGCATCTATCAAAATAAAAAAATCAGAAAAATTAAAAACCAAAGCACATAGTTTTCTTATGTCATATATAGTTAGCATTAAAGTTGATATAAACAAGGTCTAGATATATTCAAACAAGAAAAATCATGTATCTACCCCTAACCCTAAACTCTGTCTTATGTGTAGTCAAGCATGAAGAGAAGTGGTTTTGGGTTTCAAACTTGGAAATTTCAAGAACCCCCAAAAGCTTCATTTTAGAGTGACTAAAGGATCCAGGTCGGGCTTACCTTTTATTTTCATGTTTTAAAATTGTTCAAATCTTGGTCAAACTGTACCTAGGATTTGATCAAGATTCAAATGGGCATAAAATTTCAAAAAAAATGAAAAACCAAAGCATATAGCCTTCTTATGTCATATAGTAAGCACTCGATCAAGTTGGTAAACAAGGTCTAGACATATTCAAACCAGAAAAATCATGTTTCTACCCCTAGCCCTAAACTTTGTCTTATGAAGTCAAGCACGAAGAGAAGTCGTTTTGGATTTCAAACATGGAAATTTCAAAAACCTTCCCAAAAGCTTCATTTTGGAGTGACTAAGAAGGATACAGGCTTACCTTTTCATTTTCATGTTTTAAACTTGTTTAAATATTGGTTAAGCCTAGGATTTGACCAAGATCAAATGGGCATAAAAATTCAGAAAAAATCAAAAAAATGAAAACCAAAGCACATAGTATTATTATGTCATATAGTAAGCATTCAAGTTGATAAACAAGGTCTAAACAACAAACTAGACAAATCATGTATCTACCCCTAACCCTAAACTCTGTCTTATGAAGTCAAGCATGAAGAGAAGTGGTTTTGGGTTTCAAACATGGAAATTTCAAAAAACTCCCAAAAGCTTCTCATTTTTGAGTGACTAAGAAGGATTCAGGCTTACCTTTTCATTTTCATGTTTTAAACTTGTTCAAATCTTGGTCAAACTTAGGATTTGACCAAGATTCAAATGTGCATAAAAATTGGGAGGAAGGGTATGAATTACAATTCAAAAAAACAAGGTAACTTAAATACTTGGATGCCCCAAAGATGTGTGGAAGCCCAGAACAATGGCAAAACATGTGCGCACGCTGCATCCAATTCAAGTAGAACACATAGTAGGCATCGATAGTTTGACCTAAATTTGAAATCAAAGAGAAGGTGGTTAGAAAAAATCGAAATTGGCAAAGCAAAGCATGAAATCATAAATTTGTGATGCACTATAGCTATGAAAAGTATCAAACAATGCATACCAAAATGATTTTTTAGAGGAATACTAGTTCAACTTATTTTAATTTTATATTAGTAGCCCAAAATCGAACTAGTAGTTGGTAAACAAGGTCTAAACAACAAACTAGACAAATCATGTATTTACCCCCTAACCCTAAACTCTGTCTTATGAAGTCAAGCATGAAGAGAAGTGGTTTTGGGTTTCAAACTTGGAAATTTCAAGAACCCCCCAAAAGCTTCATTTTATAGTGACTAAGAAGGATCCATGCTTACCTTTTCATTTTCATGTTTTAAACTTGTTTACATCTTGGTCATAGCTAGTGTATTTGACCAAGATTCAAATGGGCATAAAATTTAAAAAAAAATGAAAAACCAAAGTACATAGTCTTCTTATGTCATATAGTAAGCATTCAAGCTGATAAACAAGGTCTAGACATATTCAAACCAAACAAATCATGTATCTACCCCCTAACCCCTAAACTTTATCTTATGAAGCCAAGCATGAAGAGAAGTGGTTCTTGGTTTCAAACATGGAAATATCAAAAACCTCCCAAAAGCTTCATTTTAGAGTGACTAAGAAGTATCCATGCTTACCTTTTCATTTTCATATTTTAAACTTGTTTAAATCATTGTCAAACCTAGGATTATACCAAGATACAAATATGGGCACAAAACCCTCTTAGCCAAAATCAACTACGAGCAAGATTTTCTGTATTGTAGATGCCCCAATTGACTCTCATCCCCAATGTAGTCTTTTTTATGTCAGTATAGACTTCTTTACTAGATGTATACTATCGTACATGGCATGCATTTGCCTAATGAGCAGCATTGTTTAGCCGTTCTAGCCAACCCGATCAATCTGTCAAGCTTCATGCACGAGATGCCATGTTTATGGCCCTTTTGTTGTGGCTTTTTTTGGCTTTTGGCTTTGGCAAAAGCCAAAAAAAGCACGTAAATAGGTGCTTTTTTGGGCTTTTGGATTTTGGAAGCCAAGAACAAAGATTCTATTCTTTTGGCTTCCAAAATCCAAAAGCCCAAAAAGCACCTATTTACGTGCTTTTTTTGGCTTTTGCCAAAGTCAAAATAAGCCACAACAAAAGGGTAATTTACTCCCTCGCTCCGGTGATCCGATCCATATTTCTTGGTGCTAAAAAGAATGTGAATCGGAGGGAGTACTTTTCTTAGATAGTACTATATCAGTTCAAAAAAAAGTACAGTGTACTACTACATCACAAATGCATCAAAAGAGTACTACTGTACATCACAAGACCACGACAGTTGTATAGTATATAGAGTTTAATGCTGAACTTTAAACAGGACCAGGAGCATCAGGGCCAGCAGCAGGGGCGTTGACCGGCAACAAACCAGGCAAAAGACGTAAGGAAGAGGCCATATGCTGCGTGCTTGGCCTTGATTGCAGGGTGGTGATTCTTCGCCGCTCGCCATGTATTCACGCCGTACCAGTTCCGCGTCGCCCGCGAGCGGATCGAAGCGATCCCGCGCGCCGGACACGCTCGAGGAGGCGTGGCGGCTCCAGTGCAAGCAGTCCGCCGCCGGGAGTCGGCGCGCGGCGTGCAGGTACAGAGGCTCCCTGTACATGCCGTCGTCGCTCCGCGAGTTCGCCCCGGGCGGGCTCTGGTACAAGGCGGATCCGCCGCTCAAACCGATGAGCGGCCCCGTCTTCAACAAATGGCGCGCCGACCGGGAGAGGAACCGCCGGTCGAAGGCGGCGTGGGAGGCGAGCACCAGCGGCGGATTCGCGCCGCCAGCCGGCGAGGAGGCGGAGGAGGCGGAGGAAGGGGAAGACCCCCTCTTCTTGAAGGCGCTGGCCGCGTCCCTCAAGGACGATGCCGACAAGAAGAGGGCGGAGGAAGAAGACAAGGCGGCGGCCATCGCCGCCGTGAAGGAGAAGGAGGCGCGGGATGCGGAGGAGAACGCGACCATCATCTTCCTCGACGACTAGATAGGTTAGAAGTCGCGATAAGGATCGCGCAATTCTGTATGTATGATCCGTATGTATGATCAACTATGAATTATGAACAATGAACTATCAAACCAAACCACATAGTTTTTTTATGTCATATAGTAAGAATTCAAGTTGATAAAACAAGGTCTAGACATATTCAAACTAGACAAATCACGTATATCTACCCCTAACCCTAAACTCTGTCTTATGAAGTAAAGCATGAAGAGAACTGGTTTTGGGTTTCAAACATGGAAATTTCAAAAACCTTCCCAAAAGCTTCATTTTGGAGTGACTAAGAAGGATGCAGACTTACCTTTTCATTTTCATGTCTTAAACATGTTTAAATCTTGGTTAAACCTAGGATTTGACCAAGATCAAATGTGCAAAAAAATCAGAAAAAATCAAAAAAATGAAAACTAAAGCACATAGTATTCTTATGTCATATAGTAAGCATTCAAGTTGATAAACAAGGTCTAAACATATTCAAACCAGACAAATCATGTATCTACCCACTAACCCTAAATTCTGTCTTATGAAGTCGATCAAGCATGAAGAGAAGTGGTTTTGGGTTTCAAACATGGAAATTTCAAAAACCTCCCAAAAGCTTCATTTTAGAGTTACTAAGAAGGATCCATGCTTACCTTTTATTTTCATGTTTTAAACATGTTCAAATCTTGGTCAAACCGTACCTAGGATTTGACCAAGATTCAAATGGGTATAAAAATTCAAAAAAACTGAAAAACCAAAGCACATAGCCTTCTTATGTCATATATAGTAAGCACTCAAGTTGGTAAACAAGGTCTAGAGATATTCAAACCAGAAAAATCTTGTATCTACCCCTAACCCTAAACTTTGTCTTATGAAGTCAAGCACGAAGAGAAGTCGTTTTGGATTTCAAACATGGAAATTTCAAAAACCTTCCCAAAAGCCTCATTTTGGAGTGACTAAGAAGGATGCAGGCTTACCTTTTCATTTTCATGTTTTAAACTTGTTTAAACCTTGGTTAAACCTAGGATTTGACCAAGATCAAATGGGCATAAAAATTCAGAAAAAATCAAAAAATGAAAACCAAAGCACATAGTATTCTTATGTCATATATTAAGCATTCAAGTTGATAAACAAGGTCAAGACATATTCAAACCAGACAAATCATGTATCTACCCTAACCCTAAACTCTGTCTTATGAAGTCAAGCATGAAGAGACGTGGTTTTGGGTTTCAAACATGGAAATTTCAAGAACCCCCCAAAAGCTTCAATTTAGAGTGACTAAGAAGGATCCAGGTCGAGCTTATACCTTTTATTTTTATGTTTTAAACTTGTTCAAATCTTGGTCAAACCTAGGATTTGACCAAGATTCAAATGGGTATAAAAAAATGAAAAACCAAAGCACATAGCCTTCTTATGTCATATAATAAGCACTCAAGTTGATAAACAAGGTCTAGACATATTCAAACCAGAAAAATCATGTATCTACCCCTAACCCTAAACTTTGTCTTATGAAGTCAAGCACGAAGAGAAGTCGTTTTTGGGTTTCAATCATGGAAATTTCAAAAACCTTCCCAAAAACTTCATTTTGGAGTGACTAAGAAGGATGCAGGCTTAGCTTTTCATTTTCATATTTTAAACATGTTTAAATCTTGGTCAAACCTATGATTTGACCAAGATTCAAATGGGCATAAAAATAATTAGAAAAATCATGTACGTATCTACCCCTAACCCTAAAATCTATCTTACGAAGTCAAGCATGAAGAGAAGTGGTTTTGGGTTTCGAACACATGGAAATTTCAAAAACCTCCCAAAAGCTTCATTTCAGAGTGACTAAGAAGGATCCAGACCGGGCTTACATTTTATTTTCATATTTTAAACTTGTTCAAATCTTGGTCAAACCGTACCTAGGAATTGACCAAGATTCAAAAAAAAATGAAAAACCAAAGCACATAGCCTTCTTATGTCATATAGTAAGCACTCAAGTTGATAAACAAGGTCTAGTCATATTCAAACCAGAAAAATCATGTATCTACCCCTAAGCCTGAACTTTGTCTTATGAAGTCAATCACGAAGAGAAGTCGTTTTGGGTTTCAAACATGGAAATTTCAAATACCTTCCCAAAAGCTTAATTTTGGAGTGACTAAGAAGGATGCAGGCTTACCTTTTCATTTCCATGTTTTAAACATGTTTAAATA
Organism: Lolium multiflorum; assembly: GCA_030979885.1. Classification (NCBI taxonomy): domain Eukaryota; kingdom Viridiplantae; phylum Streptophyta; class Magnoliopsida; order Poales; family Poaceae; genus Lolium; species Lolium multiflorum. The sequence continues at coordinate 94,096,490 of CM061752.1, read as the reverse complement.
AGGATGCGTGATTCTGAAACCTCATACACATTGTTGCAAAAGTAATTACATCACCTAAACAATACTACCAGTTCATAATTCTAAACTTATGTACAATCTTGGAAACATATAACGCCAGCCTAGTTCACCAATTATCATCATCCCTCTTGATGCGCTTGCCGGTGCCGCTTGTACCTGCCTCCCACGGGTTGGCAGTCCAAGTTCTGCACTCGTTCGCACTTCGTGTGTCGGGAATCCTTGTTGGAGCTTCCCAACCAGATACAGGCCCTGCCCTTGCTAGCTCACCACATCCAGCCGTTGCCCTAGCTTGCTCACCGTGTGAACCGCCATCCCACGGAGACCCCGAAGTAGGCTCGCACGAGTCCTTTATCCATGGTGGCATTTTCTTCGGATCAAATGGTATGTTGTGCCTAAAGCAATAAGATACAAATTCCCAGTAGGTTGTCCCGACACACTGCTTCTTCTCGTCGCGCCAGGCAGGGGGAAGAGCGGCCAACCTAGCCGCTTCCTTGCAATCCGGGCAAACCACTTCCCTTGGAATTGGTTGTGCTTGACGCTGCCCATCATTGATTTTTTTGAGTCGCCTGTACAACTCAAAACTGACATACCCATCAATCGCAGCATACCTCAAGTTTACTTCAGGCAATGGCATGCACTCCCATTGATCGTGGCTGCTAGTAGGGAACTTGGTCTTCATGTCTTTGTAAGATGGGTCAATGATGGCGGCTGCCAAATCACCCATGCCAGTCCTATTGCCAGGACCATTGAAATTGATCATATCCTGAATGTCAATCCAATTATGTTTAGGAATTTTAATGCCATCTCTAGCAAACCTGCTAGAGTCACCCCTGATGTCAACAGTTGTGAAACAAATTCCTTTATGTTGAAGGAATTCTTGCAGTGCCAGATTATCAGGACTCCTGCATGTTAACACAAATCAATCTTGTAAGATCGTATATGCTGAAATAGTACACATATTTTTCTTCCAGTAAACTGTATACTTGTTGCAGTGAAACAATGATTTTGCATCAGTGATACACATCAAAATAACATGAATTATTGTTGCGACTATATGATCTAATTATTTAAGTGTCATCAAGTTAAGATTCAGTTACTATATGTTAATATCTTGACATCCATGCCGATTATCGGTGAGTATGAGTACATGAAATTTGTGCAAATTTTGAGTACCAAAATCATGAAACTAGATATCGTGGTCAATCCAAAAAAATTATACAAGTATATGTTGGATATTACGTTCCAGACCACATTTTTCATACAAGTTAGTTTGTTCGTGTTTTCATACAAGTTAGAACCTAGTCTATGTCGAAATAAAAAAGCAGATCCAAGATAAAGGAAGAGTTTCTATATTAAAAAACAAAAGGATAAAGGAAGGCATGTGAAGAACATACCTGCAGAAATGGTACACCAGGACGTGGTCGTCCATGGCCAACTGAACGACGGCGGTACTTACTTGGTCCGCAGTGTATTCTAGGTCGAGGCCGACGAACCTGGACCTGTCCTCTAGTAGCTTTTGTTCGTACATCTTGAGGGTGTGCTCGAGAACGGAAGGGTCATTCGTGTAGACCACGTTCACCTTGGTCGTCCCATGGGGAACGACGCTCCTCTTTAGCGTAAACAGGCCGCCGTCGGCCATGGCAGCGCTGAAGCACGTCGAACTGATCGGAGGGATTGAGGGGGAGGGAGGGAGAGCAACTGCAAACAATGGGGTTTTTTGGAACTTGCCGAAATGCAGGGGAGAACGAACCGCCAGGGGTTGTTTAGTGGGGACAGATGGGAATAATACTGCGATGAGGTTGAGGAATTAACTCCAACCGCCATTTAAATCTAGTACTCCCTATAGTCAGTTGATAGGAAATGGACGGGCAAGATTGATTCTAGGGAGGCGAACCCCAGTATTTTCCCAATTTATTTGAGTTGTAATATAACCATCGTTAATACTTGAATTGAAAAATATTTACAAAATTAATTTATTATATACTACATGATGAGATAATCCAACAAACCATGGAAATGCATGGCCATCCAACCATGTCACCCTCTTGTGAAAATTGTATAGGTGGTAGTGTGCGCAATACACGCGGTAGCCACTTCACAAATACATCCTTTTAATTTTGCCCCCCTTAATTCGGCCAATAAAAATGAAAAGACTTTATGTGGAAAACCAAAAAAACTGTATTTGGCAAAGTATAGTCGAAAATAAGAAGTTTTTCATTGATCTCTTAAAAAAGGGGTCATGATTCGAAAGTTCGCCATGCATGGTTCTTGCGGTAACCAAGCTAGCTCACCCATGTGGCAAGAAGCGAATCAATGTCCAACATGCATGGTTCCAAAAATATATATTTACAGAATGATTCTGCTTCTCAAGAATATTTGCATGCCATCATGTTTGTTATTTTTCCTAGATAAAAGTAGTAATTGGTGACTTCGTGATTGCCTTGCTTGCTGATTTCAATAAGTTTGAACCTCATTTTGGCTTTATTTCAAATTTAGGCAAAAACTTCTTGGCAATCGACTTTGTGAGCTACTATACTTGGATGCAACCCACATTTTCGTTGGCTAATGTTTTCTGATTCCACAACAATAGGGCACATCCCTATATCATCCCAAATTTTGAATTCTTTTTAGTTTGGTTGATGACCACCATTCATATCCGAACTTAATTAATTGGAGTACACATGATGGTTTCATGGTAAGCTAGTTTGACAAATTAGCCTTCGAAATGGCGATTCGCCTACCATGCATGCATGTTTGGCCTACCCGTGAAATTTTGATTTGCGGTATTGTGCACACACGTACTGCACATGATAGCGAATAAACAAAACACATATTCGGACCCCTTTGGCCAGCAAGGGCATGTTTGGTTCCTAGCCACAATTTGTCAAGAAGCCAAAATTTGGCAGCCATGCATGCATATAGTTTATTTGGCATGTGTTTGGTTTTTGCCACAATTTGGCTTATCACACTTCATTGCATGTATATATGGTCCATTTGTCATAGACTCAACTTTTTTTTACAAAGTTTTGACAAAGTTTGGCTTTAATATTTTAAGCCACAATTTGGTGGCTAGCCATACTAGCTTTTTTTTTGGCTAACCACACTTTGGCTTTGGAAAAATGTGGCTACCAAACATGGGTCCTAATAAAAAGAAAACAACACACTAATGTGTGGTAAACCAAAAATCCCTACTTTGCAAAGTTGCATATGTGCAAAAGGGGGGCAATGCATGCATTATTCAGAAGTTGATTGTGGTTTTCGTAGTGTAACCAATTAATTAAGCTTACATATGGGAAGAGGCTAGCGAGGCGAACTCAAGCAGCTATGGTTCCAATGTTGTCAAGTTTGAAGTGGACACTGCATGAAGCTTGCTCAAATTAATGGGTAGAAAGCCAAAAGCAGTCCATATTTATTCTATATGTGTGTGAATAATAACTCTTCACCCCAAACCTCTATGTATGATAGGGTTTTATATTTTTTACTTGTTAGTAGTAAGTACATGTCATGTGATGGCTCCATGCACATGTTTCACAACTTTTTTCTGATTTGTTTCTACCTCATTTGGTTGGTTTCAAATTTGCTCAAACTTCCTATGCGCGCTATGTTGTACTATTGGGACCCATGTTTTGGCTTAGTTTGTGGTACCACACTTGCAGGGTACCTCCAAGTATTTTATTCCCAAAAATTATGAATTCTAATTAAATGGTGAACTATAAACTGATCATCTAAAGTTGGAAAATAAAATCCATATATAGCTACACATCTAGATATGTGTATAAGGTAGACAAACTGCATTGCCACACATGCCTTATATAAGTTTGTTTTTTCTAGCGGAGTGGATTCCCTAATCACCCCACGGTTGTGACATTGTCAATGTTGTCATGATAAATAACATTGCGAGACTTTCCATCTTATTCTTTTTTGTAGAAATGATCGTCCCATTATGGCAAACGTCCCCATTCGTTTTTCAAATTAAGTAAACGTTATAGGATGAAAATTCATTGAAGTGACAAATTTTCTAGATTTCTAACTATTTTAGCTCATTCAAACAAGTTTGCAATAGGCCGACCTGTTGTCCAGTGACAATTTTAGAGTACAATTTGATCAACATCACAAAAAAGTGCTTTTAAGGCTCGTAAGTAGTATCATACATGCCATGTTGGCAAAAATCTAATGTGTCACATCAATTATGAGGTGAGATATGAGAGTAGTATTATAACACATAAACCTAGAAAACTTAGAAAACTTCATGACAAATACATCATGTACACACATTTGCATTGAGATTCTACAAAACTTTAAATATGACATAAGTATGAACCATATTATGATACTATGCATTGTGGAGGTAGTATCACAAACTAGTAGTGTATGATACTACGTACTACGTACTTCCCATTGTGACTAGTCTTAATCACTCTGACCTCGCCGTCTCGCCGTCTTACTATAGTACATACTACACCCCCACTCCGTCTCTCATACATCGCCCCACTCGTTTCCCACTCCGTCTCTCATACAGCGGCTGCGCCTGTAGATATCTTCGAGGATCTGGGCGATTTTGACCCGCTTTTCGGCGCTCGCCGTTTCAAGGTGAAGACCCCAATCTTAGCATGCATGTTGGACCAATTAGGAGTACAAAATTATGTTCTAAATGTTGCTCAAACTTTCCATACAACTAATATATAACTTATACTACGTAGGTTACACCATCGAAATAGGTATGACCAGTTGAGAAATGGGAACAATAACTTGGAACCTTTCTTACTATCGAGTGGGACGTGTGATATTGGTGTGACCCTGCTTTTTTCTTCTTCTACATAATGGCTACATGATGGTTCTAGAAAGAAGTGTATGCTGTTGTGGTATCTCTTGACGCGAATCCCTCTAATCACAAGCGTTAGATTTTGGAAACCAACGGTTAGTACTGCTGTTACATCTCTAGTTCAAAACTGGTGCATTTTGTATGTTGTTGTAGTAGTCTAGTAGATAGATTCAGATGCATGGTCAGGAGTGCAAACATTTCGCAACTAGTTGATCCCTCATCTTATTGTCGGATGTCACATTTCGAGTTTGTAAAAAAATGTAAATTCAAATCATAGTCACGGGTTATGTTGTATCTTTCGCACATCTAAACATTTGTTTCAAAAGGTGACCATATGTGAGCTGTGGAAAAAAGAAAAGACCAAAGTGAATAATATTCCTTAACTATTCACATATCATTTGTCTTTTTTGTGCAAGCTAGATTTTTTTTACATACTCATCTGTGACCTGTGGAGCAATACACAACATAATATGTGTCCCAGTTTTGTTTTTCTTCATATTTTTTAAAAGTGCAGAAGTGTGATATCCGATAATAGGATGCGAGTGCAACTAGTTGCAAATGAGATGCTAATGCATGCTGATATGATACTACCTCTGTCCATAAATAGATGTATGTCTTTTGTCGTGGCCCCATCCTACTTCTGCATTTTCTTTACGGCCATTTTTGAGTAGTTGCGACCTGGACGTGATCGGACTAGTCGATACTCGATAGTAGTCGTAGTACTGTACAACTTCTGCATGTGGCGTCAGCCTCTAGAGTAGTAGTACTAGCTAACGGATAGATTATATCTGGAGAAACTGACATGGCCATTGATATGACAAGACTATACCCGGATTCGGACGCATTGTAGTGACTCCATCAATGTTCCGCTATGATGGTCTATTTTACTGCTACACCAGATTGTCGACGCAGAGGATTCCTTGGCTTCCGCGCAAGACCCTTCCCAAAGAAGGCATCTGCTCTGGCCCGTTGATTCTATGTGGACGGTTCCAGATTGCTTTATGTGTTTTTGTACAGTATCAGATCTAGGTTTTCCTTCCCTCCATATTAGGGGTTGTTTGGTTTAGGGGATAGGTTTATGGGATGAGAGTATCCCCAACCACCTGGCTAGGATAGCCAATTTTTGTTGTTTGGTTGTGTAGGAATTGAGTGTAGGACGAGAGGTGGGTAGTGGTATAGATTTTTTTTTTTTGCTCGAAATGTTAGGGGTGGCTATAAGATGGTGAGATTATCTCTACACACATCAAATATACCACACCTCCTATTTTTATAGCCCAAAAAAATACATAACCGGTGGTATGTGAATTGATCTGGGTAAAAATATTACACAACCGTACAAATATTCAAATCCTATAGTCAAATCCTACATAACTCCTATAGTCAAATCCTACATAACTCCTATACAAATTGTACGAATCAAAGGATATGATTTTCCCCCTATATAGCTTGTTTGATTTGAAGAATTGAATCCTCCAAAATTTCTATGTATTGTTTTCTTATACTAGTACAACCCTATAGGATTTCTAATAAGAGGTTAGACCTCTTGGAAAAATTCATATGCATCTGTGACAACTATGCTATGCACTCTCAATCTCTATAGAAATTTCCTTTGTCTTTCCGATGATACCATCACACACCTAGCTCTACCAATTCATGTAGATTTCTTTCCCGTAGGATTCAAGGAGGCATATGTCATAGCGATTCTCCATTATTCTATCATATGAATCTAACATGCCCTCTCAGTTTGAGTGATGCAAAGTGGCCACTATAAGATTTATTTAGTCAGATTAATTGGTCATGCATACACTAGTTGTTTTCTATCTTTCCTACACATGTCAATTAGCGAAATTTATAAGTAAAATCCTAAAATTCAAATAAATTGCTGAAAATTGGAAATAATATTACAGTTGTAGCAAATTACTAAATCGATCCAGAAATTATGTACATGGCTTCAGTAGTCCGTAAATGATGTCCTTGGAGTAGTTTGTGAGTTAAAGAACGTCCATTTCGTTAAACTGACATGGCCTTTGATTTGACAAGAGAACACTAATATTTTGTACCTGAATCAGAGTGGTAAAGGCGTACAGCTCGATCAATGCAATGGTATGATGGCTATGCAGCTATACCTATATAGGAGTAGACTACTAGTAGACTTTGGGACACAGAGATTTGGCTTCCGCGGCCGACCCCGAACAAGATTCTTTTACATTGCCCATCTTTTCACTGACATTGAATCGCTGAAACTTGGGGTCCGCCTGTGGCAGGACCAGCCTGTCAATGGCCCAAAGTCTTATGTGCTCCCGCCCTTTGATTTTGGATGGACGGACAAGATTGCCCAGTCCCATCCCTGTCCTGTTCGTTCCAGTTTTCATCCTCCTCCCCGGGGAACCCTCCCCGGAGAGCTCTACACCGACCCCTTCTATCCCCCCTCCTTTTCTGTAGACAGTGTTGGGCCTCCAAGTGCAGAGGTTTGTAGAACAGCAGCAAGTTTTCTTAAGTGGATCATGAAGGTTTATCGAACTCAGGGAGGAAGAGGTCAAAGATATCCCTCTCATGCAACCCGCGCCACAAAACAAGAAGTCTCTTTGTCAACTCACCTAATAGGTGCACTAGTTCGGGAAGAGATAGTGAAATCAAGTGGTATGAATGAATATGAGCAGTAGCAACGGTGCCAGAAAAGCAGCTTGCAGCGTGATTGATGGTGGTAGTATTGCAGCGGTAGAACACAGTAAAACAGTAAACAAGCAGGGTAGCCAGCAGTATTTGGGAACAAGGCCTAGGGATTACACTTTCACTGGTGGACACTCTCAACATTGATCACATGCGGAATAGTGCATACTCTACACTTTTGTTGGATGATGAACACATTTGCGTGGATTACACGACCTCAATGCGGGTTAACAAGCTCCACAATTTGCTCATTTTGGCCAACCTTGGGTGTAAGATAGATCAACTAACCAGATCACATCCATACCATCATGTGATCCTTAACTCCACAATCTACAAGAGATCATGATCATAGCCGACACCACACGTTTACACTAATCACCTTTACACACATGAGGAGGAATAGAACTACAATAACATCACTAAGTAGCACATAGATGAATTGTGATCCAAAGCTCATATGAATCTCAATCATGTAGCAGCTCATGAGATGTTGTATTGATACGGAAGATTAACCACAAGCTCCGGTACAGCCCCGAGCCTCGATGGAGAACTACTCCCTCTTCATGGGACGCAGCGTTGATGAAGATGGCGGTGGAGATGGCAGCGGTGTCGATGGAGAAGCCTTAGGGCACTTCCCCATCGGCAGGGTGCGAACAGAATCCTGTCCCCAGATCTCGGCCGCGATGGTGGCGGCTCGGAAGGTTTCGCGTAAGTGGCTTCCTCCGTAAGGGTTTCGATGCAGGGGCTTTATATAGGCGAGGCGGCGCAGGGGGCTGACGGGCTGACCATAGGGGCGGGGCCACCCCCAGGTGACCTGCCATCCAGTGGGTTTGTGGCCCTCCCTTCATTCAGTTCTGAGCTTCGTAAAATAGGAACACAGGCGGTGATTTCGTCCAATTCCGAGAATATTTCGTTACTAGGATTTCTGAAACCAAAAACGAAAACAGGAACTGGCACTTCGGCATCTTGTTAATAGGTTAGATTCCAGAAAATGCGTAAATACGACATATATGTATAAAACATGTAGGTATCATCATAAAGTAGCATGGAACAGAAATTATCGATACGTTGGAGACGTATCAGCATCAAGCTTAGTTCTGCTGTCCGAGCAGTAAAACGATAACAAAATATTTCTTGATGACATGCCATCGCAACCTTGATCATATTGTATGTAATGAATGAAGCGTCAAAACAATGGTAATGACATGAGTAAACAAGTGAATCATAAGCAAAGACTTTTCATGAATAATACTTTCAAGACAAGCATCAATAAGTCTTGCATGAGTTAACTCATAAAGCAATAAATCAAAGTAAAGGTATTGAAGCAACACAAAGGAAGATTAAGTTTCAGCGGTTGCTTTCAACTATAACATGTATATCTTGATATTGTCAGCATAAAGTAATATAACAACAAATGCAATATGCAAGTATGTAGAAATCAATGCACAGTCCACACAAGTGTTTGCTTCTTAAGGTGGAGAGAAATAAGTAAACTGACTCAACATAAAAAGTAAAAGAATGGTCCTTCAAAGAGGAAAGCATCGATTGCTATATTTGTGCTAGAGCTTTGGTTTTGAAAACATCAAGAGAGCATAAAAGTAAAGTTTTGAGAGGTGTTTGTTGTTGTCAACGAATGGTAGTGGGTACACTAACTACCTCATCAACCAGACTTTCAAGAGCGGCTCCCATGAAGGACGTTATCTCTACCAGCAAGGTAGATCATCCCTCTTCTCTTTTGTTTACACATGTACTTTAGTTTAGTTTTTCTTTATTTATGGATGACACTCCTCCCAACCTTTTGCTTACACAAGCCATGGCTAACCGAATCCTCGGGTGCCTTCCAACATTCACATACCATGGAGGAGTGTCTATTTGCAAAATTAAGTTGTTTACTGATGAATCAGAGCAAAACATGTGAAGAGAATTATTAATGCAAGTTAATTAATTGAGGCTGGGAACCTCATTGCCAGCTCTTTTTGCAAAATTATTGGATAAGCGGATGAAGCCACTAGTCCATTGTGAAAGTCTGTCAAAAGTAAATGACAAGATCGAAAGATAAAACACCACATACTTCCTCATGAGCTATAAAACATTGACACAAATAAGAGGTAATAAATTTTGAATGGTTTAAAGGTAGCACTCAAGCAATTTACTTTGGAATGGCGGAGAAATACCATGTAGTAGGTAGGTATGGTGGACACAAATGGCATAGTGGTTGGCTCAAGGATTTGGATGCATGAGAAGTATTCCCTCTCGATACAAGGCTTAGGCTAGCAAGGTTATTTGAAGCAAACTCAAGGATGAACCGGTGCAGCAAAACTCATAAAAGACATATTGTAAACATTATAAGACTCTACACCATCTTCCTTGTTGTTCAAACTCAATACTAGAAATTATCTAGACCTTAGAGAGACCAATTATGCAAACCAAATTTTAGCATGCTCTATGTATTTCTTCACTAATAGGTGCAAAGTATATGATGCAAGAGCTTAAACATGAGCACAACAATTGCCAAGTATCACGTTATCCAAGACATTTTTTACTACATGTAGCATTTCCCAATTCCAACCATATAACAATTTAACGAAGAAGAAACTTCGCCATGTAGATATTATGAGCTAAAGACACGTGTTCATACGAACCAATAGACGTCTCTCTCCACAAGGATGAACTTATTCAGAAGAACTAAGATAACAAAACAAAAACAAAAAAAGCACACAGACACTCCAAGTAAAGTAACAAGATGTGACCGAATAAAAATATAGTTTTCACTAGAAGAAACCTGATAAGTTGTCGATGAAGAAGAGGATGCCTTGGGCATCCACAAGCTTAGATACTTGAGTCTTCTTAAAATATCGGGATGAACCACCGGGGCATCCCCAAGCAGACCTTTCACTCTTCTCGATCACATTATATCACCCTCTTCTATTGATCCTTGAAACCTTCACATCAAACTTCAAGCAAACTCATTAGAGGGTTAGTGCATAATCAAAATTCACATGTTCAAGAGGTGACACAATCATTCTTAACACTTCTGGACATTGCACAAAACTTTCTGAAAGTTAATGGAACAAACTCATTCAACTTAACAAAAGCGGCAATGCGAAATAAAAGGCAGAATCTGTCAAAAACAGAACAGTCCATAAAGACGAATTTAAAGATGGCACCAGACTTGCTCAAACGGAAAAACTCAAAACTAATGAAAGTTGCGTACATATCTGAGGATCACGCTCGTAAATTGGCAGATTTTTTCGAATTTTATACAGAGAACTGTGCCCAGATTCGTGACAGACAGCAATGCTGTTTCTGCGCAGCGATCCCAAATATAGTATCAACTTTAGCATAGAAACTTTACTTGCACAACAAATCTAGAAACTAAGATAAGGAGAGTTGCTACAGTAGTAAACAACTTCCAAGACACAAATATAAAACAAAGTACTGTAGTAAAATAACACATGGGTTATCTCCCAAGAAGTTCTTTCTTTATAGCCATTAAGATGGGCTCAACAGTTTTAATGATGCACTCGCAAGAAATAGAAGTTGAAGCAAAAAGAGAGCATCAAGAGGCAAATTCAAAACACATTTAAGTCTAACATGCTTCCTATGCATAGGAATCTTGTAAATAAACAAGTTCATGAAGAGCAAAGTAACAAGCATAGGAAGATAAAACAAGTGTAGCTTCAAAATTTAGCACATAGAGAGGTGTTTTAGTAACATGAAAAATTTCTACAACCATATTTTTCCTCTCTCATAATAACTTTCAGTAGCATCATGAGCAAACTCAACAATATAACTATCACATAAAACATTCTTATCATGAGTCTCATGCATAAAATAATTACTACTCCCAACATAAGCATAGTCATTCTTATTAATTGTAGTGGGAGCAAATTCAACAAAGTAGCTATCAAATATAGGAGGTATATTGTAATCATAATCAAATTTATCCTCCATAACAGGTGGTAACAAAAGACTACTATCATTATAATCATCATAAATAGGAGGCAAAGTATCATCAAAGTAAATTTTCTCCTCAATGCTTGGGGGACTAAAAATATCATGCTCATCAAAGCCAGCTTCCCCAAGCTTAGAATTTTCCATAGCATTAGCAACAATGGTGTTCAAAGCATTCATACTAATAACATTCCCATTATCATGCATATAAAGTTCCATGGGTTTTTTAATTCTCTCTTCAAACACATCATGTCCTAATTCAAGATAAAGTTCATAAAGATCTCTCATATTTTTGTTGTTTTCCATTATGCCTAACTAGTGTAAACAAGAAACCAAATGTCGCAATTGCAGAGTCTAAAGGAAATAGCTTCGAGTACTTACAATGGCGCCGGAAAATAGCTTAGTAGCCGAGATCCGGAGTGTTGAGTACCTTTTACCTTTCCTCCCCCGGCAACGGCGCCGGAAAAGTGCTTGATGTCTACGTTCCCCCTCCTTTTACACTGACAGTGTTGGGCCTCAAGAGCAGAGGTTTGTAGAACAGCAGCAAGTTTTCCCTTAAGTGGATCACCCAAGGTTTATCGAACTCAGGAAGGAAGAGGTCAAAGATATCCCTCTTGCAGCCCTGCAACCACAAAGCAAGAAGTCTCTTGTGTCCACAACACCTAATAGGTGCACTAGTTCGACGAAGAGATAGTGAAATACAGGTGGTATGAATGAATATGACAGTCAGTAGTAACGGTGCCGAAAATAGCTTGCTGGCGTGTAGTTGATAGTGGTAGTATTACGACGATAGTAACACGGTAAAGCATTAAACAAGCATTAGTAACTCAGCGGTATTTAGGAACAGAGCCTATAGGATTACACTTTCACTAGTGGACACTCTCAACATTGATCACATGACGGATAGATAAATGCATACTCTACACTTTTGTTGGATGATGAACACATTGCATAGGATTACACCCCTCAATGCCGGAGTTAACAAGCTCCACAATAATGCTCATGTTTAAGTAACCTTAAGTGTAAGATAGATCAACACAACCAAACCAAGTACTAACATAGCATGCACACAATAGTTAACTTCACAATCTACAAGAGATCATGATCATAGCCTACGACAAGAACCACCCGGTTGCACACACTAATCACCTTTACACACATGCAGGGAGGAATAGAACTACTTTAATAACATCACTAGAGTATCTAGATGAATTGTGATACAAAACTCATATGAATCTCAATCATGTAAAGCAGCTCATTGAGATCATTGTATTGAAGTACATGGAGAGAGATTAACCACATAGCTACCGATACAGCCCCGAGCCTCGATGGAGAACTACTCCCTCTTCATGGGAGCAGCAGCGTTGATGAAGATGGCGGTGGAGATGGCATCGGTGTCGATGGAGAAGCCTTAGGAACGCCGCTCCGGCGGGCGTGCCGGGAGCAAAGAGACTCCTGTCCCCAGGATCTTGGCCCGCGATGGCGAGGCGACACGGAAGGTTTCGCGTCTTGTGGCTTTCTCAAGTAAGGGTTTCCCCGATGCGGGGGCTTTATAGGCGAAGAGGGCGGCGCGGGGAGGGCACAGCGGCGGCGACACCATAGGGGGCGCGGGCCACCCCCGCGCCGGCCTATGGTCTGGTGGGCCTGTGGCCCCCCCCCTCTGGTCCTCTCGGGTGTTCTGGAAGCTTCGTGGAAAAATAGGAACCTGGGCGGTGATTTAAATCGAATTCCGAGAATATTTACGTTACTAGGGTTAAAACCAAAAGCAAGCGAGGCGGCATGACATCTTGTTAGCGGTTAGTTCAGAAAATGCGTAAATCGACATATAATGTGCATAAAACATGTAGGTATCATCAATAAAGTAGCATGGAACATAAGAAATTATAGATCTACACCGACCCCTTCTATCCCCACCTGCTTGTCCCTTCCTTCTTCCTCCAGCGATTCATCCATCGTTCAACAAGTTGTCTAAGAAGAACATGAAGAAGTGTAAGAAGAGGAAGGAGGCGTTGTTGTCTGAGACTAAATCCGCGGTGAAATCCATCCCGCTGAAAGTCCTGCAAACTCCGACTTTGAAAGTGTACCAGCGGCGCCGGCGGACAGGCATGTCTGCGCTTCCATCGCAAGCTCAGTCTGCTTCGGGCTTGTTGGGTCAGGGCAGAGTAATCCAGCAAGAGTCCTGGTAGGTTTTTATCGCCATGTGCTTTCTTTGCCCCCATGAACGCAGATTACAGCAAGGCAAACAGATCCAACTATTTTTTTACCCGGGAGAACCAGCTATTTGACCGTCTTTCTTCCAGGGCCGCCCGTTCAAGTGTCGCCCTTCCTACCGATGCCGAGAAATCGACCGTGTTTCGCCAAGATGGTGGGTACGAAGCTCCCCGGTATGTTTCCATCGCCATGCCGAAGTTTCTCTGCCTTCTGGCTGGCTAGCGGATCAAACAATTTAACCGTCTTTCTTCCATGGCGGCTGGTTTCAGCGCCATTCCTACCCAAGTTGAGAAATCGCTCGTTTCTCGCCAACCTGGTGGGTACGAAGCTCCTGGGTATGTTTCCATCGCCATGCCGGATTTTCGTTGAGTCCTTGCTGGCAGGCGGTGCCAACTAAACCGGCTATCATCTTCCAGGGCCGACGGTTCCAGGCTCGTGCTTTCTACCGCAGGATCCACTTCGTACTTAGCTATCGAGGACCCGTTGTTTGATGAGCACTTGTTAGCTCTCAAGAGCATTAATAATGTATGCACTATATAATATATATCCATTGCTTTTTTTTCTTCCTCTTCATCTCCGTACTGCATGAGGGCTTCTTTAATTCGTAGGACTTCTATAAGAATTGTGTAGCATTTAGATCCTATGGTTTTTTTTCCTACATTAGTTGTTTGATTTATAGAAATATATCCTATGTTTGTTCCTTTTTTCGAAATGGGGGACATATCACAGCCTCTGCATCAAAATGATGTATATGGCTGCTTTATTGCTTTCTTCAGTTCATACACAAATTATGACAACTTCTCACGGATCAGCTAGAGTCGACACAAAGATCCACCAACGAAACATAGAAAACAGCGGGTGCCAAAAAGGCAAAAACACATCAGTAAGTAATTCTATGAGGAAACTGCCAGCCACCCTGGCTGTAAAAATCCCGTGCGGCTGTCTCTAGTCAGTTGCACCCAGACTCCATGATATCCTGCTGATCCTCGGGCTGGAGATAAGAAACATACGGATCTAGTGAATAATCATAGGGATAACCTGCAAGAAGGGATGAGATTTGGGTTTATTAAACTCGACTTCATTTTGTACATTCCAAATAGCCCATAAAATAGCGCATACACCCTCTCTAATGTATACAAAATCCTATGCTTTTCCTAATCTTATGATTTTCATATCCTGTGAATGAAAAAGGATCCCTGATTCGTTCCTGGTGAATTTTTCCATGCAGGAAGGGATTATGAGATTAAAGGGCCACAACACCACCCTTCAGAACAGAAACCTCAAACTCTTGCATAGGTTTGGTATCATGAATGCAGAATCAGAGACGAATGCCCAGTCTCCGGGAGAGGAGCAGCCAGTGCGCGTGTGTGCATCTTCGGCCGTGTATGTTTCCATTGCCGTGCCGCAGTTTCATCGCCTCCTTGCTGGCTGCCAGATCCAACTACTTAAATGTCTTTCTTCCAGGGATGGCGGTTCCATCGTTGAAGAGGTTCCTATGGACAAGGACTTTGCAGCTCTCAGGCATATTGAAGAGGTTGGCACTCCATTTGTTTATTTCTCCCCCCTCATCTGCACTCTGCATACTTCATTGCTGTTGAATTTGCAATGCAGGATGTGATAACACGATTCTCCGCGAAACTGGACCAGATCAAGGGCCACAACATCATCCTTCATAAGAAAATCCACCACCTCGTGGGCAGGTGCATTTTAAATCGTGCCATATCGAAGGAGAATGCCCGTTCCATGCAATCTTCTTTTGATAAACGGTACTCAGACGTTCTCGTGGAGTGTGAGAAGTTGAAGAAGGAAGTCGAGGAACTACGCGCCCAGCCACCGATGAGTGTGGTCACTGACAAGGCTGGTCAGTGTGATTGCAACTGTGACTGTGAAAGTTTTCAACAGGAAGTGGAGTTGCATGCTGAACATGCGCAATATTTCGAGACGAAGTACTTGAAAGTTCGCACAGAGTGCGATAAGTTGAAGAAGGAAGTCGAGTGTCTCCGCTCCCAGCAGCCAACTATTGCGACATCAGGAGACCAGGGTGTGCTAATTGCAGCCAGAATTTTGGAATCGATGAAAAGTTGAATTTGGCTTTGTTGTGCAATATAGCAAGACCTGTTCCTCCTCTGCCTTTGTCTTTTGGCATAATTGCTTTGTCTTCAGTATTGACTCCTGAATGCTTCGTATATTTCTGACTGTTTCTGAATTATGTACAACTTTTGTAATATTGGTCAAATTAGTTTTGACCAGGGTTTGTGTAGGGTGGTTGAATTTTTTTGGTTGGTCCAAATTGTGTTGTGTGGTCCAAATGTGATGTATCATCACACCACCATGTGCCCCGCCACCCCCAGGTTTTGGTAATGCCATTCTGATACATGCTTCATAGAAGGAACATACATTTTTTCCGTTAGGGCATGACAATTTTGAAAAATTCAAACAAAAATGGGAAGAGAGAATGGTAACATCATTTTCCATGTGATGCCCCTGTGCCAAATTTTGGTTCATTTTAAGAATGTAAGGTGACAAATTACTCGAGGAAGCTAGTTGGAGTAGACGGGCATGACCGGATTGGCATAGGGGATTTATTTTTTGAAGGATGTTATTTTTCATGGACAATATCTGACACAAACAATAAAATGTTAAGGTCTCATATTATTCTGAATGATTGTGAATTACTTATGACGTTTGGAAGTATTGGTATACGTGAGAATCGAGTACATGCACGACTTCACGCGTCCACAACTAATCGGCCTCATCGTCTCTCGCGTCCACAACTAATGCCATTCTGATACAGAGAGTCAGAGGCTATAAAATAATCGGCCTCATCGTCTCTCGCGAGCTCGTCCTCTCCCCTCCCATCAACTCACCGCACCTCCGAGGCATCGACTTCCTCGTTTCCAACCGCAGCAGCATGAAGACAGGTCTTGCGTACGAGGCGGAGCAATCGGCGGCCGCTCGCGCAGAGGATGCCTCTGCGGTAGTGGCCGTCGCGGCGGGTGAGGCTTCACCGGGTACCCAGGCCGCTCGTCTCCTCTGCTTGTCTGATTCTTCGACCTCGGTCGAAACGGGCGTCCTGGCCGTCGAGGAGAAGGTGGATAGCAACGCCGTTGCTCCCGCCGAAGATCTGCAAGGCGTTGCAGGCCACCACGGCGAGGTCTTCCTCGACCCGGTGCTGGACGCGGACCTCGACCCCTTCGACGATTTCGGCCCAAACGTTCAGT